>CM054057.1:119424109-120050784 GCA_028641055.1 Alopecurus myosuroides
CACCGGGGCATCCCCACGATTAGGCTCTTCACTCTTCTTGATCACGTCATATCATCCTCTTCTCTTGACCCTTGAAAACTTCCTTCACACCAAACTTCTCACAAACCTCATTAGAAACGTTAGTGCAATCGAAATAATAAATTCACATGGTTCGGTTTCAACACATTCCTAACACTCAAAAACACATTAGCTCCTGTCACAACTTCGTTTAAAACTCTTTTTCTCAAAAGAACACCAAAAGAAAGAGATTAAGATGCAAATGCAATTATTGGCAGAAATCTGTCAAAACAGGACAACAGGTAAATATGATTTTTTTTCGAAAATATTATGTTTCTCAAATAAAAAAGTGGTCAACTAAGAAAAGTTGCATATACATCCCAGGATTAAGCACAAAAAAACTCAGGCCATTTTAAATTTTCTGTGATTTTATACGAATTTAACAGTGGACAGCAGAAATCTGTTTTCTGCGCAGAAATCCGAAATATAGTCTCAATTTTCCACTAGAGGCTTTACTTGCCTCAACAAAAACACAAAATAAAAGATAAATCGGGGTTGCTAAGGAAATAGAAAATACCCAGGTTCAAAGCACACAAAAGAAAACAAAGGAAAACTGGTTGAAACAGAGAAATAAAACGGGTTGTCTCCCGGTAGCGCTTTTCTTTAACGCCTTTCAGCTAGGCACAGAAAGCAACTCAAGTATTTTCAATTGAAGAAGCATCAACATTAAGCTTAGAAATCTCCTCAACAATGAATTTTATTTCATCTATAGAAGTTTTAGATGTCCCTTTATCAACACTTTTAGGCACACTACTTTCATCAAAAGGGTTTGCAGGAACAATCCAATAAAAATTCTTTTCTAGAGTTTCATGCATTCCTACCAATTTAAAGGGTGTTGGTATTTTAATTTCATTATCGTTGGCTTTACCCAGTGTGCTATTAATATCTACACATGAGCCTGACATCTCAAATCGGTTAAAAACTTTTCTAGCCTCAATGTCAACATCACCAAATACTTTAAACAAAGTTTCTAGGATAAACTCTCTTTTTTCGCTATCCTTAATGTTATCAAGATTGAGGAACATTTGTTGTATTATGGGATTAAGGTTAACAAACCTAGCTTCTAGCACACGAACTAGAGATGCTGCAGCGGTTTCATAATCTGGAGCAAGTTCAGCTAAGGATGTATCCTCAAATTCTTTGTGCTTACTCACATAATTAAAGAACTCTTCAATATTATCTTTCCCAATTATATCACCGCTACCTATTGGTACGTCTTTAAAGGTTAACTTGGGTAGAATCATGATTAGATATTAAACTAAGAGCAGAAAAGTAAAAAAAAATAACAGCTATAAAGTAAACTAATTTTTGTGTGTTTTCGATATAGAGAAGCAAAACAAGACAAAAATAAAAACAAGACAATAAACAAAATAAAGAGGTTGAGAGTGAGAGACTCCCCTTGACAGAGGACTTCTTCCTCCCCGGCAACGGCGCCAGAAATTCCTTGATGCTTGTGATGGCTACAGAAATTCCTTGCTACACCTTGATGGTGCTAGGAATCCTTGTTACAATGGATGGTGTGTTGGGAACCCAAAGAGGAGGGTGTGATGAGCAAGTGGTAAGAATTTCCCTCAGTTAAGAACCAAGGTTATCAATCCAGTAGGAGGAAGAGGATCTTGGGAAGGTTGATGCCACTGACGATGGTGATGGCGCCTCACCGGTGTCAGCAACAACACGGAACCTGCACACAACACAACCAATATACTTTGTCCCAACGGTACAGTGAGGTTGTCAATCTCACCGGTCTTGCTGAAAACAAAGATTAGACGTATAGTGTGGAAAATGGTGTATGCTTGCAGTAAGTAAAGAAAGCAGGAAATTGTAGTGGTTTGTTTAACATTGTAAGAAAAATGGACCGGGGTTCATATGTTCACTAGTGGTGTCTCTCCATAAAAGATAGCATGTCGGGTGAACAAATTACTGCTGGGCAATTGACAAATAAAGGTTGCACCATAGTGCACATTCATGACATGATGACTACTATGATGTTTAGTGCGGGCATTACAACAATATACATAGACCATAATCCAACTGCATCTATGACTAATAATCCACCATCAGGTTATCATCTGAACCCCCTTAGGTATTAAGTTGCAAGCAACAGATAATTGCATTAAACAATGTGTTTACACACGGGCACTCACACCGTTGTTTTCTCCCTAGTGGCAACAACACGTCCTCTCCCATCATGTTTCTGTCACTCGAGTACAGGCGAAAAGGAGGCATGAACCCACTATCGAGCATAAATACTCCCTCTTGGAGTCACTAGCAACTACTTGGCTAGAGCAACCACTAGAAATGGAAAGCATGCAAGATCACAAATAACATATGCAATAAAGACTATAATCAACTTGGCATAAGTTCAATATTCATCGGATCCCAGCATACACAGCATATAAAATTACATAAGAACAATCTCAATTGTGTTAGGCAGCTCACGAGATCTAAACATGGAGGCATATGGGGAGGATGCAACCATCTAACTACTGCTATGGACCCGTAGTCCAACGCTGAACTACTCACGCATCACTTCGGAGGCTGGCATGGTGATGGAGAAGCCTCCGGTGATGATCTCCTCTCCGGCAAGGTGCCGAGAGACAGCTTCAGAACCCCCTGATCTAGGGTTGACAACGACGGCGGCTGCGGAACTTTTCGGGGATATTTGATCAGGTGCCTAGGGTTTTCCATCGGAGGGGAATATATAGGCGAAAGGGCAAAGGCGATGGAGCCCTGGGGGCCCCACACCACCAGCTGGCATGGCCAAGGGGGCGCCACCCCATGGTGTGGCCCCTCTAGTGCCCGTCTTCGGCTCCTCTTCGGTCTTCTGGATGCTTCCGGGGAAAAAAGGCACTTCGGGCTTTGTGGGTTCCAATTCCGAGAATATTTCCCGAACAATAGAAAACAGCCGAAAACAGGGAACTAGTACTTGGCATCTTGTTAATAGGTTAGTCCCAGAAAACGTGTAAAAATGCTATAAAGAAGGGAGAAAACATGTAGCAATTGGCATAATATTATCATGGAGCATGAGAAATTATAGATACGTTGGAGACGTATCAGTTGTTAATTTTTTGGTCTTGCTGAAAACAGGAGAATTAAATGTATGGAGTCTTGGAAAACAATACAAGTAAAAAACGGAACAGCGAGGAAACAATGATTAAAAGTGATTAAAAGAAGGTTTGCAATATGAGGAAAATAGGACTGGGGGCCATAGGTTCACTAGTGGTGTCTCTCCAAAGAAAACAAGCATGATGGGTGAACAAATTACAGCTCGGAAATTGACAAATCATTAACGTGTAACTATAATATTATGACGAGATATAGTTCACGGATTCTAATATTGTAGGAATTACGTCAAGGCATACGGATAGCTATCCAACATGCATACATATCTAGAAGTCCACCTAAAGAAAGCTATCCAGCAAATCCCTTAGTATTAAGTTGCAGCGATGAAGTGATTGCTATGTGTGCAACAGAAAATCCATTAAGATCAATACATAATGTAAGAAGGGGTTCTCATCCGTAGACAAGAGCACCGCTGTTTTCTCACATCCTCCCTCACGTACTTCTCGGTCACTCCCCCGCGTATGTTTATGTCGCTCGAGCGCAGGCAACAAGGAGGCATTTACCTCACTATCTAGCATATAAACCCTCTCTTGGAGGTGAAAACAACTATGTGGCCTTAGTAAACATAAACACTGGATAGCATTGCAAGACAAGATTAAAAATCTCTACAAATATAAGTTAAGCATCTCAGATTGACATGAACAAAATAACCATAATCCCATGGTTCATCGAATCCCAGCAGACACAACATGCACAATTACATAATAGTGGTCTCGATCATGTGAGTCAGCTCACGAGACTCTAAACATGGAGGAATAACGGAGAGAACAACCATCTAGCTACTTCTATGGACCCGTAGTCCCGAGATGAACTACTCACGCATCTGTCCGGAGGCAATCATGGCAATGTAGAGTCCTTCGGTGACGATCCCCCTCTTTGGCAGGGTGCCGGAGCAGGACTCCAGAAGCCCTAAATTGGACCTTCAAGGTGACAATACTTCTCTGTATGTTTCGTGGAAAATAACTCCGTTCCTGTGATTTTTAGGGTTGAAGGAAATTTATGGGCGAAGAGGGGACGTGAGGCGGTGGCCATGGCATGTGGAGCCCACCAGGCGCGGCCAAGGGAGGGGCCGCTCCTAGTGCCCTCCTGGTGGGCCCCTGGCACACCTCCATATCTCCTTTGGACTCCATATTTTCCAAGTAAAAATCGATCTCCGAGGATTTTCAGCCCTTTCCGAGAATATTTCCTTCAGGACTTCTCTGAAATAAAAAAAACAGCAAAGACAACAACTGGCCTGGGGCATCTTGTTAATAGGTTAGTCGATGAAAACATCCGAAAAACGAAGGGAAACATGTGAAAACATGATAATAACATTGGGTGTCGGATATAAAACAAGCATGGAACATAATAAATTATAGACACGTTTGCGGCATATCATTCACCTCCTAGGGGAACATCATCACACCTTGCACTGGCCCTCACAACAATCCGAGAAGCGGCTGCCTTCTGAGTTCTTGATGTTGCTGCTATTTCTGTGGAAAGCGAATGCTTCTTCACCCTTGGTTCCTTAACCAAATACTTGACCACGGGGCTGCCATCTTTGGTGATATCCTCCTTGGTGGCTTCCCACCATTTCATCCTAATGAGTTTCATGTGAAAAGGGCCATATATATGAGCCCTCTTGTCAATCACTGCCAGCCACATCTCCTCATGCATCCAATCCATCACATCTACTTTCTCCACGGTTCCTTGCTTTTCCTTGGAGTTCTTGACAAAGTCAAAATGAAGCCTCGGACCTCGTCCCAATTTCCCAAATGAGGAGAAAGAGTCTCTCTATAGATGCGATGCAAGATCTCAAATGGACGAACAAGATGAGCAGTTTTGCCAAGAGTACCTTCTTCCATGGTGATATTGGCAATGTTATACTTGTTGCTAGAGAGAGTCCCACTGTGGTTCCATGATAGGTCCATTTTGCATCACTATATTATATGTTAATTTTCCCTTATTTATTGATATTTTCCATATTAAAGCACTATGCTTATGTTATTTTGTTGTTTTTTATGTGTTTTACAGTTGTACGAAATTATTTATCACAATGAGAAATCAATTGGAAAAAGCACCTGTCAGAGGGGACATCTTCAGGATGTAAAAAAAATCGGGAAAAATCAGAAAAGGAAGTTTCGTCATAAATCACCGGGGATCCCGGAGGGCACCAGAGGGGAGCCATGGGGCAGCTAAGTTACCCCCAGGCACGAACACCCCCTTGGCCGCGCTTGGTGGGCCCCTGGCCCCCTACAGCTATTCCGAGGTACTTACCCCCTTGACCTAATTTTATCTAGTGGAAAACATTTATAGTTGATTCTTGTGAGATTTATTTGTGTTTGCACCTTATGACCAGATTGTTATTCATCCGTTTATCACCTTGATGGCTGACGTTGGTAAACACCAAGAGAAAAGTTGTGAAGAGTGCAGTGACAAGTTTTCCCTCATAAAAGAAGCCAAGGCTGAATCGACCAGAAGGAGGAAGGAGTAACTTAGGAAGGTTGATGCAACTGAGATGGCAGGGCGCGCTACCGGTTCAGCATCAACGTGGAACCTACACAACACAATAAAATCACCTTGCCCCCAACGAAGTAGTGAGGTTGTCAATCTCACCGGTTTTGCTGAAAACAAAGAGGTTAAACATATGGTGTGGAAAACAGTATGAGAACGATATGAAAACAGTAGCAGTAGTGTGAAAATAGTGGTAGCAGTGTGTGTATTATCACTATGAGGAAAATGGACCGGGGTCCACAGTTCACTAGTGGTGTCTCTCCTGAAAGATAAATAACATGTGTGGTGAACAAATTACATCTCGGAAATTGACAGAAATGAAGGTTGCACCGTAGTGCATATGCATGACATAAAGATTACTATGTGATTCATGCGGGCATTATAACAAGATACATAGACCGTCATCCAACTGCATCTATGACTAATAATCCACCCTCCGAATATCATCCGAACAAACGTTGGGTATTAAGTTGCAAGCAACAGATGGAAAAGCATTGTTGTTTTATCCCTAATGGCAACAACACATCCTCCATCCGTCACATTTCTTACACTCGAGCATAGATGCAAAGGAGGTATGAACGCACTATCGAGCATAAATATTCCCTCTTGGAGTTACTAGCATCTACTTGGCCAGAGCATCTACTAATAATGGAGAGAATTCAAGATCTTAAATAACATATACATGAAGATAACATGATAGATTGATAATCAAAAGACATAGCATTCAACATTCATCGGATCCCAACAAACACAACATGTAGCATTACATAAATATGATCTCGATCATGTGAGGCAACTCATGAGATCTAAACATGAGGCGTAAAGTGGAGGAGACAACCATCTAGCTACTGCTATGGACCCGTAGTCTAGGGATGAACTACTCACACGTCACTTCGGAGGAGGGCATGGTGGTGTAGACCCCTCCGGTGATGAATTTCCCTCCCAGCAGGGTGCCGGGGAGAGCTCCGGAACCCTCCCGATCTCGGTATGACGATGATGGTGGCCTCGGGTGTTCCTGGGGAAAAAGTGGTATATCTCTAGGGTTGATATGTCGGGGGGATTATATAGGCAAAAGGGCGATGGAAGAGGGCACCAGGGGGCCCAGACCACCCTCAGGCGCGGCCAGGGGCGCCGCCCTATGGTGTGGCCCCTCTTGGCCCCTCTCTGGGTCTCTTTGGGACTCCGTGGAACCTTCGGGAATTCTAAGACTTCATGGCTTAGAATTTTCCAATTCTGGGAATATTTCTAGACCAACTTTTCCGAAACTAAAAACAGCTGAAAATAGGGAACTAGCTCTGTGGCATGTTGTTAATAGGTTAGAAAATCGATAAAAATGACATAAAGTTTATAGAAAACATGTGGAAAATAACATGAAAACAACATGGAACAACACAAATTAATAATACGTTTATGACGTATCAACATCCCCAAGCTTAGTTCCTACTCGTCCTCGAGTAGGTAAACGATAAAAAACACATAATTTCCGAGGTGACATGCTATCAACATGAACTTGATCATCAATAATGTAGAAGCATACGTAAGCTGAGATCATAGAACTTAAGCATGAGAATGATAAATAGAACTTTAATAATAAAGCAAAGAAATCACCTTGCATCATGAGGAGTAACACAAATAAAAGATCATGAATAACAATGCATCGAAAGTTATACGTTTGTTTCAAGTATAGAGAAAGCATGGTAAAGTGATATTTTGCTAGTCCTTAAGAGTGGGGCAAAACATAAATGCCAGGACACCTTCAAAGTTTATGAGGAAGACTAGAACAAATAATTTGAGAGCAAGCAATAACACATCATGAATCAATTAATAATGTTTCTGGGACAAATGCACATTAAACTCAGAATGGAAACTGTGCTCTCTCAACCGTGCATAAAGTTATAAGATGGAGACTCAACATAAAAGTAAAAGAAAGGCCCTTCGCAGAGGCAAGGATGGGTCACTCATGTGATAGAGCTTTTATTTTAATAAACATAGGTATAAAATGTTTGACACTCCTCTCATCCATCTTACACAAACCATGGCTAACCGAATCCTCGGGTGCCTGCCAACAATCACATACCGTGGAGTAGTGTCTATTTTTAGGGAGGTGTATGCTAATGTCAACGAATGGTAAACAGAAAATACAGTACGTCACAAACCAACTAGACTCCACAAGAGTGGATCAAATATGAAGGACACACTGGTGTAGAAGGTCATCCCTCTTTCTTTTTTGTTTACACAATTATGCTTTGACTAATAAATCAGGGGCAAAAATAGTGAAGAGAATTTGTTTGTATTAATTTGGGGCTCGGCACCCCGCTGCCAGCTCTTCTATCAATTGGATAAGAGGATGAAGCCACTAGTCCAGGGTGTGAAATCCAATCAACAAGTGAGATAAAGATTCCTTATTTACGTCCTAATGAGCAAAAAAAGGAACACAAAACAGGAGTAATTTTGAAAGTTTTAAAGGTAGCACATGAGCAATTTACTTGGAGTGGCGGTTAATTACCAAATGTAGGTAGGTATGGAGGACACGTTTGGCATACTTTGTTTTTTGGGAGTTGGATTGCACGAATAGAGCTCATACTCAGTACAGGTGGAGGCTAACAAAAGACTGGGAGCGACAAATCAAGAGAGCAATAATGGCCACAATCATGCATAGCGACATAAACATCATTAATAAAAGCATAAGTGGTACCACAAGTTCAAAAACTAAATGATCATGGAGGCTATTAGTGACTGGTTCGTAGTCATAAACATGGTGTGATCATGCACCAAGTCAACCAAATAAAACATTCAAAGAAGAACACCACAAATTTATGCTTCAGTATGACAAGAACAACTCATGATTCTTTCAATGGCACATTAAACACTCTTAGATATTTGAGACAAATCATGCTACTCAATAACCATTAGTATTTAGAATTAAAATAACATCTAGCATGATATGAAAAAGCCTAGCCACAATCCATACAAGCTTCTATTTGCATCATTTATAAATTTTAACAAATGTAGCGTTTCTTTTCCCAACAAGCACCATACAAAATATGTTTTAACAAAAACTCTCTAAATGATACAACAAGCAAACATGAGAGTACTCACATAATACTACTAAAACTAACATTTATGAATAAGAGATGGAATTAAAACAAGAGCTAAACAAGAATTTTCGCAGCAGCTAGAAGAAAAACTAAGAATACGAGCACAACGATTATTCAAACGAAAAACCGGAGTGTGTCTTTCTCCCAAACAAGTATGCTAGGTTCCAATGATATTATTGCAGCAAGGAAAACAAAATAAATAAAATGAAAAATAACAGATGCTCCAAGTAAATTTCATATGATGTGATCGAATATAAATATAGTTTCACTAGAAGTGACCTGATAAATGGTTGATGAAGAAGGGGATGCCTTGGGCATCACCAAGCTTAGATGCTTGAGTCTTCTTAAAAAAATTATTGGATGAACCACGGGGGAATCTGAAGGGAATATGCTCGATAGGCAATAATAAAATGGTTATTATCTTATTCCTTGTTTTATGATGAATGTTTATTTCTCATGCTAGAATTGTATTAACCGGAAACATTGATACATGTGTGTTTAATAAACAAACATTGGTTCCTAGTAAAGCCTCTCTTTTAACTAGCTCGTTGATTAATAGATGATCAAGGTTTCCTGATCATGAACATTGGATGTTGTTAATAACGGGATCATGTCATTAGAAGAATGATGTGATGAACATATACCCAAAGAGAATATAGCAATGCGATCAAGTCATTTAGTTTACATTGTTATATCAAACATACGAAGTAACTTATTCCTTAGACCATGAGATCGTGTCAATCGCTGATACCGGAAGGGTGCTTTGATGGCATCAAACGTCACACCGTAACAGGGTGATTAAAAGGTGTCGTTAAGTATTCGGAAAGTATTAGTTGAGGGTCATGGATCAAGAGTGGAATTTGTCCATCCAAATGACGGAGAGATATACTCTGGGCCCTCTCGGTGATATCACATCGAAACCGCTTGCAAGCACATGATATGATCACAAGGATGTTATATCACGGGAACGAGAAAAGAGTACTTGTGAGTAACGAGATTGAACAAGGTATGGTTGATACCAATGATCGAATCTCGGACAAGTAAAATATTGCGAGACAAAGGGAATACTTCACGATGTTGTTGGTTCACACGATCACGAGAGTCATCGTTGAATATATAGGAGTCATCACGGATCTCCAGATCCCGCTGTTGATTATTGATCCAAGAGGAGTCTCGATCATGTCTATCTTATTCGCGAACCGTAGGGTGACACACTTAAGGTTCGATGACGTGTTTGAGAGGATACGGAATATCGAAAAATATTTTGGGCAGCACCGAAATTGTTTCGGGGAAAATTGAAATAGTTCAAGGGGTTTTTCGTCGAATGGTTGTTAATAGAATTAACAAATGATTCGAGGTGCTATATGAAAATGTTTGTTAATGGAATTAACAAATATAAATAAAGAAATAAAAATGTTTTATTTATTTATTAAAAGAAAACCTTTGGATTTTCCAAGTGGAAAATTAAGGGAGCATGAGTGGGTGTGAGTGGAGCTTCCACTCACATGAAGAGGGAAGAGGTGGGGGCACACCATGGCTGGCCGCACCCCTCTCTTGGGCTGCCTCCCCCCCCCCCCTATAAAAGGAGGGTGAGAGCTCCTCTTCTCCACACACTTGCCCACTCCTTTTTCCCTCCACCCGCTGCTCCATTCCATGGTCTCCGGCTTGGCGAAGCCCTGACCGCGGGATTCTTCTTCACCACCACGCCGTCGTGCTGCTGGAGTTCCGAGGGATCCTCTACTTCCGCGCCCTGCTGGATCGAGGGAACGGGGGTCGTCATCAACCGTACGTGTGGCCGATCACGGAGGCACCGCCGGATTGTGGTGCACATCTTCTCGCTATCGGGGTCGGTGTGAGTACGACTACGCCAACAAAGAGATTTGATCTTGTAACGCTTTGTGTCTTCAAGGGTATGTGTGCTTCTTAACCCTCTCGTTTCCCGTTGCACTTCGTCTCCTAGATTAGATCTTGGCCTTTCGGGTGTCTCTCGCGTAGGATTTTTTTTCTATGCAATGACCCCTTCAGTGGTATCAGAGCCGGATCGATGCGTAGAGGTTTTGTACGGGTAAAACACATAGGTGTATGTGGGCGTTGATGATCATGTTATTACCTCCTTTATTATTTTATGATCTTAGTGGCATAGTGGGATGAAGCGGCCCGGACTAACCTTACATGTCCACGTACATGAGACTTGTTCCACAACTGACATGCAACTTGTATTGCATAAGTGGCTTGCGGGTGTCTGTTTCTCCTACTATAGTTAAGATCTAATCTACGAAGGGTTATTAAAAATGTGTTTATCAACATTGTGGTTGATGTTCGTAGGTATGAACGGTTCTATCCTCGAAAGCCCTAAGCCACGTAAAATATGCAAAAAATAAATTAGAAGCGTCTAACTAGTTTCTGATGGGCATGTGATGTGATATGGTCAATATTACAAATTTGATTATGAGATGATCTATTTTGTAAATTATTGATATACCGGAAGGTATCCATATGGTTGTCTTCTTATTGATGGACAATCAAGTTTTGGGTACCGTGGTACTTGGTACGACGCCGGTGGAATGATTGAGATCATACCATAATGCACATGATGGAGATCAAGTGCAAGAAGGACCATATCATATCACATTATCCTTTCATGCATCTCTCTTACTTAATATATGCGATGTATGTGATGTTAATCCTTTTTATGCATCTTGTTTTGCTTAGATAGCGACGTTAGCATTATAAGATGATCTCTCTTACTTAATATCAAGATAATAATGTGTTCTTCCTTAAGTATGCACCGTTAAGAAAGTTCGTCGTTTTGAGACACCACGTGATGATCGGGTGTGACAGACTCAACGTTCGCATACAACGGGTGTTTTCAAGCCTAGCATGTACAGACATGGCCTTGAAACACACGCAATACTACGGTTCTACTTGGCGAGCCTAGCATGTACAGACATGGCATAGAAACACGTAACCATAAGGTAAAGCATGAGTCATATGGATGATATGATGAACATGTCGATGTTCGCCTTTGAAGCTACATCATCTCACGTGATGATCGGTTTTGCTGTAGTGAATTTGGTTCGTGTAATCACTAAAGACGACTAAGAGGGATGTTGTTTTTGAGTGGGAGTTCATGGCATAATTTTGAATTAACTTGAACTTATTTATCATAAACAACCAATCAAAGTGAATTTGCACAAATTGTAGTATTCATTGGCATCCACAACTACCTTGCACTTAGATTGTTGATTGAGATATAACTATTATGATCTGGTAAAAATCATTTAAGTTTTGTACCGTATTAGTGAAATTTAAAATTGAGTCCTATTGTAGATTTTTCGTATTTCCTACCTAGCTCCGTATGGTTAAATATTGATTGATCTAGAGAGCAAATAATTCCTACTTAGAATCCAGAGTCATGGTTGCTTTCGTATTACTTTATCTTCAAAATAATGTTTTGTTGATCAAGGTGATTTTGGAACTGAAAAGAGTTGTTTTCAGAAACAATCAAGTGAAAGATATATTGATATCTAGAAACTTATTTGTAGCAACATGACTGAGTATAATTTAGCGTGACAATGTTTGCTTATATTATCTGTATATATGCAAATTTATCGTGACAATGTTTGCTTATATTATCCGAATATATGCAATGATTGAAGATGCTAGGCGGTTGAATATTCCAAGAAATTGGATGCTAAAAATTATCCTCTAAATTTCTTTCTTGGAGCTATAGTAGCTTAATCATAAAATTGTTATGATGAGATGGATTAAAAGTATGGGTAAAGTCGTTTACCTTACTTGGAGATTTCTAAGAGTGGAGTCTAGAAGAATACTATTAATATGGTGATATTAGTAGAATAATCAAACTCAAAGTATGACTCAATGGGTGATAGTATATGACTAACACGCCAAAGAAAATGAGCTAGTAAGACTAGCATTGTTTGATGTTGAATGATTCTTCTATAAAGGAAAGGGAATACTGAAAATAGAATTACAAAAAGATATATGGCAGAAAAGAAGATAACTGGAAAAGTCCAGCTCATGAGTATATGCTTGATATACAAGGTATAGATGTATTACTAGTTAACAAAGTATTTTTGGGTATTTTGATACCGCATTGGTTGTATGAGTTGTCATACAAAGCAACGCAATGCAAGAAATACAAGGGCATAAAAGGAACTAGTAATAGATGTGGAATCGATTATGACAAGAACATAAATAAAGTGTTATTGTGTTCATTGTAATATCGAACCAAACATTCAAGATTTATTTTAAGAACTTAATAAGTTGTTATTTTGTTCAAGTCTTTTGTGAGAACAAATGAGATTGTTCAAACGATGACCATATTCCATAATTGATGGATATGTTAATATAAATCATGTTGGTAAAGTAAACATCTATAAGACTAAATGCTAAACGTTGCAAGACGTAAAAGAGTTTCACTTAAATTGTGACACCACCATTTTAGTTCATATCGGAAAGGAAAACATGAAGGACGAACTCCATATTAATGGACTTCCGGAGTCATTTTGTTATGAATAAATTGACGCTTGTGAGACCTCTTCCAAAAGATGACTAGAATTCCGTTCATAGGCCAAAGTAGAATGGACGACTAATTTAATGGAGATTATACATATTGATGTATATAGTCCACACTAGTAGGAAAAGGGCTACCAGTGACGAACAAATATCATCTACCGCTGGCGAACATGTGTTCGCCAGCGCTACCACGCCAGTGGTAGCAGGTTACCGCTGGCGAACACTGCTTCGCCAGCGGTAGTGCATGTTACCGCTGGCGAACAAAGCCTTGTTCGCCAGCGCTATGTTTGCCAGCGGTAGCTCCGCTGTTCGCCAGCGGTAATGCTTCGCCAGCGGTACAGTTCGCCAGCGGTAGGAACTTTGTTCGCCAGTGGTAAGTTTCCCAGGTTTGTATTTTTTCTTTTTTTTTTGTATAACAGTTTGTATATTATGATTATATATATTCCCAGGTCCAAATACATTCAAATTCTATAATTTATAAACTTCAGACATATAAATCACTGATAGCACATCGATAAATCATAGATACATATGCATCCATCCATAACGAATTTAACACATCGATAACGATATTAACACATCTATACATATGCATCCATATCCAATTCTCATAAGTACGAATACAACACATTGATCTCAATAATATGTCGGAAGATTTCGAACCCAAAATATAGCCATCTAATTAGTTCAACGATTACAAAGGTATCACTACTACATCTATGCAACGTACGCGCGATATAGAGATCAATCGCAAAGAAGACTAGCTAGATATACGGCCCGCCTCCGCTTTAGCTTCCGCCTCCGCTTGCGATCTTTCGCTAGGGCCAGCGCGCCATCCACTTCTTCATCTCTCTGTAGACCAAGATAAAAGCATTAGACCGGCAAAGGAAATCACAAGTTCTTATTAGGAGCAATTCGTAACGAATCGAATACATACCGTCGATCATTTCTTCCTCGATGTTGTGATCTTCTGTTTCTTCTCCGGCGGGAACGGAAGAGCACCTTCTAACGAGTTGAATGGTCTCTCGTCAGTCTGCTCTAGCACACATTGTCGCAACTCATTGTTAGATGGAGGGGCGTTCCAGTGGAAGGTAGATCCTGAAGTTACTACATCCTTATAGATGATTGTGCAGATCTTGCGCTGGATGCGACCAAAGTTTTGTCTGTACTCAGCATCAGACCATTCCACGATGCTGCGAGACCATTTGTCCACAGCAGACATGTATTGCAGACTATATTGGTCCTTCACGATCTCCGTCATGTGTTGGATGAGGTACCATGCCTCCATTTGGCCGCCTGGCGCCTGCTTGGGGCAGGGAAACTCTGTTCTGTGTATGAACACATGTTTTCCTTTAATTTGTCTGATCCTGCCGCAGAATCCTTCCCCCCTGATGTAGCCATCCATAGCATCATTGAGAACAGTCTTGATGAGGGTGTAGTTCTTCTCCTTCATCGTACTCCCGGAGTCGAGATATACTGCGTGCGCGTCTCTCGGGTAGAGCATGATGAGGGTGCCGTATTTGTTTCTGCGCAAAACAGGAGAGTCCATATGGTTAGTGAGCAACACTTGTTCACTAACTATATATGCGCAAACTTATGTAAAGATGGGAAATATAACTTACTCAGGAAAGTAGGGCACGAGGGTGATCCTCTTGTTCATATGGTTAGTGAGCAACACTTGTTCGAGGTACTTTGTCGCCTTTGCCCTACCCCTGGGGTTGTTCAAGTACATGTCGTGCATGTAGTAGGGGTCTGCTAGCCCGATGTTTCTAACATTCTCTAAGGATAGCTGATGCGCCAAGTTGAGCGTAAACAGACGGACGATTGACGAGTGGAGTGATTTCATGTGGAACATCCGGAAAATGTCGTCAAATCTAATGATGATCTTGTTTGCGTTGCCTTCAGTGACAAATCCCGCCGTAGATGGCACCTTTGCGACCAAAACCGGAAGCGTTGGATTTTTCTCTTTCAGAAGCATCTCCTCCATATATAGTACACCGTCATGGACGCTACGCATATCACATGTCAGCAAGGAGACCAACCTCGGCGGAAGCATCGGTTTGCCCAACTCATGGATCTGATGCCAGTCGGTTATGGGTATCCTGTCCAATACACGTCCTCTCTGCGGCTTAGACTTGGTCCCCTCCACCGGTTGGCTCATCGATGCAACGGCAGGAACCTTCTTAGTTCTTTTCCGTGCATACTTGATGTTAGGCTGGGTCTTATGAAATACATCCGCTACCGCCTCTTTGAGGGCATCCTAGCTGATGACTTCTTGCTCGGGGACTGCCGGCTCTTGAGAAGAGAAAAGACGCTTTGTGCATCGATATTTATCCGCTTCCTCCGCTGGCAAGAGAAGTTGATCAAGATCATCCAGGCCGGGCGCCCCCTCGTAAGGATCGTTGACGAGGTAGTCATTCGGGTTCTCATCTTCAGCATCGTCGCCGTCGTGTTGCACGGACTTTGCAGGTGAGAAATCCTTGTGTTGGTTCGGGTGCCCCGACCCCTGGACCGGTGTTGGAGTGTTGGCAGGAGTACTTTCCAAACGAATTAGTGATTTCGGCCAGGTCAATGGCCAAACCAAGCATTGCTCCAGGTTCAACTCGCTGTCGGCTGCGGGTGGTTGGTTCGGAGGATCGAGAGCACCGCAACCAGGGAGCACCCGACTTAATGTCACTCTGAACACGTCCTCGGGCATACGAACGTCGTGGGATACGCGGTTCAGAGGTGTGATGATTTTTCCTTTGGCGACGTCCTTTAACTCGCCGTTCACATTAAGGAGCAATGTGCATCCCGTCTCGTCGGCCTGCGAAACGTCGCGCGATCGTTGTTAGAGACTGATGCCGTCACGAATCAAGTCATAATATATAATTAAGCAGTGCACGTTGAATTACCGTGAGGGCATTGAGCTCGGACAAGGGGGATGGACCGCTAAGTGTCGGCGGCGGCGTTGGAGAGATGTGGCGGGGCGGCGACGGATCTTTGCGACCTTCCGGCTGAGGGTTGGGGGCCGGCTCGTTCCGCGCAGCAGACGCCACGACGGGGGCCGCGTTCTGCGGCGCCACGACGGGGGCCACGTTCTGCGGCGCCACGCCGGGGGCCACGTTCTGCGGCGCTGGCTGCACCATTTGGGCTATGTTTATCTGCGGGAGCGGCCCTTGTCCTCCACCTAGCATCCACGGCGCTAAGGACTGAGCGACGGTCGAACAGATGGTAGGGAGGAGCTCATTCAGCCTCTCGTTCACAAGCTCGTCGACCGTCTTCTCCGGGCCCTTGTTCCGCTCCTTACGCTTTTCCTTGGTGTCGGGGTAGTATTGCGCATGCCGATGACCCTTTCCGAGGCCATGCACATGGCTACGATTCGGCTTCTTGTCAAGGGGCACTCCCTTCATCGCGTTAAGCGCCCTAATGAAAGGGGTGTCATACGGGTCCTTGTTCGTCGTCGCCGAGGACCCCCCGTCAGATTGAGATAGGCGTTCTTTTTCTTGTTCCTCGAGATACTTATTCTCGAGCAGCTTGACCTTCTCGTTCAACACAAGATCGCCGGGCTTTTTGGGATCTTCCCTGTAATGGGCCCTGACAAAATTTCTCACCTGCGGGTCGGTGATATTGTCAAATGGGTTCGGCCCTTCTCTCTTCGAATCCTCCTTTTCCCATACTTTCTGCTTCCCAAGGTAACCCCGGCTTCCGAGATTGTGAGGGCCAATGTTCTTTTTTCGCTGTTCTTTCCCCCATTTAGTCAGCGCAATCCTTTCCGGTTTGAGTTCGTCGATCTTGAATTGGGCAAAGTCTTCCTCGGAAATGGAGGGCCACATCTTATGGATCTCATCAAAATCCTTACCCTTCGCAAGCATCTGCCGCAAACTAGATCTCCAAGTCGTAAACGCCTTGGCGAACTTGTTCAGTGCTAAGGAGTTGACCATATTCTTCTTCAGGTCTTGGTTGTCGTAAGGATCCGGGAATTTGTACCTTGTGTGCAGCTTCTCAATCAGCAGGGCGGCATTAGCCTTGTTTTCTTTAGCTTTGAGGTGCTCCATGTTAACGTTGCCGAAGTCTCGAGCTATGCAGCCTATCTGGTTTCCATAGCCCTTGGCATAACTCTCCGGCTCGAGGGGAGCACCGCTGGGGTCCACTTCCGTGAACTCTTCCCGCATGGTGGCGAGCATGTTGTGCCGCCTCTCTTTGCGCCTAGCCGCCGCCTCGCTACCGGAGGCGGTATCCCCGGTGCCACTACCGGTTTGATCACCTTCTGCGCCCGATGTATCGTTGTGTGGCTCTAGCTCCTGGCGAACGGTTTCGTCCATCTCGTCGTCTGCATCGTCGCCCTCCATCTCTAGATCCGGGTGCGGATCTACGGGTCCGCCTCCCGCGCTTAGCATGGAAAGCCACGCATCGTCGTTGTCTCCGCCGTGTCCGAGACCAGAACCACCCGCCTCGTCGTTGTGAGCCATATCTAAGGAAGGAGAGAAAACCCGAAATAAGTTCAACAAATCCTACAATTTAGACGATGTATACCCCATATGAGTCCAAATTTCTCGGACACTCTAAGTTGTGATATTTTTAGCAAAGATCATGCCAAAATTCACGGAAAATTTCGGCATGACCTTTGCTAAAAATATCACAAATGGAGTACCCAAATTTGCCGGAACGGAAATTAATCAACATTCCGGCAAATAGGGACTCACGTGGGGTACCTGCACATAAAAACCCACCCCTCATATAATCCCACCCCTCATATTATCATCGTCATCCACACGAAGGTGGGCACATATCCACACGACCACACACCATCTCCACCATCCATACACCACCATCCATCATCACCACCATCCATCACCACCATCCATACACACCATCCATCACCACCAACCATCACCAAAGTAATTAAATTTAAAGAGTGCTAGCAACAGAGCATTAGATTATTATCAACAAATATAGTACTCCAGTACAAAATGAACAACTTCCACTACAATATTAGCTTTGGCACATGGACAATGTATATAGCATCAGACTATCAGATATTGCATCATCAAATGGTGAGGGGGCAGAAGTAGCACTATATAGCAGGACAATATCAACCACTGCTATAACACTATATAGCAAGTCAATATCAGACTTGCAACAATTAAGTAGCACTATATAGAAAAGACAATATCAATACACTAGCATCCAGTTCTATACTAGTTCACAACAACTATACTAGCTCACAACAACTATACTAGTTCTATACTAGCATCCAGCTCAAAGCAAACCAAAAAGAGAAAAAAAAAACAGTAAAACAGGAAGACCTGATACTTTCAAAGCAGTCGTTTGTATGAGTTGTATCCCCTAAACAGTGGATGAGTTGAATTAGGCCTGAATACAAAACTTGGTGGAACGAAAATATTTATCAAGATATCGCCTTGCGGAGTAACAGAGTAACAGGTAGCAGCTAATCATCACACTTCATCAAAGGGGGATCGGAGCGAAAAAAAGCAGATTGAGAGGAGGAAGCAAGGGATCGATGTGAGGATATAGACAAATGGTGGTGGTCGACGCCCAGCTGGTGGCCAAGAGTTCATCACGCTTCAAAGTGACACAAAGACGCTGATGATTAGCTGCACTGGGAAACCCTTATCGAAAAAGTTGCACTGGGAACTGCAGTAGGGCACTCGCTACTCACAAGCCTTGCAGTTCGAGTTCCCTCGCTGCCGATCATTGGTTTGGTGCCTCCAGGCTGGGGCTTTCTTCTGTGTAAAGGCATGTCAACTTTGACATACGGAATATAAACTACTAGTATGAGCTACACCTAGGCTTTCTCATTTTGTTGCTTCAAGGCTTCGGCTATGAGCTGGGAACTCATCAGTCATCGGTTGGACCGATCCTAGTGGCCTAGGCAAAGCTGGCATGCAGATAAGTTAAACAGCCAAGTAGATGTCCTAACTTTGATTGTATCACAATCCTTAATGATGGTCTCCTCACTTGCTTTCGGAGACGGTGTAATATTGCTCGAGTTCATATATGTACAACTGCGCAATTCGAATTGGTGGATGAAACAGAAACGAGATCAGGGCGGGAAATCACTGCCCGCACAGGAATTTTCGAAACAAAAAGATGAAGCTCCGAGTCACAAGCCTCCTGTGTGGAGTATTGATTTCTGATAGAGGTAGTAGAATGAACACGGTGTATACCAAGGAATTCTGCGCAGTCGGATGGGGAATCTAGTACGGGAGGAACAGCTCAATTTGCAGGCAACAATTGGCTCTTCCCAATTTTAATATTTCAGCTCCATTTCCCCCATCAATCTGCAAGGCATGAGTTTCCTCTGTTCTGAATTGCACAAAAAATGCAGAATACCTTAGCTATGTTCTTAAACCAGATTCACATGTTCAACCCAGCTTCAGGATATCTTGATAAATATTTAGTCCTACAAACATTTGCATAACACTCTGGAAACGTTTTTCCTTTTGGGTTTCAGCTAACAGAGTAACAAGTAGCATACTGAAACTAGTTAAAATTACAAGCTCTTCTCAAGGGATGCATTTTGGGGTGGACACGAACTACTTATGCAAATATTTGAGAAAATGAACACCTATCAGCTATTTGAGATTGCCGATGTCCTATCAACAACTATCTGTGATTCTGCATAAGGCAGTATGCTACTTAGGTGCTCTGTACAAAACCATTTCATGTTGGCGTTTCCAATAGTTAAATTTTTTCTTTGCATAGGGAACTCATCAGTCATCGGTTCAATTTTTTCTTTGCATAGGCAAATTCTAACTTAAAAATGTTGGCTTGGCGCAACCTAAACAAGAATTTAACCACAATAACAACTCATACAAATGGCATGCCCAGAATTAAAAAAGATGTGTCAAGAGCACAGGTTGTATCCCCTAAACAGTGGATAGAACAAGTAGAAGAAGGAAGTGGGAGATCCTGGTACAGACCTTCTGTCGAACAGGTTGAGGGCGTGGCGGTTGCAGCCAGAAGTAGCGGGGCAGAGGGAGCAGCACCGCCGCAGGAAGCAGGGCGGGAGCGCTGCGGAGTCTACCGGGAGGTGGCGGTGGCAGGTGGTGGCCGGCGGTGGTCGTGGGCGCGCGTTGGCCGGTGGTGGCCGTGGGCGCGCGCGGTTGCAGAGAGGGGAGGGCAGCTGGTGGCCGTGAGCAGCGAGGAAGAGGAGAGGAGAGGGGATGGAGGTGCGGCGCGGGGAGGTGGACGGCGGCGCAGGGAATTAGATGGCGGCGGCGCGGGGAGGTGGACGGCGGCGCGCCGTGATCACAGCAGGGAGGAGGTCGACGGGGGCGCACGTGAAACGGCTAAGTCGTTTTCCCTCTGTGCTCTCTGTAGAAGGGAGGAGGTGGAGCCCACGCGTAAGTGAGAGGGGTAGCAGTACCGCTGGCGAACAAAGGTTTGTTCGCCAGCGCTATGCCCGCACCGCTGGCGAACGTAGTGGCTGCTTCGCCAGCGCTATACTACCGCTGGCGAACAAAGGTTTGTTCGCCAGCGCTACCTTTTTATTTTTATTTTTTATTTTTCTTTGAATTTATTTAATGTATTATCTTTTATTAGTTTTTCTTTGAGAAACATTACTGATTTATTTTTCTTTATTTCTTTGAATTGATTTATTTTTGTTTACTTATGTTTTATTTTGTTTTCTTTATTTGTTTAAATTATTCAAATACATTTCATTTATAATAATTCAAACACATTACAAATTAATTTCAAACAAATTACAAATAATAATGTTTTATTTTGTTTTCTTTATTTGTTTAAATTATTCAAATACATTTCATTTATAATAATTCGAACACATTACAATTTAATTTCAAACAAATTACAAATAATAATGTTTTATTTTGTTTTCTTTATTTGTTTAAATTATTCAAATACATTTCATTTATAATAATTCAAACACATTACAAATTAATTTCAAACAAATTACAAATAATAATGTTTTATTTTGTTTTCTTTATTTGTTTAAATTATTCAAATACATTTCATTTATAATAATTCAAACACATTACAAATTAATTTGGTTTTAGTTGTTTTCCATTATTTTCCTTCATTTTTCTATTTGGTTTCCTTTATGTTTCAAATAATATAAGTCCACACATTTGAAATAAAGAACAAGGTACATTAAATTTATAATAAGTGCACATCAGACCAGTTGATCCATGCATATACAACTGACAAAATATATACATAGTTTCTCATCAGTGTTTGATTTTTTTGCCTTTTTTGGTCGCAGTTGCATAATTTAACCCCACATTATGACTTCTTCTTCTGAATGGAAGACCATGCCTAGGTAGTGTAGTTCTGCTTCTTCTTGTTGTGTATGTTGCATGACTATCATCATCATCTTCTTGATCATCGTCAATATTTGGGTCGCCGAACGTGTCGAACTCGTCCTCATCAACGACTCCATCCATTCCGATGATATTTCTTTTCCCTCTCCTCACGACAACACGGCTAGGCCTTGCGGGGTCTGTTATGAAGAAGCATTGTGACACATGTTTAGCCAATACCCATGGCTCATTTTGCGCTGTGACATTCGCGCTTGATGAGGTTCCGGCTTCGGGAATAACCATGGTTGTAAAGTATTGGTCTTCTTTCCTGACGGTCGACATCCTAGCCCATCTGACGCGGAACATAGGCACCTTCTCTCCAGAGTAGTTAAGCTCCCATATCTCCTCGATCCTTCCGTAGTATCTTAACTTTTTGTCACCGGTGTAGGATTCCATCGTTACCCCTGAGTTTTGATAATCGGAAGTTTTGTCTTTCTCCTCTGTGTAGAAGGTGAACCCGTTGATATCATATGCTTGAAACGTCGCTAGGTTGGGAGCTGGGCCATGTGCCAAGGCGTACAAAAGTTTATTTTTCGCACAATCCCTTGGCGGTGGATTAGCGACGATCACATCTTTAAACCAACGCAAGAAAGTGGAGTTATGCTCTCTGATTATTTCTCCTTCGGTCCTCCGCTTGCCTTGTTCACTGTACTTTTTCATAATCGAGCTCTTGTGTTTTTCCACCCAAGTATCGACCATGTCAATGTGTTGGAGAGCTACTAAGTTTGCCCTGTTAAAGTCGGTGCGTCGACAAGCCCGATCCACATGCACTTCTCTACGTCCATTTTTGTGACCTACTCCATCGAGCTTGCCAATGTGCTTGTTTCTGGGCAGACCAACTGGGTCCTCCACGTCCATATGATTCGTGCAGAAAGAGATGCACTCTTCGGTGAGAAAGCCCTGAACGATGCTTCCGTCCGGACGAGCTCTGTTGCGAACATATCCTTTGATGACCCCATTCATCCTTTCAAACGGCATCATGTTGTGCAGGAACAACGGCCCGAGATGGATGATATCGTCCACGATATGGACCAACAGATGAACACATATGTCAAAGAATGATGGTGGAAAGTACATCTCAAGCTCGCATAGTATCACGACAATCTCTTCCTGCAGCCTTGAGATCTGCTTCCCCGTGATCGACTTTCGAGATATAACGTCGAAGAAGTTACAGAGGCCAAACAGGGTTTCCCGGACGTGTTTGTCCATTATTCCGCGGATCGCAACCGGAAGTATCTGCGTCATCATCACGTAACAGTCATGAGACTTCATCCCGCTAAACTTTTGTTTCTGCGCGTCGAGGAATCTGCTTATTAGCCCTGAGTAACCGCTAGGGACTTTGACTCCGAGAAGGCACATCATCAATTTTGTGATCTCGTCCGGACTAAGAGTGAAGCAGGAGGGGGGCAGTAATAGTCATTCCTCTTAACCCTTTTGGCCTTGCGACCATCCGTCTCCTCATCACACGATTGATCGCCGTCATCATCATCCGGGCGTCCCCCCTGAAGATCTACCCTAATACCAAAATATTTCAGGTCGTTTCTTGCTTTCACCCCGTCTTTGGTCCTCTCCGGCATGTTGAGCAGCGTGCCAAACAAACTTTCAAACACATTCTTCGTGATATGCATCAGATCAAGGCAGTGAGGCGTATCGAGAATGGGCCAGTATGGCAAGTCCCAAAACACCGACCTCGTCTTCCATACATCCAGAAGCGGTTTTGGCGCCTTTTGCTTCTTTCCAGGCTCTGGGCATTCCTTCCAATCATTCAGCAAATTGTAGATTTCTTCGCCGCACCTCTTACGTGGAGGTCCACGGAGCTCATCCTCACCGTTAAAAAGGTCTCCTCGCCTTCTCCACGGGTCTTTGTTGGGTAGCCACCTTCGATGGCCAACGAAAACTGTTTTCAAAGACCCAGGATCTTTCGGAAGTTGCATAAACGTGGGGTCATCCATGCACCTCACGCAACCGTTATGTCCGTGGCACACCTGGCCCGCCACATATCCGTAGCCTAGTAGGTCGTGAACCGTACAGAGTAAGACAGCTCTCATTGGGAAATATTGTTCACCGAAGGCGTCCCATGTGTTCACCCCTTCCTCGGCCCATAGCGTTTCCAGCTCATCTTTAAGCAGCTTCAGGTATAGATTTATGTCGTTGCCTGGTTGTTTCGGCCCTTGAATTAGCATACTCATGTGAATATACTTCCTCTTCATGCACAACCAGGAAGGGATGTTGTACATCCATACAAACACGGGCCAGGTGCTATGGGTGCTGCTCTGGTTGCCAAACGGATTGAGTCCGTCGGTGCTCACACCCAACCTGATGTTCCTTGCCTCCGCCCCAAACGTTGGATATTCACAGTCAATTGCTTTCCATTGACTTGCATCTGAAGGATGTGTCAGAATTACTTTTTCACTTCGATTTGGATCTTTCAAAACTTTATTCCTCCTTTTCGCGTGCCAGCGCATGAGCTCTGCTTCCTTGCGGTCCGCGAAATACCGTTGCAGACGGGGAATGAGCGGAAAGTACCACACAACTTTCCGAGGAGCTTTCTTCTTCCCTTTCTTGTATCGAGCGGCGCTGCAAACTGGACAAATGGTTTTGTTCGCGTCCTCTTTCCGATAAATGTAGCAATCGTTGATGCACACATGGTATTTTTCGTGAGGTAAATCAAAGGGGCACACGACTTTCTTGGCCTCGTCGCAACTTTTAGGACAGGTGTTGCCCTCTGGAAGGACATCGTGCCAGTATTGCAGGCTTGCATCGATGCTTATGTCGCTCCATTTGTATCTCGCCTTCATCTGCAGAACATCGAGGGCCACTCTCAGGCGGGACTCTCCCGGACCGCAGCCTGCATACAACGGTGTCTTCGAGTCTATCTCTAGTTGCGCCAGCTTCGATTGCTCTCTAGCAGCAGATATCGAGTTAGTCGTCTTTCTCAAAAGCAGTTCTTTCAGATGAGGGTCACGCACAACTTCCGTTAGGGGTGTCCCTGTGTCCTCGTGATCTTCTTCCACGTCTTGTTCAACATCTTCTCCATGATCATGTGCTGGGTCATGAGGCTGATCTTGGTCCTGCTGTAGTTGGTCCTGCTGTAGTTCTATTCGATCGTTGCTATTGTCCTGTTGCACATCATTTCCTACCGCCGCCGCCCCATGGACTTCATCATCTTCATCATCACTTACCCACTGACTGTTATACCCATCCATGAAACCATACCTTAGGAGGTGACTGAGCAAGTCTCCGGTAAAGGGATTGAGCAAGCCCCCTAGTTTGCACTTTCGACATGGACATCGTATCTCCTTGCGGCCATTTTGTAACATGTCTTGTGTCGCGTGTCTCAAGTAACTATTCACGACACGTTCACTCTTAACGACCACCATTATATGTCGCCTGCATGAGAGCGCGCGCCGATATAATTAATATTAGAACCAAACATAATATATATATATATTTCGATATTCACGGAAAAAAATCGGCATGACCTTCCTACAAATTGGAGGTTAGAGGAGTGCCAAACTTTGCCGAGACGGAAATGAATCAACATTTCGGCAAAGTGGCAACTCATTTTCATATCAAAAATTTCACTTCATGTCGTATTCACGAAAAAATTCGGCATGACCTTCCTACAAATAGGAGGTTATTAGGGAGTGCCAAACTATGCCGAGACGGAAATGAATCAACATTCCGGCGATAGTTGGCTACTCAATTTCATTCCACAACAAATTGCGCACACATGCATTTATCGTCTCCATCACACGACCATTGTTGAATCCGGTGAAATTTCACACATATTGCATATCGCGTGTATCCGGACAAAATTTATATACAAACTCATTTAATTATATATTATCATTCATCCCACCTCAAATGAATAGATGGCCACACGATGATATCCGGAGAATTTTGGAGCTTTGGAGAGAAAGGGGTTAATTCTAGATCTAGATGGCTAGGGAGGGAAAATTTGGGGTAGAAATGATGTTAGGAGGGAGATAAACATATATATACCAACTAAAATAAATTTAGTTGGTTCAAAATAGAGTAGGAGGGTGGAGAAATTGGCATAATTTCGAGCTAGAGAGAGAAGAGGGGACAAGGTGAAGAAGAGAGAGTGGAGGGGAAAGTGGGTAGGTGGTGGTGCCACTTTATGGCTAGGATCTGCGGAATACCGCTGGCGAACAGGTGCTGCTGTTCGCCAGCGCTAAGATGCGTGCTGGGCCCACATATTAGCGCTGGCGAACAGCAGCACATGTTCGCCAGCGGTTCTGGGCGTAGCGCTGGCGAACAATAAGCGCAGTTCGCCAGAGGTAAAATGAGGCAGCGGCTGTAGTGTTTCAAAGCGCGCGCAGGTGGGGCCCAGACTTAGCGCTGGCGAACAAGGGTGGTGGTTCGCCAGCGGTAGTGTTTCAAAGCGCTGGCGAACAGGTATTTCTGTTCGCCAGTGCTGTTAGTGCTGGGCAACGACAATTATCGTTCGCCAGCGGTATGGTGGTGGCTATAAGTCATTCCCTACTAGTGCCATTATGTGTAGTCATGTATGGTGGATTAATTTTTCCTTCATAAAATTATGTCGGTGATTTGAGTAGATATGTGAGTATATCTATTTAAAAAGGACGGAGTTTGACATTTTGAATTGGTTCAAATGGTTATTAATATGAAGTAAAAATCATTGTAACAAGATAATCAAGTATTTATGATTCGATCATGAAGGATAAAGTTTGAGTTACAAGTTTAGCAAGACATCTGAGGAGTTGCAGAATTGTTCTACAACTTATACTTCTCGAATACCCCACATTAGTTTGGAGGATTCGAGAAACAAAATCAAACCTTGTTGGACATGGTAAGATTAATAAAATAGCCATTATAATTTTGTAGTTTATACATTAATGGCAACTGCTTTTACACTGAAAAGAGCACCATCATGATCCGTTGAAATTGACAACATATAAGATATGGTTTGGGTAGTGACCCGAATTGTCATTTTCTTAAGTTTTGGTATGCATAGCATGTGTAAAATGTTTACAACCAAAATAGGATAAATATATGTTTATAAGGTTATCCCAAATAAAACATTTGGTATTTCTCCTATCACCAAACCGAAAGACAAATGTTGTTTGTCGGAAAGGGTTGATTTCTCGAGAAAATAGTTCTTGCGAAACAAGTGAGTGGGAGCACAGTACAAACTCAACGAGATTAGAGAATCTTCATTATCATGTCAAGAGTAGCGCAGCACTGGAAGTTGTTCCGGGGTTTACTATTTTGACTAAGTAGAAGACACTACAAATGTTGTAGATACTTCAAATGAGTTTGCGAACTGTACCAGAAAAGTCCAAAAACTTTGTACTTAGAACAACTTGTGGTTTAAGTGTAAAGTGTTGTTTTGACAACAAAAGGACCTGGACCTTATAAAGGAAGCAAATGATGGGCCCTGACTTCGTAAAATTGACTATGAGTCATTATATCCGCCATAGTATCCTTGTATGAATATCAAGTATGTGACTTGGTAGTCCTTTCGATAGGCTTGATGCCTAACGATAGCAAAAGGGTCTATATAGCGACAAAGACATGGATTTTACATCCTTTGAAAGTTGTACTTATCGAAAAGTTGTTTTCGACGAAGTTCAAAGAGTTGACTACTACAAGATTTTGATCTTCCGTAGTGATGCTTAGTCTTTGCGGATAGTTCTAGCAAAATTACATATTATGATATGGATGTTGAATAACAAAACCAACTCTCCTCTAGAGGAAGTTTGATCAAGGATGTGTACTTGACACAGTCTGAGAGTTTTGTAAAATTCAAAAGGTTGCTAGAAAGGTATGCACACTTCAATGGTTGAAGTGAGCATAACGAAGTTGAAATCTTTACCTTAATGAAGTTATCAAAAGAGTTTGATTCCATCATGAATGATAAAGATGCTTGTAGAGTTACAAGTAATTAAGTGGGAGCGCTATGACATATTCCAATACTTTATGTAGATGACATATGGTTGATTGGAAAATATGTATTTTAAATTAACACGGTTAAGATTTTCATATTGATGAAAGGCTTAGAAGATATTGGGCATCGATATCTATAAAAGATGGATTGAAGCACCTGATATGATTGAAGCCATATTACATATATGAAATATTGAAGTAAGTCAATATCCAAATCACAAGAAGAAGTTCTTGTCACATGGAAAATAATTGAGCAAGATTCAAGTGTTTTGACACATGATGAGCATCATTGAAATTGAGATTTCTAAGTCATGTTTCCATGCTATGTACACAATCAGATGAGTCGTATGCTATAAAATGTTATAGCAGGATAATTCATATGATGATTAGACAACAGTGGGAGAGATCCTTGTGTCATTTTAGAAATGCTAAGGATATGTTTTCCTATGTAGCAATGACAAAATATTAGTTGTAATATGTTACACTAATAGTCTTGTCATTTATTCAAGTAATTTTATCTCAATTAAAATATGTGATGAAGGGTAGCACAATAGGCTGGAAGAAAGTTCCATGCTGGATTTCAAAGAGTTTCAAAATTAAAATATTGTGACAGATACTACAACAAAGGCTAAAGTATATCGTTGTGTTGACAACTGATAATAAACGTATTTTGTGTCAAGGAGTTATTTATTGGACTTGGTGAAATTCCAAGAATGCTGACACTATGAAGCTACATTTTAACAATGTTAGTAACATCAGTTTAAGCTGAGGAATTAAGGTATCACCGGAACTTGGTGGATTTCCAAGAATGCTAACACTATGAAGCTACATTTTCACAATGTTAGTGACAATGGTTTAAGCCGAGGAATTAAGGTTTTACCAATTGACCATATATATATACAAAGCCATCTCATTAGAGAATGAGTGATGCGTGTAGACGCAAATAACATGCAAATACAATAGGACCTAAACAGTTCAGATATTTTTTATGAAGTTTACCACATGTGAAGCATGGTAATAACACTGGTACGCCATATGTGTTAAGTGATTACAAACTAGATTATTGACTCTAGTGCAAGTGGGAGACTGAAGGGAATATGCCCGAGAGGCAATAATAAAATGGTTATTTTCTTATTCCTTGTTTTATGATGAACAAGTTCTACACGATGTGCGGGAGGGGTTTTCAGGGGCTGAATCAGGCTCTGATCGTCCTTCTGCCTAAGCGCCCGGATGCGTCAGCTGTCGGGGACTACCGCCCTATCAGTCTCATCCACCTGTTCGCCAAGCTAGCGGCTAAGACACTGGCCCTCTGCCTCGCCCCTCGGATGCAGCTTCTAATAGACAACAACCAGAGCGCCTTCATCCGCGGCCGCTGCATCCATGATGACTTCATGTTGGTGCAACAGACCGCACGTTTGCTCCATCGGCTCAAGGAGTCTAGGGTGATGCTCAAGCTTGATATCGCACGGGCGTTCGACTCGGTTTCGTGGGGACTCCTCTTCGAGGTCCTCCGGAAGGTTGGTTTCGGGCCCTGATTTTGCGAGTGGGTAGCCATCCTGCTCTCCACGGCCAGCTCGAGGGTGCTTCTTAACGGCGAGCCAGGGCCTCCGATTTGGCATCGGCGCGGCCTTCGGCAAGGCGACCCCCTATCCCCTCAGCTGTTCGTGCTGGTGATCAACACTCTTAATAGGGTGCTGGCGAAGGCAGCAGAGCTCGGGCTCCTGCACGGGGTGGCTCGCCAAGACTTGGTCACCACAGTTACTCTTTATGCGGATGATGTGGTAATCTTCTGCCACCCGGACCCCGCGGAGCTGCAAAATCTCAGGGAGATTCTTGCGCGGTATGGTCATGCCTCCGTACTACACACTAACTTCGCCAAGTGCTCGGTCTCCCATATTGGTTGCGGGAAGGATATAGCGATGGGCGCGGCGGTGACGATGGGATGTCAGCTTGCCCAATTTACGGTCAAATACCTTGGCATCCCTCTAGGGCTACGGAGACTTTCTAGCGAAGCCCTTCAGCCCCTGGTCGACAGGATCCTGGACAAACTGCCGACTTGGAAAGCGGCCTTGATGCCCAAGGCCGGGAGACTTGCGCTGGTCAAGGCTGTTCTAGCAGCAATCCCCCTCCATCAGTTGGTAGTAATCAGCGCCAACAAAAAGGTCACTGCCGCCCTCTTCGGCTCGGTGGTCTGGGGATTCCTGACCTCGCTCGGACTTATGTGAGTTTGCGGACCCGCTGGCTTTGGAGGCTGCATACAGACCCACATAGACCCTGGAGGGGCCTGGACATGCAATTCTCTAGGGAGGAACGTCAGATCTTCACAGTATCCACTGAGATGGTCTTGGGTGATGGTTGTACAGAGCTGTTCTGGAAGGATAGATGGTTCGAAGGTAGTTCGATGGAGGACATTGCGCCCAACTTAACTGCTCTCATTCCTAAGCGACGAAGGAAGTCGAGAACAGTCAAGGAGGCCGTTGCCGACCGCCGCTGGATTTCTGACATTCCGGGTGCCCTATGTCCGGTCGCCCTCCTCAAATATGTAAAAGTGTGGAGTCTGCTGCAAATGGTGCAGCTGCAAGGGAACCCAGACAGGTTGATTTGGCATTGGACCCCTGACGCTTAGTATTCTGCTAGGTCTTGCTACAAGGCGCTCTTTCTAGGAGCGACAGTGTCGAGATCGTGGAGATTGAACTGGAAGTCTTGGGCGCCTCCTAGGGTGAAATTCTTCATCTGGCTGGCTTGCTTGGATTGGTGCTGGACGGGGGAGAGGTTGGCGCGCTGAGGCTTGCCACGCCAAGCGAATTGCCCGCTGTGCGACCAGGCGCAGGATTCGATGGGCCATATCCTCACTGGATGCTCATTCTCACGCACGATCTGGCATGAGGTGCTCTCTTGGATCCGATCCACGGCTAGGCCCCCAGTTGTGGGAGATGATTTCGTCGACTGGTGGAGGCTGGCTCTAAGGTCCACCCAACGGTTGCTGTGCAAGGGCACCTCTTCGGTTGTTATGCTCACGGCGTGGTGGATCTGGAAGCAGTGAAACGCAATCATCTTCGACAACGCTAGACCCTCGGTTGGCGCCTTGATGGATACCATCAAGACCGAGTCTCGTTCTTGGGTGTGCGCTGGTGCTCGCGGCCTCAGACTTCTTCTCCCCTAGTGTAGTGGGTTGAGTTGTATGTTGTGGGGTTGCCGGTACTAAAATTTGTACATAAACTCTTCTTATTTCTATCAATGCATCGAAACGCAAAACTTTTGCGTTTTCGCGAAAAATTAGGATCCATCATAGAATAGTTTGGTGATGATTGTACATTCAGGTACACTTATAAAATTAATTAGTTTGTATATGTTTAGTCTTCGGTTTGGTGAATTCTTGTACATAATGCTCTTAGGTAGAATTTTAAGGATATATCTAGTGTGATTTTCTTATATACAAATAGGAATTTCTACCGGATATGCTATGCTGGACATGTTTATGATTATTTGTATTTGGTTTTCATGTTTAAAAAAATAATAAAGATACTATTGGGTTTCTTACAAATAAAGAGGGTTTTTCCATAAAGTATTATACTAATGGGATACTGGACTTGCAAATATGTTTATATGTTTTGAATTCTCTTCGAGCGTTAAAGAAATAATTTTTATACTGTTCAGCATACATGTTTAATTGGAACCACATATTGGGGTGGACTCATCTCTTTTTACCAAGTTCACATAGACTTTGTCATAAGGAACTAAATCTTGGTATTGAGATAAACCACAAATGTGCTCGCTGAATCTTGTTATGTAATAGGTCTAAGATGGACTACACTGGATATCTTGCTTGTTCTATTAGATTGCTTGCCTCAACATGGTGGTTGTTATGTCATTGGTAGAGGCAAAATTGTTACTGAATTATCCGCTTCTTTAGCTGTCCGTCAATTATGTGTGTGAGCATGGCTATGTTTGTGAGTGCTGGCCTGTTGAGCTATCTTGATGTTTTCAAAACAAAATAGAAATGTGTAATATGTTGTAGAACATATCTTGATATTGCTTTCCAAAAGTCTATAATATATGAATTTATAATGGGTAGTGGCGTTTTGGAGCCCGGTCTCATATGCTCCCGGTATTTTCAGAAAAAAAAGAAATAGAAAAACTTTTCAAAAAAGTTCGAAAAAAAAACTAAGGCAAAGATGAACATGTTTTTTACATTCGTCTGAATTTTCGTAACGAAATTATATTGTGGCTGCCCTGTGCAAAAAAAAAGACAAAATCACATATCTGAAATTCAAATTTTTGGATCTCATTTCTGTCAGAAATTTGTCTTTTTGCACAGGGTGGCCACAATGTTATTTATTTCCGAAAAATTACGGGTGTGCGAAATATGCCAATGTTTGCCTATGATTTTTTTTCGCAATTTTGTGAAAAGTTTTTCTATTATTATTTTTATTTTTGCGAAAATAAGGGGAGCATATGAGCCCAGCCTCCAATGTGAATTTCCGTTTATAATGCTACTTTACTTGTATTTGATCTCAATTTTTTTTATGTCTTTATGGATGAAATAATCGATCGTCACTCATTGAGTGTCGTATATAAAATAATAGGGCAATATTTGTTTGATTTTTATATCTTGCTCAAACAAATGCTAAACAATAATCGGTTGTAAATCTGGTATGTATTAATTGCTATGTAGAACGGTTTTAGAAACTGGTGGAATTTCTCTTATTACTCGAAAATTAGCATGCCCATTTTACAGGCTGGGCAACTCTATAAGTTGTCTCCATATTTGTTTCCTTCATAGAGAAGAAGAGGCGCATCTTGTTTTTGATCAATCGAGGTGGGCTAAGTTTATACACGGGTTGCTAAATGGACATGGTGTTCCGGCCGGCCGTCCTATACAGTTATCAAGGAAAAAGAAAAATATACCGAGTCCGGTCAGGTAGACGATTTTTTTCTTCTGTGCCTTGCACAGTTGCACCACGTTTCCACGGTTCCAGCCAGGTAAGGTTTTTTGTTTTCAACTACTCCCTCCGTTCCAATGAATAAGGCGTGCACGCTTTTCGAGATTTGTCTTTGACCAATAATTAATCCATATATATAACAGTATTTGGTATAAAATCAATATCATTACAAAGTGTTTTTCAATACGAATCTAACAATGTCAAATTTGCACTATATAGTCAAGGTATTGTTACTTAAATCTTTCGGTCAAAGTTTGTCTTAAAATGCGTGTGCGCCTTATTCATTGGAACGGAGGTAGTACCAGGTTGCAGGTAGAGCAGCGTACGCGGTCGTCTTTCCTGTGACATCTATTTGTACAGGCCTTTATATAGTCCATAGGTATCACGGGACGGGTTTCTTTTTAGCGAACAGGCTGGCATGTGATATTTTTCCAGCCAACGGACGTGACTTGGCTCTACGTGTTGAAAACAACTTGGGTGTACCAATTAACGTTGTACGTAACTTCTCTTTATTTTAATCTCAACCATCACAACAAAAATCAACGGACTATATATTTCTAGCATATGTGGATTAACGTGGTGTCTCTATTAGAGTTCCGTAAATTGCTTTTAGTATATAATAGATAGATAATAGATGTTTGGGTGGGTGCTTCACCCCCGTTCCCCACCCCCCACCCCCGTTGAGAGTCGTATGTGAGGTCTTCCCGGCGAGCTCCCGCTCGGTCTCCGACGGTGCGGCCGGCCGGCGTCGAAAGGGTAGCTACGCGCGGGATGTACAGAGTAGATGTAGGACCTTTTTCTTCTTTGTTGTTGCTCTGTTTGTTGGCGTCGACGAGATGTCGCCGAGGTGGTGCTTGCGCGGGTGCCCGAGCCACTCTGCCAAGCCTTTGGCCGTGTCTCTCTCTCGAGCAAAGCTCCGGTGGACGGAGTTGTTGGAGAAGAGCCATGGCGCAGCCTCCTGTAAGGACCCCAGACCGACAGTCTGAAACCCTCCGTATGCATACATTCACGATCCCAGAAAGGTCAGTCGTGAACAACATACAAAGTTGGCACACAGAAATACATCATCCATTACACGAATACATAAAGGTATTACACAAATGATCACATGATCAAGTTTAACTCAACTGCCATGAGGGCAGGGAACTTAACAAACACAGCGGAAGACAAATAAAAACACAACGTAGATGAGCCCAAGTCACGCCTTAACCTACAGGCTGTTGACCCGGAGACGATCCTAGTTCGCAAAGCCGTCAGCTCCGTACTTCTCTTCGTAGATCTCCTTTGGAGGCTCCTTCTCCAAATCTGATAAGTAGATACCAGGGGCGAAACCATAATGAGTACATTTGAATGTACTCAGCAAGACATCCATCATGTCACTTACCAACATGCAAATATGCTTATATGGTGGAATAGGTAGGCTATAAATAGGGTTCACTATCAATGGAGTTCATATAAGATGACCCCACAGTTGCAGTCAGGTTAATCTGTATCTTCGTTGAAGAAGATACTTCAGAAGAAAAATAATATAGTTTTATTTCTTTTGTAGATATCGCAATGTACAAGAGGTTTTGTAAAGCTTTGTTAAAGAACATTTTCTCTTCGCAAAACTTCTTGGAATCAGCTTCCAGAATTCTTGCTTAGAGTAGAAAAGGTTTTCTTTGCAAAACATTTTGTTTTGTATAACATCATCTGGCTTTTCATCATCGACGATACCTCCACGGTATAAGTTTCCATTCCTTTCCGAACTTCACAAGTTCAACACTTCCTTTCCAAAATTTCCCTTTCAAAAACTTCCTTTTTGAAAACATTGACACAATGCTAGCTACATGGCCATTCAACTGTCCATATCCGAGGACGCGGCTTCTTCGAAAAAGTTGTACTCTGCAGAGGTGTACACATCCACCAGATCCAGTACACCTCCCGTGAAACAACCACGGACTGTAACAACAGTATGTAAACATCAGGTATCTGATCATAACCATCCACTATGTTCAAGCTAGTATATGCCTATCTCTCGATTGAGGTTGTTCTCCCCGGCATCAAGTCCCACCCTGCCTAGCCAGGAGCCTCAATGAATGCATCCGGAGGGAAAATTAATCCCACACTTTATATGCCTCATCATTGGGAGTTTTGACGACATTCGGTTCGAGGGTACGACGCCCCTTATAGCAAGTGAGATAGCACACACTAATAAGAACAAACTTCAAGTTAAGCCCCGTGCCCATGTTGGGGTAGGGTGGCAGTACGGTAAAGGTTGTCCGGCGAAGACTAGGTTATGTGTCATTTTTGAAAACACCACTTTCTCAAAAATGACCACTTCCACATTCCTCCGGAGAACAAGGATCCGCCTTTTCTCCGGGTTTTTCCGTAAAGCCTTTGTTTTGTAGAATCACAATTTTAGGGTGTCCACTTAGGACTAGTATATTTGATGGTAATAAATACCATAGGGTGGCTTATGGGCTTGGTATTACCAAGTTTAACTACTGGCATGATAGTAACCTATAATATAGTATAGTAGTAAATTCCACATCAAAAATAGTTTTGATACTCAAGTTTTTGTAAAACTTCAGAGGTAAAACATGCATGATAGATAATGATAAGTATTGTATCAGCAAGCATCAGGATGGCTTGCCTCAAGTCTCTTAATGTCCTTGGCCTTGAAGCAAATCGAACTTGACGCACAACTCCACAACTGCTTCTTCTCCTTCTTCGCGTTCTAGCGTCGTAAAGGAAATAAAAGACACACACTCAGGTCTAAAAGACAAAGAACTAATCTAAGAAACACATACAGCAACAAATGTTCATTCTCGAGTTCTCTCGAAACAATAACGCGAAAACTATCTCACATAACTCTCACGGCCCAAAACTGTCGTCAGGCACTGAGTATGGTTTAGAAAACCATATCCCACATCATACATACCATATATGGAGTGGTGTACCACTCTCATAACAAGATATATAAGAAGCTAAAAATATAGCTTGTGGGTGAAAAAGGTTAGGTTGCTAAGGTAAAACAAACAGACAGAATAATACCCATGGCAGTGGGGTATTACTCACCACAAGCAACTATCACTTGATGTGTTCATGATTTTAGTTGGATGTCTTAGTTTCACAAGATACTCTTAAACACAAGCATAACACAAGTATAAACTCATGCTAAGGTAAAACATTCCAACAAAATCCAAACAACAAGCAAACACACCACAATTGAATAGACTATTTATGTACTATGTTCTTGTTTACTAGAGGTTTTTGGAAGCCATCAATTATGAAAAATTAACAAACAACCAGTACCTAAAAACAAGGATAACAAGTCATAAAAATAATCTAAAACACAATCACCACTCAAGGTAATATCCCTATCAACAGCATAGAAACAGGACTGCACTGATAACACACTAGTGTGGAAAACCTACACAAACATGTTATAAGAAAAATTTATATTCTACAACTATAGCACAAGAAACTAAATGATTCATGGCATCATAACAGAAGTAATAACTTCATAAATATGCTATAATAAACTCATACACTTATGAAATAAAAGATGAAAATACTGTAGCAAAAATCACTATTTTCTAGTGGTGACACTAGTTCAATACTAGAGAAGCAAACAATGTTACTATGATGCTTAATTCTAAACAAGCAAGTCATGATCATAAAATGTACCTAATAACAGTACACCAAACTTACACATGCTAGTAAGCACAAACATCAAAACAATCCCATGAAACAACTATTAAACATGCATAACTTAATTCTAGCAATTTATGTTTCTCTTAAACAATTACTAGCAAACAAGCAAGGTATAACTTACACAACCAGTAGCTATGCAATCAAAGAAAAGTTATCTAAACCTTTTCAAAAACCCAAACACTCAAATTAAAATCATTCACAAACAATCTATCAATCAAAAGGAATTTAGTTTATTTGCAAACAATTTAATTTAGCACTCAATAGTGAATCATCTCTTAACAAGATACTCCTAAGGAATATCATGCTAACAAATGGATCACACCTAACATACTAGTAGATACTTATAATAAATAAACTTCTCACTTGCATAAGTGAAAACAAACCATTATATTTTCCATGGTGGAAAATATTCCTATCAACCACATAATGAGAACATGTTAATTTCTCACATGTGCATAGTTGGGAAATTTCATCCACAACCAAGATGCAATGGGACCAGTGGGTTATGGGCCCATTTATATAGAGGTAAATGAGGTTCTAAGCCTCTGGTTACTCATGACAAAAATTAGTATAGCAAAATAAATAAAACAATGCTATTTATTCTAGTGCATACAAGACTAGTGCATAAGAATAACAAAACCTACACATGCTTCACCTTAAAAATACATGAAAACTATCAGAGACAAAATCATCAAAATAACAGTACCAAAATGGTACTGGATCTATAGCAAACATAGCACAAAAATTATCAAGGCATTCACCCAAAATTCTAGCTTTCACAATAAGTCCAAAAAATAAACACTAGAACAATAACAAATGCTACTCATGCTTTGCTATAAGATCACATGCAAGTTAATGAAGATAATAGCATATAAATCACAGTACCAAAATGGTACTGGACTCAACACAATCATAGCACAAAAAAATAGGTAACAAGCACACAAGGAGTTGGTTCACACAAAACATCAAATAACTAAGCTAGTGAAACCACATATGCTACTTCTTTAGCCATAATATATTGTAAACATGCACACACTTTGTGTGGTAGAGGTAATGCAAGAAAACAACCTAATAACAAGATTCAACACATCTCTACATTCTAGGAACCAAGATTAAGTCAACCAAGCATTTCATTTCAAAAAAAACAACTAAGGAAGTCAAAACAGAAAAGCTTCTGTTTCTAGATCTGTCCACCAAAAATAATCTAGAGCTCAAAAAAATAATCTAAGCTAGGATAAGGTAGATATACTCAATACCAAACTCATCCAATTGGGTTTGCTCCAAAAATCATTTTTAAACTCCTTATAAAAATCAAAGAAAAGGCTACTGGTCCTTTAGCAAATTGGATGGAATTTTCATTATACAACTCACCTTGATGTGAGGTTTGTCTCATTTGATAGATATTTTCAATACCTATCCAGATCAGTTGAGTTTGTTCCATTTGATTACATATTTTAAAAGTTATTGCCAAAACATTCTCAGAGATAGCCTGTGGCAAAACAGTCATTGTGCCCAAAATGTTTGCCCAAAACCAGATCTGCAAATTTTGCATGGCTTGGATTTCATGTATGTATGTCCATGATTTTTCTCAGATTTTATTTTGCTTATTTAGTATTTTATACACGTCCAAAGTAAATGCCTCAGATCTGTCAAAAAAAATAAAGGAATAAAGGAACACGTGCGGGTGGGCTGGATCTGTGCCATCGCGGCCCAGCTAGCGCGAGCGTGGCCCGCTGCGCTTGCGCGCGCGCTGGCAGGCGCGGGAAATGGCCGTTCAAGCTCGTCCGTTGATCATCAGATCGACGGCGCTGGTTCGTCTCCTTCCTCCCGACCCTCTCTCTCTCTGCCCGACGGAAAAAAAATGAGGCGTGGCCGTGGCTCACCGTGGGGAGCTCGGGGAAGGGCTGTGGGCACTCGGTGGTGTTGCCGGGGTGCAGGGGCGTTGAGGGGAGGTCTCCGCAGCAGCCGGCGCGGCTCCTAGCGGCGGCGCTCCAGGTGATGCCCGTGGCGGCGAGTTGGACGGCGGCGGCCAACCTGCGCACGAGGGATCCCGGGAACATGTCAGTAAGGGTCTAGGGAACTAGGGGAGTCCATCCAGGGCAGTGGGAGGGGAAGAGAGGGCTCGGGCCGAGCTGCACCGTGTCGTGCCCGTGGTGGTGACCGCCGGCGTGGGCACGGCTCGGGAGCGCTCCAGGGGCTCGGGCTTGTGTCTATTTTGCTTTGGGGAGGCAGAGGGAGGTATGAGGGAGGCCAGGGCGTGAGGGTTTGCCCTCTGGACACTAATACCAGAGAGAGTGAAGAGAGGGGCACGGTGGTCACATGAGCTAGGCATGGCTTGTCCAATAGGAGGTGTTCTAGTGGTGACCAAGCTACAGGGGGATGTCCTATATGGCTCTCTTCGTACTCACACATGAGCAAGGGCACAGTAGGGGCCAAGGGATGGGCAAAAGTGAAAATGCAACTATTCCAACCACTACAAGTGACATCATCACTTAGTCAACAAGCCACCTCATTTTCTCCATCCCTAGCTGATCAAAAGAGGATCCAATGCCCCTTCCAGAAGCTCAATAACATTGTTTTTCGAGTTGGCAAAGTGGCAAGGCTTGGATCAGTACCCACAAGATAAAACATCAAGTCTAAAAGTGTTGATCACTGTTCTGTCAGAAAAATTCAGTCTTATGACTTAGAATTTTTCTAAGTGTTGAGAACAGACAGAAAATGCAAAAAGTTGAGTTTGTTTTCAGGGTTCAATTGCTTTCCAAAATTGGTTTTCAAAACATGGACTTGTTAACCATGTTATATACTTTCAGAAACAACTTTTGAAAACAATTTTGAAATAGTTTAAGGCCATGAAAACAATGTGGAAAAAGGTATACTTTCTGTTTTTATCTGTTTCTAAAAACTGCCTTTTTCTGCCTTAATTTTATACCACAAAAACAACAAGCAAAAGATAGTTTTTATTTCTCCCAAAATAAAAGTGAGCTTATGGATTTGTAGTACATATATCAAGGATTAATTAGAAGTCAAGAAATCATAAAATAATCATCTATAGCTTGGTGAAAACAATGGTAGAAAACAGGTACTTGGCTTCATTTTCAGGAATTGTTTTCTATAGGAAAGTTAAAAGAAAACCTTCATAGATCATCTTGGAAACTTGTTTTCTTGGATCCAACAAGGTTAAAAGTTTGTTTTAAGATGTAAACAAGAATGGTCCAAGTCTTGGAATGAAAATCCACTCAAGTATTAATAAGAAAACATTAGGGAAAAATATCAGGAATATTTTTCAGAAACCTATGGTGTTGGTTTTATAATGAAACAAAACTTATGTTGCAAATATGATTAAAATCATAACACAAGTTATTTCAAACAATCATATTGTTGTAAACATTACTTTGTTGGCCCTACTAGTTGTCTTCTTGAGCACAGTTCAAGGGTCTAAAAACTGGGATGTGACAGACCTTCCCCCCTTACCAGAATCTCGTCCCGAGATTCGCAGGCAAGCGAAAAGAGGGTATGGTCAAAATTACAATGTTAGATGATTTGTTTACAAAACATGTGTTGGTGTTTTGTAACATTATTTACAGGGGCTTCCCCCCTTTGATTTATCTTACCAGAATTCACCGGTAAATTTGTTTTCTTTACAAAGGTTTGGGTGCCATGTTCTAAACCTCGAACATAATGCTCCTTAAAACCATGATATCCAACCAGGGCTTATTCTTTGGTTAGAAGATTTATTTGCTTACCACTCAATGATCAATTAAATGGATATCAATCAATAATTAAAAAGTATGATCTCTCCATTGCTCACTGTCTAAAATCCAGGAAAATCCACTATCTTCCTCTTTACCTAATAGTAAAAATTCAAAACATTTGTTTTCCTCAAAGGTAGTTTATCAAGGTCATAAAGCTATACTAACTCTGAGTACTATCAGCTTTATACGGTTCCTATGAAAAAAAACTCCAAGCTCAAAATTGTTATTTCCTAAAATCTATCATCATCAATTTATATCCACCAATCCTTATAAGCCTCAAATGAGTTCTACTATCTCATACTGTAGAATCTGGTTCCTCCAACACATATATACGGGAGATATTGTCTACTAGTAATGATCATAGTTTACCCATCTAATATTTTTTTCCAACCTTTCACTTTCTTCAAAAAAGCTATAGAATCATTCTAAGGCACCTTTCTCTTTGTTTTTGGAAAAAGTTGATTACACGTTTTCTTTTTAACGGTGATAACAAACTCTGCAACATATCAACTTTATAAGTTACTTTGTAAGGTATTTGGTTTTAGATAGCAGCATAAAAAGAAAATTGATGAGCCAACTCAGTAGGGTTTTAAGCTAAAGAGATGAGGTTATATTACTAATTTGGTAAGGTCTCCAATTCTGTAAGGCCTCGAACTAGAATTAGATGAAACCATTTTACTAACTTAGTAGAGTGGCAACAACTTCATGTGGCAAAAATTTAATTTACTTTGTAGGGTTTATACCCAAATTAGATGAGATTTTTGTTAGCATCGTTAACTATTTAAGATTTTACTTAGTCTGATGTGACACTTCTAGTGTCCCATTTACGTCGGGTTTTCTCATGGTGCGACGATAAACCAAAACAAGGGGGTTCACAGGTGTGGTTTGGAAACGTACCATTGGCTATGGCAGGAGTCGAAGATGCTCCTGCAACATCATCTCTGTCTCGAGGTCCACTCATCAGATTCTTGCGTTTCTTCTGGGCTGGACCCTGGGTTTCTTGGGTTTCTTCAGGATGAGCTTGAATACGGTTCTTATTGGGACATTTGCGAACAAAGTGTCCTTCCTGTCTACAGGCAAAACAAACCTTGGTTTTAGGCTTGACTTTCACCCGTCCCCTCGAAGATTGCTCAGACCAAGTCGGATCATACTCCCTCTGGGGACAATTACGAGCGAAGTGCCCTTCCGTCCCACAGACAAAACACTCCTCAGTCACCCATAGACTAGTTTCTCCTGGCGTCACCATCTTCCTTTTGCGGCTCTCTCCAGCAAGCAGTTGCTGGTATCCTCTCATAAGGAACATAGTATTCTTAGCGTTGGTGATGGCAAGATGAGTCAACTGTTCCAGGATAGCATGGGTGGCGATGTGCTCAGCACGAGCGGCTTCACATTTTTCCCTCGACAAAGCAAACAGTTGAGCAACTGTTGGCTCGGGTGACGGAGGTGGATTGCTGGCCATGCTGAAGAAAAAGAACGGTGTAAAACGATAATAACTAAAGGTGGTCTTGGTTTTAAAGGCTCGTGACATATACCGGCTCATAGTGGATATGAGAACGGTAGATAACACGACAACAAGCAAACATCGACGAAACTAAAGCCAACTCAAACCCAGATTAACACGCATGTGAAAAACGAGTCTTAACAAGCATAACTTATCTTAAAGTTCCACGAGGCTAAAGCATAAGGCTTACAACACAAAAACAAGTCCTAACAACTCCATATAAGTTAGGAAGCAAGATTGAATAAAACACAAATTCATTTCAATCAAGAGCACACACAAAGAAACAAAAATAGGAAAACTATTGTTCTCTAGATCTATCATAATCATTCCATCGTTCACTTAATTTCTAAACTCCGAATCTCATAGTACCTACAATATCTACCAATATTTGGTTTCCAAAGTAGATACACAAGATATCCTATTGACTAGTAAACGAATAGGTCATCATTTTATTTTTCTCGTGACTTCTCCTTTTTACCAACTAGATTAAAAGGTGTCCTAAGTCACTTAATTCCTTGGTTTAGAAAGAGTTGTCAGTAGTTCGCATGCTTTGGTTAGGTGTCAACCTAAAATTAGACAAAGCATGTTAGTCTTGTTAGCTTTCTATTTAATCATGTTTGTCCGACAAGATACGACTAGCGTCATCGTACGTCGAATATTTAATCGTGCTCTTCGGATTGGCTTTGGAGGGGGTTGCGCCTCATGGCATGTGAAGACTTATTTTGCACCTTTCTCCAGAATAGGGAGGTATATAACCTTTAAAAGGGGATTTATCTTGTTTGGTCTTTTAAAAGGGGATATAAAAAGGTGCATCGTTTACCCAACAGGGAAAAATGAGTCTTTTGCAAACAGACAAACATAGAGATTTTGGTCAGTAGTGGTTGGTGCATTCAGGCCTTTTCTTCTTTGAGGGTTGTCGTTGTTGGAGCTTTATCTGTTGGAGTGCATCACTGGTAGCAACGCTATCAGCTCGTGTGGCTTGATGGTCCTCTATTATTAGGTCCAACGGTGCTTTTATTGATGGTGGGGGAGATGGGGGTGGTTCACGACAAGTCGCACTATGAAGTGAAAACATGTATAAGTCTAAGCAACACATTCTTGTTTTTGAATGCTATACAAACAGTTTTGCTTGCAAAAATTTAACAGGCGGCGATTCAAAAACAAGAGCGGGGCAATCACAAATTTGCAAAATTTGAGCACCCCACAAACATATAGAAGCCTAGATGAACCAAAATCTACACCACACAACAGCACAAAGTCCTACGGACACACATAAGCAAGCCAAAACACACAAACAAGGCTCAATTGGAGCTACGTAGGGGGATGATCCAAAATCCTAGAAGTGGCTGAAGAACTATATCTACTTCTGACCATCATCACTGTAGAGCTAGGCAATTATTTTGGTCTTCTCGGGACATCGGCAAGTATAAAAGTTTTTGGATAGAAACAAGATAATAGAAGTAATGTTTGATAAAACTTTTAACTGAGAGAGGTAAAAATATGCAACAATCTGTTTTTGAAACCCCTACTATTTTCTGGACAGAAAACTTCAAATACGAGAGATGTTTCAAAAACAGAGCGGAGCAGTTGCAAACAAGTAAGAAATAAACTCCTAACCGAGAGAGATACTAACTCTATAAGGCCCGCCCTTCGAACCACTGTTCAAGGACGCCCTTGATATGCGTTTAGAATCTTTTCAAAAGATAAAAAGGAGGGGAAAATATACTAAAATTCCCTTAGATAAAAATAATTTAGATTGTAAATAGGTTTTTACTCAAAAATACTTTTCTTTCCTATCTGACGTCCATGCTAACTAAGGTATCCTAAGGTCAGGATGGCTCTGATACCAACTCTGTAAGGACCCCAGACCGACAGTCTGAAACCCTCCGTATGCATACATTCACGATCCCAGAAAGATCAGTCGTGAACAACATACAAAGTTGGCACACAGAAATACATCATCCATTACACGAATACATAAAGGTATTACACAAATGATCACATGATCAAGTTTAACACAACTGCCACAAGGGCAGGCAACTTAACAAACACAGCGGAAGACAATTAAAACACAACGTAGCTGAGCCCAAGTCACGCCTTAACCTACAGGCTGCTGACCCGGAGACGATCCTAGTTCGCAAAGCCGTCAGCTCCGTACTTCTCTTCGTAGGTCTCCTTTGGAGGCTCCTTCTCCAAATCTGATAAGTAGATACCAGGGGCGAAACCATAATGAGTACATTTGAATGTACTCAGCAAGACATCCATCATGTCACTTACCAACATGCAAATATGCTTATATGGTGGAATAGGTAGGCTATAAATAGGGTTCACTATCAATGGAGTTCATATAAGATGACACCACAGTTGCAGTCAGGTTAATCGGTATCTTCGTTGAAGAAGATACTTCAGAAGAAAAATAATATAGTTTTATTTCTCTTGTAGATATCGCATGTACAAGAGGTTTTGTAAAGCTTTGTTAAAGAATATTTTCTCTTCGCAAAACTTCTTGGAATCAGCTTCCAGAATTCTTGCTTAGAGTAGAAAAGGTTTTGTTTGCAAAACATTTTGTTTTGTATAACATCATCTGGCTTTTCATCATCACTGATACCTCCACGGTATAAGTTTCCATTCCTTTCCGAACTTCACAAGTTCAACACTTCCTTTCCAAAATTTCCCTTTCAAAACTCCTTTTTGAAAACATTGACACAATGCTAGCTACATGGCCATTCAACTGTCCATATCCGAGGACGCGGCTTCTTCGAAAAAGTTGTACTCTGCAGAGGTGTACACATCCACCAGATCCAGTACACCTCCCGTGAAACAACCACGGACTGTAACAACAGTATGTAAACATCAGGTATCTGATCATAACCATCCACTATGTTCAAGCTAGTATATGCCTATCTCTCGATTGAGGTTGTTCTCCCCGGCATCAAGTCCCACCCTGCCTAGCCAGGAGCCTCAATGAATGCATCCGGAGGGAAAATTAATCCCACACTTTATATGCCTCAACATTGGGAGTTTTGACGACATTCGGTTCGAGGGTACGACGCCCCTTATAGCAAGTGAGATAGCACACACTAATAAGAACAAACTTCAAGTTAAGCCCCATGCCCATGTTGGGGTAGGGTGGCAGTACGGTAAAGGTTGTCCGGCGAAGACTAGGTTATGTGTCATTTTTGAAAACACCACTTTCTCAAAAATGACCACTTCCACATTCCTCCGGAGAACAAGGATCCGCCTTTTCTCCGGGTTTTTCCGTAAAGCCTTTGTTTTGTAGACTCACAATTTTAGGGTGTCCACTTAGGGACTAGTATATTTGATGGTAATAAATACCATAAGGTGGCCTATGGGCTTGGTATTACCAAGTTTAACTACTGGCATAATAGTAACCTATATACTAGTATAGTAGTAATAGCCACATCAAAAATAGTTTTGATAATCAAGTTTTGGTAAAACTTCAGAGGTAAAACATGCATGATATATAATGGTAAGTATTGTATCAGCAAGCAATCAGGATGCTTGCCTCAAGTCTCTTAATGTCCCTGGCCTTGAAGCAAATCGAACTTGACGCACAGCTCCATAACTGCTTCTTCTCCTTCTTCGCGTTCTAGCGTCGTAAAGGAAATAAAAGACACACACTCAGGTCTAAAAGACAAACAACTAAGCTAAGAAACACATACAGCAACAAATGTTCATTCTCGAGTTCTCTCGAAACAATAACGCGAAAACTATCTCACATAACTCTCACGGCCCAAAACTGTCGTCAGGCACTGAGTATGGTTTAGAAAACCATATCCCACATCATACATACCATATATGGAGTGGTGTACCACTCTCATAACAAGATATATAAGAAGCTAAAAATATAGCTTGTGGGTGAAAAAGGTTAGGTTGCTAAGGTAAAACAAACAGACAGAATAATACCCATGGCAGTGGGTATTACTCACCACAAGCAACTATCACTTGATGTGTTCATGATTTTAGTTGGATGTCTTAGTTTCACAAGATACTCTTAAACACAAGCATAACACAAGTATAAACTCATGCTAAGGTAAAACATTCCAACAAAATCCAAACAACAAGCAAACACACCACAATTGAATAGACTATTTATGTACTATGTTCTTGTTTACTAGAGGTTTTGGAAGCCATCAATTATGAAAAATTAACAAACAACCAGTACCTAAAAACAAGGATAACAAGTCATAAAAATAATCTAAAACACAATCACCACTCAAGGTAATATCCCTATCAAAAGCATAGAAACAGGACTGCACTGATAACACACTAGTGTGGAAATTCTTTACAAACATGCTATAAGGAATATTTGTATTCTACAACTATAGCACAAGCAACTAATTAATTCATGGAATCATAACAGAAGTAATAACTTCCTAAATATGCTATAATAAACTTATACACTCATAAAACAAAAGATGACCACACTAGAGCAAAATTCACCATTTTCTAGTGGTGACACTAGTTCAACACTAGAGAAGCAAACAATGTTACTATGATGATTAATTCTAAACAAGCAAGTCATGATCATAAAATGTACCTAATAACAGTACACAAAACTTACACATTCTAGCAAGCACAAACATCAAAACAATCCCATGAAACAACTATTAAACATGCATAAATTAATTCTAGCAATTTATGTTTTTCTTAAACAATTACTAGCAAGCAAGCAAGGTATAACTTACACAACCAGTAGCTATGCAATCAAAGAAAAGTTATCTAAACCTTTTCAAAAATCCAAACACTCAATTTAAAATCATTCACAAACAATCTATCACTCAAAAGGAATTTAGTTTATTTGCAAACAATTTAATTTAGCACTCAATAGTGAATCATCTCTTAACAAGATACTCCTAAGGAATATCATGCTAACAAATGGATCACACCTAACATACTAGTACATACTTATAATAAATAAACTTCTCACTTGCATAAGTGAAAACAAACCATTATATTTTCCATGGTGGAAAATATTCCTATCAACCACATAATGAGAACATGTTAATTTCTCACATGTGCATAGTTGGGAAATTTCATCCACAACCAAGATGCAATGGGACCAGTGGGTTATGGGCCCATTTATATAGAGGTAAATGAGGTTCTAAGCCTCTGGTTACTCATGACAAAAATTAGTATAGCAAAATAAATAAAACAATGCTATTTATTCTAGTGCATACAAGACTAGTGCATAAGAATAACAAAACCTACACATGCTTCACCTTAAAAATACATGAAAACTATCAGAGACAAAATCATCAAAATAACAGTACCAAAATGGTACTGGATCTATAGCAAACATACCACAAAAATTATCAAGGCATTCACCCAAAATTCTAGCTTTCACAATAAGTCCAAAAAAATAAACACTAGAACAATAACAAATGCTACTCATGCTTTGCTATAAGATCACATGCAAGTTAATGAAGATAATAGCATATAAATCACAGTACCAAAATGGTACTGGACTCAACACAATCATAGCACAAAAAAAATAGGTAACAAGCACACAAGGAGTTGGTTCACACAAAACATCAAATAACTAAGCTAGTGAAACCACATATGCTACTTCTTTAGCCATAATATATTGTAAACATGCACACACTTTGTGTGGTAGAGGTAATGCAAGAAAACAACCTAATAACAAGATTCAACACATCTCTACATTCTAGGAACCAAGATTAAGTCAACCAAGCATTTCATTTCAAAAAAAACAACTAAGGAAGTCCAAACAGAAAAGCTTCTGTTTTCTAGATCTGTCCACCAAAAATAATCTAGAGCTCAAAAAAATAATCTAAGCTAGGATAAGGTAGATATACTCAATACCAAACTCATCCAATTGGGTTTGCTCCAAAAATCATTTTTAAGCTCCTTATAAAAATCAAAGAAAAGGCTACTGGTCCTTTAGCAAATTGGATGGCATTTTCATTATACAACTCACCTTGATGTGAGGTTTGTCTCATTTGATAGATATTTTCAATACCTATCCAGATCAGTTGAGTCTGTTCCATTTGATTACATATTTTAAAAGTTATTGCCAAAACATTCTCAGAGATAGCCTGTGGCAAAACAGTCATTGTGCCCAAAATGTTTGCCCAAAACCAGATCTGCAAATTTTGCATGGCTTGGATTTCATGTATGTATGTCCATGATTTTTCTCAGATTTTATTTTGCTTATTTAGTATTTTATACACGTCCAAAGTAAATGCCTCAGATCTGTCAAAAAAATAAAGGAATAAAGGAACACGTGCGGGTGGGCTGGATCTGTGCCATCGCGGCCCAGCTAGCGCGAGCGTGGCCCGCTGCGCTTGCGGGCGCGCTGGCAGGCGCGGGAAACGGCCGTTCAAGCTCGTCCGTTGATCATCAGATCGACGGCGCTGGTTCGTCTCCTTCCTCCCGACCCTCTCTCTCTCTGCCCGACGGAAAAAAAATGAGGCGTGGCCGTGGCTCACCGTGGGGAGCTCGGGGAAGGGCTGTGGGCACTCGGTGGTGTTGCCGGGGTGCAGGGGCGTTGAGGGGAGGTCTCCGCAGCAGCCGGCGCGGCTCCTAGCGGCGGCGCTCCAGGTGATGCCCGTGGCGGCGAGTTGGACGGCGGCGGCCAACCTGCGCACGAGGGATCCCGGGAACATGTCAGTAAGGGTCTAGGGAACTAGGGGAGTCCATCCAGGGCAGTGGGAGGGGAAGAGAGGGCTCGGGCCGAGCTGCACCGTGTCGTGCCCGTGGTGGTGACCGCCGGCGTGGGCACGCCTCGGGAGCGCTCCAGGGGCTCGGGCTTGTGTCTATTTTGCTTTGGGGAGGCAGAGGGAGGTATGAGGGAGGCCAGGGCGTGAGGGTTTGCCCTCTGGACACTAATACCAGAGAGAGTGAAGAGAGGGGCACGGTGGTCACATGAGCTAGGCATGGCTTGTCCAATAGGAGGTGTTCTAGTGGTGACCAAGCTACAGGGGATGTCCTATATGGCTCTCTTCGTACTCACACATGAGCAAGGGCACAGTAGGGGCCAAGGGATGGGCAAAAGTGAAAATGCAACTATTCCAACCACTACAAGTAACATCATCACTTAGTCAACAAGCCACCTCATTTTCTCCATCCCTAGCTGACCAAAAGAGGATCCAATGCCCCTTCCAGAAGCTCAATAACATTGTTTTTTGAGTTGGCAAAGTGGCAAGGCTTGGATCAGTACCCACAAGATAAAACATCAAGTCTAAAAGTGTTGATCACTGTTCTGTCAGAAAAATTCAGTCTTATGACTTAGAATTTTTCTAAGTGTTGAGAACAGACAGAAAATGCAAAAAGTTGAGTTTGTTTTCAGGGTTCAATTGCTTTCCAAAATTGGTTTTCAAAACATGGACTTGTTAACCATGTTATATACTTTCAGAAACAACTTTTGAAAACAATTTTGAAATAGTTTAAGGCCATGAAAACAATGTGGAAAAAGGTATACTTTCTGTTTTTATCTGTTTCTAAAAACTGCCTTTTTCTGCCTTAATTTTATACCACAAAAACAACAAGCAAAAGATAGTTTTTATTTCTCCCAAAATAAAAGTGAGCTTATGGATTTGTAGTACATATATAAAGGATTAATTAGAAGTCAAGAATTCATAAAATAACCATCTATAGCTTGGTGAAAACAATGGTAGAAAACAGGTACTTGGCTTTATTTTCAGGAATTGTTTTCTATAGGAAAGTTAAAAGAAAACCTTCATAGATCATCTTGGAAACTTGTTTTCTTGGATCCAACAAGGTTAAAAGTTTGTTTTAAGATGTAAACAAGAATGGTCCAAGTCTTGGAATGAAAATCCACTCAAGTATTAATAAGAAAACATTAGGGAAAAATATCAGGAATATTTTTCAGAAACCTATGGTGTTGGTTTTATAATGAAACAAAACTTATGTTGCAAATATGATTAAAATCATAACACAAGTTATTTCAAACAATCATATTGTTGTAAACATTACTTTGTTGGCCCTACTAGTTGTCTTCTTGAGCACAGTTCAAGGGTCTAAAAACTGGGATGTGACACCTCCTTCCCGCATAAGCTCGAAGACTGGCTTCTGAACCTGGAAGCCAGGGCTTGCTTCGCTGCATCTGCTCCAAGATTGGTGGTGACTCTTCTTCCGGCCGGCCGAGGTGGCGAGGGGACGAGGAGAAGCTTCAAGATCTTGGTTTCTTTTGCAGGGAGGCGGATCCAGCTGCAGCTCTGCTCGAATCAAGCTGAGTCCAAGGAGTACTCAGCCATCTATGGTCGGCATAGCGGCCCAACTAGCTCCTCCTCTGTGGAGGTCCTCTGCATCCTACGTCGGAGCTCGACTACGCTCATTCACCAAGTGGTTTGTCCCCGGTGGATGGGCGCTAGCCGGCGTCAAGGATGCCTCGCCGAATGGGAGAGTTCGAGTTCTTCACAGAGCTCTGGTTTCGGGGTTTCCAACGCCTGGAGATCGCCGGCGATCAGTGGTGGAGATGCCCAAGGACCGGATTGTGTTTTCTATTTTTTGTCCAGGGTGTGTTTTGCGAAAGCTAGGGCCCTATCTTCGAATATAGGTCTTTTAGGGCAAGATCTGAGAAGGGCCTTAGTGAAATTTGTACTCCCCACGTTCTATTAATGCAGCTATGGCACTCCGGTGCCACCTCTCGTACAAAAAAGAAAAAGATAATAGATGTTTATTTCTCATGCTAGAATTGTATTAACCGGAAACGTTGATACATGTGTGTTTAATAAACAAACAATGGTTCCTAGTAAAGCATCTCTTTTAACTAGCTCGTTGATTAATAGATGATCAAGGTTTGCCGATCATGAACATTGGATGTTGTTAATAACGGGATTATATCATTAGAAGAATGATGTGATGAACATATACCCAAAGAGAATATAGCAATGCGATCAAGTCATTTAGTTTACATTGTTATATCAAACATACGAAGTAACTTATTCCTTAGACCATGAGATCATGTCAATCGCTGATACCGGAAGGGTGCTTTGATGGCATCAAACGTCACACCGTAACAGGGTGACTATAAAGGTGTCGTTAAGTATTCGGAAAGTATTAGTTGAGGATCATGGATAAAGAGTGGAATTTGTCCATCCAAATGACGGAGAGATATACTCTGGTCCCTCTCGGTGATATCACATCGAAACCGCTTGCAAGCACGTGATATGATCACAAGGATGTTATATCACGGGAACGAGAAAAGAGTACTTGTCGGTAACGAGATTGAACAAGGTATGGTTGATACCAATGATCGAATCTCGTACAAGTAAAATATCGCGAGACAAAGGGAATACTTCACGACGTTGTTGGTTCACACGATCACGAGAGTCATCGTTGAATATATAGGAGTCATCACGGATCTCCAGATCCCGCTGTTGATTATTGATCGGAGAGGAGTCTCGATCATGTCTATCTTATTCGCGAACCGTAGGGTGACACACTTAAGGTTCGATGACGCTTGTGAGAGGATACGGAATATCGAAGAATATTTTGGGCAGCGCCAAAATTGTTTCGGGGAAAATTGAAATAGTTCAAGGGGTTTTTCGTCGAATGGTTGTTAATAGAATTAACAAATGATTCGAGGTGCTATATGCAAATGTTTGTTAATGGAATTAACAAATATAAATAAAGAAATAAAAATGTTTTATTTATTTATTAAAAGAAAACCTTTGGATTTTCCAAGTGGAAAATTAAGGGAGCATGAGTGGGTGTGAGTGGAGCTTCCACTCACATGAAGAGGGAAGAGGTGGGGGCACACCATGGCTGGCCGCACCCCTCTCTTGGGCTGCCTCCCCCTCCCCTATAAAAGGAGGGTGAGAGCTCCTCTTCTCCACACACTTGCCCACTCCTTTTTCCCTCCACCCGCTGCTCCATTCCATGGTCTCCGGCTTGGCGAAGCCCTGGCCGTGGGATTCTTCTTCACCACCACGCCGTCCTGCTGCTGGAGTTTCGAGGGATCCTCTACTTCCGCGCCCCCTGGATCGAGGAAACGGAGGTTGTCATTAACCGTACGTGTGACCGATCACGGAAGCACCGCCGGATTGCGGTGCACATCTTCTCGCTATCGGGATCGGTGTGAGTACGACTACGCCAACAACGAGATTTGATCTCGTAACGCTTTGTGTCTTCGAGGGTATGTGTTCTTCTTAACCCTCTCTTTGCCCGTTGCACTTCGTCTCCTAGATTAGATCTCAGCCTTTCGGGTGTCTCTCGCGTAGGAAATTTTTTGTTTTCTATGCAACGACCCCTTCAGAATCCCCAAGCTTTTACCTTGCACTCTTCTTGATCACATATATCACCTCTTGTTTTGACCCTTGAAAACTTCCTTCACACCACACTCAAAGAGTAATTCGCATTAGAAGGTTAGTGAAACAATAAAAAATACATGGGTTCTATACGGGCACAAGTGCTATTAACACTTTTAAACATTAGCTAAAGCCACTGATGTTTCGTGAAGCAAAGAAATACACTTGGCATCATAAAAGAGCAAATGCAAGAAAAATGGCAGAATCTGCCAAAACTAGATCAGTTTGTAAAGACGAATTTTTCGGGGCACTTACACTGCTCAAATAAAAAACTTAAAGAACCAAAAAAGTTGCGGAATTAGCTGAGTAAAAAGCACAAAAAAATTCAGTCCATTCTGATGTTTCTGGATATTTCACGATTTTTTATGGTGGACAGCAGAAATCTGTTTCCTGCGCAGAAATCCCAAAACCAACTCCAACTTTCGTAAGAAACTTTACTTGCCAGAAATAATATATGAAAATAAAGATACAAAGGAGTTTCTACAGAAGTATACATCCCCTTGACTCAAACAAAACATAGAAAAACAAAGCAAAAAATAAAACCATGGGTTATCTCCCAAGAAGTGCTTTTCTTTAACGCCTTTTAGCTAGGCCTAGAAAAGTGGATTTAAGTGTTTTCAAGTGAAGAAGCATCCAAATTGTTACGAGGCTTACGTTTACCTTTCTTACCCTTATTCTTGCTTTTAGGTAACCGTTGGTCTGCACATAGTTTCGGAGAAAAGTCATGGTACCTTTTCCCATATCAATAGTTGCTCCTAAGAGCTTCAGCAGAGATCTTCCAAGGGTAATTTTCCCTTCTCCTACACATTCAATAACAAGATAATCAGTGGATACCATTCTCCCTAGTATTTTTGTAAATATTCCCTCAGCTATCCCAATTGGAAATGTAGTAGCATTATTAGTGAGGCGTATTTCTTCTCCTCCCTCAGAAAGTCTCCAAGTATTCAAAGATTCATAAATTTCTTTAGGCATAAGACAAAATTCAGAAATAATATCACAACAATTATGAAAAGTTTCACCATTAATAGTAACCTTCACAGTAGGGATTATATTTGAGGCTTCAGGGTTTATTGGGACATGATCAAGGTGTTCACGAATCTGATTATGCCCCTCCTTTAAATTGGAAACACTTGACTCTAGAGTACTTAATCTAGCATAAATACTTCCAAAGGCCTTATTAGAGCTACTAGGTGAATTGTATGTGGAAATTAATTTTTTATGGCATTTAAAGCTTGATCTCCCTCGCAGTGAAGAAAATCTCCTTCTACCACAGTATCCAAAGCACATCTATAGTAAATAACAAGACCAGGGTAAAAGCTACACATAAATAGGCTCACGGTCATTTTAGGTTTAGTTTTGCAATAGGAATAAAAACCTCTAGACCAAGCTTCCTTGAAACGTTCATCATTCCCTTGTTTGAAAGTAAAGATCATTTCCTCATGTTACATGGTAATAGGATAAGTAGCACTCATTTTAGCAAGATTAAAAACAGGATAAAAACTACAACTAAAATAAGAACTAATTTTTGTGTGTTTTTGATATAGAGAAGCAAACAAGATAAAATAAAATAAACTAAGCAAAACTAAAACAAAGTAAAGAGATTGGAAGTGAGAGACTCCCCTTGCATAAACTATCTTCCTCCCTGGCAACGGCGCCAGAAAACATGTTGATGGATAACTTTGGTAAACCCCAAGAGAAAGGTTGTGAAGAGTGCAGAGGCAAGTTTTCCCTCAGAAAAGATACCAAGGTTGGATTGACCACTAGGAGGAAGGAGTAACTTCGGAAGGTTGATGCAACTGATATGGCAGGACGCACTACCGATTCAGCAGCAACGTGGAACCTACACAACACAATCAAATCACCTTGCCCCAACGAAGCAGATAGTGAGGTTGTCAATCTCACCGGTTTTTCTGAAAACAAAGAGGTTAAATGTATGGTGTGGAAAAAAGTATGAGAACAATATGAAAACAGTAGCGGCTGTATTATTAGTATGAGGAAAATGGACCGGGTTCCACAGTTCACTAGTGGTGTCTCTCCGTGAAAGATAGATAACATGTGTGGTGAAAAATTACAGCTGGGCAATTGACATAAATGAAGGCTGCACCGTAGTGCATATGTCAAAGAAGGTGCACGGGAAGTACATTTCAAGCTCGCATAGGATGGTGACGATCTCTTCCTGCAAGCTTTGTAGTTTCTTCATGCTTATCAACTTCCGAGTGATGACATAAAAAAAAGTTACATAGGTCGGTCAGTGTGTGACGGACGTGCGGTTTCCATTAACCCTTGGATCACAACCGGAAGTATCTGCGTCATCATCACGTGAAAGTCATGATACTTCATCCCGCTGAAGATTTTTTCTCCGCGTCTAGGTATCTGCTTATCAGCCCCATGTAACCTAAGAGAAATTTCACTCCGAGGAGGCACTTTAAGATTTGATCGAGCTCGTCGGGACTTAGAGTGAAGCAAGAGGGTCTTAGGTGGTGATTTTGGTGTTGCTTATCCATTTTCCACTTGCGGTCGTCCGTCTCTTCCTATGTATCCTCCTCTGGCTATTTACCCCTAGAAGGCGGTAAGTGAAACTCGCTCTTGATATTTAGGACCATCAAGTCGTATCTTGATTTCTTCCCGTCTTTGGTCCCATCTGGCATGTTGAACAGAGTGCCAAGCAAGCTCTCACACACATTCTTTGTGGTGTGCATGACATCAAGGCAATGAGGTGTACCGAGGATTGGCTAGTACCGCAAGTCCCAAAACACGGACCTACTTTTCCATACCCCCAAGAGCGGTCCTTCTGGCGGATGACACATTTTATCTCCTCGCTTTTGCTTCTTTCATAGCTTCCACTTCTTTACCTTTCCCGGCGGAGGACACTTTTCCGTTTTTTCAATAGAGTGTCGATCTCTTCTCCGCTTCTCTTGTGTGGAGGTCGATCAAGCTCATCTTTACCGTTGAATAGGTCTACACGCTTTCTCCATGGGTTGTTCTGGTGTAGCCAAATTCGATGCCTCATGTAGACGATTTTCGAAGAACCGGGATCCTTAGCTAGCTGTAGAAACGACGTCAATTCTATGCACACGACACAAGCCTTATGTCCATGGCACACCTGGCACACAATATATCCCTATCCGAGATAGTCTACACCGTCGTGATCAACGCGTCTCTCATACGAAAATGTTCTTCTTTGAAGGCGTCCCATGCTTCCGCCCCTTCCTCCCACAACGTGTCTAGCTCCTCCTTTAATAGTGATGCGGAGGGTTACTCCTAGAGTGGCCCGATCTTCACGAATCGATGGAGAACACGAAGAACGCACGATGAACGCGATGAACACGGGATGGGGAATTGAGGGGAAATCGTGGGCAAATGCGGGGAAACACAAAGGGAGATAAATAGCGCGAACCGAAGGACCCCAAATCTCTTGTCAACTAAACCCGGAGGGCCGCCTACGGGACGATCGATCCAACCAAACTCACCTTGATTCAAACCGCTTCACACCCGTAGCCAGTCCACTACGCCAATAGAACCTCAAGGATTTACGAGAGGAAGATTGGACAACTCTTGATTGAAACCCAAGGGGAGAGATCAAGTAGTTGGATGAATCTTGATACGATCCTAGACGAAGTCGTAGGAGTAGCCTTGATACGGTCCTAGGTACACACCATAGGAGCAGTTCCTCAAAGAGGGATACAAGAGAGCCAAGCTCAATGTTCTAAATTCAACTCTAACCCTAGATCTGAGAATGGGGAGTCTACTTATAGTCTAGTGCCAAGGGGGTAGGTGGGAGGATAAGGAACATGGGTCAAAGCCCGAAAGTTGGCACGCAGGCCGCATAGGGGCGGAGCCTCCGGTGGTTTCACCGGAGGTACCGGTGGTTTAACCGGAGGCTCCGGTGGGCCCTCTGGGTCGGACCACCGGGGGCTCCGTCGTGGGGTCCGGTGGGGGCTCCGCTCTTATCGACCCAAAGGGGTTTTGGGCGGAGGCGGCACCGGAGGCTCCGGTGGATTCACCGGAGGCGGCACCGGAGGCTCCGGTGGATTCACCGGAGGCTCCGACAGCTGGGGCTTCTCGCCTTTGTCTCCTTGCGCTGGTCCTCCTTGGTCACCTTCCGCGTCTTCTTGGGTAACTTCTTGTGCGTCTTCTTGGGTGCTTTCCAGGGCCTCCGTGATGGGTTCGAACCTGAGCACACAAAGAGTAGAACCATGAGGTAGCGCACCATCCGCCAAGTCACCGAAAGTATGGAGCGAGAGGAGCGAGTTCACCTTATCATGAATGGCCTTTGCTCGTGATCTTGTCATTGGTGCACTTGGTGGAGTTGGGTGGGCTACATCATCTCCCCCCCCCTTGGAAAAGAGTCGACCTCGACTCGTCGTCGTCTTCATCACTTGGGTATCCATTGAAGGGAGAGATGTCCTTGACATTGAAGTAGTTGTGTACTAGGTATTTGGATTGTGGTAAGTCGAGCTTGTAGGTGTTGTTGTTGATGCTCTTGATGACCTTGAAAGGGCCGTCGCCTCTTGGCTTGAGCTTGGAGTTGCGCTCTTCGGGAAAACAGTCCTTGCACAAGTGGAGCCAAACAAGGTCACCTTCTTGGAACACAATTGGTTTCTTCTTATTGTTCATGATGGTGGCTCGGTGCTCGGAATGCTTCTCAATCATAGCTCTTGTGGAGTCATGTAGCTTCTTGATGTAGTCGGTGCGCTTGTCAATGTCCATGTTTGCTCGCTCGCGGAGAGGCAAAGGTAGTATGTCGAGAGCGGTGTTGGGGTTGAAGCCGTAGACGATCTCGAAGGGACTCTTCTTGGTAGCTTGATGTAGAGCACGGTTGTAGGCGAACTCGGCGTGTGGGATGCATTCTTCCCAATTCTTTAGGTTGGGCTTGATCAATGCTCAAAGAAGTGAAGATAGTGTGTGGTTGATGACCTCGGTTTGTCCATCCGTTTGTGGGTGGTAGGCGGTGGAGAAGAGTATCTTGACGCCGAGTTTGGCCATCAACGTCTTCCAAAAGTAGGATGTGAACTTGACGTCGCGGTCCGAGACAATGGAAGTAGGTACACCATGGAGACGCACAATTTCCCTGAAAAACAAAGTAGCAACATGTGAAGCATCGTCGGTTCGGTTGCAAGGAATGAAATGAGCCATCTTAGAGAAACGATCAACAACTACAAAGATTGAATCCATGTTGGTTTTAGTTCGTGGGAGTCCTAACACAAAGTCCATGCTAATATCACTCCAAGGTGCATGTGGGATAGGCAATGGCATGTAAAGACCATGGGGGTTGGAAGTAGACTTAGCTCGGAGGCATGTAGAACATCTCTTGACGTGTCTCTCAACTTGATGCTTCATATTGGGCCAATAGTAATGGTTTGATAGCATGGCGTAGGTCTTGTCGCGTCCAAAGTGCCCCATGAGACCTCCTTCATGTGATTCCTTCAATAACAACAAGCGAAGAGAGGACTCAGGAATACACAATTTATTAGCCTTAAACAAGAAACCTTTGTGAAGATAATAGTCATCAAAACCTCGGTTAGGTAAGCATTTCTCAAAGAGAGGACCAAAGAAGACATCGGAAGCATATAAGTCTTTGATTTCATCCAAACCAATTACATTGATGTCAAGGCGTGTAAGAAGACACTCTTTCCTAGACAAGGCATTCTCTACAACATTTTCTTTACCTTTCTTGTACTTAATGACATAAGGAAAAGATTCAATGAATTCTACCCATTTAGCATGCCTCTTGTTCAAGTTAGCTTGACCTTTCAAGTATTTCAATGATTCGTGATCGGAATGAATGACAAACTCTTTAGGCCAAAGGTAGTGTTGCCAAACTTCTAGCATTCTAACCAAAGAAAATAGTTCCTTATCATAAATTGGGTAGTTGAGTTTAGCTCCATCTAGTTTTTCACTATGGTATGCAACGGGGTGTCCATTTTGCATGAGCACGCCACCAATTCCTATACCACTAGCATCACATTCAATCTCAAAAGTTTTCTCAAAATCCGGTAAGACAAGCAAAGGAGCTTCGGTTAAACATTTCTTAAGTGTATCGAAAGCTTTTTGTTGCGCGTTGCCCCAAACAAATGGTACATTCTTCTTGGTAAGTTCATTCAAAGGGCAAGCAATGGTTGAAAAATCTTTGACGAATCGGCGATAAAAACCGGCAAGGCCATGAAAGCGCCTTATCTCACCCACGGAAGTAGGGTTGGGCCAATTTCTAATTGCCTCAATTTTCTTGTTATCCACTTCAATATCATTGGAAGAGATCACAAAACCCAAGAAAACAAGCTTGTTGGTGCAAAAAATGCATTTGGGAAGATTAGCGAAAAGTTTTGCTTTGCGAAGAGCCAACAATACTTGTGAAACATGATCAAGATGATCTTCCAAAGACTTGCTATAAATGAGGATGTCGTCAAAGTAAACCACAACAAACTTTCCGATAAAAGGACGCAAGACTTCGTTCATGAGACGCATGAAAGTGGAAGGAGCATTTGAGAGACCAAAAGGCATGACAAGCCATTCATACAAACCAAGTTTTGTTTTGAAAGCCGTTTTCCATTCATCACCTATGTTCATACGGATTTGGTGATATCCACTTTTAAGATCAATTTTAGAGAATATAGTAGCACCACTCAATTCATCAAGCATGTCATCTAGCCTAGGAATTGGATGCCTATATCTAATGGTGATAGCATTGATAGGACGACAATCCATGCACATACGTGAAGTAGCATCTTGCTTACGAACAAGTATAACCGGCACGGCACAAGGGCCAAGGGATTCGCGAATAAAACCTTTGTCAAGTAGTTCTTGAATTTTGCGTTCAATCTCCTTAGTCTCCTCGGGGTTGGTGCGGTATGGAGCATGGTTTGGAAGTGGTGCACCCGGGATGAGGTCAATGCGGTGCTCGATTCCTCGTAGAGGAGGAAGGCCCGGAGGGAGTTCATCGGGAAACACATCTTCAAATTCCTGCAACAAAGGCAACAAAGGCGGAGAAAATTTTGTCATGTTGTTAGTTTCAAGTGCTTATCCTTTGCACAATAGGACAAAGTGTAGTATGGTTGGGTCATCTCGTAGTTCTCGCATCTCTCTTTTGGTGGCAAGTAAGGCAAGGCCTTTTGGAGCACTCAAAATTTTTCCACTCATATTTGGCTTGTGGCTCTCACTCTCTTTTAGGTGGATCACTCTCTCTCCACTCATCTCACTAGACTTGAGCTCTTCTTATTTGCGTGCAAGTGTCTTGCCGTTGTCAGCGATCACTTGACTAGGATACATGGGACGAAGAACAAAGGTCTTGTTATTCCACTTGAAGCTATAATGATTGGTACGCCCATCATGAATAGCACTGTTGTCGTATTGCGAAGGTCGGCCAAGAAGAAGATGACACACGGTCATAGGCACAACGTCACACTCCACCGTGTCTTCGTATGGACCAATCTTGAAGTGCACGGAAACCGTATGTTGAATCTTGAATGAGCCGGAGTCATTAAGCCATTGGACATGGTATGGATGCGGGTGTTGCTTGAAAGGCAAATGGAGTTTGTTGCAAAGATCTTTGCTAGCCAAGTTGTGGCAACTACCGCCATCGATGATAACCTTGATGGATTTGCCATTGATACCGGCTCTAGTTTGAAAGAGATTGCAACGTTGATCATGCTCATCTTGAGGAGAAGAAGTAAGGACTCTTGTGACCACTAGTGATGGATTCTTGTCCTCATCGCAATAGACACTTTCTTCATCTTCATTGGGCACATCCAAAGGATTAAGAGCCACTTTATGCATAGCATAGTATTCACCCTCAGTCATGGAGTCACGTTCACCATCTTGATTGACGATCATAATCATCTTGTTGGAACACTCAAAGGACTTGTGTCCACTGCCACCACACTTGAACCAAGTAATAGTGCTCGACTTGACTTGAGGAGTATTTGAAGAGGAGGTGGTAGGCACTGAAAGAGCATGGTTCCCCCATGTGTGGTTTTGGTAATTGATGACAATCACTATGGACTAATGGTTGCATTGATCTATACTTGTAGAGTTTGTCCATAGGCAATGCTTGATGTCCATGTGTTGGATTCAAGATAATCAAGTGGTGACCAAGGTGCTATTCATGTGAATATCCCAAGTTTGGTCATGAGAGAGTTGAGCATATTTCAAGTATGTCTTGAAGAAGAATATTGTGTGAACATTCATGTTTACCTTCAAGACATCATTATTATGAAGAGATAAGAAAAGATAAAAGGTTTATCAAGTATGTCTTGAAGAAGAATATTGTGTGAACATTCATCTTTACCTTCAAGACATCATTATTATGAAGAGAGAAGAAAAGATAAAAGGTTGATCAAGGCAAAGTGTTAAGCGATGGTTAATATTGATCAACTCACAAAGCAAGAAGATGTACCATGTGGTATCATGGTATCGTAAGTAATTGTTCATATAGCTTTGTGTTCTAACCCATTATATGTTTGTGTGGTATATCTATGTGGGGTTAGGTATCTTTCCATGGGCTTTCATCAAAAGGAAGATTTCATATAGTCCATGGTGGATGACGCCAAGTTGTGGTCGTCATCAAGTTTGAGAAGTGCAAGTTCAAGGGGAGCATATCCAAGAGATCACATTCTTGAAGCTTGCCACTCTTTTGGAGATAATGTTAAAGTAAAGATATACTTAAAAGAGCCTCTCCCATAGTTGCATATGGGGGGGCATCTTTGTGTCTTCACCAAGCAAAAAGAAATCAAGAAAGGTGTTCCATCTTGAGGAGGTCGAGATCGTCATATTCTAGCTCAAGTGGAATGCTCAAGAAAAAGGTATGATCTTGATAGGTTTTCTATTTTACCGGTCTCATAGCATTAGGAGGGAGACCGGATTATAGGATAGATAACCGTACTATCAAGAGGGGCTCTCATATTAGCAACTTGATCGCATCACTCGGAGAGAGCTCAAACCTTTGCATACTTGGCATAACATTTCTTGGTTCTTATTTGTGTTTTCTCCATTTGTGGTTTTTGAGCTTGTCATGTGCTTCAATACAAGCTCAAGTTCATCAAAAACGGGTTTCGCATGAAAAACTTATTGCGTTTTTGATATTGGAGGTTTTACCGATTGTTCCTTTATAGAGAGGTAATAACTTTCATCATTTGGTTTTATCATCCAATTATGGACTATTATGTTTCTTTGCATAATCTTGTAGTGCTCGTTCTTATGATTTCAACGAGCCCAAGATCATCGAAAACGGAGTCCGGATGCAAAAGATATCGCGTTTTTAGTGAAGGACATTTTCTGAAAACTGGTAGGCCGGCCCCAGGCCGGGGTGGGCTCCCCAGGCCGGACCCCTACCCGAACCGTCCGGCCTGGAGGCCGGCCTGGCCGGCCCGGGAGGCCGGGGTGGGGCAGAATGCCCCCAACGGGCTGTTTTTGGGGGCCTATAAAAGGGGCCTTCTTCCCCATTGGTTCCCTACCTTTTTAGCAAGTTTTCCCCCACCATTGTTGACCTTTTTGGAGCTTGCTCTATCTCTATTCCTCCATGATTCTTGCCTCCAATTAGTGGGAAAAGAGAGAGGAGATCTAGATCTATTATTCCACCAATCCATCTCTCCTCTTAGTGAGGGGAAAGTCTTTGGATCTAGATCTTGTGGATTCATTTGTTGAGTTCTTCATTGTTCTTCCTCTCTTCTCCCCCCATAGCATTTGTTGCTTTGGTGGGATTTGAGAGTGAAGGATTTGAGCACTTCTTGTGTTCTTGCCATTGCATAGGTTGCATCGGTTTGAGTTCTCTACGAGGATTCGTTCGAGTGAAAGGTTGAGAAGCTTGTTACTCTTGGGTTCTTGGAGTGCCCTTGAGCTTGTCCTCTTGGGTACTTGGAGTGCGCTAGAGGGTTGTTGTTGTCTCGGAGTTTTGGTAGCTCCGGACCTTGTTGCTATCTTGGAGTTTTGGTGGCTCGCGGGATATTGTTGGGAGCCTCCAATTGAGTTGTGGAGATTGCCCCAACCTTGTACGGGATCGGTGACCGCCCTCAAAGGTCCCATAGTGGATCGTGGCACTCCGCATTGGTGGAGGCACGAGGAGAATAAGGTGAGCCATTGGGCGCTTGGAGTCATTGTGACTCCACACCTCTCCAACGGAGATTAGCTTCCATTGGGAAGTGAACTTCGGGATAAATCATCGTCTCCTCGTCTCTCGGTTATTTCTATACCCGATCTCTTTACTTATGCAATTTACTTTGTGATAGCCATCGAGCTTGAAGTAACATATCTTGCTATCACATAGTTGCTTGAATTGTTTAGCATAAGTTGTTGGTGCACATAGGTGAACCTAGTTTGTTTAGGTTTTGGCTTGATAAATTAAACGCTAGTTTTATTCCGCATTTATTCAAGCCTTAACCGTAATTATTTTTAAACGCCTATTCACCCCCCCCCCTCTAGGCGACATCCGTGTCCTTTCAATTGGTATCAGAGCCGGGTCTCTCTTCATAGGGTTTAACAACCTAGAGAGTAAAGATGTCGGCTAGGGGATTAGTGTATAATGACACTTTTATATTCGATGGCACAAATTATAATACTTGGAAAATTAGTATGCTTAATATTTTTAAGGACATGGGTCCAAATATAGAGAAAATTGTAGATATGGGTTTTTCTACTCCAACGGGTATTGATTGCTCTTTAGAGGATGAGAAAAACTTATATCTCAATACTCAAGCTACTAATGTGTTTTTCAAATATTTGAGTATTGTAGTTCTTGAGTCAATTAGGCCATCTTGGAAAGCTCATGATATATGGACCAAGCTTCAAGATAAATATGATGTGTCCAAAAGTTGTGGTGATAATTATTCTCCCTCCACCTCCGGGCGTGATGAGTTCTCAACTTCTTCTACCTCACCAACATGTGGCAAGGCACAACATAATGATATGGTGAGTAGTGACAAAAATTGCAATCTTGATAGTGAGCTTATTGTTGACGATTCTTCATCTCTATCTTGTTGCAATACTTTGTCTATGGACTTAAACACATCTAGCACCCAAAATGATTTACATGCTTGTGTTGATAGTCCATGCATATCATGTAGAAATTCCTTGACTAAATCTTATAATGATATGCTTGATACATCTTGTTGCCATAGTAAAAATGGTTGTATTTCCTCTAGTACTTGTGTTACTAACCATGTAGAAGAAACTCAACATTCCATGGAACAAGATGTGGATTTAAGTGGCGCTTCAAGTAATGGTTCATCATCATCTACCATATGTCACTTTTGCCTTATGGCTAAAGGTTCAAAGGTAGCTCCTACTTTTAACACCAATGTATCTAGTGATGATGATGATGATTATGATGGTGATGATGATGATGATGATGACGATGATAATGATGATGATTCGTTAATGGAGAAAGGTAAAATGATTCACAATATCCTTTATGAGGATAAAGATGCTTGTGCCAATTTCCTAGAAATCATTAGAGCATTTGATAGGCGCAATATCACCATTAAGGATTTGGAAGCATGCATTGATGCGTGTTATAGCCGCGAGCGTGATTATTCCAATGAAATTGCAAAACTAGAGGAAGCTCTTGTAGAAGAACAAACCACTAATGAATCTCTTGAAGAGACTTTTACTCTAGAGTTATCAAAATTAAAGGACTCTCATGATAGAAATCTTGAGGTGGTTAGTTGTCTTAAAACTAAAAATGATGAGCTAAAAGTCGAATATACTCAACTTAAAGCTTCATATTCAAAAGGACTTGCCAATTTGCCTTCTCCTATTTCTATTAATTATGATGCTTGTTCTACTAACTCTATTTCTCGTGAAGCATCTACATTGAAGGAGAATGTTGAGCTAAGGTCTCAACTTGAGTTGCTAACTAGCAATTATGGGAAATTGGAAGAAAGTCATGAAAAGCTCTTAGGCTCTCATGAGGATCTTTTAGTCTCACATGATAAGCTAAAGTTAGCTCATGAGGCTATTACAACAAAGGTGATATCTTGTGAGCCTCATGTGTACATTAACACAAACTCTACTCAAAATTCTATTTTGCCTCGTGCTAATCCTATTAGTTCATTCACTCATAATATCTCTACATCTTGTGATGAATTGTTTTCCATGCCTTGTTGCTCTAACAATGAATCATCTACTTCCTCTATTACTTGTGTTGCTACTAACCATGTAGAGGAAATAAAAGAGCTCAAGGTCCAAGTCGCTTCTTTGAAGAAAGAGTTGGAAAAGCGTCATGGGAAGTCCGCACTTGACAACATGTTGAGTGTACAAAGATTACCCAATGACAAGAGTGGACTTGGATTTAACTCCAATAATAACAAGAAGTCAAATATAAAGAAGAATCATATAATCAACAAGAACAAGAGCCAAGAACAAGTCAACAATTCGTCCAAGATTGTTTGCTTCAAGTGCAATGTTGAAGGGCACCATGTTAGGTCTTGCCCATTAAAGAAGAAGCCTCTTAGTGAGAAGCAACAAGGGAAGCGGCCACAAGTTCAATCTCATGCTCAACCTCAAGATGAAGAAAGGCTTCTTCCCAAGAAGAATCAAGTTATAACTCCTCAAGTTGATAAATCAACTAAGAATAAAGGAGGAAGCCGATGTTGCTACTTATGCCGTGAAAAGGGCCACCTTGCTTCCTCATGCACTAATGGTACCTTATCCAACCCTATCATTATTTATGATGTTTATTCCCTTCGGAAGGATAAGGTTGGCAATGTGTTTGCCAAATATGTTGGCACTCAAAGTGGTGTCAAGAAACGAACCATTTGGGTTGCCAAGCCTATTGTGACTAACCTCTTAGGACCCAACTTGGTTGGGGACCAACAAGCTAAAACGTGATCAATAGGTGTTGTTGGAGGGCATTGGAGACTTGGCTATCTTATGAAGAATTAAGGGATCTTCATCAATTATATTTACTCAAGCCAAGTCATTTGTATCATCATATATCTATCTCCTATCCAATGTGTCTCCTTGCGGTAACTTGTATTTAAATTATATACATTAAAAGTTGCTTTCCCCTTGCATGTGTTAGTTTTGTGTCTCGCATGTGTTTGTATATGGTGTGCTTACTAATTACCTATCTTGAGTAATCTAGTATGTGTTTGTTGGTTTGCACTCCATGTACTTGTTTGTTTTGTGTTGAACCTTTATTGCAATTTATGATTAATTTAGTTGCCTCTTTTGAGAGATTAATGAACTATCTCATTTTGGGGGAGTGATGTGATTTGCCACCTCACAATCCTAAAATATGTGTACATGAGGTATATCACTTATTATACGTAACAAGATTATATTGTCTCCATGTGGTATTGTCATTCTCATGAGAAATTCAAACTTTACAATGTTCATTAATTATCTCTTATTTGATTTCACTTGCCTCTTGTTGAAAAGAAATGGATTATCACATTATGGGGGGAGTAATAAGCTATGTGCATATTACAATCCTAGAAAATGTGAAAATGTGAGGTAATGCCACTTAGAATTGATATTCTAAATTATCTTGTTACTACGTGGCATGATTAGCTCAAACAAGTTCCATACTTGCTTGAATGAGTTGTTGTATCTCATATTTTGGTTTGTTGAATTTGAGAGAGTTTCTTCGTGCGGTGTTCCTCAAATGTGCACTAGTATTTATTATTTAGGAAACCGGTTGCTTCAATATATATTAAGAATTGCTTTGCATGATAATTTTACTAGTTGAAGCATGGTAATTAACTCATATCCTTTTCCATAAACTTTTATGTTTCAACATGATCATGAGTATTTTTGCAATATACCACCTAAAATTAACACCATACCCTCCTTGTCCTTGGACAAGTGACAACCATATTTGTGGTAGAAGTTATTGATCATATTTACATTATGCTTTGCTTCCATTTGTATTATCAACGAGAAATTGTTTTGTATGAACTCACATTGTATTCCTTGACTCTTGAATATCTATGTGTTATAATCAAACAAAATTCTAGTGTAATGGTTGTGAGAAGAGTGATGATCCCATTTGTGTGCATAATTCAAAAATCATGCATAGATCATGGGGGAGCTATCATAGATTATTTTTGAACACTAGTTATCATCAATTGATATTAGCTCTTTTTAAATTGGTATTTTAATCAATATCATGTGTGTTTGTGGAAGGCACAACTTTTATTTTTTTATTACTTTGTGCCATCATAAAAAGTGTAAAGGGCTTGGTTATCTCATTCCTTGTTTTGCATTCTATTGTTTTGAATGAGATAAGTCTTTGATCATATTTTACATAAACATCTTATATGCTTATTTGTTTTGCCTTGATGCCCTCAATTGGTATTTATTTGGAGTTTGATATTTCACTCATAGATATTTGCTTCAATTGACATCTCTTGGAATTTGACATGGTTCATTTGATGTCTATTGGGATCTCAATATTTTACTCCTTGATGCATTTTTATTTAGTATCCCCCAAGTGATAAGTATTTCCGTTGGTATTTTATTTTTACATGGTATATTTTCTAATTGGTATCTTATCAATCATGAGTTGATTGACATGTTCCTAAATCCTATTTTGAGTGTTTGATCACAACATATGGAAGGACTAACGTGTTCCCTAAGTTTACACAGAAAATATCATGGATAAAGTGCAACCATATCTTCCCGTAGACCTCATACAGGGAAAAGCAAAAATAGAGAAAAGGTTAAGAGAAGAAGAAAAGGAGAGAAAGAAGGGGTGCCGGCCTCCCAGGCCGGCCTGGCCGGTCCCCTAGGCCGGGCCTAGGCTGTGCGCCGGCCCTTCCCCCGCTCCACGCCGGCCCCAGGCCGGGCTCCAGGCCGGGGGGCTCGGGTGGGTGCCCGGCCTCGGCTGCTCCCCACGCCGGCCCCAGGCCGACCCCCAGGCCGGGCTGTTCGGGCGGGTGGCCGGCCCCAGCCACGGCTCCACGCCGGCCTGGCCGGCCCCCTAGGCCGGGTTGGGAGCTGCAGAGTGGGGGAACCCCCCAACGACCGTTTTCTCTCTCCCGGGTATAAAATGAAATGTTTCTTCTACCTTTAGATTGCATGCATAATTACTAATTATATGTTATGGCATGTTTATCTTCCTTGATCCAATATTTATATAGAATAATATCCATAAATCCTAAATTGGCTAAGATGTTCATGATATTCAATTTCTTATCTATATGCCTATATTCATGTGGATTGAATCCTATATATTGTAGTTTGTGTAACTACTTTGGACCCAATGAGTTTGGGGACCATTTTTGTACTTAAATTTGTTTTAGGTACATTTCATATGCGTTGGATGCTTGCCTCATTCACAAAGAAGCTGTTATCAATACATGCTTATTGGAGTCAAGCTATGATGATGGATGAATTCTTATATAGTACAACATCACCAATGCTACCTCGGTAACAAGTATCTATCTCATGCATATACTCTAACATTTCAACCTTTTGAAGGTTGTATCATGGCATGAAACATATTTACTCCTTGTGATATTTGTTGCTTTTATCAAAACATCCCAACTATCTCTTTTCCCTTATTAATGTGTGTGACGTCTTTGATGTGTTTTTGTTGGAAGGTCATTCATATCCTCAAAAAAAAATGCTTTCAAGCAAAGATCTTATTATCATATTTATGTCTTCGAATTGGATATCTCGCTCTTTCTCTTTGTAACTATATTGTGTGTACATGTTTCTTTATGGATGTACATCATCATGATTGTGCTCTATTTAAGAAACTTATACACATGATAAGAATTACATGTCTTATTGGTATCCTAATGGTTCGGTGTCCATCCTTTTATTGGTAACTTCTCTTATGGCTTAACCATCTCTTACTCCAAGTGATATGCTTTATTTTCTTTTATGATCACTTGCACTTGCTTTTAGTTTTGAACAACAGTGGGGGAGTTATGATTCCATTTGTGTGCCCTTTGCGTTCAAAATGCAATATTTCTAAATCATGCACAATATTGGGGAGCTCCTCTATTTTCTTTAAAAACACTCATTTTCTCAAACCATAATATATCTTGTTCGTTTGGTTTGTTGGATCTCTTGATTGCTTGCTTCTCTTTAGGAGAATATTAGATTTGTATACCATCTTATTTGCAATCTTTGGATCCTTGGTATAGTTCCTCCCATTATTCATCATTGGATAAGTGTATTTGATTTCACTCATATTATGAGAAGTGCATAGCCTACGGAGGAACCGTTACTATTGGCCATCTAAAATTTCTATGATCCCATTTTGGAAATGGATGCCAATGGGGGAGAAAGTTTTGAGGGTTTAAGAAATTTTGGTTTTGTTCTTAAGCATTTGCCTTTCATGCTCATGCATCCTTGCTTGTTCATTGTTGGTAAAATTCATTATATAAACCCTCGTAAAAGAGTTTGTCATCAATTACCAAAATGGGGGAGATTGAAAGAGCATGGTCCCCCCATGTGTGGTTTTGGTAATTGATGACAATCACTATGGACTAATGGTTGCATTGATCTATACTTGTAGAGTTTGTCCATAGGCAATGCTTGATGTCCATGTGTTGGATTCAAGATAATCAAGTGGTGACCAAGGTGCTATTCATGTGAATATCCCAAGTTTGGTCATGAGAGAGTTGAGCATATTTCAAGTATGTCTTGAAGAAGAATATTGTGTGAACATTCATGTTTACCTTCAAGACATCATTATTATGAAGAGATAAGAAAAGATAAAAGGTTTATCAAGTATGTCTTGAAGAAGAATATTGTGTGAACATTCATCTTTACCTTCAAGACATCATTATTATGAAGAGAGAAGAAAAGATAAAAGGTTGATCAAGGCAAAGTGTTAAGCGATGGTTAATATTGATCAACTCACAAAGCAAGAAGATGTACCATGTGGTATCATGGTATCGTAAGTAATTGTTCATATAGCTTTGTGTTCTAACCCATTATATGTTTGTGTGGTATATCTATGTGGGGTTAGGTATCTTTCCATGGGCTTTCATCAAAAGGAAGATTTCATATAGTCCATGGTGGATGACGCCAAGTTGTGGTCGTCATCAAGTTTGAGAAGTGCAAGTTCAAGGGGAGCATATCCAAGAGATCACATTCTTGAAGCTTTCCACTCTTTTGGAGATAATGTTAAAGTAAAGATATACTTAAAAGAGCCTCTCCCATAGTTGCATATGGGGGAGCATCTTTGTGTCTTCACCAAGCAAAAAGAAATCAAGAAAGGTGTTCCATCTTGAGGAGGTCGAGATCGTCATATTCTAGCTCAAGTGGAATGCTCAAGGCAAAGGTATGATCTTGATAGGTTTTCTATTTTACCGGTCTCATAGCATTAGGAGGGAGACCGGATTATAGGATAGATAACCGTACTATCAAGAGGGGCTCTCATATTAGCAACTTGATCGCATCACTCGGAGAGAGCTCAAACCTTTGCATACTTGGCATAACATTTCTTGGTTCTTATTTGTGTTTTCTCCATGTGTGGTTTTTGAGCTTGTCATGTGCTTCAATACAAGCTCAAGTTCATCAAAAACGGGTTTCGCATGAAAAACTTATTGCGTTTTTGATATTGGAGGTTTTACCGATTGTTCCTTTATAGAGAGGTAATAACTTTCATCATTTGGTTTTATCATCCAATTATGGACTATTATGTTTCTTTGCATAATCTTGTAGTGCTCGTTCTTATGATTTCAACGAGCCCAAGATCATCGAAAACGGAGTCCGGATGCAAAAGATATCGCGTTTTTAGTGAAAGACATTTTCTGAAAACTGGTAGGCCGGCCCCAGGCCGGGGTGGGCTCCCCAGGCCGGACCCCTACCCGAACCGTCCGGCCTGGAGGCCGGCCTGGCCAGCCCGGGAGGCCGGGGTGGGGCAGAATGCCCCCAACGGGCTGTTTTTGGGGGCCTATAAAAGGGGCCTTCTTCCCCATTGGTTCCCTACCTTTTTACCAAGTTTTCCCCCACCATTGTTGACCTTTTTGGAGCTTGCTCTATCTCTATTCCTCCATGATTCTTGCCTCCAATTAGTGGGAAAAGAGAGAGAAGATCTAGATCTATTATTCCACCAATTCATCTCTCCTCTTAGTGAGGGGAAAGTCTTTGGATCTAGATCTTGTGGATTCATTTGTTGAGTTCTTCATTGTTCTTCCTCTCTTCTCCCCCCATAGCATTTGTTGCTTTGGTGGGATTTGAGAGTGAAGGATTTGAGCACTTCTTGTGTTCTTGCCATTGCATAGGTTGCATCGGTTTGAGTTCTCTACGAGGATTCGTTCGAGTGAAAGGTTGAGAAGCTTGTTACTCTTGGGTTCTTGGAGTGCCCTTGAGCTTGTCCTCTTGGGTACTTGGAGTGCCCTAGACGGTTGTTGTTGTCTCGGAGTTTTGGTAGCTCCGGACCTTGTTGCTATCTCGGAGTTTTGGTGGCTCGCGGGATATTGTTGGGAGCCTCCAATTGAGTTGTGGAGATTGCCCCAACCTTGTACGGGATCGGTGACCGCCCTCAAAGGTCCCATAGTGGATCGTGGCACTCCGCATTGGTGGAGGCACGAGGAGAATAAGGTGAGCCATTGGGCGCTTGGAGTCATTGTGACTCCACACCTCTCCAACGGAGATTAGCTTCCATTGGGAAGTGAACTTCGGGATAAATCATCGTCTCCTCGTCTCTCGGTTATTTCTATACCCGATCTCTTTACTTATGCAATTTACTTTGTGATAGCCATCGAGCTTGAAGTAACATATCTTGCTATCACATAGTTGCTTGAATTGTTTAGCATAAGTTGTTGGTGCACATAGGTGAACCTAGTTTGTTTAGGTTTTGGCTTGATAAATTAAACGCTAGTTTTATTCCGCATTTATTCAAGCCTTAACCGTAATTATTTTTAAACGCCTATTCACCCCCCCTCTAGGCGACATCCGTGTCCTTTCAGGCACTTTCTTCTTGAATGGTTGTGAAGACTTGTTGGGAGCACTAGAGGCTCGAGGGTTGCTCTTGTTGGTGGTTGGAGTAGTTACTTGTGTCATTGGGGACGAAGAGGAAGGTCTTGAGTTGAAGAAAGCCTTTTGCTTGTTGTACTTGCGGTCTTCCGCAATTTAGCGTTCCGCCTTGAGAGCTTGGCGGACAAGGGCCACAATGTTGTCATACAGTTGATACTCAATGATCTTCCGTATAGGATAGTTGAGGCCATTGAGGAAACGGGCCATTGTTTGTTCTTGAGATTCCATGACATGAGCTCGTATCAAAGAGGTCTCCATTTCCTTGTAGTACTCATCAACGGACTTCAAACCTTGACGAAGTTCTTGGAGCTTCTTGAAGAGGTCACGCTTGTAATGTGGAGGAACGAAACGAGCATGCATGAATTGCTTCATCTCATTCCAAGTGGCAATAGGATCAATGCGGTTGCGAACTCTTTCGGCTTGTAGGCGATCCCACCACAAGAGTGCATAGCCTTCAAATTCCAATGATGCTAGAGCAACCATCTTCTTGTCGGTGAAGTTGTTAATGCCGAAGATCTTGTCAACCTTGAGAGCCCAAGCAAGATATTCTTCGGGATCATTCTCACCATTGAACTTGGGGACATTGAAACGAAGAGCACTCATGTTGTTGTCTTCTTGTTGACGATGGGGTCGCTCATGTTGTCGCTCATGGGGATATTCATCATAGGCGGGAGGTGAATCATCATAGGGGTCATCCTCATTGTCTTGGCGGTGGCGATCATGATGGGGAGGATGGCGTCGGTGGTCATTAGGTGGTGGTTGTTGATGGTGACGGAGTCTTGCTTCACGGCATTCACTATCATCATTGTCATGGTGTTGATGTCGAGGACGTTCTTGTTGGGAGCGTTGCGGAAGCACTTGTTCATCACGAGGGTGTTGAGGATGATCATGTTCTTGGCGGTCATTGTTGTTGAGACGCGCATTACGCCTTGGTGGCCTTCGATGTTTATGAGCACCTTCCACGAAGTCGTTGTGGCCATAGTCTTGAGCGTGGCCTTGTGGAGGCGGATGATGATGTTGTCAAAGGTTCGGGCGATGCGGTTGTTGAAGAGGGTCACCACGGCCTTGGCGATGTCGAGGTGGTGGTGATGGCGAGCTATCCTCGTACCAATTTCGTCGCGGAGCATGTTGAGGTTGGTGAGGAGGTGGTTGTGGTTGTTGATGTTGTCCACCCTCCTCCATGTTGTTGTTGCGATCATGGCGATCACGGTGGTCATGGCGACGAGGTTGGTGAAGATCTTGATTGTGGTGGCTTGAGCGACAAGACCTTGAGGACGATGATGAATGACGGCGATTGGCAAGATTAGCCAAGTTGGTGTTGATGCGCGTCATTTAATCATTCAATCGAGCCGCTTGCTCTTGGAGTCGACGCTCATAGCGTTGCAATCCGTCCTTTACGAGTTCACGGAGTTGGAAATTATCATTGTGGGTGACGTAGTTGGTGCTAGCATTGTCGTTGTAGAATGGGTTTCCTTCATCTTCCGAGCTTCGACTTGTGAATACTCCTTCCCTAGCCATCTCAAAACACACAAGAGTGATATTGAAGAAATTGATGTCTCACTTACCCAACTTTACCTTTTTTGGTCGTATTGAGGCTAGTGGACGAGTCTAGGTGTAGGGCGGTATGTCAAGAGTGAATCCAAAAAGATCGAAAGAAACCGCAAACAACAACACACACGTTTTATGTGGAAGGCAAATGGGTTAGGAAAGTGGCGAGGAAAAATCGACAAAACCGAAGAAAATTGTATTGTCAAACGTGGAGAAACGCCATAGAAAAGTTAGCACAAAAAACCAAACCTATTGGATGGAAATATGGTGGAACACACACACGCAAGGGATAAATGGGGTTAGTGCGGCCAATGGACGAGAGAAGACAAAATGTGCCTAACGAAGACTAATGCTCAATGCCACACTAACGCAAGGAGGACGCTAGCTCAAACCGCAAATTTGAAAAGGCAACAAGATTCGCACCGTGGCAACCGGTCACTCTTTTTCTTTTGCGACGCAATGCTACACGTTCCTACAATGGAAAGCAATTGACATCGATCCTTTTTTTTCTATTTTTTTTCTCTTTTGACGGATTCCAAAATGCCAATGCCTAATCGTAGCTAATCTCTCACAAGCGCCAAACTCGCACTCTCGGTGCCACAAATGCGATGCCAAGTGGTGTAAAAGAACTAGTCCGAATAGGTAAGGTACACAATGGGTGGTATGGTTCAAGCGGAAGCAAGTTATATCTCTTTTATTGATGATCACGGACTTGCGGCCGGTGGATGTCGATGTCGTGGCGATCCGTTGATGTGGAAGCATAGGTTATGTCGTGGGCGTAACGTGGCAACTTGTTGCACTCAATTTGGATCACAAACGACAAAGAAAAACAAGTTTCAAAATCTGTCCGGAAATCGAAGAGCTGAGATTTTCTGAGATTTTTGCTCAAATTCGAAATTCCTTCAAAATGAAGAAAAAAATTGGGCAAAATTGGAAAAAATGGCTGAATAGAAAGGTGTGGAATGGTGTTTGGCAACAAATCTATGAAGCAAAACCACGAAAAACTCAACAAATCCACAAATCGGTCGAAATCCCTTTTGGCTATTTTTGGTCAAATTTTCGAATTTATGGTGGATAGAAGAAAAACTGGTGGATGGGGAGGGGAGTGGGTGTAGGATTCGTGTCAACCTAGCTCTGGATACCATATGATGCGGCGGGTTACTCCTAGAGTGGCCCGATCTTCACGAATCGACGGAGAACACGAAGAACGCGATGAACACGATGAACACGGGATGGGGAATTGAGGGGAAATCGTGGGCAAATGCGGGGAAACACAAAGGGAGATAAATAGCGCGAACCGAAGGACCCCAAATCTCCCGTCAACTAAACCCCGAGGGCCGCCTACGGGACGATCGATCCAACCGAACTCACCTTGATTCAAACCGCTTCACACCCGTAGCCGGTCCACTACGCCAATATAACCTCAAGGATTTACGAGAGGAAGATTGGACAACTCTTGATTGAAACCCAAGGGGAGATATCAAGAAGTTGGATGAATCTTGATACGATCCTAGACGAAGTCGTAGGAGTAGCATTGATACGGTCCTAGGTACACACCATAGGAGCAGTTCCTCAAAGAGAGATACAAGAGAGCCAAGCTCAATGCTCTAAATTCAACTCTAACCCTAGATCTGAGAATGGGGAGTCTACTTATAGTCTAGTGCCAAGGGGTTAGGTGGGAGGATAAGGAACATGGGTCAAATCCCGAAAGTTGGCACGCAAGCCGCATAGGGGCGGAGCCTCCGGTGGTTTCACCGGAGGTACCGGTGGTTTAACCGGAGGCTCCGGTGGGCCCTCTGGGTCGGACCACCGGGGGTTCCGTCGTGGGGTCCGGTGGGGGCTCCACTCTTATCGATCCGAAGGGGTTTTGGGCGGAGGCGGCACCGGAGGCTCCGGTGGCTGGCGCGGAGCGGAGGCTCCGGTGGCTGGCGCGGAGCGGAGGCTCCGGTGGGTTCACCGGAGGCTCCGCCAGCTGGGGCTTCTCGCCTTTGTCTCCTTACGCTGGTCCTCCACGGTCACCTTCCGCATCTTCTTGGGTAACTTATTGTGCATTGTCTTGGGTGCTTTCCGGGGCCTCCGTGATGGGTTCGAACCTGGGCACACAAAGAGTAGAACCATGAGGTAGCGCACCATCCGCCAAGTCACCGAAAGTATGGAGAGAGAGGAGCGAGTTCACCTTATCATGAATGGCCTTTGCTCGTGATCTTATCATTGGTGCACTTGGTGGAGTTGGGTGGGCTACATCAAATAGCTCAAGATACAGGTTGATATCGCTCCCTGGCTGGGTTGGCCCTTGAATTAGCATACTCATGTTTATGTACTTCCTCTTCAGGCACAACCAAGGGGGAGATTGTACATCCATACAAAGACGGTCCAGGTGTCATGTTTTTTGCTCTGGTTGCCAAATGGATTAATATCATCGGTGCTCGCACCAAGCCTGATGTTCCTTGGACCGTTCCTGAATTCTTTGTCAAATGCATCTAATGCTTTCCACTGCCGTGCATCCGAAGGGTGTGTCAGCACTGGTTTCTCAACCCATTATGGATCACTCAGCACTGCCTCCTTTCTTTCCGCATGCCAGCGCATGAGCTTTTCTTCCTTGGGGTCCACGAAGTACCGCTGCAGGCGGGGAATGAGTGGAAAGTACCACACAACTTTTCGAGGAGCTTTTTATGTCCCCCTCTTGTACCGATCAACACCGCACACTGGACATTTGATCTTGTCCGCGTGCTTTTTATGATAAATTATGCAGTCACGGAAGAAAGCGTGGTATTTTGTGTACGGTAAACCAAGGGGGGACACGATTTTCTTGGACTCATATAGACTACTAGCACATGTGTTCCCTTCAGGTAAGTGCGTCTTCAAGTATCGCAGAATATCGTCCATGCTTGTGTCGGTCCATCCGTTTTTTTCCTTCATCTCTAGAAGACCGACAGCTACTCTCAAGCGGGAGTCCTCCGCCCCACGACTTGCGTCGTACAACGGAGTTGTAGAGTCTATCTCCAGTTGCGTCAGCTTAGATTTCCGTCTCTCTGAAGCTCTGGCACCAGTCTACGTGTTCTTGAGAAGAAGCTCTTGAACATGAGGGTCCCGCGCGGCTGAAGTTCGCGGAGTATTCATGTCCTCGTCTTCTACATGTTGTTGATCACCACGACTCCCTTCTTCATCATCGTCGTCGTCGACATCCTCTTCGTCCTCTCCATTGCCATGTTCTGCCTCTTCCCCATCTTCACATGTCGCCGCCCCATTGGTGTCGTCGTGATTATTATCTTCATCGTCACCCATCCATTAAGTGTGGCCCTCCATGAAATTATACTTGAGCAGGTGTTGCTCCATATTACCTGAAGCGGGTTTGAACACTGACCATAACTTGCATTTTCGACATGAACACTCTATCTCCGTGCGGTTCTTTCGATGCATGTTGTTCATCGCAAGTTGCACGTATCTATGCACCACGCTTTCCCTCATTGAGATGATCATTGTCACCTACACGACAAGAGAGATTTTATTAGGTCCGGTTTTCACGGAAAATTTCGGCATGACCTTTGCTAAAAAAAAGGTCACGCAGAGCGCCAGAAATTTGCCGAAACGGAAATGAATCAACATTTTGGCAAAACATTGACAACTCATCCTCATGCCAACACAACACAATGCAAAATAAAAAATGACACATAGCGATAACCGCAAGTTCTTCCACCAACCAACCAATCTCACCTATTGAGATGACACAATGCAAAATATATAGACGCGATGACGACGTCGAAGATCACCGGAGACGAATGATGAAAGAGTGTGGTGTCGGGCTCCTACCTATGTTCTAGATCTACAAGTAGTGGTGCATTTGTGATGAGATATACGGTCTCCAGTTAGTAGATCTAGTGGAGATATGGAAGAGGGAAAGTGGGGTAGGGTTACTAACTAAAATATATCAAACATGATTGGTTAGATTAGCTAAAATGGATGGAGGAATGTGGGGGGATGAGCTTGGAGCACTAATGGCTCGAGTTTTGAGTGGGGGTGAGTGAGTGGTGTGGATAGGGGTGGTGGATGGGTGGCTGGCCGCAATTGTTTGTGCTAGAAATTACTGCTAGCGCATATTGTTGTAATGCGTCTGGGGTACCTACATGTATCATAGGCGAACAAGAATATTATGCGCCAACGGTAGGGGGGCCAGCGGGCGGGCAGTACCATAGGCGCATCGTGCACGTATTCGCATGCGGTAAGCTCCTCTAGTGCCGGAGCATAGCTCCCTTGTTCGCCATCGGTAGAGGCAACATGCCTGGGGGTGGCCCTTCCACCCTTATCACCGGCGTATAGAATTGATATTCCCATGGGGTATTTTTTTAGAGCGCAGGCGCTTGTGTTATTTGTCCGTCGGCGCTATATAGCGCAGGCGCAACATGTGTACTGTGCGTCGACGGTAGGGTATGTTGCTATAAGCTATTCTCTAGTAGTGATGGTGGCCGGAGCCGCGGGAACAGTAGATTCCTCTCTGATGGCCATACTAACTCTTAGGCGGTTAGGACCGGATTATGAGCCGAGGCTCTGATACCAATCGAATGGATAGTATGGCCACCTAGAGGGGGAGGTGAATAAGTGATACTTCCAAATTTTAATCCTTTTTCGATTTAGGATTGACACAAAGGTAAATCTCTCGATATGCAACTACGGTGAATTTACCTATAGGGCAAGGGCTACAGTAAACTGTTGGAAATATGCCCTAGAGGCAATCATGTATGATGTAATTCCCAATGTATTCATAAAGTTATTAAGTAGTCCTTGTTTTGAACATCTGATATATGACATTGAATATGTGATTCGATTGTGGAACTATATATTCATGTTGTTCATACTAGATTGTCCTTGGTCATTAAGTTTGTGCTGGACACACACCCTAGACTAATGTGAGTGTTGGCTGATGACACGTTTCCACTTGTCATGGGCATGGTGATGCCATTCCAACGTTCACAGACTTGGCTAAAGAGTTTAGCAAGTCGGACTGACCCATATTGAGATGCAACGAGTAAGTCGTCATTTGCATGTCTCAATCAATGTAATCCTTAGACCTGAGGTTGTCGCACAATCCGAGTTGTGGATCACCGACTTAGGTTCTGTCAAACGTTGTTCCGTAACAAGGCAGTTATAAAGGAAGAGTTCGGGTCGAATGAGAAGCAAGTTGCGTGATGTGGATAATCAAGATGGGATTTTGCCCCTCCGAATGGAGAGATATTCTTTGGGCCCTCTCGAGTGATATGATTCCGGAAGCATGTCCATGCGCAACTCGGTTAAGTGTTAACTGAATCTGTTGACTAAGAGTTAGTCAGATGAATCATATATCACGGACCGAGAAGAGAGTTGAGCTATTAAGGGATGACGATAAATCGCCTATAGTTCGACAAGGTATATCGTGAGGCAAAAGGGACTAAGATGAATATCACATTGAAAGGTATGTCGTCATGACTCAATGGGACTTGGGAATCGGGACGTTCTGCTAGGAGCCGCTACCGATGGATCGACTAGGAGTCGGAATCCAATCGTGTCCAAGTCGCCATGAGCCTATAGGGTCGCACACTTAAGAGCGGGAGCAAATGTATTGGTATGGTTGGACCCGAACTGAAAATGGACTGAGTTTGTGAGTCGGACTCATAGAGGGAATGGGCCACAAGTGTTGTGAAGCCCACTACCATTCGCTATATAAAGAGGGACGCAGGTTGCCCAGCGGGCATGTTAGTCCACTCCCATGTGTTGGGAACCCTAGCCCCACTCAGTCCAGTTGTTGCACCGGACCTAGCAGTCCGCCGTTGGAGCTCCTCCTCGTACGTGTGGATACCGGCAGAGGTGTTGTACGTTCAGCATTTCGACGTTCGTGGGATTGGATCGGCTGGATCGGATCGTGGGACTCCACTGCATCGACGTGCTTCATCGATAATCCGCAACCGCGCGTCTAGTGGTAATCATTGTGGCCTTCTACCTCGGCTAGATCTTGGAAGTACCGCGTAGAAAAGTTTTTGTTTATCTCCACGCGTTCCAACAGTGGTATCAGAGAGGTAGCTTCTGTTATTAGGCCCGAGATCCGCACATATGTGATATGTGGTTAGCGTTAGATGTGATCTAATTGCTATTTTGGTGGTTGTTCTATGAGATAGATCGGTTTTGTACAAGGTTGATTGGATCAATCGTACTCGGGGTTAATGTATGATCAGGTTTCCGTGATCATACTGCTAAGGTCGTGGAACAACTTACCCCTACCGGTCGGTTTCCGCCATCGGGGTATACAGTGACACATAAATCCAGTTGCGGTGATCGAAGATCAAAGAGTTTGATCGAAACGGAATACGGATCAGATTTGGGTAAAATCGTTTTATCCGATGAAGAAATCCATGTTCGGAATGAAGATGGGACCGTCGGCTTCGCCCTGTCGTAGCGCCTTAGATGTCGTTACGAGTTTCACAACGCCGGTAGATATCGTATCTATGCATAACTTGCTTTTGCAAGAAGTTGTGAATGGTATGGCTTATGTGCATGTGATGTGTGTAATCCATACACGATCTGCGTATCATGTTTTTGTCAGCCGGCTGGAGCCTAGGTGCTGTCATTTTATTGTATACCGGCATGTGTGTCGGATTCTCTATATAAATTTTCATTTACTAGCTAGTGTAGCTTCTTGGAGAACCCGAATGACATGCAAGTCGATGTACAAGTCGGATACATGGAGTAAGATGGCACGTGACAAGAGTTGGCACGAGTCGACTTACAAGCTTTGTGGAGATGGAGATCGCCATGAAGAGAGTCATACCATTTCACATTATAATTGATTTATTTGTGTTATTGTTATGTATCTATTTACCTCTGTTTAGATAGTTGGTAGATTTTAATCCCTCAAAGAAGGTCTAGTCGGTCGCCCCGCCAGTGCTGCACCATCACAAGTCGGACATTCTTGGTAGTGGGCTCATAAAATTGAGGTGCTACCAATTCTTTCCGATTAGGTGGGTTTGAGTCGGACTCTTACAAGCGGGAGCACTTGGTAATCTAGACGAGTCCATCACAACGGTTGTGGGGCTCGGGGCTCGGTAGGTTGGGAGCCGGGGCATGTGATGCCACCCAACTAACATGAGTCGTATTGGATATAATTGGCAAGGTGTTGCCTACCTAGATCACTTGACGGCTAGCGGTGACGCTAAATCTCACTAGTCGGCTTGCTTATTTAGAATCTTGAATCACTAAGCAACCATCGGAGGGGTGTTTGTTCTAGTGGGAGCATAAGTATTAAAGCGTTTAATATGCCTGCTCTTTTATGAATACATGTCTTAAGTGTTCTGCATATTTTCTGTTGTAGATCAATGGCACCTAGCAACCTTCCTCAATTGTCCATTTTTGCGTTGAGGTCAATCCTAGAGAAAGATAAGCTTAATGGAACTAATTTCACCAACTGGTATCGTAATCTGAGGATAGTCCTCAAGCATGACAAGAAAGAACATGTTCTAGAAACTCCACTTCCAGAAGAACCTGATGATGATGCGATTGTCGCAGTCATGAATGCCTACCGTAAGACTAGAGATGAGTCTACGGAAATTAGCTGTCTTATGCTTGCTCACATGGAACCGGACTTGCAGGAGCAGTTCGAGAATGTTGAGGCCTATGATATGATCGAAAGCCTCAAAAGTATGTTCCAGGCTCAGGCAAAGACCGAGAGGTATCAAGTCTCTCAAGTTTTGCTGGGCTGTAAGCTTAAAGACGGCGATCCACTGAGTCCGCATGTAATCAAGATGGTTGGTTACATGCAGTCTCTAGATCGGCTCGGCTTCCCAATTAACGAAGAGTTCGCTACTGATATAATTCTGAACTCTCTTCCTAGTGCGTATGGTCCGTTCATCTCGAACTACCATATGCATGGTATGGATAAGAAGATCACTGAATTACATGGGATGCTCAAAACGGCAGAGGCTGATCTCAAGAAAGGCGCCAGTCAAGTGTTGATTGTGCAGAGAAAGACTAAGTTCAAGAAGAGTTCTTGGACTAAGAAGAATGATAAGTCAGGAGGCAACGCCCATGGCCCTGTCCAGAGCGCTTCCTCAAAGACTAAGCCATCTCCTACAGCCGGAGCCAACTACTTCTATTGCAAGCAGGAAGGTCACTGGAAGAGGAACTGCACCAAGTATTTGGCTGACAGAGCCAAGAGTGGAGGTACGACTTCCAACTCAGGTACACTTGTGTGCAATGTTATAGACATTTATCTTGCTGATGCACCTAACAGTTCTTGGGTATATGATACCGGATCAGTCATTCACATATGCAACTCGTTGCAAGGACTGGTAATAACTAGGAGCGTGGCAAGAGGAGAAGTTGATATTCGGGTCGGCAACAAGGCGAGAGTCGCTGCGTTGGAAGTCGGCACAATGCAACTTCATTTACCTTCAGGATTTTTAATGGAACTGAATAATTGTTATTATGTTCCAGTGCTTAGTCGAAACATTATTTCTGCCTCATGTTTGATGAGACAAGGTTCTGAGTCGAATATTAAGAATAATGGTTGTTCTTTATATTTGAAAGATATGTTTCATGGCTTTGCACCCGTTCAGAACGGGTTATTTATTTTGAATCTTGATAGTGAACCGGTCTATAACATAAATGTTAAAAGGTTGAAACCAAATGATCTGAATATGACTTACTTTTGGCACTGTCGGCTTGGTCATATAAGTTGGAAGCGCATGAAGAAGCTCCATGATGATGGACTTCTAACTTCGTTCGACTTAGAGTCATTCAAGACATGTGAATCATGCCTACTAGGCAAAATGACCAAGACACCTTTTGCAAGGAGTTGTGAAAGCGCGTCCGACTTGTTGGAACTAATACATAGTGATGTATGTGGTCCAATGAGCACGACAGCTAGAGGTGGTTATGAGTACTTCATTACTTTCACTGATGATTTGAGTAGGTATGGATATATCTATTTAATGAAACACAATTCGGAAGCCTTTGAGAAATTCAAGGAATTCCAGAGTGAGGTACAAAATCAACTCGGCAAGAAAATAAAGTTTCTACGGTCGGACCGTGGAGGCGAGTACATGAGCCATGAGTTTGATGACCATCTAAAAAGTTGTGGAATAGTTCCTCAACTCACTCCGTCAGGTACACCGCAGAGAAACGGTGTATCTAAACGGAGAAATCGGATCTTGTTGGACATGGTACGATCAATGATGAGTCAGACGGATCTACCTTTATCATTTTGGGGTTATTGTCTAGAAACTGCAGCGTTCACACTAAACAGAGTACCATCAAAGTCAGTAGATAAGACACCACATGAGATGTGGACTGGCAAAAGTCCAAGTTTGTATTTTCTTAAGATTTGGGGTTGTGAAACATTGTCAAGCGACTACAGTCGGACAAGCTCACGCCCAAGTCGGATAAGTGTATTTTCGTGGGGTATCCGAGGGAAACCTTGGGGTACCACTTCTACAACCGGGAAGAGGGCAAAGTGTTTGTCGCTCGGAATGGTGTCTTCCTTGAGAAAGAGTTTCTTAGTCGGGGAGTCAGTGGGAGCACGGTGCATCTCGAAGAAATTCGAGAGGAACCAGCTAGGGGCGAGTCGGCAAAGGCCTTGGAGGCTGAGCCAGTCGTGGTACCTACGCCGGTAACAGCACCTGAACCACGGAGATCTGTCAGATTACAAAATGCTCGTTATGTTTTACTGTTATACAGTAATGAGCCGACAACTTATTCGGAAGCGATGGTGGGATCTGATTCCGAGTCATGGCTTGGAGCTATGAGATCCGAGTTAAAGTCCATGGATGAAAACCAAGTTTGGAATTTGGTTGATCTGCCTGACGGTGCAAGACCCGTCGAGTGCAAATGGGTCTTTAAGAAGAAAACTGATATGGATGGAAAGGTTTCCGTCTATAAAGCACGACTTGTCGCGAAGGGGTTCCGACAGGTTCAAGGAGTTGACTACGACGAGACCTTCTCGCCCGTAGCGATGCTTAAGTCAGTTCGGATCATGTTAGCCATAGCAGCCTATTTCGACTATGAGATATGGAAGATGTATGTCAAGACTGCTTTCCTTAATGGAAATTTAACTGAGGACGTGTATATGATACAACCTGAAGGTTTTGTCGATCCAGCTAACGCTGACAAGGTATGCAAACTTCCGAAATCCATTTAGGGGTTGAATCAAGTATCTCGGAGTTGGAACATTCGGTTTGATGAGGTAGTCAAATCGTTTGGCTTCATCAAGAGCGACCATGATTCTTGTTTATACAAAAGGTTTAGTGGGAGCAAAGTAAATTTTCTAATCTTATATGTGGACGACATATTATTGATTGGAAATGATTTCATGATGTTGCAAGAAACCAAAGAGTCATTGGAAAGGAGTTTCTCAGTGAAAGATTTGGGTGAGGTGACTTACATATTAGGAATCAGGATCTATAGAGATAGATCAAGGCGGCTCATTGGATTGAGTGAGAGTACATATCTGGACAAAGTTTTGAAGAAATTCAAAATGGAAGAGTCAAAGAAAGGATTCTTACCGATGTCCCATGGCATAAAACTTAACAAGACTCAGTGTCCTTCGACGATTGATGAGCGAAGTCAGATGAGTGTGATCCTGTATGCTTCGGCAATCGGATCCATCATGTATGCCATGATTTGTACTAGGCCAGATGTTTCCTATGCTCTAAGTGTAACGAGCAGATATCAGGCTGACCCTGGCGAAGACCACTGGGCAGCGGTTAAAAATATCCTTAAGTATTTGAGAAGGACTAAGGAAATGTTCCTAGTTTATGGAGGTGATGAGTAATTCAATGTAAAGGGTTACACGATGTGAGTTATCTCACTGACTCAGATGATTCTCGTTCGCAATCTGGATACGTGTTCGTAATGAACAGAGGGGTTGTGAGCTGGAAGAGTTCCAAGCAAGATACGGTGTCTGCATCTACAACAGAGGCTGAGTATATTGTTGCCTCAGAGGCTGCAAATGAAGCTGTTTGGATCAGGAACCTCCTGATAGATCTTGGCGTGGTTCAGGGCGCGTCCAATCCATTGGACGTATATTGTGACAACAATGGTGCTATCGCACAAGCCAAGGAACCTAGACAACACCAGAAGAACAAACATATACTCATGCGTTACCACCTCATTCGCCATTTTGTCAAACAAGGTGATATCAAGTTATGCAAAGTACACACGGATGCAAACAGTGCAGATTCGTTGACAAAGGCGCTACCACAGCCTAAGCATGAGGCGCACATGAGAGGTATGGGCATTCGATGCCTAGGCATATGATGCCAAGATGATTGACTCTAGTGCAAGTGGGAGACTGTTGGGAATATGCCCTAGAGGCAATCATGTATGATGTAATTCCCAATGTATTCATAAAGTTATTAAGTCATCCTTATTTTGAACATCTGATATATGTCATTGAATATGTGATTCGATTGTGGAACTATATATTCATGTTGTTCATACTAGATTGCCTTGGTCATTAAGGTTGTGCTGGACACACACCCTAGACTAATATGAGTGTTAGCTGATGACACGGTTCCACTTGTCATAGGCATGGTGATGCCATTCCAACGTTCACAGACTTGGCTAAAGAGTTTAGCAAGTCGGACTGACCCATATTGAGATGCAACGAGTAAGTCGTCATTTGCATGTCTCAATCAATGTAATCCTTAGACCTGAGGTTGTCGCACAATCCAAGTTGTGGATCACCAACTTAGGTTCTGTCAAATGTTGTTCCGTAACAAGGCAGTTATAAAGGCAGAGTTCGGGTCGAATGAGAAGCAAGCTGCGTGATGTGAATAATCAAGATGGGATTTTGCCCCCCCGAATGGAGAGATATTCTCTGGGCTCTCTCGAGTGATATGATTCCGGAAGCATGGCCATGCGCAACTCGGTTAAGTGTAAACTGAATCTGTTGACTAAGAGTTATTCAGATGAATCATATATCACGGACCGAGAAGAGAGTTGAGATATTAAGGGATGATGATAAATCGCCTATAGTTCGACAAGGTATATCGTGAGGCAAAAGTGACTAAGATGAATATCACATTGAAAGGTATGTCGTCATGACTCAATGGGACTTGGGAATCAGCACGTTCTTCTAGGAGCCGCTACCAATTGATCGATTGGGAGTCGGACTCCAATCGTGTCCAAGTCGCCATGAGCCTGCAGGATCGCACACTTAAGAGCGGGAGCAAATGTATTGGTCGGGTTGGACCCGAATCGGAAATGGACTGGGTTTGTGAGTCGGACTCACAGAGGGAATGGGCCACAAGTGTTGTGAAGCCCACTACCATTCGCTATATAAAGAGGGGCGCAGTTTGTCCAGCGGGCACGTTAGTCCACTCCTATGCGTTGGGAACCCTAGCCCCACTCAGTCCAGCCGTTGCACCGGACCTAGCAGTCCGCCGTCAGAGCTCCTCCTCGTACGTGTGGATACCGGCAGAGGTGTTGTACGTTCAGCACTTCGACGTCCGTGGGATTGGATCGGCTGGATCGGATCATGGGACTCCACTGCATCGACGTGCTTCATCGATAATCCGCAACCGCGCGTCTAGTGGTAATCATTGTGGCCTTCTACCTCGGGGACCGATAGAAACAAGATACAAACACATAGTAAAGTAAAAATATAGAAGGAACCGATAAGGGAATCACGCGGAGATAAGGATGTATTCCTGCGTTCCTCCTTTTGAGTGGAGTACGTATCGTTGGAGGGGTGTGAGTTTTGCCACGAAGGCCTACTCAACGCCACGAAGGTCTCATCCTATTTCCCGATGAACCTCGCCATGAAGGTCTGGTTCACCTTCCACTATGAAATTCTTCGAGACGGAATCAAGAATCTTTACAATGAGTTTGAGACACACACCCACAACTGAATTAGGGGTTCTCAAGAACACCAAGAATCATGATGGCGAGTTCCTAATGCGGCGAGGACCCCAGGCCGATGACCTGAGCTCCATACCGGGATATCCTTGATGGCGAGCTCCCGACTGGGAGTTCCTGATGGCGTTGAAGGAGAGATCCTAGTGGCGGGCCAATCCACTGGAGGCGGCGGCGAAGATCTGGTGTACCATCTGCTGCGGGAGATGATGCCTCTTTTCCCCGACGACCAACTGGGATACTATCCATTTGCAATTCAATGTTGGGGTACGATTCAGATCTGGCGTATCGATTCAGATCTGAGGGGCAAACATGTCCATTTCCTGTATTTTAAGAGTTTTTTTTTGCGATAATATTTTAAGAGTTGTTGGAAAACGCTCCAGCGTCTTACTTTCCGGAACATAGGGAGTACAACATTAAATTAGTTTCATCAGTTTAATTACAAAAAAAAGTTATTTGATATCATGAATCCTGCCACTTCATTGATCCGGCCTCTCCACGGGCAAACCAATCAGCTAGCTCGACTTCCAGCCCCGTGGATCGTCCCTGCTCCTTGCCACTTCCCCGTGGATCCTACCCGTTCATCTCCAATCGGACGCACAAACCTGCACCTCCATTTCCACCACCGCGCCTTCCCTCCGGCATAAATAGCACGCACACCCCGCACATCTACCTCACCATTCAGTCAGCAGACAAATTTCCCCAATCTCCAGCTGTTCTTCTCCGAGCTCCTCTCATCCTCAGCAATGTCGGGCCGCGGCAAGGGAGGCAAGGGTCTCGGCAAGGGCGGCGCCAAGAGGCACAGGAAGGTGCTGCGCGACAACATCCAGGGCATCACCAAGCCGGCGATCCGGCGCCTGGCGCGGAGGGGCGGCGTGAAGCGCATCTCCGGGCTCATCTACGAGGAGACCCGCGGCGTGCTCAAGATCTTCCTCGAGAACGTCATCCGCGACGCCGTCACCTACACCGAGCATGCCCGCCGCAAGACCGTCACCGCCATGGACGTCGTCTACGCGCTCAAGCGCCAGGGACGCACCCTCTACGGCTTCGGAGGCTGAGCACCAGATCTGCCGGGCGTTATCTCATTTGGCTGGCGGATGCTTAGAGTTGTTAGGGTTTCGTCGGTTGGGGGTAGATGGCATGTAATCTGTTGCATATGGATGATGAATCGGTTTATTGTTGCTGGATGCTTGATTGGTGTTGCTCGATACTTGATTTGGTCTTGATGTGGATGAAGCAAATCAATAAAATGCTTGCACGCTTGTAGTACTCCAGTAGATATGTATCTTTTAATCTCTTGTTCTATGATGCTTGGTTTCAATCTTTTAATTCTCCCAAGATTTTGGCCATTGCTTAGATTAACTGAATACTGGTGAAATTTCATTCAGGAGAACACGTAGCTCTGCTATCACTAGTCTGAAGATTGGCTTAGGCTGCATCAGTGTCAACATGGTTTGCATCTAATGCAGGTACATTGAATTGCTGTAATCCCACAAGCATGATTCCTCTATTTGAGCTTCTGCTTCAGAATCATAGTTTAGTTATTTGTCCTTTTTTCTCTTTATTGTAGCATCTCAGAGGCTCGTAAAATTGGCTGTGTCTGTAGAACATGCTATTTGACACATTTTTCCAACTTCATGTGCTTCAGTTATCTCTAGTCTTCAGCAGGATGAATAATATTACTGTTCAAAAACTAATACACATGATCAGGATGAAGCAATCTGTGAACCTGAAAGGCAGAATGGAATTGGTGGTGCTCGATATGTTTGATTTGATGCAGTGATAGTGTGAGCCAACGAGAAGTGCCTGCTCATTTGTACTATGTGCAAAGGTATATTAATCAATTTTGTTGTTGCCTGTGATGTCTGTTACTTCAAGCTTTTAGCTCATTGCTTAGATTGTTGTCTGAATTATGGTGTCAAATTTCATTTGATGAAACAAGGGGCTCTGGAATCACGAGTCTGAAGCTTGAGCTAGACTGCATCACTGTCAAAACGCCTTGCAACTAACATGGGTTCAATCAATTTGCTTTATCACTTGCAGTCTAGCATGACGCTTCTATTTTCAGAATCATAATTTTGTATTGTCCTTTGCTCTCTGTTATTGCTGCATTCTACAGGCTCATAACTGGTGAAAACAATTTAGGCGTGTTTGAATAATGTGCCTTTGTTTGTTTAGCTGTCGTAAAGAAATTGTACACGTATACCTATGTTGTTTGCATGATAGGCATTACAGCAATTGTGTTTTCCAACTTATTCCATGGTCCATGAACCACTGAAGAAATTTACCACCTTTGGTAGATATTTCTTTATTCTAGGATCTGCAGATTTCTTTGTTCTAGTTGATAAGGTTATTCTTTGCTATATGTAATTACTTGTTGACATTAGAAAATCGCAATGGCATGTTATTGTGATACATGTCTGGTGGACAATGTTTTGCTGTTTCAAATTCTGCTCCTGAATTTTTTAATTGTCCAGACACTTGGCAGTGTAATTCATGATATTTTTAGGATGGCCATCCACAACTTGGTTGGTCAGACACTCTGGCACACCTTGTTCTACCAGTCCTGGTTATTTCGCAATACGTATCTGGCCAGATAATGCAACCATCACAGGTTTATTTTGCCAAATGCTGAACATATTTACTGCACTATATTCTACTCATTTAGGATATGAATTCTGGTCTTTGGTACTTGGATGGAATCTTTGTACCAATATGATTGTGCCTTTGTGGACTATAGAGCTCGAAATGAGTACTACATGCAACGGAAGTTGTTGACTGGCTTGATTATACTAGTTGAACTAGTCACTAATCAGGAAACATGATTCTTCAAATATGCCCAACACCACTGACTTTCTCTGCTTCTCTCTAGACAAGCTGTAAATTTCTGTATAATAGCTCTATAAACACAAATATCCTAGCCAGATTTCTTTATTTTATGATTCTAGAGGTTTATCTTTATTTAACTTACTGTTTTACATGTACTTGTTTAATTGTTTTCCAGGTCAATGATCCTAGCAAACAAGGTGCCCAAACTGCAGTGAAGTTCCTGACTTCGCTAATTGGTTATTTGGCTCTTTCCATCCCTTCTTTACTGAGTTTATACTGGTAAGCATATTCTGTACACATTTCATTTGTTTGTTATAAAAAACATGTCTATTGAAATAAGGATTTGATCATAACTTACTGTAAGTAGACGATGGTCCGTTAGAATGCAGACAATAGCTATTTTTTGTAGTCTGTCATTAATTTCAAGTTGTCAGGATCCTGTTGATGGTGAATTCTTATGATGAATCAGGTATGATTTATGTCTGACGGTGAATCGAAAGTGTCTGTTGTAGCCACCCATGAATGACGGTTCGATCAGCAACGTCGTACAGATATCGTACACCATTGGTCGTACCTATAGCAGGGTTCTTCTTGCACTGAGGTGCAAAACATTGTCGTTTGGCTGTTGTGGTCTACAACAAGCTTGGTTTGACCTGACCTGATGACCGTACTTCCAGTTTGGGATCACTAAAGGGCAATGGTTGCTGCCCATAAGCTCATTGGAGCATTTCTCATATTTTTATGCCTATGCTAGCCTGCCAAGACTATAGCATGCTAGCCTGCCAAGTTCTCACTCTTTGATTTGCTTTTAACACTGATTGCTTGAATCCTAGTTTTCTCTTATAGGAGGGCTGCTGCATTCATTCTAGTTTTAAGTCGCCAGCTCTCTGTGTCATTTTCTGGTTTAATTTTTCATATTTGGGTTTTTCACTAATTGTACTCCCTCCGTCCATTTTTATAAGGCACACTTCTTACTATTGAAATGCTAAGAAGTGAGCCTTATAAAAGTGGACGGAGGGAGTATTTTTCTTGCAGGGTTATGAATAATTTCCATAGCAGCACACAGGAAGTGTGGCTCCAAAAGTTTGGAGGTGCCAAAAAACTTGTCAATTGAGAGGCTTGCTAGAGAAGAATCGACTAATGTTGGAAAGTATGAACCTGCTGATAAGATTGAGGCCTCCCCAGCCTGATCAAATGCTATAACCAAGTGGACCGCAGCATGGTGGAAGGTAATGTTAGATATTTCTTAAGATTGCCAATGCATTTACTATGTCAGCACTAATGCCATTGTGGTCGCTAAACCATTGGATTCAAGATCCTTACAAGTCACAGCAACATACAGTTTTGCAAGTATTCTAATTGGCATCTTGATAAATGAAAATTCAGTAAACTATAGCTGGCTAAGATCTAGAAGTTTGTCTTCTAGTTTGTGATAAAGATACTTAACATAACAAGTATTCAATGTCTGCAGTAGAGTTCACATGCTTAGAAGTTAAAATGAGGAGAACGGGAAGTACATAAACTTTGGACATATTGAAGCCTTTTGTAGCTTATGAAATTTAGGATCAACGTCAAGGATATATTTTAAACTTTCCAGTGCAATGCTTGAAATCCAGCAACTAGTACTAGTAAATAAGGTGAGACTGCATATGAATCCGCTAAATCTCGCGTATGAACTGTGAGCACTACACTACATTCTATTGTCCTTTAAACTATGTACTTGTAAGCGTCAACATAGTCCTGTCTGCCCAATCGAAGGATTTGGACAGGAGTCACTGTCAGATACACTTGCATTTTCTTACTGTTGCTAGTGAAATGTGCGAACAAGCATCATGTGTTGTCAGCATGCCAATTGTGCTCTTAAGTATTGGTATCTTTGGGTGTTGCATTTTATCGATTTGGTGCCACATTTAGCTCCAACTATTGCTCATTAAAAAGTGACAGCCGCTATAAGGTCAATGCATCTACTAGAGAGAAGAACATATAATTTTGAGAGCTGATAAACCATCAAAATTTATAACTCTAGAAGAGAACCGACAAGAAAAAACACAGGGTAACATGCATTGCTTGAAGGAGAAACGAATTTCTATTTTGTTCTGTTAACCTTGACAGGGTGCAGATGCTCCATATTTTTTATATGCTCTTGCGCATTGAATGGTAGGTTTAAGAGATTAATGGAAGAAGAATCAAGGAGAAAACGGCTTCTGGAACAATCAAAAGAAACAGAAACCACCTTGATGGGAAACAGAGTTCTGACGGCTCTGATGTAGGCAGCAATGATGATCAGGTCGGTTTATTTGGTTGATTGGTATTATCAACGATTTAAGAAACTGGTTTATTTTCTTGCTGTCGTCAAATGCTGAACAGGGATCCCATGAAACTGGACTGATTTCACCTTAGCCATGATACCGAGGAAACAACTCTGGACAAAATCACAGAAGTGGTATTTTTTTCCTGCCTGTGAACATACTTAAGCTTGAAAATTTGATGAAAAAGTTTTCTTTCATCTCTCATTAAATCATAACTTGAAAGATTTTAAGAAAGGTGTCCTGCTATGCAGGGAATGGTTCAGGAAGAAACTGACACTGACGACCATCCTTAGTAAGCAACCCTGCATGTACCCAAGCGAACCAATCAGATGGCTGCATCTCAAACACGGCGGATCACCCCTACTTGCCACGCCACCGAATCCTACCAGTCCACCGCCAGTCGAACGTACACAGTCAGCAATGTCGGGCCGCGTCAAGGGAGGAAAGGGGTTGGGCAAGGGCAGCGCCAAGAGGCACAGGGAGGTGCTGCGCGACAACATCCAGGGCATCTCCAAGCTGGCCATCCGGCGCCTGGCACGGAGCGGGGGCGTGAAGCGCATCTTGGGGCTCATCTACGAGGAGATCCACGGCGTGCTCAAGATCTTCCTCGAGAACATCATCCGCGATGCCATCACCTACACCGAGCACGCCCGCCGCAAGACTGTCATCGTCGTGGACGTCGTCTACGCGGTCAAGCGCCAGGGCCACACCCTTTACGGCTTCGGAGGCCGAGCCTGGGTTGCTGGGTGTTCTATGCATGTGTTGTCAGATGCTTAGGGTTGTTGTTAGTTTTTCGTTGGTTGGGGTGGGTCTGACATATAATCTCTGATGGACAGTGTTGGATATGGATGAATGTATCGATTTGGTGTTGCTGTATACCTGATTGGTGTTGGGGAGACTTGTTTTGGTGCTGTGATAGAAAGAATCCAATGAGTAAAATGCGTGCAGGTTTGTGTTACTCTAAGAAATCTATCTCCATCAGTTGTTTTGTGATGCTTGGTTTCAAACTTTCAATACTCCAAGCTCTAGGATATTGCTTAGTCCGTTGAATACTTAATTGTGGTATCACCATTCTTATCCCTGACTTAGACTTCCTTAGTGTCAAAATGGTATGCAGTTAACACACGTTCAATCAATTTGCTGTATCCCGGTAGCATCAGGCTTCTATTTGAACCTGTGTTTCAGAATCATGATTTTGTAACCCGTTCTTAATTTGTTCTTACAGACTCATAACTGGTGAAAACAAAATAGGTGTGTCTGAAGAATGCTATTAGACGCAATAGTGATGCATGCTAGCAGCCAATAAGGGAAGTTGCAATAGTCCTGAAGTCGGCTCAGGACTTCACGCAAACAGAAGAGTGCATCTGAAGATGGTGCAGGAATGCTCTCTTTTTGCTTTGCTTTATACTATTTTGGTTCTCTGTCAATGGCCATGTCTGTCAATGGACATCAAAATAACTAAATAGCAACAGACATAAGGTAGCGGCAATGAAAATGTGGAAACTGAAGATTCACTGCAATTCCTGTGACTAAAAGATGTGACTCAATCTGGTCGACGCAATTGTTGTACTAATAGACAATGCACGAAGTTAGAACTTCTCGATGGAAGATTCCACAGGACGTCTATATATGGTATTTGAAGGCACACAAGCAATTTGAAGCAGCTGATGTTCATTCATTCATATGAGAATTTCCATTACATAATAGAATTCCATGATCCCGGACTTGGGAGGTTTACATCGGGATGATATTGTCCTTGACTAGCTAAGCCTTTGGCCACACATACATGAGTGGTTTCTCCTAGGCAATGCAGAATCCACTCAAGAAACTTCCAATGCATATGAACCAAAGTAAAATCATCACAACTTTACATGCGGAATAGCAAAAGTCCCCAACCCAAGGCAGCTCACACGACTAAGGCGGGTCGCAAACTCCATTCAGTTTCTCCTTTTACTGCTGCAAACTGGGTAGCAAACTAACTGGAGTTTGATTTGTTTCCACGCTTATTTCTCATGCTTTTTAGTAGCAGAATTTTAGCAACGGTTTCGATGCTAGCTTTGCGTTGGTTCATCCTCCTCATTTGTCTGCTTAAACCTTCAGTTTAGGACCAGCAAAGGAGCTAATTTCCATTTGCGACACGATTGATATACCTTAGTAGAGATCACTGCTTTAGGTCGGAAACCCCCCACTACCACGCGTGTAAAATTGAAAGTGATTGAACAAGGTCCACATAACACTAGAAGCTGCTAAGAAGTAGAATAACTGCAGAGCTTGAGAGAAAGAATTAACACCCAGTGTATGGTTTAGAAGGACTTGCCAGGGAACATGGTTGCTCGAGGTAGAAGCGGGTTGGCATCCACACCCTGTTGCGCCACCGGATGTAGGTGAGGACCGTCTTCTTGGTCTCGGTACGCCTCGTTGGCACCACGACGCCGTCGCCGCTTCCGACGGCGGGGATCTCGCCGTCGCCCTGCTCCAGCATCCACGACCGGAACCGTTTGTGCTGGTGCAGAGCACAGCTAGGGACCGGGCGATCTTCTTCGCACAGGCACCGGATGATTGTCTGCCGTTCTGGTCCCGAGGGCTCAGGTGCGCTGTGATCCCGCTCTAGGAGGCACCACGCCATCGTCTTGTTCGTCTCCCACGGGGACGGCAGCTCCTCCATGGCCTCCTTGGCCCGCTTGGACGACCGTGGGCTCGGCTCGTCCAAGGTGTCCTCCTCCGTGGAAAGCCGCGGCTTCTTCCTCTTCTTGCCGCGCTTCTTGTTATCCCGGTACGGCTGCATTTCGTTGTGGTTGCCGATCATCATTGACTGCAATTTGTTGTCCTCCAGCAGCAGAGGAGCCTGGGACGGGATTTCGTCGTCGTCGTCTTCGCCGTCGCCGGCGAACGTCATCATCGCTTGGAGTTGGTCCTGGGAGGGCAAGGGAACCAGCGGACCGAACTCGGCGAGCATCAGCGCTTGGTATTCGTCCTCCCCGTTGTCCCGGAACGGCTGCGTTTCGTTGTCCTCCGCATGGTTTTGGTTACCGGTCGGGAAATCCGGTAACCGCCCGGTAACCGGAGATCCCGACCACCCCCGGGAAATGCTCATACCGGTAAAAAAATCCCAATTTTCTTAAAATAATTAAATTTTAACAAAAACTCTCGGTAAATGATTAAATTGGGAATCAATTTGTTTGAATTTTCAAATTTTGGTTCTCTAATTCGTCCGGTAACCGGTCGGGATTTTCCGGTAACCGCGGTAACCGGAAATCCCGACCCCCCTCGGGAAAAAATTTCTACCGGGAACCAAAACCTTGGTCCTCCGGCAGTAGAGGCGCCTGGGTATGGATTCCCCCGTCGTCGCGGGAGATCATCATCATGGCTTGGAGTTCGTCCTGGGAGAACAGGGGCACCAGCGGACCGAACTCGGCGAGCATCAACGCCTGGTATTCGTCCTCCTCGGTGAACGTCGGACAGTCGACCTCGGCGAGCGGCGGCAAGGCGGCATCGGAGAGACGGGAGAGGGCCGACATGGACGCCGGGAAGGTGGGGCGAGGAGGCAGCAGGATGGAAACGGGCATGTTGGCGCTCGCTTGTGTAGTGTAGGTGGTAATGGTATGTGGCGATGAGATATGGCATGGGAGTATATATGGATCGATCCAAAGTAGGAGCTGGAGTCGGTTTCCGAGATCGATCACAGGTTCGACTGATCGCTCGGACTTGTCTGGTACACTTGCCTTTCTTTCTTTCCTTTCCAAGCTGGCGAGTGGAAATTCCTTCATGACTCCTACTCGGATCCGAAAGCTTTAATTCGATCGATGCCAATTGCCAAGTTTCAACTTCAAAAATCCAAACCAAGAAGCCACCGGTGGAAACAAAAAAAGAAGATGATGACAGCTCGACGAAACCTGGACGATACTTTGTGTGCTTCCTGTGGGTGCTTCGGTCCGCCGGTGGTGCCCAATGTCACCGTGCTCCGTGAACATATTGGTGCATTTGTAACCGTTTTCGTTCGGTTCTCCGTTAATGAACGGGATAATTGTCTTCTGTTTTTTTTAATAAAATAAGAAAACATATTCTCCATTTTCTTTGTAAAAAACATATATGCTTTGGGTTATGGGCACATCTCCACCAGTCCCCAGAAGTCTTGATGGGGTCCAGGCAAAAAATGGCCCTAGTGGCACCCCCATATGTCCGAGCCCATCAAAACTTTGTTCATCCCCGATTCACTCTCCATAATTTGGAACCTTGTTGGGGGCGTTGTACAACATTCCTCAGACACGCCGGCCCAGCTTTTCATCCACATTATTTTCTGTCTTTCTTAAAAAACGCTAAACTTTCTCTCATCAGGAATTGACACCAAAACTGATGTCCCGGGCCCACATGTTGGGTGATGTGGCACGCCTGAGAGAGAATTGGCACCGAAACTGGCAGTTGGCCCCAATTTCACTCCATAAAAATACTAGAGAAAAGAAATTTGTTGGTGAGGTGGACACGGGTCCCAAATGTGAGTCATATCTCTTTGCCAACCCGACATGGGTCCCACATCTTCTTTCTCATGTCATCTCTTTTTCCCAATTCGCGAGAACCATAGGCATCGTCGCCACCTAGCCACGCCGTTCCCGACCTCCCCGAGCTCCGCCAATGATGCTCTGAGGCCTCGCCCTCCTCTACCTTCCAGCCTAATCTAGCTTGATGGTAAGATGCGGATTGACTGAATCTGACGAATCTTCCCCGCCTCCGGACGATACCTAGCCCCGTCGTTCCCGACCCTCTACCGCATCTAGACGCCACCGCATGCACAGTTCGGCTCTTGCGGTTGTTGTTTTGGGACGCTTCGTTGTGTTTGGGCCGAAGAAGAAGGTATGGCCGTGCCTCCCGAGGTTCTCCCACGGCGGAACGATGTCAGGGTCGCCATGGATAACGGTGCTCGCCTATGGGTTGTGGGGGCCGAGCGCGCAAGCGATTAAAAAGGCCGACGTTCGAAGGGGTGCGCGCCGGGAGGGAATGGATGTTGCCTTCACGAGGGATGCGCTTCGCGTGAAGCCTTCGTTGGGTACCTCTCCCGCTAGCACTCCTCATGGAGCTCCGCCTATGCGACGACCGGAATCCGCAATTGTTGGTCGCCCGAAATGCGCCGCTCCCGGGTCACCCAGTGTGTGTTGCGGCGTACGTGCGGGAATTCGCTTAGGGGGACGCGACGTCCATGTCGGTCAAGTGGCGGAGATATTCATGCTTGACGGTGTCTCCGCAAACCATGGTGAGAGGTTTGAGAGCACATCCTTGCGATCCCTCACTAGTATAACATAGGCTTGAGCCGGTTATACCAACCTTATCCGTCCTACGGTCTCTAATGTAGGCACAATTAGAGCCGGTTCTAGGAATTGGATCTAATCACCAAATCCCTCAAACGATCGTTAGAAAAAAGCCGTCTCTAATATTGAAAGTATTAGAGACATTCGTTGGCAACATCTGTCTATAATCATGTGAGTACCAGAGGAGGTTGTAATTTGTGACCGTATTTATCTTCCAGAATATCTGATTTTCCTCTTCTGCCATAAAATAGGTGAATTGGATAATATTTGTATCATGTGGGATAATTTCGAGAGGGTCCGATCTTGTGCTACTAATAAACTAATACATAAAACATATCACATAAAAAGAACTATTAATATATAATATTGTTCAACGTTCTCAACTCCAAACTCCAGTTTATGGAAAGGAACTCATCAGCAATATAAATGGTCCCCATTATTAACAGACAAAATAGAATTATTACTCTAGCTAGACGATCTCCATCTCAATGAACAACTCCAATATGAGGTTCATTGTTTTTGTTCTTCTTCTTCACCCTCCGAGGCCTCATCAGAACGGTTCGATCGTCCTCATTGTCGTCTTCATGGATTCCATAGTTCATAAAAACAACAGAGATCCTGGGATGTGGACCTGGCATAGTAAAAATTAGTAGGTCTCCCATGTTGAGATTGTTCTGCGTGACAAACTCTTCCCATCCTCCGCCGTGCAAGCGGGGTTTTCTCCGTTCTTTTGACACAATAATTGTGTGCATGCTCCCAAGAGTACGAAACAACACACTCTTGCCTACCAGCTCGTTGAACGCTAGACGAATGTTGCATGATACAATATGTAGTGCAACCGAAACAAAAATAAAATATAAAAATTAGATATTGCGGTGACACTTTTGCACATTACAAACACAAACAAAATTGAAGCAGAATTGTTTTACTACCACTATGGTGCGGTGACTGATGGTGTGGACACACGTTCGTTGGGAGATCCCAAGAGGAAGGTATGAAGAGCACACTAGCAATTTTCCCCCAGAAACAAATCAAGGTTGAATCGACCAGTAGGAGAAAGAAATGACTTATGATGGTTGTTGGCAGTTGATGTTGGCAGGGCGCACTACTGGTTCAACAACAACGTGGAATCTCCACAACACAACCAAGTTACTTTTCCCCAACGAAACAGTGAGGTTGCCAATCTCACCGGTTTTGCTGAAAATAAAGGATTAGACGTATAGTATGGAAAACAAGGTTTGTTTGCAGTGAATGAAAAGAGAACAATGGTTGCAGTGAATGAAAGGAAAACAATGGTTGCAGTGGTTGTATTATTATTGTAAAAAAATGGACTGGGGTCCATAGTTCACTAGTGGTGTCTCTTCAAAATAGACAGATAACATGCTGGGTAAACAAATTACAGCTGGGCAATTGACAGATATAAAGGTTGCACCGTAGTGCATATGCATGACATGGTGATTACTATGTGATTCATGCAGGCATTACAACATAATTCATAGACCGTTATCCAACTGCATCTATGACTAATAATCCACCCTCAAAGTGTAATCCAATCAAATCTCGGGTATTAAGTTGCAAGGAACAGATTATTGCATTAAGTAAAGTGCGTAATGTAAACATCGTTGTTTTCTCCCTAATGGAAACAACACATCCCCCATCCGTTACGTTTTTTGTCACTCGAGCGTGGATAAAAGGGAGGCATGAACCCACTATCTAGCATAAATACCCCCTCTTGGAGTTGCAAGCATCAACTTGGCCAAAGCATCTACTAGTAACGGAGAGCATGCAAGATCATAAATAACATAAACATGATAGATTGATAATCACTTGACATAGCATTTAATATTCATCGGATCCTAGAAAACACAACATGTAGCATTACAATAAGATGATCTTGATCATGTTAGGTAGCTCAGAAGATCTAAACATGAGGCATAAAGAGGAGAAGACAACCATCTAGCTACTGCTATGGACCCGTAGTGCAAGGATGAACTACTCACGCATCACTCTCGAGGCAGGCATGGTGGTGTAGAGCCCTCCGGTGATGAATTCCTCTCCCGACAGGTAGCCGGGGAGAGCTTCAGAACCCTCCCGAACTAGGGTTTATGATGATGGCGGCTGCAGAACTTTTTTTCGCTGGGGGCTCGGGTATTTAGGGTTAACCCGAGGAGAGGTGTAAATATGCAAAAGGGCAACATCGGTGGGTGTCCAGGGGGCCACACCACCTGGTGGGGCGGCTAGGGGACCCGCACCGCCCTATGGTGTGGGGCCCCTGAGGCCCCCTCCGGATCTCCTCCGGATCTCCGTATACGTGACAGACTTCTAAGACCCTGGAATTTTATTTCATCCAATTCCGAGAATATGTCCAGAATAACTTTTCTGAAACCAAAAACAGCAGAAAACAAGAACTAGCTCTGTGGCATGTTGTTAATAGGTTAGTCCCAGGAAATCCATAAAAATTATGCAAAGTGTATAGAAAACAGGTAGCAATTGGCATGAAAACAACATGGAACATCAGAAATTATAGATAGGTTTAAGACGTATCAACATCCCCAAGCTTAGTTCTACTCGTCCTCGAGTAGGTAAAACGATAAAAACAAAATAATTTCTGAGGTGACATGCTACCAACATAATTTTGATCATCATAATTGTAAAAGCATTTGTAAAGCTGAGATCATAATACTCTAAACACAGGCATGATACACATGATTTTAACAATGAAAATTTGCAACCTTGTTCCAACAAGAAAAGTAACACAAACAAAAGATCATGAATAATAATGCATTTGAAAGTTATATGTTTGTTTTGAGCAATAAGAAAGCATAAAAAAGTGGCATTACGGTTGTCCTTAAAAGTGGAGCAAAACATCAATGCCAGGACACCTTCAAAGTTCAAGTGGATGACTAGAAACTAATAGTTTGAGAGCAAGCAATAAATAGCATGAATCAATCAATAATAATATTTGGGACAAATGCACGTTAAACTCAGAATGGCACTTAAATGTGCATAAAGTTAGAAGATGAAGACTCGACATAAAAGTAAAATAAAAGCCCTTTGCAGAGGGAAGCAGGGATTAACTCATGTGCTAGAGCTTTTTATTTTATAAACAGAGGTATTGAAAAAAAATTTAGAGAGGTGTATGCTCATGTCAACGAATGGTAAACAGACAATACAATACATCACAAGCCAACTAGACTTCACAAGAGCGCCTCCCATTGAAGGACGCAACTGGGGTCAGTAGATCATCCCTATTCTCTTTTGTTTACACAATTATGTTTGACTAGTAAATCAGGGGCAAAAAGAGTGAAGAGAATTCATATACTTACGTTTTGGGGCTGGGCACCCGTTGCCACCTCTTATAGCATTTGGATAAGCGGATGTGCCACTAGTCTAGATGTGTAAAGTCCAATCAACAAGTGAGATACAGATTCTCTATTCACGTCCTCATGAGCTAAACAGAGGCACAAAATAGGTATAATTTTTAAGGTTTTAAAGGTAGCACATGTGCAATTTACTTTGGAGTGGCGGTTAAATACCACATGTATGTAGGTATGGTGGACACATTTGGCAAACTTTGGTTTTTTGGGAGTTGGATGCACTAGTAGAGCTCATACTCAGTATAGGTGGAGGCTAGCAAAGACTGGGAGCGACAAATCAAGAGAGCATAATGGCCATAATCATACATAGCGACAAAAACATTATTGATCAAAGCATACATGGTATTACAAGTCAAAAACTAAATGATCATAGAGGCTAGAGGTGACTGTTTTATAGTCATAAAATGGTGTAAGCATGCGCCAAGTCAACCAAATAAATCATTCGAAGGAGAATACCACAATATTATGCTTTGAGATGATAAAAACAACGCATGATTCTTTCAATAGCACATTAAGCACTCTCATATATTTGGTAAAGTCATGCTACATCAATAATTACTAGGCATAGAATTAAAATAACATCCAACATGACATGATAAAGTCTATCCACAGTCTAAACAAGCTTCTATTTGCACCGTTATAAGCATGAAATATTTTATTGCTTTCCAACACCATCATTTTATTTAAACAAAAACTCTCCATATGATATATCAATGAAACAAGAGAGTAGCATTGCTCTACAAGAACTAACATATCTGAATAAGAGATGCATGAAAAACATGAGCAAAAAAGAGGAGGAGTTGCAGCAGCTAGAAGAAAATATAATAATACGAGCATGATAATGAGGAGTACGAGTATTCATATAAAAAAGCGAAGCGTGTCTCTCTCCTTCACAATAAAGCTGGTTTCCAACTAAGTTTATTGCAGCAATAAAATGAAAGAAAACAAAATAAAAACAAGAAGACGCTCCAAGTAAAGTGCATATGATGTGACCGAATAAAAATATAGTTTCACTAGAAGTGACCTGATAAGTTGCTGATGAAGAAGGGGATGCCTTGGGCATCCCCAAGCTTAGACGCTTCAGTCTTGTTGGAATTTGCTGGGATGAACCACGGGGGCACCCCCAAGCTTTGGCTTTTCACTCTTCTTGATCACATTATATCACCATCTTCTCTTGACCCTTGAAAACTTCCTTCACAGCGAACTCGAAGTAATTCTCATTAGAGGGTTAGTGCATAATCAAAAACTCACATGTTCTACATGGACACAAGCATTATTAATACTTTTTAAACATTATATGTAGCCACTGATGTTTTATGGAGGAAAGAAATCCACTCAACATAGTAAAAGAGGGAATACAAGTAAAAAGGTTGAATCTATCAAAACCAGAACAGTCTGTAAAGACGAATTTTTTCGAGGCACTTACGTTGCTCAAATCGAAAAAATTTAAAATTAGAAAAAGTTTTGGAAATAGTTGTGGATTAAGCAAAAAACTTTTCAAGTCATTTTGATCTTTCTGTGATTTTATACGATTTTAACAGCGGGCAGCAAAAATCTGTTTCTGCGCAGAAATCCAAATCTAACTTCAACTTTTAACTAGAAACTTTACTTGGAACAAATAATATGAGAAAATAAAGATACAAAGGATTTGCTACATAAGTAAACAACACCTTGACTCATAGAAAACAGAGAAAAACAATGCAAAAAATAAAAAACATTGGTTATCTCCCAAGAAGTGCTTTTCTTTAACGCCTTTCAGTTAGGCCTAGAAAGAGAGAATCAAGTGTTTTCAAACGAAGAAGCATCCATATCAATAATTTCCACTAAAACACAACAGGTAGCAATTGATACTTTAGGTCCCCCTGAAGATGATTCAACATGTAAATCACTTTTAGTTTCACTAAAAGATTTATCAATTTTAGGCACATTATGGGGTTTTGGTTTAGACACCTTGGGAACATAAATGAATTTTTGCTCTTTTCCCATAAAAGCTTTCTCCCTCTTAAATTTAAGAGAGGAAAAAGTTGAACTTATGGTTTCCATAACCTCTTCTAGTTTACCTATCCTGATATTTTGATTGTCATGTATCTTGCTAGCCTCTAAAATAGTGATCCTTTTATTGATACTTATTATTGATTTATTAACTTTGCCAGCATTATCAAGGAAATTTGGCAATTTTTTCTCCATAGAGTTCAGCTTTTTTATAACATCATCTAAAGTGATCTTAGTTTTAACATCCTTAGTAGGTGGTGTTCCAACTAAGATTTCAATTAAATTACAGGCTTCCAAAGCAGGAGTTCTCAGAAAATTACCACCTGTAAGGGTGTCTAGAACATACCTATACCAGCTAGTAATACCAACATAGAAATTCCTAAGAAGGATTAAGGTGGAATATTTTTAGTACATCTATGATGGGAATCACTTATTCTATACCAAGCATCTTTCAAACTTTACCCCCCTTGTTGCTTAAAAGAGCGAACCTCAACTTCAGGAATATTCATTTTAGCAAGATTAAAAATAGGATAAAAAAACAACAACTAGAATAAGAACTAATTTTGTGTGTGTTTAGATATAGAGAAGCAAACAAGACAAAATAAAATAAACTAATCAAAACAAAAACAAAGTAAAGAGATTGGAGGTGAGAGACTCCCCTTGCAGAATTCCTCTTCCTCCCAGGAAGCGGCGCCAGAAAAAAGCTTGATGGCGTGGATACACGTTCGTTGGGAGACCCCAAGAGGAAGGTATGAAGAGCATAGTAGCAAGTTTCCCTCAGAAAGAAACCAAGGTTGAATCGACCAGTAGGAGAAAGAAATGACTTCTGAAGGTTGTTGGCAGCTGATGTTGGTAGGGCGCACTACCGGTTTAGCAGCAACGTGGAATCTACACAACACAACCAAGTTGCTTTGCCCAAATAAAACATTGAGGTTTTCAATCTCACCGGTTTTGCTGAAAACAAAGGATTAAACGTATAGTGTGGAAAACAAGGTTTGTTTGTAGTGAATGAAAAGAGAACAATGATTGCAGTGAATGAAAGAAAAACAGGGTTTGTAGTGGTTGTATTATTAGTGTAAAAGAAATGGACCGGGGTCCACATCTCACTAGTGGTGTCTCTCCAAAACACATAGATAACATGTTGGGTAAACAAATTACAGCTGGGCAATTGACAGATATAAAGGCTGCACCATAGTGCATATGCATGACATGGTGATTACTATGTGATTCATGTGGGCATTACAACATAATTCAGAGACCGTTATCCAACTGCATCGATGACTAATAATCCACCCTCACAGCGTAATCCAATCAAACCTCAGGTATTAAATTGCAGGCAACAGATTATTGCATTAAGTAAAGAGCATAACGTAAACAATGTAAACATTGTTGTTTTCTCCATAATGGCAGCAACACATCCCCCATTCGTTACATTTCTGTCACTCGAGCGTGGATGAAAGGGAGGCATGAACCCACTATCTAGAGTAAATACCCCCTCTTGGAGTTACAAGCATCAACTTAGCCAAAGAATCTACTAGTAACATAGAGCATGCAAGATCATAAATAACATAAACATGATAGGTTGATAATCACTTGACATAGCATTCAATATTCATCGGATCCCAGCAAACACAACATGTAGCATTACAATAAGATGATCTTGATCATGTTAGGCAACTCACAAGATCTAAACATGAGGTATAAACAGGATAAGACAACCATATAGCTACTGCTATGGACCCATAGTCCAAGGATGAACTACCCACGCATCACTCCGGAGGTAGGCATGGTGGTGTAGAGCCCTCCGGTGATGAATTCCCCTCCCGACAGAGTGCTAGGGAGAGCTTCAGAAATCTCCCAAACTAGGGTTAACGATGACGGCAGCTCCGGAACTTTTCGTGGCTGGGGGCTCGGGTATTTAGGTTTAAACCAAGGATAGGTACAAATAGGATAAAGGGCAACGTCGGTGGGTGGCCAAGGGGGCCACACCACCTGGTGGTGCGGCCAGGGGGACCCGCGCCGCCCTATGGTTTGGGGCCCCTGAGGCCCTCCTCCTGTTCTCCTTTGGACTCCATATACGTGACATACTTCTAAGACCCTAGGATTTTATTTCGTCCAATTTCGAGAATATTTCCAGAACAACTTTTCTGAGACCAAAAACAACATAAAACAGGAATTGGCTCTGTGGAATCTTGTTAACAGGTTAGTCCCGGGATGAAATCATGTAGCAATTGGCATGAAAACAACATGGAACATCAGAAATTATAGATACGTTTGAGATGTATCAGTGACACTCTTGCAGATGAACACTAAAACTGGATTCAGTAAAGTTCCTAGCCACGAAATCATTTTTGCGTATTTGACATGCCATCTCATGTTAGCTAAGTTAAAATGATCATAAATTAATTGTAGTACTAGAAATGGAAGTAACTAACTAAGGAAAGAATCATAAACTGCTGAATAAATAAATGATAGAAACGACACATCTACTTTTTTTATATATATAGTTGAACATGTGTTAAGAGCAACGAAGGGATAGATGCAGCAAATCAACATGTACTTGTTCCTGTAATGGCCATGGAGGCAAGCACTTAAGCACACAAGGGACTGATACGCCATAAACGTATCCTTAATTTCTGATGTTCCATGTTGTTTTCATGTTGTTTCCCACATGTTTGCTATACAATTTATGTCATTTTTATCAATTTTACGGACTAACCTATTGACAAGATGCCACAGAGCCAGTTCCCTATTATCTGCTGTTTTTAGTTTCAGAAAAGTTGTTCTGGAAATATTCTCGGAATTGGAAAATTCGAAGCCTGGAAGTTTTAGAATTCCCGAAGGTTCCACGGAGTCCCAAAGAGACCCGGAGGGGGGCTCAGGGGGCCCACACCATAGGGTGGCGCGCCTGAAAGTGCACTATGGTCAACTAGAGAGGGGGTGAATAGGTTGACTACCAATTTTCTTCTTTTCCTTTTAATTATGGCTAAGCAAGATAAAGTAAGGTTCACTATATGTGCAACTAGGCGAGCAACCTAAGTGATACAAGATAAGATACGCAACGAAAGTAAAACGAAAGGCAACAAGATAAACCACAAGTGTAAACAAGGAGACAAGGATATGTTTCCCGTAGTTCCTTCTCAAGAGAAGTACGTCTACGTTGGAGAGGTGGGGAGCCACCTAGGCGCTCCTCAATAGCACGGTTGTGCACACCTTCTTATCCTTGAGCTTCTCCGGTGAGGGAGATTCTCGTTTCCACTATGAGGTCGACTTGAAGGCGTTGACCAAACCCTTACATGAGCTCGAGGTCACTCCACAAGATGGATGGAGGCTCTCAAGCAATCTGAAGCTTCTTGCAACAAGGTGGAAGCTACAAGCACAAGATCTACTAAGGTTTCTAGGCCTCAAGTAGGATTCTAGATCTACTAGGATGTGGTGGATGAATTTGTAATTCCTTTGGTGGAAGTGTGGATCTAGGTCTCCTCTAGCTCTCCACAAAGTATGGGAGTGTTTGGGTGGTTGGAGAGGGAGATCTAGAAGGTTGAAGCTTTCATTAATGGCTAGGAGAGAAAGTGGGGAAAAGATTAGCATTTATGAGGTAAGGGAAGGGGTATTTATAGACCCTCCCCAAGTGGCCGTTTGAGAAGCCCACGCAGCACCGGAGGCTCCGGTGGCCTTCACTTGTGCGCACCAGCGCGACCCTTTTCTCCTTTCCTGGTAACCTTGCTGGCGGAGGCTCCGCCCACCGGAGGCGCACCGGAGGCTCCGCTGGGACCTCCGCCCTTATCCAACAGAACGCCATTTTGGCGGAGGTGCCTCCGGAGGCCAGCCCCCCCAGTGGGGTGGTGGAGCCAGCGGAGGCTCCGTTTGTTTTACCGGAGGCTCCGCCCACCGGATGTCCACCGGAGGCTCCGCCCTAGACTCCGCTCTTCTCATCCCAAACGCCATTTTGGCGGACCCCCACCGGAGCCCACACCGGAGGCCAGCCCCCAGTGGGGTGGTGGAGCCAGCGGAGGCTCCGGTGGTTTTACCGGAGGCTCCGCCCACCGTATGTCTACCGGAGGCTCCGCCCTGGCCTCCGCTCTTCTCATCCCGAACGCCATTTTGGCGGACCCCCACCGGAGCCCACACCGGAGGTGCAGCGCTTGAGCTGTGCTGGAAAACGACTGGGCGGAGGTTCCGGTGGTTTCACCGGAGCCTCCGCTGCATACAAAAAAGCTTTTCCAGCTTTGTCATTTTGAGCTCTTTTCATTCCAAACGAAATTGTATCCCATAGAGAATGTAAACTTTATGAACCTGGCCATTTCCATGAATAACAAGTAAACGTTAGAACAATAGGTATGTTGTAAAATTATCAAAACGGAAGATGATCTTTCATTCTCCCCCTTTTTGGTAATTGATGACAACATCCCTATTTGCATAATTAAATACACAACATGAACGGAGCTCCCCCTAAAGATATGCTCCCTTCATGTTGAGAGAATTTAAAAACAATGGATATATAAACATATGAATAATAGTGAGCACAAAACACATAAGTTAATAAGTTCACAAGCTCACAATGCATAATAATTTAAACAACCGAAGTTTGCAAATGAAAGACCAACTATCTCAAGCAAAAGAAAGATGCAAATCGAAAAACATGCTTGATAGAGACTGATGCATGTAAAATGCATAGATGAATTTTGCATATTTTCACATGGTTTTTTATTACATATTGCATCATATAAGGGTATAATTCAATGTTTTATAGTATTTTGGGGTTAAATTACAAAGTCCCCAACTTTTATGGAATTAACCCTGCCTGTTAGAAACCCCGTTTTCTATATTTTTGACGTTTCAGGGGGCAAACTTCCGCGAAATCACCTGAAAATCTGTGGGGATCATTTTCTTGGAAGGAGAAGACTTGTGGGCGAAGGATCCACGAGAATTGGGCAAGGAGGCCCAAAAGAGGACCCTCCACTCGGCCAGATTCCTTGGCCGCGTGAGAGGCCCTCTTTTGGCCCCTGTGGCCCCAATTCCTTCCATCTTCGACTTACCGAATCCGTCTTGACCCAAAACCGACTATAAAAAGGTTCCCCCGTACCCTTACGGAGAGGAGCGCCGCCGAAACACCGAAACAGAGACTAGAAGTTCCAGATTGGAGGGGGAAAACTCCGGCAGGGCGCCGCCGGTGTGATCTCCTACCCCTCCAACGTCATCTCCATCGACATCTCCATGAAGAGGGAGTAGTCCACCCCAGGGCTATGGGTTTGTGGAAGTAGCACTTGTATCTCTCTCTCTCTATGTGCTTCACTAATTAGATCCGTATGAGATGCCTCACATGATTACAAGCACCGTTGTAATTCCTATGTGGTGGATCTTTTCTATGAGTTATTGAATCTGAGATTGCAATTGTTTCTCTTGAGTTATTTGAGTAGATGTATCTTATGTACCCCGTTCTTATTTGCTAGCTTTGATCAATCTAGTTCTTGAGAGCGTGTGTGGGGTGATGGGTGCATTAGTTGGAGTAACGGGGGGTGGCTAGTGCTGTGAAAGTGACAGAAGTTCAACGATCCACTTAGGTTTTGTTAAACCTTTCTTAGTTACCTCACTAGGGATAAAAAGGAGTACCTTGTTACCGGGGATTTGAAGTGACACTAATCAATCTCCATGACTAGATATAGCAAGTTCTTACTTCAACTTCATGTCACATTGCTTAAAGCTATACTCTAGTTTTTTCCTTAATTATCGAGGTGTTATGATTTATTTCGCATCTTGGTGGAGTATAAGAGGGATCAATATGACCGTAGAGATCTCTATGCTAGGACGTGATGCCCATATGAAAGTACTCAATGTTAAACATGTTATTGTAATCTCACATGTAATTCTTTATGTCCACCGTCTACCACTTTATTTGAGAGAATGCAAGTGTGAAACCATGAACCCCGGTCCTATTTTAATTATAAGAAAACACTCTAGTTACTTTGCTGCAATTTACTTTACTTGCAATTTACTTTACTTGCATCTCCAATTCAAATTTACATTATCTCCATCACCACTTGCATCACAAAAATACAAAAAAATCCATTGCATATTTGTTTTCTCATTTGCATTTAGTAGTAGATTTAATTATTGCACATTTACTTTCAGTTTTGCATTGCAATTTAGAAGTCTCACACCTTGTGCTTGACAACCACTTGGTGAGGTTGAGGGCACAAAATTCTCTACTTGTTTGCAGGATCCTGGAGGAAGCTTGGAAGACAACTGCTGAAATACTGGCTCCCCAAGAGTTCGATATAAACCCTCGAGTCACCCTCGTGGGGAAGAAGGCTTGCCACTAGCTACACACTCTGCACTTGGAGTCTCAACCTAGCCATCAAGCGTTTTTCTGGCGCCGTTGCCGGGGAGCCATAGGTGAAGGAGTTGTCCAAGGGAGCTCACAAGAAGTCTTCATCGTCAACAAGGTGTGCAAACACCTAAGCTTAGGGAGGTTGCACCTACGTGAGTACCGTCCTTTCTATCTCCACATTCTTTCAAGTAGATTGTTTTGTTTCTTGTCTTGTTTTTGTTTTTGTTTTGTTTTTGTTCTTGTTTTTGTTTTGTCTTGCATATTTTATTTTAGTTTGTATTTTAGCTTTGCATTTAGTTATCTAGTTTATTTTAGTATTTCGAATTTGCTTAGTTACTTTACTTTTGTTTTGCATAAAAAATTAAAAACTACATAAAAACTGTTAAAATGGGTGATAGAACTAAATTAAGTGACTACACAAATACACCCAATGACCAATTCATTGCTAGGCCAATTACTACACCTGAAATACAAGCTGAAAGCTATGAAGTAAGTCCTAGTTTATTTAATTTAATTACTAGAGAGCAATTTGGTGGTAGTGCTATGGAGGATGCCTCTATGCATCTTCATGATTTCATGGAAATATGTGATATGCAAAAATTTAAAAATGTGGAAAGTAGTGTTTTAAAACTGAAATTATTTCCTTTTTCACTTAAAGGAAAGGCTAAAGAATGGTTACTTTCACTACCTACAGCTAGTATAAAGTCTTGGGATGATTTAAAAGAAGCTTTCATTAAGAAATATTATCCTCCCGTTAAAATTTTGCAAAATAGGAATAATATCCTCTCATTTAGGCAAAATAATAATGAACATGTAGCCATGGCATGGGATAGAATTAAATTAATGCTTAGAACATGCCCATCACATGGAGTAAATGAATGGACCATACTACACTGTTTTTATAATGGTCTAAACTACATGTCTAGAAATATACTTCATTCTGCTGCTATAGGTGCCTTTATGAGTAAAACTGTAGGTGAGGCTAAGAGCATATTAGAAAGCATATTGCAAAATTATAGTCAATGGAATACTGAAAGAGCACCCAATACCACTAAGAAAATAAACTCAATTGAAGAAACCAATGATTTGTCTTCTAAAATGGACACTATTATTGCTTTTATTAATAAACAAAATATGGAGAATGTGCCTTTGCAGGAGCTAGTTGGTAGTAATTCTGAAAGTGTGGATGTTAATTTTGTTAGGAATTATGGTAGCAATGGTTTTGGTAATGCTTACAATTCATATAGTAAACCTTCTTATGTGCTAAATAAACCTTTTGTTCCATATCCTAATGCTAATGAAAATAAGTGGAAGCCTTCTAGTGAAATTTCTGAATCTAATAAATTGCTTATGGAACAAGTTGCTAGTCACAATGCTATGATACATGAGTTAAATAAGTCTATTGCATCCATTAGTAGTGATATTAACGGATTGCAACTTCAATCTTCGAATTTAGATAAAGCATTGTCAAAATTAGCTGATAATCAAGCAACTCTATTAAGCATGTCAGCAGGAAAGCCACAAGCACAACCTAGTGTAGGAATGAATTGTATTACTATTGCTGCTCCTATTATTGAAAATATTGATCATATTGCTGAGAATACAAGTCAGCATGTCCCTACTAGCTTAGAAGAAACTTTGAATGAAATAGTGAAGTACCCTGAATATTTACTTCCATATATGTCTTATCTTGCTAGCAAAGATGAAATTAGTCCTCATGAATCAAGCATGCTAGCTAAATTAGAGAGTAAAGTAGAGGAAATTATTATGCTTACTTAAATTAAGGATCCATTGCTTGATTTAGAAAAAAGTAGCTTGCAAAAACTTATTGCTACTCTACAAAAATTTGCTAGTGATCCCACTATAAATGTTAATCAACCTGGCTTTGGCTTTGGATCTTATATTGCTAATCATGTCTTGCAAGAAAAAATTGCTAGGTACAAGAATGAGGCCATGATACCTCCTAAGCTTGGGGATGCATGGATCCCCAAGGTGCTAGTTTCAATTGGAAAAGAAATTCACCATGCTATGTTAGATCTAGGTTCTAGTGTATCGGTACTCTCTAAAGAATTATATGAATTGCTAGAACTAGAAAATTTAGAAAAGTGCTCAAGTGAATTTGTCCTTGCTGATAACTCTACTAAACATGTTGTAGTACAAGTAAAAGATGTTATGATTGAATTGCACATGACTTTCGTACCCGTTGATTTCATTATTATGGATATGGGGGATAAATACCCTAGTCCTATTATTTTGGGTAGACCTTTTCTTCGTACTACAGGTGCAATCATAGACTCCAAAGAAGGGAATGTCAAGTTTCAGTTCCCTCACAAGAAAAGCATGGAGCACTTCCCAAGGAAGAGGGGCACGCTGAAGAACAAGCTCCCTCATGAGCTTTATCCCTCTTGATTATCAAGTAAGTAAAGCCTAGCTATATGGCTATAAAGAAAGCGCTTTACGGGAGGCAACCCGGTTGTTTTTGTTTGGATTTTCCAAGTGTCCTCTTGCTGTCTCAAGAGATTAGTTTTTTTGTTTTAATTCTGGAGTTTTCAATAAAGAGTCAAGTAAAACCCATTTGGACTTATAAGTTGCTATCCTAGTGCATGAAATTTCTGTTTCAGCACGAGTCTGCTCACCGTATGATTTTACGTTTTTTATTGGTATGTAGGATTGAGCTAATTTTTTAGTATGTTCTGCAACTTTTTGTCCTCTGTAAGCAAAAATTGGCTTAATTTTTTGACGAGTCTAGCTTAGGGAAAAACGTTCGTTTTGCTGCTGCTGCTTTTCTGGACAGATTCTGCCTTCTTTTGTTTTATGCACTCTTTGGGCTTGGGAATCGAATTTCCATGATTCTTTCAAGCAAGAGAGTGAACATAAAACATAATGAACCTTATTGTCTATCTACTGGAGCATTTGATTTGGAATTTTGCACAGCAAGCATGTGATTTGTTTGTCCTTGCTAATCTCACCCCACAGAAAAAGAATGGGAGAAACATGTTTTGTGAAGTTTTTTTTCACGGGGAATAGAGGAGCTGCGCCTCAAGACATCCAAGAATGGTGAAAGCCATAAGCTTGGGTATGTTATGAACACCCCACTGGAGCTACACTCTTTTGGTTAGCACACGTCTACTTTCTATTTTTCTAAGCAAAGCATTTATCGTAGAGACTTGAAGCGTCTAGTTTTTGTTTTTATTTTTGTTTTGATAAGACCACCACCATCATTTTATATGATATTGAGTGTAACATCCTTGATTTTTGGAAAATGCAAAAATCACAAAAATTTGAAACTTTTTGTTTTCATATTGTGCAAGTCACCAAAAACCAAATGAGAAGCAAGAAACCAAAGAAAACAATACATATTTCAATGAAATTGAGTTCACCAATCCAATTATGCCTTGTTCCTTAAACCCTAAAACCTTATTCAAAAAATAAGTTTCTTTATATAAAAGGAATATCTTTTATTAACAAACCTTTACCTAAAATGTTTACAACTCCAATATTCATCTGAATTTATTTTATGGCATCAAAAATCAAAGAATTATAAACCTTAATAAAGTTCTAATCCCCAAAAATATTTTGATGAGAATAAAATTATTAATAATAACTTTTAGTTGTTATTCCAAGTTTTAAACATGAAGGGGTGAAAATGAAATGCATTGCTTTGATAATAACATAACAAAAGGTTTTGAAAACAATATTATGACTAGTGGTTTTATTCTAAATTTTATTGATCAACAATAATAATTGATATAAACTAATAAAATAGCATTAAGTTACTATTAATAAATCCTTCATATCCTAAAATTATTAACTATGAAAATGGTTTGAAAATGACTTCCAAAAATAATATATGACATGTAAAATATCTCTGAAATTTTATTTAGACAATAACATCAATTTATTATTTACTAAATTTTAAAATGGCTTTAAAGTATTATTGGTGTTTTATTTATTTTTCAAAATATAAAATTGTGAAAACAAGATTAAATGACTTTCAAAAATATGTTTTTAACAATTATAATACCACTAAAATTTTAATTGGCCAATAACTATATTTTATAAATTTTTAAATTAAAAATCACATTAAGTGACTATTATGAAATTATTCAAATTTCCAAAATTTCATAAATAAAATATGTTGATATGTTTTCAAAAATGTTACTATTGGAAAGTAATTGAAATATTAAGAATTTAGGATTTTGTTTCATGTCATTTGGATACTTAAAACAGAAGTTATGAATTAATTAAATAAACAGAAATAAAAGAGAAAAGAATGGATGACGTCATCCATGACGTCATCATCTTCTTCCTTTGGAAAACCGAGTTCTTTTTGGCCAAATTCAATCCCTGTGATTTCGCGCCATTAAGGCCGTAATTCCTTTCCATCTTTGCGCCTATAAATAGCCACAGATCTCCTCTCCAATTACCCTCTCACTCCCCTTTGGATCGTGCCCCGAAAAACCTCCAAATCGCTCGCCGGAGTTCCTCTCTGTCGCCGCCGTCTCCTCTTGATTCCGATGAGGAGAGCCACTCTAGGAACCCGAGACCCCCACCATTCGCTCTCTGGTGACCGTGCGCTCCTCATTGATCCATCTGTCACCCTTTTTGCGCAGCGAAGGCACCACGCCATCCACAACCGTGGCGCACCGGAGTTGCGCCGTCTCCGATCACGTGTCGTCGTCGCCTAGGAGCCCCAGAAAGCACGCCGTCGTCACCAACGTGCTCCCCAAGTCGTGCAGCAGCTCGTGGTGCTCTCCGTTGAGCTCGTGGGCCACCGGAGCTACATCGCCGTCCAAGTACGGGCACGGCGCCGCCATCCCGACATTTTCCGGCGAAAATTCCGGCGGAGGTAAGCCCCAATGCCCCAGTACCATTAGATCCAGATCCGGTGGCTAGGATTAGATCCCCTAACGAATCGGTATGTTACCGTTAGATCGAGATCTGACGGCTCAGATCTAACCACTTATCCACGTCACCCTAGCCTAGTCAGCACCCAGTCAGCACACCCATCCAATCAAAGAGCCCCACGTGGCCAGCCTGTAAATTCAATTTTTCTCCCGCTGGAATTATTTTGGCAGTTTTACAGATTAGTCCCTGCAACTTAGATCTAACATAACTTTTGATCCATAAGCCCAAATTTAGCAATCTTGGACGTTTTGGAAAGCCCTTGACATTTAGAAACTTTTGGAACTGGCCAAATTCAAATTTGACAAACTTAAATTTGTTCAAATTCAAATATGCCTGTTTGATGAGATTTGGCATAATTCAAATTCTACAAATCCAAAAATTGTAAATAAAATATATTTGGAAACCTTAGGATGTGTACTTTCATATCCTCTGTCCCAAAATAATAATTGAACAAATTAAAATTGAATTTAGAATTAAGTTGTCTATTTGAGTATTTTTGGCATAGATTAATTTGTATAAATAATTTCAATATAGTTCCTTTTGCAAAATTGTTCCATTTAATAACCTTAAACCAGAAACAACCTTGCCCAACCATTTTGGACACCCTTGGACCATGACCATGTATTTTAGCCAAAAATCCATCATAGTAGTCCATCTAGTTATTATGTCTTAAATTTTGTTTCTATTTCTTTCTACCATTGTTTGTTGTGGCCATTTTGAATCCAAGACCAAGTCCCTTGTATGTAAACCTTCTAAGAGACCAAGTAGTGAACCTCAAACACTAGTACTATAGGTTTCTATCTACCCCTCCATCCCCCTATTCTTGCTTCAAGAATCCATCAAGTTAGCAAATGAAAAAAAACAAGACTCAAGCAATAGAAGGCTCTTCACTTTCAACTTGGTGGCAACATGAAGAGAATACAAGGAGGATCAATGAAGAAATTTTGAAGAAAAGACTCCACCACTAGAGGAAACTCAAGGGAGTACAAGTGTGAAGAAATCCAGAAGAAAACATCTCCCTCTCTCCTTCTATCTTTCTTCTTATTTTTCTTTCCAAATTGACTTAGTAGTATTTGTGCCCATCCCATACCCAAACCAATTAGTGAAGTGAAAACCATGAAGACTATAAATACCAAGAGAAGCACCACACCAAGGAAGGAAACAACTTAGATGGCATGATGATGATCTTCAAGAAGGCAATCACATGAGGCCTAGAAGCAATCCATACAAGTTGAAGAATAACAAGTTATTTTTGTCCAACCATTGACCCAAATGGAAAACCCAAGACTTAGTAATATTTTCCCTTTGATGATGAAGTTAGTAGACCTACCCTAGCCAGAATGGAAAATACTAACATAGTCACTCAAATATTTTGAAAGTGAATATGACCAAGTGTTTGCATGTATTACTTTAGTTGAAGAAGTAATATGTTTATTCTTAGTGAACTCTTGGAACTTCCTCGACAAGTATGGTTATAATAAAGTTAGTTTTCTACAAACTCAACCTAGCCCATCTCAAGTAAACCCTTGGTAAACCCTTGGATTGACATATGAAACCAAGAAAGAATGAATCTTTCAAAACTCAAACCTAGACCTTGTCCTAACCAACTAGATTAAACCCCTTTGGATATGTTATTGATATGTATGTTTTCTACACTTGTATGATTGTTTGGTAGAATGTTTGTTTATTTTGTTATTGTGTTTTCAATGAATAGATTGTACGGAGAGCAACGATCTTTTGTGAAGAGAGTGTGAATTCTTCACCAACTTCAACAAGGCAAGTAACACACCATCAACTACCCATTATTTTCTATATGCATTAGTTGATTTTGAGTAGCATGCATGATAGGAAATTTTACTAAGTTATATTATGCTATGCTTTTATCCTAGTAGTGTGTAGCCATCTCTTTTACCCTTGTTATTTTGATAGCCTTAGAACTTAGTGGATGCTATGCAATATTACAAATTGTTTTACTAGATGTTGAGGAAAAATTCTAAGTATAACTAAAGAATGAACCACCTGGGTGGAAGTGGTAAGACTGGTTTATGTTGAGTGTTGCCTCAGGGCCCTTGTCTAAGGGTTATTCCACTTGAGGTTGTCACTTGAGGATGGCCACCCAGGAACAAAGAGATTACTATGTCCCTCTAAATCTAGTAGCTTCCCGTGCAGCCTTTTGACAATATGGGCTCTGTCTTGATCAATTAAGTTGTGAGGGTTCAGCCCAGGCTTGACAAGCAGATGTAGCAAAATTACAGGTGGAACGGGTCTTGCCGGTGGGTTTGGACTTCTTCTTCTGAAAGATCTCGTCTCAATTCTCTTCTTTCCATGATGCACTTCGGGTGTATAGGATGTTTGGGCTAATTGAAGACAAAGGGTGAAAGTGCACAACCTCTGCAGAGTCAACAAACTAAGATCTTAGCCGTGTCCCCGGTTATGGACAATTATGAGCAGCTGGACAAGGATTGACGGAAGAATCTCATCATCAATTTCAATAAGTAAAATTTTGACCAAGTGAATAGTATTGTGGTGCTTGGATCTTACTCCAATGTTGCCACCCCTTTGAAAAGAAAAGTTTCTTTTACAAAAGAGATAGGACAAAATTGGCTTTATGCAAACTTAGCCAAAACTCCACTCAGCCAAATGAGCATGTAGTATTAGTCTTGCCATTTATATCCACCATAGTGTTACTTGCCAATACATTAAATTGTATTGACTCCCTTGTGGCTGCATATTCCATATTGCAGATGTTTCTGAAGACGAGTGAGGATTTCGTTTAGGATCTCGAGACTATCGCCAACATGTTTTGCCTGTGGCACATGAAGAAGATGGGCTCAATGTTATTCATGTTTTCCGCTGTATATCTTTGTTTTCTGCTAGTCTTCTAAGACTATGCAAGTTGTAATACTATTTTGTAAAGACTGGATCATGCGATGTAATAGAATTTGATGCATTTGCATGATATTTCATTTTGTACTGTGGTGCTAGCAATTGATCCAGGGACTAGCACAATAACACAGGTATTCCATCTTTATTAAAAGTTGGGATGCTACATTGAGCTACTGGAGTTTGGGGTTGGAATGTATTGGATGCTAGTATTATGACTTGTAATAGGTATGCCATGGTTGATTTGAAGAGCTACATATGTTTGCTTGATTTATAGGCTTTTTATGTGTAGAAATTTGCAATAATGTTGTCTTGAGCTATCTCTTATTCATGTCCTTGATGTTAATTACTGGTTTATTTAGTTTGTCATGAAATGAGTAGTTCTATGGACATATGCATGCATAGTATCTGTTCAACTATCTCCCTCTTGCTAGCCCAAAAATTTAAAAATTCCAACAAGTAAAAACTTGTTTCCAACACTCCTTAGCCAAGTATTTCCAGTGAGTCCACCATATCTTCCCATTAGCTTCATTGCTATTCCGAGTATGTTCACCATGTTATTGTGTTATTTATGTTCTAAATTAAGATATTCACTTTATTAATTGTCATGGGTTGAACTTGGGATAGGACTCTCACGAACTTTTGAAGGCACACTTTACTTTTTATGCATCTAATAAACATGACCCAATAATGGGAGCCACAAGTTTTGCGTTTGACAAGTGTGTGGTTGGGAGCTAGCTATAAACGTGTATCACCGGAAAGCTTTCAACATTGCACAATTTTTTTTACATTTGGTTGATATCATGTTCTCCCTCCGTCTCAAATTAATTGTTGCAAACTTGGACAAAAATGGATGTATCTAGAACTAAATTATGTCTACATACATCCACTTTTGTCTAACTTTGTGACAATTAATTTGAGACGGAGGGAGTACTTTTGTTTTCGGACTCCTGCCATGCCGAATTGAAATAGAGGAATAGTAAGTTTTGATGAGTAAGTATCTATATGACTAGAGAAACGCATTGAGCCGCTAACCCAAGCCATGCTTTATCATGGTGGAAATTTACTTACAGATTGAGTGACTCTACAACACATCCTATAATAAAATAAGAAGCTATGCATAATAGTGAATGAAAATAAAAAGGATGATGAGTCTACTTCGTTTATTCATCTTGTCATTGTAACATGGGCTTGTTTCCATGTCATGGTGCAAGAGGTACCTCTTTGCGGTTCTCTATGATGTCATTAATACTTATTATGATTGTACAAAGCTTATTAGGAATCTTAAGTTGAGTAATCATGGAGTAGGTTTTCACACTCACGGGGCATGAGGCTTTCAACCACCTTGTCATTCTCATTACTTCAATACTCACAATTTTAAGATGCTAGTGATAAAGGGGCAATGAGAGTCCTAGATCAATGGATACCACATTTCAATTAGTAATTTTAGTTGAATAATTTAGAGGCTAAATAAGACTTGATCATGTTTTACCTCTACTCAATTTTCTCCAAAGTGTCCACCATATTTTCTATTCTCCATTATGCTATTCTTTGACCAATATAGGATTTTATTTTTCATTTTGTGTATGCATTTGGTCCATAGTGTTTTTATTTCATTATACACTTTGTGAACTTTCATGAAGCATCTTTGCTTGCATATTTGATATTTCTTACAACATGAATTGTATATTGCTACTCATTTCTAGTATTAATCATTTGATTATATGTAGCATGAATAATCCTCCTTGATATCCCATGATTGTTTCAATATGCAAAACCCATCTTAGTTTTATCACCTTCATACTCGAGGACGAGCATGGGTTAAGCTTGGGGATGTTGATGCATGTAAAATGCATAGATGAATTTTGCATATTTTCACATGGTTTTCTATTACATATTGCATCATATAAGGGTATAATTCAATGTTTTATAGTATTTTGGGGTTAAATTACAAAGTCCCCCAACTTTTATGGAATTAACCCTGCCTGTCAGAAACCCCGTTTTCTATATTTTTGACGTTTCAGGGGGGCAAACTTCCGCAAAATCACCTGAAAATCTGTGGGGGGTCATTTTCTTGGAAGGAGAAGACTTGCGGGCGAAGGATCCACGAGAATTGGGCAAGGAGGCCCAAAAGAGGACCCTCCACGCGACCAGATTCCTTGGCCGCGTGAGAGGCCCCCTTTTGGCCCCTGTGGCCCCAATTCCTTCCATCTTCGACTTACCGACTCCGTCTTGACCTAAAACCGACTATAAAAAGGGTCCCCCATACCCTTACGGAGAGGAGCGCGGCCGAAACACCGAAACACCAAAACAGAGACCAGAAGTTCCAGATTGGAGGGGGAAAACTCCGGCAGGGCGCCGCCGGTGTGATCTCCTACCCCTCCAACGTCATCTCCATCGACATCTCCATGAAGAGGGAGAAGTCCACCCCAGGGCTATGGGTTTGTGGAAGTAGAACTTGTATCTCTCTCTCTCTATGTGCTTCACTAATTAGATCCGTATGAGCTGCCTCACATGATTACGGGCACCGTTGTAATTCCTATGTGGTGGATCTTTTCTATGAGTTATTGAATCTGAGATTGCAATTGTTTCTCTTGAGTTATTTGAGTAGATGTATCTTATGTACCCCGTTCTTATTTGGTATCTTTGATCAATCTAGTTCTTGAGTGCGTGTGTGGGGTGATGGGTGCATTAGTTGGAGTAACGGGGGTGGCTAGTGCTGTGAAAGTGACAGAAGTTCAGCGATCCACTTAGGTTTTGTTAAACCTTTCTTAGTTACCTCACTAGGGATAAAAAGGAGTACCTTGTTACCGGGGATTTGAAGTGACACTAATCAATCTCCATGACTAGATCTAGCAAGTTCTTACTTCAACTTCATGTCACATTGCTTAAAGCTATACTCTGGTTTTTCCTTAATTATCGAGGTATTATGATTTATTTCGCATCTTGGTGGAGTATAAAAGGGATCAATATGACCGTAGAAATCTCTATGCTAGGACGTGATGCCCATATGAAAGTACTCAATGTTAAACATGTTATTGTAATCTCACATGTAATTCTTTATGTCCACCGTCTACCACTTTATTTGAGAGAATGCAAGTGTGAAACCATGAACCCCGGTCCTATTTTAATTATAAGAAAACACTCTAGTTACTTTGCTGCAATTTACTTTACTTGCACTTTACTTTGCTTGCATCTCCAATTCGAATTTACATTATCTCCATCACCACTTGCATCACAAAAATACAAAAAAATCCATTGCATATTTATTTTCTCATTTGCATTTAGTAGTAGATTTAATTATTGCACATTTACTTTCAGTTTTGCATTGAAATTTAGAAGTCTCACACCTTGTGCTTGACAACCACTTGGTGAGGTTGAGGGCACAAGATTCTCTACTTGTTTGCAGGATCCTGGAGGAAGCTTGGAAGACAACTGCTGAAATACTGGCTCCCCAAGAGTTCGATGTAAACCCTCGAGTCACCCTCGTGGGGAAGAAGGCTTGCCACTAGCTACACACTCTTCACTTGGAGTCTCAACCTAGCCATCAGAGACCCATGCAAATACCCGCTCCTAATAGATAGATATCTCTCCCCCTTTGGCATCAAGATACCAAAAGAGGGAGAAACTTATGCTAACACCCTGAAGATCACTCGGAGAAGATATCCAGGCTTGGATGGCGGGCACGGCGGCGAGAGATGGTGAATTCTTCTCCTTCTTCCTCGTAAGACCACTCAATGAGCTTTCCGACGGAGTCCTTGGCCTGCCACTTGTCCCAGTTAGTGATGCTAGGTAGCACCGGGGACTCCACTGACTCGCCACCATCACGACGAAGCTGACGCTCTGCCTGGGATGCCTTGCGGTGCTTGAGCTCCTTATCATAGTGGGCTTCCCATTGACGCTGCTCAATCTTCTTGTTCAATTTGAACACCTTCTTGAGATCCCTTTCCATCCACTTGAAAGCATTGTCAGAAGGAGGAGGGCGAGAGGGACCTGCCTCTTCTTCTTCTTCCTCATCAATGATAACATGTGGTTTGGCCTTGTTTTTGCGAGGAGCCTGTGTAGGATGCACAACGGGCTCGGTGTGGTCCTTGATGAGAATTTTCTTCTCCATGTGAGGGATCCAATTAGCATCATCAAAAGGTTCTTCCGGGAATTTGTCCTCCCACACATGCAAGATGATCTTCATAATAAAGGGCCCAAAGTAAGCATTCTTGCGGTTGATAACCACGTGCGATAACTCATTCCACATATAATCTAGTATATCGAGCTTCTGGGTTGAACCGGCAAGGCGCTTATCATGAGTGAAAAGCATAAGGTTCTTGAGGAATCCTTGGATCTCATCGACATTTCACGTCTTTGGGTTGATGGTCTCGCGATAGATACAGAGCATGATGTCATAAGTGGGGTAGAGACCCTTGACAAACCCAACAACAAATTTCTTCCAGTCATACAGAGGGGTGAGCTGATCCTTGGAGGGAGATTGAGTGTTGATGGCATGAATACGGAACCACCCATTGTCAAACTCCTCCCCACCGGCAAATGGTCCATGATCCGGGTATCCTCCAAGAAGAGTTCCAACTTCAGACCACTTGATAGTTAGGTGACGTCCCTTGGTCATCCAAATAAGATGACGCTCCGTCTCATTGGCGAGATGCACTGTGGCCAAGAACTGACAAACTAAATCTTCATCACAATCTTGTTGGACACTCATGATGGGAGCAAGACCAAATGTCTCAACAATCTCTAGTGCCTCCCAAAATACTTGGGATTCCTCTCCAAATGCCCAAAATTAATAGCATGTTGAGGAGCAACATTCTCCTTGGGCTTCCTCATCAAAATCTCATGATAGATCTGGCTCTGAAAGACAGTGTGGAATCGAGGGTCCTTACCCCGGAACTGTGGCATCAAACGGTCGCGGTTAATGACATATGGGTTCTCGCGGCGTTCTTTCACGAACACCCCCTCAGACATCTGGGAAGCAGACTTCTCCCTTCGTGGCAATGTCTTCTCGATAGCCGGGAACCTCTTGCGCTTGGGCTGAGATGGGTCCAGAGTTTCCTCAATTTCATAAACCCTAGGAGCCTTGCGACGAGCCACACTCTTGGAACAAGTGCCCTTGCCTTTGGAGCCGGATGCATCTATGAGAGAAATAGCAAGAATAGCATGAAGAAAAGGTAATGCTCAAGTCTTAGCAGACGCACAAATCCAAGAAACAAAGATATGCATAGTATTAGGGTTGAATAACAAGGGTTAGGGCATATGAACGAATCCACCCTAAAAACCGTAGCGGTTCAAGCCTAATACTCACTATCTAGGTTGCTAGGGTTTGTACTCGTGATCTTCTACTCCAAAATCCAAATCCACGCATCTAGATGTTAAGAACATGGAACTCCTATGCATCCCCATCCATCAACTAGATGAGAGAGAGAGAGAGAGCACACATACCCGCACCATCCATGGTGGAAAGGAAGGAGGAGGAGGATCCCAGGGTGGTCCAAGGCAAGGAGGAGGGCTCCCGACGGTGGAGCACCCGATTCCGGCGATGGAGACCTTGGGGGAGGCGGCGGTTGTGGAGGAGAAGAGGGAGGGCGAGTGGGGGAAAATGAGATTGGATCTTGTTGACCCCCGCTCGCCCTGGAACTTATCCCGCAAAAACGCCATGGTCGAAGCCTCCGGTGGTTTCACCGGAGTCTCCGCTCCCTGCCCAGCAGAGCCTCCGGTGGTTTCACCGGAGCCTCCGCCCTCTGTCAACACAGTACACCACTTTACGGTCCGCTGGGCAATTTGCACTAGCGGAGGTTCCGGTGGGATCCGGTGGACATGGGCAGCGGAGCCTCCGGTGGTTTCACCGGGTCCTCCGCCAGACCAAGTTTACGCACGCCAAAATCAGAAAAACAGGAGCATTACGAATGGAATAATGTTTTGGGGAAAGGAGGCTTGGGTTGGAAACTAGTAACTGATGTATGAGAGACATTACTCGATGGGGTTCGCAAGATGAAAATAGATAAAAGGCCGAACCCACACAAGTTGTCAAGAGGGAATACGATATTCGGTAAAGATCCAAAAAGAAACATAAAAACAACTCCGAGAGGAGGAGGTAGGTGGCCGAAGCCACCATGTTTGAGTGTGTACTTTGGAACCGCGAAGATATATCTAGGGTCCAAGAGTACTACTCACAATTAAGCACAATAAGCCACAAGTTGACTAGATATTCAATGATGAATTGATTTTCGCATAATAAGAGGAGTGTGCACTCATGAGTTGAGTGACGCTCCCCCTATGTCCATGCCTACATCCAAACCTAATAGCACGTATAATGAAGGTACACATGCAAGGTTTCAAGTGAAGTTGGAAGAATCGATGACATTTAGTTCATTCCTCAAAGCTCGAAACCTTGGTTCATCAAGGGCCTTCGTGAATATATCGGCAAGTTGATCCTTGGTGGACACATATGAGAGATCAATATCACCTTTCTCAACATGATCCCGAATGAAATGATGACGGATCTCAATGTGCTTCGTCTTGGAGTGGAGAACGGGGTTGTAGGCGATCTTGATATCACTCTCATTGTCACAAAGAAGAGGCACCTTGTCAAAATGAATACCATAATCCTTCAAGTTTGCCTCATCCAAAGCAATTGGGCACAATAACTAGCCGCGGAGATATATTCGGCCTCGATGGTGGAGAGAGCAATGCAGTTCTGCTTCTTTGAAGACCAACATATTAGGGGGCGGCCAAGGAATTGGCAACCACCGGATGTGGACTTCCTATCCGTCTTCTCTCCCACATAATCCGCATCCGAATATCCAATGAGCTGAAAGCTTGAACCCTTGGGATACCAAAGACCAAAATTTGGGGTATGAACTAAATATCGAAAGATTCGTTTCACCGCTTCCAAATGACTTTGCCTCGGGGAGGCTTGAAACCTTGCACATTTACCTACGCTATACATGATATCCGGTCTAGATGCACAAAGGTAGAGCAAAGAACCAATCATGGATCGGTATACCTTTTGATCTACCTCTTTACCGTTGGGGTCGGGTTTCAAGTCAGTGGTTGTGGACATGGGAGTCTTCATAGGCTTGGCATCATTCATATTTAATCTCTTGAGCATGTCTTGAGTGTATTTGGCTTGTTTGATGAAGGTCCCTTCATGATATTGATTCACTTCAAAGCCAAGGAAAAACTCCAACTCTCCCATCATAGACATATCAAACCTATCGTTCATAAGCTTGCAAAACTCCTCATTGAACAAGGTGTTAGTAGACCCAAAAATGATGTCATCCACATAGAGTTGGCATATGAACAAGTCACCTCCAACCGTCTTGGTAAAGAGGGTGGGATCGATTAAACCAACATTAAACCCACGATCCACTAGAAACTCTTTAAGGTGCTCGTACCACGCACGTGGGGCTTGTTTAAGTCCATAGAGAGCCTTATCGAGTTTAAAGACATGATCGGGGTGGTTGGGATCCTCGAAACCCGGATGTTGATTGACATATACTAACTCATTAATGGGATCGTTTAGGAAAGCACTCTTAACATCCATTTGTTGTAACTTGAAATTATGATGAGATGCATAAGCAAGTAAGATGCGAATGGATTCAAGACGAGCTACGGGGGCAAAGGTTTCACCGAAGTCAATACCTTGGACTTGAGAAAAACCTTGAGCCACCAATCTTGCCTTGTTGCGAATGATAATACCATCTCTATCTCGTTTGTTCTTGAACACCCATTTGGTGCCAATGACATTTTTGCAATCCTTGGGTCTTGGCACTAATTTCCACACCTTGTTGCGCTCGAAGTTATTGAGTTCATCATGCATGGCTTCAAGGCAATCTTGATCTTCGAGTGCTTCATAGACCTTCTTGGGTTAAATGAAAGAGACAAACGCATGAGCCTTGCTAAAATCCTCCAACTGCCTCCTAGTGACCACCCTTCCATGAACTTGCCCAAGAATCTTGTCCTCCGTGTGACCCGCTCATTCAAGATTCTCTATCCTTCTTTTTGCTCTACGTGCTAGCATCTCCTCCAAAGATTCCTTGGATATAGATTGGGAATCACCTTCTTCATCGGAGACATGTCCATCTTCGTTTCGTCCTTGATCAATAATGGGTGAAGGATCACCACTAGGTTGATATCTCTCAAAAATTATGGAACCTTGATCATGATTAAGATGAGTAGCTTGGCCTTGATAATAGATTGGCCTTGAATTCTTGTTTGACCTTGATCATTAGCTTGAGGGCTTGGTGCATCTTGTTGACTAGCTTGATCATCAACGGGTGTAGTCAATGGCTCCACTTGAGTGGGGCATAGTCCTTCTCCCTCCGTCATCCGGTAACCCTCAATGGGGATTATTTCACCAATCCCCATTCTTCTTATGACGATGGGAGGAATTGCATATCCTATAGCACCATGATCTATACGCCCCCCCTTGGGAGCCGTTATCCTCATCAAACACCACGTATATATCTTCTTCAAATTGTCCGGTGGACTTGTTGTACACTCTATAGGCGTGAGCATTTGTGGCATAGCCAACAAAGATACCCTCATAAGATTTGGTCTCAAATTTTGACAACCGTTTACCTTTCTTGCGAATGAATCACTTGCAACCGAAGACCTTGAAATAAGATACCTCCGGTTTCTTGCCCGTGAGAATCTCATATGGAGTCTTGTTCAAGATCTTGCGAAGATATAACCGGTTGGTAGCATGACATGCGGTGGAGACGGCTTCGGCCCAAAAGTTATAGGGAGAAGAGAACTCCACAATCATGGTCCTAGCCGCATCCATCAAAGTCCGGTTCTTTTTCTCTCCAACACCATTTTGTTGAGGGGTATAAGGAGTGGAATATTGATGATCAATGCCCTCTTCACTAAGAAAACCCTAAACGGTGTAGTTCTTGAACTCCGAGCCATTATCACTCCGGATGGCCAATATGGAAGCATTGTGTTGGCGCTCCACTAGAGTGATGAACTCGATGACTCTCTTTTGAGTTTCACTTTTCCTCTTGAAGAAATACACCCAACAATATCTTGAATAATCCACAATCACTAAGAAATACTTCTTTCCTCCGAGACTATCATAAGATAGTGGACCAAAGAGATCTAAGTGAATGAGCTTGAGAATTCTTGTGGTGGAGGTAGTGGTATTGGTTGGGTGAAGTTCTCCGTGTTGCTTCCCAAAGGCACAAGAGCTACACACACGATCTTTAGCAAACTTAGCCTTGGTTAGTCCTAGAACATGATTGCTGTAACATCCCAACTTTGTTAACAAGTGTTGTGGTGTTGTGTTCATATCATACATGCATGAAAACAAAAATTTAAACCATGTTGAAACAATTTAAATTATGAATTTCAATGGTTTGAGAAAATCCCACAAATAGTACTTATTTTGGTTCCCAAAATTTTGTGTTGGGAAATATTTCAAATACACCAAAGAAACACATGTTTTTTTGGAAATTTCATAAGCTTTCCAAAAAGTTATTTTTGCCAAATTTTATGTTCATAAAAGGCCCGGAAAACATGGTTTTTGTTGCAGTTTTAAAGGACAGAAGGGTTGTTTGATAATTTCCAAAACTTTCCAGGGGGTTATCGGAAATGTGACTTTGTCTTCTTCGTTGGGACAGAAGGAGCAGCTGCGTGGAGGCCGTACGGGAGCCGCTGCCACCTCCTACTCGTCCGCCTGCTTGCGTGGCCGAGGATACCTCTAGGTCGATGACGTGCCCCCTCCTCTCTCTCTCACTCGTCGTCACCCTCTCTTTCTCTCTCTGGCCCTCAACACGAAAGAACCCTAACCCTACTGCTCCCATCAGACGCCGCCTAACGCCGTCGACTCCGGCCACGGCGGGTCGAATTGGAGCCACCACCAGCCCCGCCGTGCTCTACTCTACTCCCTCGCTCACTCGCGCTTGCAGGGACGCCCCGGAACGGCCGAATCGGGCAATCGTTCCCAACTCTGGACGCCGGCCGACGAGGAAGAATCCGGCCGCCTCCGGCCGCCCCTGCCCCCTCCGACCACCTCTCTAGCCTCCCCGTGTTGTGGTGAGTCTCTCGGGACCCTCCATTTCCTCCCTTTCCCACCGTACCGTCCCTGCGTCGAGCTCCGCCGTCGGTCGTCGCGTCACCTCGTCGCCGGCGAGCTTCCAACGACATTTAGCAAGCGGCGCCGCCTCCCCTAGGTCCCTCTCGAGCCACTCTATGTCGTGGTGCCCTTCGATTCCAACAATGCGCGCTAATTTGATCAAATTCGAGCTCAATTGTGAAGAACAGAGCACTGTGATGTCACAGTGACATCACAATGACGTCATAAGTCCTATTTTTAGAAATCCTAGGAAATTCCAGAAAATTGGTTTATTTTGTAAATTGAATAACTATTAAAAATTTACTCAGAAAAATAAAATAAAAGTATGGAGTTGATCAGAAAAATGTAAGCTACCCAAATATATCATTTTCATATATGTTTGAGAAAGTTGAGAAATGGCCATTATTTAATGTTCTTTAAATCATTTAAAATAGAAAAATAATTTTTTATTCACTAAAATTAGAAAATTAAAAGTTATATAACAAATTGCTCAAAACGACAAATGGAATCTAGTTATGGTGTTTTTAAACCCATTTGAGAAACTAAAACTGTACTCACTTTCAGAATCGTCCGAATTGCCCCTCCGCGGTCTATTTCAGGATAATTTCAACAAAACTTCATAACTGACATACGAACCCTAGCAACTCAACAAACATGTTTAGGGCTTTATTTCAGTGCATTAATTTGCTCATGCATACATATTGCACATTGCATCGATGCCATGTGTTGATTGTTATTCTTCTTTGCGGTGTTTGTTCCCCCTCGGTAGAACGTGACTCCGAAGAGAAGGCCAGGAGTCCAATGGTGAATAATTGATCCTAACCGACAAGTCAAGCACTTATTCCAGAAGACTTTATCTGGTTTTCTTAACCAAGGCACGCATAACCTCTTATCTGCTCATATATGGTTTTCGAAGTGTTTTGGATCTCGTATATTGCATGCGGTTCAAAGTCTTTATGGTCTTAGATAGAGTTCATATACTTGCTGCATCGCCTAAATATCCTGATCCACTTCTCCTAGCAGCTATAGGTTTGTTTGTGCGCGCCTCGTTAAAGTATGTGAGTCTTGCTTACCCATGCCTAGTTGTGATCTGATCCATCCGGTTGATGAATCTGGTCAATGCATGAATCTATTATGTCAGGTTGTTGTGAATTGTATTACCTTTGATAACTTGACTAAATAACGGCATGGATGTGAGGCCACAATGGGTTGTGGCGTTTTGTCCTGATCATGCCCCTAGGAGCGAGTTCTCGCCTTCGAAGCCAAGACTGAGCGTGCAACCACACGCGGGGTCTAACAGACCGCGCTCGACTAACTAACTTGTATGGCCACGTCCATGAGTAACGTAGTTTGATCTTTCCATCTGCGTGCGAGTCAGAAAACGATTTGGAGAAAACTTAGGGCGTGACCGGGACAAGTGATGGACGTACACGGATCTTGATCCCGACTCACACAACAGGTGCCGCCAGGAGGCGGCCAACTCCCTGTTGACGGGGTGGGCCTGTTTGGGTTGACTCATGGATAGGGTCGGGCAAGGTAAAGGTCGTGGCTAGCCACCCTCTGCCGCGCTCCATGGACGAGCGTACATGTGGCGTTAAGAGTCGGATGGTACGTGTGGGTAAAGTGTACCCCTGCAGGGACAAATCTTCTCGAGAAGTCATGTCCACGGTTACGGACGACTTGGCAACGGATTCTGAGATCATAGATAACTTCAACGGAATGACTAAAACTTGTTAACCATGATTGAAGGGTGCCTCCTCGGAGATGCCGGGAGGGGTGATCCTTGTATCATGAGATAGTGTGAGAATGAGAAGGACTTGGTGGAATACAAGAAGATGATGATATCAGTAGCTGAGTAGCTTTCTCATCTATTTTCAAAATACTCCATAAGACGTGCTATTCCTCCTCGATTTGGAAAACAAAGATTGCTTTACGCAAATCAGCCTTCATAAAACCCTTTCTGAAGACAGCAGATATATAAAAGGTTAGCTAAGTCTTGTTGAGTACCTCCCGTACTCAAGTTTGCTTAATTTTGGTTTAGGTGAAGATCTCGCATCGGTGGTGTTTCTACGTGGACATCGACGAGCAGTTTGGGGTTCCCAGGTAGCGGCCTGGAATCTATGGGCTGGGACGTCGCCTTATCTTGTGGCCTCTTAGGCCTTTTTGGTACTTGTTGATTAGCAACATAATTTGCCTTCCGTTGTCTGACGTAATGTTGGGTCGTGTGACCTCTGTTTGTACAGCTACTCTAGTAACACCTATTTAATAAAGCTTCATGTCTAGAGTACTGATTTGATTGGTTGTTGGTTCCGAGCTCATTGTTATACAGTTTTGGGTATGCATGCATAGTTGTCGCCGTCGAGGGGTTGTGGAGCCGATGATCCATGTCCGAGCCCGCCTGCCGATGTGATTCGGCCTGGGGTGAGGTAACCCTAGTAACCCTCGATTGTTGTTGCACTTTCTGGACACATAGCATCTCTATATAGCTTTGGTCATGTTTCCTTGAGTTTCGTACGATTCGTGGACGCTTTGATATGCATAGTTGGTTATGACTAGCATGGATACAAGGAGTAGTAGACTAGGGATCCGGACTACGTGCCAATGAATCCAGTCTGCCTTCCATTGTTTGTTGCGGCCGGGGCTGGTAACCCTGAAGCCCTTGTGAGTCCATGGCTAGGAGCACATAACAGTATGTATATCTCTGGGTCTGGGGTCGCGACAAGTCATGGTATCAGAGCAGGACTGCCTGCAGGAAAATCTTACTGTTGGTCGATGTTGAGTCTAGTGTTTATGAAAACTATTTTGAAACCTCAAATGGATTGTGAAAACCTTCTTAGGATTCTTTTTACTCCTTATCTGGTATCGCTCTAACTCTGGGTCTCCTTACCTGTTTTGGATTTGAAAAGATTTTTTTTATCTCTCCTAGTCATTCAAAACTTAGGTGCCTTCTATGGCAATGACGTTTTCACCCAAGTTGACCTAGTGTTGAGTCTCTAGAGTTGTGTGTGTTCCATGTTCCGTTATCCCTCGATTCCAACGGGAGATTTCTTTCCATCATAATCTCTCAGAGTTGTGTGGATTCCACATTCTTACATGTTCTAAGTTTCAAAATCCTGAACCTCGAGATTTCCTTTTCATCTTGAATGTATCCGTTATCCTCTGATCAAATACTTCCGGAGCTATGTTTGGCTTCTGGAAGATACTTCATAATTGCTATTCGTAGTGTTCTTCAAGGCACTAAGATAGTAATTACTCCTTCCTTTGGGTTTTTAACCCTTGGACTTGAACCGAACGTCCCGGAATGTGCTGAGTTGCGGTGGGTTGAGGCATGTGGTTTCTTAACCATGTAATGCTCACGCTACCAGTACAGGATGTTGACCTTTAACCCAAGTTCCGTTTCTTTGGATCTTGAAGAATCTGTTCTACCTCGGGATGGCTAGGTAATTTCAACTCCAAAGCCATAGGTTTTCTTTTGGAACCAAAAGGGATCACAACAAGAGTGTTCTTTATGATTCCCATATCCTTGTTCTTGACTCTGCTATACCTCTCGTCTTAGCATGGGTTATACAAATAAGTATGACCTTGTGCATCCAACGTGATCTCAGGATTTTCCATGAGCACGTTCCTATTCTTTGCTTGCTTCCAAACCTCATCTACTGTTTGGAATACAAATTGCATATGTGTGTTGGATTCTTCCAATGCAATTGCTCTTGTTTTCCGTCAAAACATTCCACCTTTGGATTGTCAGGAGAAACAAACTCCGGTACCTTGTTCATCTCTAGTACCAGGTCAAAGTTTTGTAATCCGCAGATTAAAGAAGTTTCATTAGCTTCTATTCTGTTCTACCTCAGGGTATCACACTCCTTTATATCAAGAGGCTGTGTTAAGTTTCATGGCCTTAATGATGAAGTAATGCTCTTACACATCTTCACTCCCTCTTCCTCCAAGCTTGAATGCCCGAGAATGATGGGTCTATGCATTGATACGTGTATCAGGTATTCCTAGCAATTCTTATTGCTTTGAAAATCTAAGAAAACATTTGTATCCTTCTTAGCACTATTGGTCACCCGGTCCTTACTTAAAGTTGACTGTGTTACCAAATCCATTCATGTCGGTGGACATTCATGGTCAAAGAGTTAGGTTCATACCGAAGCTCTCAAGGTCATATCGGTTGCGTTGAAAAGCAAGCCTCCTTTCGAACTCCAAGACATATCGGTAGGTTGTGATATTTTGGTTGTCCTTCTAGAAGTATCACCAGGTGGTTACCTGACCGTGATGTCTAAACGAGGGGTAGTTTGAACTACTCTTTTCTCCAAGAAACTCCGCTGGACACCCTGGACTAGTAGATTGAGCTTAAACAACAACTTGGAGAGTTGGAAGGCAAAAGCTCTGCCTAACTTGATCCTTCGTTAAGGGATGTCTAGTTTCCTTTGCACTAAAGCAGGATAGTATGTCCTCAATGGACATGTTATCTTTCTAACCTTGATTGGATTTGGGCTATCGTCAAATCGAGAAAAGATCCAAGGACTATCTTTATGGTGTTCTCACTCATGGTGTTTTCTCCTAAGTACACCTTCATGTCCTTTGGTCTAATCAATGTTTTGCCTTGTTCATATATCATATGAATCCCTTGTCTTGGAGTGTATTGATAAAGATGTTGTTGAGCCATCTATGAAATTCTTGTTTTTTCCAAGTTGCAAGAGGTTAATGTTGAAACACTTGGAATTAATGTTTGAAATTCTTGAGAACCATCTTTGTGTCCTCGCGAAGTTGTGTTCTGGATGTTCGGAGTGACTTTCTCCGGTTCATGTGCTTATGGTGAAAGTTGTCGCCATGGATCCGAGTAAAGTTTTCTTGTTTCCTTCGGGAATAATCCCAAGTCCCTCCTGTATGTGTGGGCTATTCTTGAGACGGTAGGTCGTTACCTCCATTCCTTGAAGAAGTTGTACATCCACACTAAGCCACTGACTGACCATTCGTGAAAGAGAAGAGGTCTAAGAACTTCGTTATCTTTGTATCGTCTCCCCAACAAGGACTCCGATGTGTTTCATTGCAAGTAGTCCATGTAGGTCCAACCATCTTTCGCAAGTTACTAATACATGAGTTCTGCAATCTCGCTCATCTTCTTGAGCTTGGCATCGTTGTCCATATCTTGAGAATTCAGCATATGTATCTCGTTGGTAATCGGTGCAATCTCTTCGCTCAAGCATACCGAGTCTGAGCTATAAATCCACTAACTAGAGGTGAATCTCAAGCAGCAACGATGGTTGGTGTTTCCTCAAGAGAACTGAATTAGGTTCATTTGAAAATACAACATGGTTGATGTTGTGGTTGACACAATTAGCCGGAAGGCCTAATGTCATATATCTTTGAATCCGTAAGAACAGCCACTCTCCATGAGAATTCTTATGTGGCTCATTCTAACAAGTTTTCTACACCGTTCTTCCAAACCGGAGTTTATGTTCCACTTTATGACCTATAGAAGGCTTGTCGTGAGCCTGTTGTCTGCATCTAGAACATCAAGAAAAACTTGGAAGTTGATGTTTCCAATATCTCTCCGTTGAACCTCCAAAACCTTTGTTCTAGTGGAAACAAGTTTATCATAAAAATATCTCGTGGTGTTTTGTAACCGCCATTGATCAGTTCCCTTTCTCAAGTTGTTTGTACTTGAAGCTCTGTTCATCTCACACATTGTGTGAATTTCTCAGTCACTTCAGCCATGGGATCTTAACCATGTGGTAAACGAATTGCTTTGTCAAATCCACAATAGGAAAGAGATTCCCTATTCCTTCTGGTGTTTCAATCCTCGTTGGTTATTCATCCTTACGGTGTGACCAAGGATTCTTTCTTTGTTACGGTGTTCCAACATTCTTTGGTTACTTATCTCCTATTGTAAAGTAACATCATGATCTTTGACAAAGATTTCGAAAAAAATTGACGGAATGAAAGTTCCTTCATCTTCCGTGTCCACTCTGAAGAGTGAACATGATCCTGTATTAATTTTTGTCAACGCACGATCACCGTGTTTTCTCGTGTTTCCCCTCGTCTATAGATATTACGTTGTGGTATCCAAGACCATCCTCTCCATCTTGGTTATCTGTTTGAAGAAACCTCGATGTCATAAGTTGTTCAACCTATATTTTCCACAAGGATTTAAAGTCTTGTGTAAATCTCATATTCTAAATTCTTTCAAGAACATTCGTCCAAAAACTTGAAACCTTCTCCTATTCCCTCTGTTATCTTGATGTGTTTCATGCCTGTTAACTCAAAAGTTCTTTACGAACATCCCTATCTTGAGTCAGCCATGAGATACTCGATCTTCGTAAAGATCAGTTCCTAAGAGTTTTCCCTCTACCTAAGGTGTAGCCTCTGGAGATCTTCGCAATTGCTACGGATCAATCTCTTTGAGAAGAGAACCGTAAGGTTCGAGAAGATAGTTCAAAACCGGTGTTCCTTCTTTCTTCTCCTTCGGGAATCTCGGGACGAGATTCTTGTAAGGGGGTAGATTTGTAACATCCCAACTTTGTTAACAAGTGTTGTGGTGTTGTGTTCATATCATACATGCATGAAAACAAAAATTTAAACCATGTTGAAACAATTTAAATTATGAATTTAAATGGTTTGAGAAAATCCCACAAATAGTACTTATTTTGGTTCCCAAAATTTTGTGTTGGGAAATATTTCAAATACACCAAAGAAACACATGGTTTTGTTGGAAATTTCATAAGCTTTCTAAAAGTTATTTTTGACAAATTTTCTGTTCATAAAAAGGCCCGGAAAACATGGTTTTTGTTGCAGTTTTAAAGGAAAGGGTTGTTTGATAATTTCCAAAACTTTCCAGGGGGTTATCGGAAATGTGACTTTGTCTTCTTCGTTGGGACAGAAGGAGCAGCTGCGTGGAGGCCGTACGGGCGCCGCTGCCACCTCCTGCTCGTCCGCCTGCTTGCGTGGCCGAGGAGACCTCCAGGTCGATGTCGTGCCCCCTCCTCTCGCTCTCACTCGTCGTCACCCTCTCTTTCTCTCTCTGGCCCTCAACACGAACGAACCCTAACCCTACTGCTCCCGTCGGCCCCGCCTAGCGCCGTCGACTCCGGCCACGGCGGGTCGAATTGGAGCCACCACCAGCCCCGCCGTGCTCTACTCGCGCTCGCAGGGACGCCCCGGAACGGTCGAATCGGGCCATCGTTCCCAACTCCGGCCGACGAGGAAGAATTCGACCGCCCCTGCCCCCTCCGACCACCTCTCTAGCCTCCCCGTGCTATGGTGAGTCTCCCGGTACCCTCCATTCCCTCCCTCTCCCACCGTACCGTTCCCGCGCCGAGCTCCGCCGTCGGCCGCCGCGTCACCTCGTCGCCGGCGAGCTTCCGACGACATTTAGCAAGCGGCGCCGCCTCCCCTAGGTCCCTCTCGATCCACTCTACGTCGTGGTGCCCTTCGATTCCAACAGTGCGCGCTAATTTGATCAAATTCGAGCTCAATTGCGAAGAACAGAGCACTGTGATGTCACAGTGACATCACAGTGACGTCATAAGTCCTATTTTTAGAAATCCCAGGAAATTCCATAAAAATGGTTTATTTTGTAAATTGAATAACTATTAAAATTTTACTCAGAAAAATAAAATAAAAGTATGGAGTTGATCAGAAAAATGTAAGATACCCAAATATATCATTTTCATATATGTTTGAGAAGGTTGAGAAATGGCCATTATTTAATGTTGTTTAAATCATTTAAAATAAAAAAATAAGTTTTTATTGACTAAAATTAGAAAACTAAAAGTTATATAACAAATTGCTCAAAACGACAAATGGAATCTAGTTATGGTGTTTTCAAACCCATTTGAGCAACTAAAACTGTACTCACTTTCCGAATCGTCCGAATTGCCCCTCCGGGGTCTATTTCGGGATAATTTCAACAAAACTTCATAACTGACATACGAACCCTAGCAACTCAACAAACATGTTTAAGGCTTTATTTCAGTGCATTAACTTGCTCATGCATACATATTGCACATTGCATCGATGCCATATGTTGATTGTTATTCTTCTTTGCGGTGTTTGTTCCCCCTCGGTAGAACGTGACTCCGAAGAGAAGGCCAGGAGTCCAATGGTGAATACTTGATCCTAACCGACAAGTCAAGCACTTATTCCAGAAGACTTTATCTGGTTTTCTTAATCAAGGCAAGCATAACCTCTTATCTGCTCATATATGGTTTTCGAAGTGTTTTGGATCTCGTATATTGCATGCGGTTCAAAGTATTTATGGTCTTAGACAGAGTTCTCCTATACTTGTTGCATCGCCTAAATATCCTGATCCACTGCTCCTAGCAGCTATAGATTTGTTTGTGCGCGCCTCGTTAAAGTCTGTGAGCCTTGCTTACCCATGCCTAGTTGTAATCTGATCCATCCGGTTGATGAATCTGGTCAATGCGTGAATCTATTATGTCAGGTTGTTGTGAATTGTATTACCTTTGATAACTTGACTAAATAACGACATGGATGTGACGCCACAATGGGATGTGGCGTTTTGTCCTGTTCGTGCCCCTAGGAGCGAGTTCTCTCCTTCAAAGCCAAGACTGAGCATGCAACCACACGCGGGGCCTAACAGGTCGCACTCGACTAACTAATTTGTCTGGCCACGTCCACGAGTCACGTAGTTTGATCTTTCCATCTGCGTGTGAGTTAGAAAATGATTTGTAGAAAACTTAGGGCGTGACCGGGACAAGTGATGGACGTACACGGATCTTGATCCCGACTCACAGAACAGGTGCCGTCAGGAGGTGGTCAACTCCCTGTTGACGGAGTGGGCTTGTTTGGGTTGACTCATGGATAGGGTCGAGCAAGGTAAAGGTCATGGCCAACCACCCTTTGCCGCGCTCCATGGACGAGCGTACATGTGGCGTTAAGAGTCGGATGGTACGTGTGGGTAAAGTGTACCCCTGCAGGGACAAATCTCCTCGAGAAGTCGTGTCCACGGTTACGGACGACTTGGCAACGGATTCTGAGATCATAGATAACTTCAACGGAATGACTAAAACTTGTTAACCATGATTGAAGGGTGCCTCCTCGGAGATGCCGGGAGGGGTGATCCTTGTAGCATGAGATAGTGTGAGAATGAGAAGGACTTGGTGGAATACAAGAAGATGATGATATCAGTAGTTGAGTAGCTTTCTCATCTGTTTTCAAAATACTCAATAAGATGTGCTATTCCTCCTCGATTTGGAAAACAAAGATTGCTTTACGCAAATCAGCCTTCATAAAACCCTTTCTGAAGATAGCAGATATATAAAAGGTTATCTAAGTCTTGTTGAGTACCTCCCGTACTCAAGTTTGCTTAATTTTGGTTTAGGTGAAGACCTCGCATCGGTGGTGTTTCTACGTGGACATCGACGAGTAGTTTGGGGTTCCCAGGTAGCAGCCTGGAATCTATGGGTTGGGACGTCGCCTTATCTTGTGGCCTCTTAAGCCTTTTTGGTACTTGTTGATTAGCAACATAATTTGCCTTCCGTTGTCTGATGTAATGTTGGGTCGTGTGACCTCTGTTTGTACAGCTACTCTAGTAACACTTGTTTAATAAAGCTTCATGTCTAGAGTACTGCTTTGATCGGTTGTTGGTTTCGAGCTCATTGTTATACAGTTTTGGCTATGCCTGCATAGTTGTCGCAGTCGAGGGGTTGTGGAGCCGATGATCCATGTACGAGCCCGCCTGCCGATGTGATTCGGCCTGGGGCGAGGTAACCCTAGTAACCCTCAATTGTTGTTGCACTTTTTGGACACATGGCATCTCTGTATAGCTTTGGTCCCGTTTCCTTCAGTTTCGTACGATTCGTGGACGCTTTGATATGCATAGTTGGTTATGACTAGCATGGATACAAGGAGTAGTAGACTGGGGATCCGGACTACGTGCCGATGAATCCAGTCTGCCTGTCGTTGTTTGTTGCGGCCGGGGCTGGTAACCCTGAAGCCCTTGTGAGTCCATGGCTAGGAGCACATAACAGTATGCATATCTCTGGGTCCGGGGTCGCAACAATTGCCACTTTGAAGGTCATGCAACATTCTCATATTGTTGTGGGCTAACAAGCGATGCCAAAGCCAACCCACATCAACTTTAGCCATTAGGCATGTCGCGGCACACGTGTCTCCTTTAGAGAAGTCCACTACATACATGTCGTTCTCGATAAACCCAGCAAAGACTAATTTAAGAGTTGTTTCCCAAGTTACAATCACATTCTCTTTATTAAAGAAAGAGGTAAAGCCACAATTCGCAAGTTTAAGAATGGACATCAAGTTATAGCCAAGGGACTCAACAAGGAGAACATTCTCAATTGATAAATCATTTGAGATAACCACCTTGCCTCGTCCCAATACCTTAAGCTCGGACTTGTCACCAATAGTAACGCAATTGAGGTGAGGTAATGGAGGTTCAATATTGCTCATTGCGTCGTAGCTTCCGGTCATATGTTGGGATGCACCACTATCCACTGTCCATCTACCCGCACCGGAAGCACTTCCCTACAAGAGATCAATTTCTTGATTTAGGTACCCATTCATCAATGGGTCCTCTTTTTTTAGTAACAAGGGTCTTAGGAACCCAAATAGTCCAATGATAATCATCACCATAAGAAGTACCAACGTATTTAGCATAAACATGTCCATCTCTAAATTTCATAAGAACATAAGATGAGTTATATTTTTCGGCGAAATCATTGTGAGTGATACTCCCCCTAGAGGTATCACCACCCACAATGGCGTTGGTCTACTTCTCCTTGGTCACCTCTCCCTCTTTCACAAAGACAACATTTTGAGAGGAGGAAGTGACACTCTTGGATTTCTTCTTTGACTTGGGAACAAAGCCAAGTCCTTCTTTCCCTTTCTTGGCTCCTTGAGAGCTTATGGCATCATTGAGAACTTTCTATCTAACTACAATGTTAGTCGTAGTACAAGAGGTAGGCATGATAACAATGCTATTAGATGAAGGGGTGTAACTTGCTTATTAGATTGTTGAGATAGAAGCTTATTTCGAGACTTGGTGAGTTTGTCATGAATTTCTTTAAGAGACATGAACTACTTTTTCTAGTTTTTCATGATTCTAAACAAGTTTCTCATGAGCTATTCCTAGCTTCAACTCTTCTTCTTCGAATATCTTAAGTAAAGCAAGGGATTTTTCATTATCTTTCCTAAGTTTGGAAACATTAATAGCATAAGTATTCTCTAGACTAGATAGTCTCTCTTTGAGAGAGGCCCTCATGGATCTTTCTTTTTCAAGAGCTTTTACAAGCTCACCGTCATAGTTCTCCTGGCTACCACCATGGCTCTCCAAAGTCATGATGATTTCCTCCTTCTCATATATGAGAGAGTTAGCATCATCAAGTTGCCTCAAAAGGGCCTTTACCTTTTCTCTAGTTTCACCTTCAAGACTACATAACCAAGAGCCTAGATTCTTGGCCTCCTCATCATCAACAATGTTTTCAACACAATCCAATAATGAGGGAGAACTAGTGGCAATAGACTTGGAGGTGGAAGATATTACTGAGGTGGCTTTTTCCATGAGACATGTAGGTCGGATTGATGCCTTCTCATTGGGGGATTCAAATAGAGAGACCGATGAAGAGGAAGTCGTAGCTATGGCGACGTGGGAAACACCTACGACTTTATCTTCTCCTTCATCTCCGGAGTAGTATGTTTCCAATGTACTACCGCTGCATAGAGTCAATTTCGTTGGCCTTAACTTTTTACACTCTTCCTTTTTGCGTCATTTTGATGTTTTCCTGAAAGGCAATTAGACGCGATGATCCTTGATCATGTTGTTATCAACTCGAAACACATAGAGAGATTGATTTCCAATATCCTCTTGGATGAAATGATAGTCTTGCTTGGGTGGGGGAGTCATGCATCTTTCTTTCAACACAAGCCCTACAAACACGATCTTTGGCAAAGGAAACAATTTCTTTTAGTCCGAGTATGTGGCCACCCTTGTGGATACTTTGCAAAGTCCTCATATTGACATGGGATAAGTGGCGATGCCACAACCACCCCACGCCGGCCTTTCTGAATAGACACGTCGCTTGAGTGTTGGTTGACCCCAAAAACTCCACCACATACAACTCATATGCCCAACGGAAGCGACCTATAGAGTCTTGCTCCACAATAGGACCACGAGATAAGGTTCAAAGAAGACAAAAAAGCCCATCTTCCCAAGTGCACAAACTGAAAGTAAATTATAACTGAGGGTCTCAACAAGCATGACATTCACAAGAGTGATATTAGGTGCAACTACCACCTTGCCAGACCCATTACCTCATATTTTGATTTATCTCCATAAGTGACGGTTGCTTGACTTGTATTTCGTCTCAACTCCGTCATTAGCTCCTTGCTTTCGTTCATTAGAATTGTGCAACCACTATCAAACACAGATTTTGATCCACCAGAAGCATATCCCTACAATAGATCATTTTGAGATTCAGGTACCCATCTTCCAATGGGTCCTCTTTTGTTGGAAACAAGGGTATTTGGAACCCAAATAGAACGATCAATGGATCCTCCACGAGTACCATCATATTTAGCATGCACACCATCATAATAATCAATAAAAATAATATGGTGTGGGTTAGTGATTCCTGCAAAGTCACAACGAGAGGTTTTGCCCCTTGTGGCATTAGCATTCGCAATTACATTCTTCTTTGCTTGTGCGGGCTTGGACTTATTCTTGTTCTTCTTCTTCTTATTGGCAACATATCCAAGACCTTCTTTCCAATTGTATGTTTTTTTTGTTTGCAAAATATCTTCAATACGATTCTTGCCCTTTGCATTGATGGCATGGGAAAGCTCATACTTCAATCTAGCATTTTTCGCGATAATATTTGCATGATCATAAGAAGAAGTAGAGGAACTAGGCATATAAACTTTAGTTAGTTGAATTTGAAGTGTTCATGAGACTTAATGAGGTTAGAGTGGTCACTCTCCAAATACGTGTGAGCCTTGGTAAGCTTCTCTAGGTCCTCAGTTAGTTTAGCATGGCCAACACCAAATTCAACCTTTTCCTTTTTAGCCAATTTATATTTAGCAATAGCTTGGTCATGTTCCCTAATTGTTTTAGAAATGACCGCATTATGTGACTCCTCAATAGAATCAAGTTTCTCCTCAAGAGAAACTCGAAGCTCTTGCTCATCCTCAAGAGTGACGGTAAGGGAAGAAATTTCAAGAGCATCTTCTCTTTAATTTTTCCCTGCTCTTCAAGGAGGCTTTGAGCCTCACCATACTGACTCTTTAGAGCTTCAAAGTGCATTTTTCTTTCACCTTCAAGTTAGTCATGAAACGGTCGAAAGCAACAATTTCTTCCATTACTCTAAGACTAGTGAGATTATGCATTTCATTTGTAGTCTTATGAGAGGAGGAAGATGGTACCTCTGAGGTCTTATCCATAAGACAAATTGCGGATTTGGCGGGAATATTATCATTGGAGGATTCAAAGAGTGAGGGAGGTGATGAAGACACAATTGCTATGGGGGGCACTTCACTTGTGGTTTCTTATTCTTCTTCTTCATCATATGACAAATACTCTTCTTGAGTCACCAAAACAATTCTTGAAGATGACTTCTTGTTGAAGTTTTTCTTCTTGAAAAAAGGCATCCTGTGAGGAATATTTTATTTGTCCTTTGGAATAAGGTTTCCTCCATGGTCTTATCTATTCTCATAAAGGCACTCGACAATGAAGTGATATATGTCTTGAGAACTGAAGCAAGACCTCACGCTTGGAGCTCCTTCCTTGATTCCACTTGACTTGGTCTTTTCCTCTACATAAGCCTTGGCTTTGGCGGGATTCTTCCAAAAGGTCCTAACCGCAAGAGCCATGTAATCCTTATGAATTGTTTTGTACTCTTTGGGTTTGTAGAGGATTCACCTCCTCTTCCGATTCATCCTCATCTTCTTGATCCACAACCTTCATCACAACTTTGTCCTTGAAAGAAAGAGAGGCTCCTTTGTGCATTCCAAAAGCACGAGCACGAGAGTCTCGAGCAAGCTTGGCGGCTGATGGCTGACGTTGGTAAACCCCAAGAGAAAGGTTGTGCAGACTCTAGCGGCAAGTTTTCCCTCAGAAAAGAAACCAAGATTGAATCGACCAGTAGGAGGACAAGCAACTTCTGAAGGTTTATGCAGTTGATGTTGTAGGTCACACTACCGGTTCAGTGGCAACGTGGAACCTATAGAACACAATCAATTCACTTTGCCCCAACGAAGCAGTGAGGTTGTCAATCTCACCGGTTTTGCTGATAACAAAGAGGTTAAATGTATGGTGTGGAAAACAGTATGAGAAGAATGTGAAAATAGCAGTAACAGTGTGAAAATAGTGATTGCAGTTGTTGTATTATCAGTGTGAGAAAATGGACCGGGGTCCATAATTCACTAGTGGTGTCTCTCCATAACAGATAGATAACATGTGTGGTGAACAAATTACAGCTGAGCGATTGATAGATAATGAAACATGCATGACATGATGATTACTGTGTGATTCATGTAGGCATTACAACAAGATACATAGACCGTCATCCAACTGCATCTATGACTAATAATCCACCCTCAGAATATCATCCAAACAAACCTTGGATACTAAGTTGCAAGCAACAGATAATCGCAGTAAGAAAAGTGTGTAATGTAAACAATGTAAACATCGTTGTTTTCTACCTAATGGCAACATCACATCCTCCATCCATCACGTTTCTATCACTCGAGCACGGATGCAAAGGAGGCATGAACCCACTATCGAGCATAAATACTCCCTCTTGGAGTTACTAGTATCTACTTGGCCAGAGCATCTACTAACAACGGAGAGCATGCAAGATCATAAATAACATACACATGAAGACAACATGATAGATTGATAATCAAGAGACATAGCTCTGGATGGCACCCACCGGGTTCGGGGCCAGGTCGACGCCCCCCATACCCGCCCCATTTAACTTGTCGGGTCTCATTTCTTACCATACCCATGACCCGGCCGGGTTTGGGGCCCCAACGGGTACCCATTTAAGTAGCGACACCGACACATGTGGGGAATAAAATAATGGAATATTGGGATGAGGTTGGTGGGAATAAACACGTGTGTACGTGTGTTATCTCCGGGATTCTAGATTCCAACACGTCCATGTGATATGTGAGGTTTGTGGTCCATAGCTCGTGGACGTGTGGTTAGCCATAGGATTATTAGGGATATGATTAGGAATTAGAGCGGGTCTGCGGGTACGGGTTTTCCACCCCCATACCCGCCCCATTAGACCTGGCGGGTCAAACATTTTATCAAACCCTTTAAGACGGGTACCCGTCGGGTTTGCGGGTTTTGGGGCCCCATTGCCATCCGTAGACATAGCATTCAATAATCATCGGATCTCAGCAAACACAACATGTAACATTACAATAAGATGATCTCGATCGTGTAGGGCAGCTCACGAGATCTAAACATGATGCATAAAGAGGAGAGAAAAACCATCTAGCTATTGCTATGGACCCGTAGTCCAATGGTGAACTACTCACACATCACTCCGGAGGCGGGCATGGTGGTGTAGAGCCCTCCGATGATGATTTCCCCTCCCGGTAGGGTGCCGGGGAGAACTCGAGAACCCTCCCGATCTCGGGTTGACAATGACGGCGGCCTCAGGTGTTTTTCGTGGAAAAGTGGTATACTTTTAGGGTTCACACATCGGGGGAATAAATAGGCGCCCGAGGGGCCCATACCACCCCATGGCGCGGCTAGGGGGCCCACACCACCTTGGATTTGAAGAAGAACACCAAGACCGGAGACTCCGGAGAGTCTCCGGACAATTTTCGGTGACGCTTCTGTCGCTAACACCACTTGGAAGCGAAGAGGAATCTTCTAGACTGGAGACTCCGGAGAGTCTCCGGACAATCTCCAGAGTGGCTTCTGTCGCTGACACCATCTTTTCCTTAGCCATTTTCGCAGAGATAACCTTCATACCGGAGACTCCGGGGTGGGAGACCGGAGATTCCGGCCTGGAATAAATTCCAGTAAGTTAACCAGGGAGAATTCTTTTGCCCTTTTTGTTTCTCACACCACCATTTGAAATATGATTGAATAGCCCTGAAATACATCAACACACTTTAGCGTATACGTGTGTCATTAATAAACATCCAAAACAAGATTTATGTGCATTTGCACTTTCATGTGGCCGCCTCCATCATCGCCAGGTCGGTTTACGGCCACGGAAGTCCCGACCGTGCAGCCTCACGCACCGTACCCCGCCACTGAGGCGAAGGGCATCCCGATCTTGTGGGAACGGCCCCGAGGCCCGTCACCGGGGTCCCCGCCGCCACGGGGCACCACCACGGCATTCACGTCATGTGCCACCGGCCACCGTCGTCCTCGCCACGTCAACTTCACCCAAATCCGCACCGTTAATATTTTGACTGAGCCGTCGTCGGTAGCACGGGCGCCGCCAGGCTGTGTCCTCTGACGGAGGCGAGGAGGGAGGGAAGGGGAGATCCGGCAGCGAGATTTCTAGGGTTTCCCCGTGTCGCCTATACGAGGGACGCGGGGGAGAGGGGAAGCAAATATATTAGATTTTCTTCATTGTCAGCCGAACAAGCTGGGACTCTTCCCTTTGCATTAAAGGAGGAAAAGGACAAGAGTTCCAGGGTTACAAGACATAACATGAAAAAGGAAACAAAATTCACACGGATAAAACCATTGACAAAAATGACAGGGTTTATCTCCCAGCCTCTCTAAAAATCCCACTGTCCGATCTAAGGCGCCCCCAACTCAACGCGAACTAAGATGTTTTCCCTAGAAGATTCTCCTATTTCGCTCGTTCCAATGTGCCACGCAACATAGGAGGCAACCGGGAAGATCAGATGTTTCCTGAACTATGTTTCTCCCTCGGTTCACCACGCCCCACCAGTTTCTAATCCTAATTTTTTGAGCCGACGTAGCTACTCCCGTATAGGAAGTAGTGTCAGACCCTCTGCGTAGGGACATGTGAGGGCTAGATGAGTTGCACTATCAAGGATCCGATCATAGAGGCTGCATTGGTCGTCATGGGGCCATCATCGCACTTGCAGTCTCTCTGTTGTCCAATTCCGGTTTTGTAGAAGGAGCCATACTAGGAATCTCATTTTGCCCTCTTCCTTGATGCTCCCAACTTGCACAAGATCCGACAACCTGGTTCTACCAATGAACTAAATTTCATACGCCGAGCGAGCCGAGTATGTTCCATGTCAGCGAGGTTCCAATTCGCAGTGTCTTTTTCATGCGACATCAGCGAGGTTTGATTCTTTCCCAAAGGAGACATAACTGATCAACTTCAAAAGTGGAATTGATACTTTGCAAACCTCTACTTTGGGTCAATGCATCACACAGTGAGTGGTTCTTCCTATGAGAGCCAACTTGAACAGGTACGGAGAGGCTCTTCCTGCAGCCAGCCATCTCGCCAAAGAACTTTCATGGCATTCCAATGGGGATAAATGAGCAAGAATTGAAGAGCAACAGTATCAGCCACACCAGCGATCCGTCGTGTACCCAAGTGAACCAATGACAGGCTGCATCTCAAATCCCACGGATCGCCCCCTCCTTGCCCCGCCACTGAATCCTACCCGTCCATCTCCGGTCGGAAGCACAAAAGCGCACACCTCCATTTCCATCACCGCGCCCTCCTGGTGGCATAAATACCCCGCACACCCCGCACTTCTACCTCACCATTTCACCAACCACCGGACAAATTTCCCCAATCTCAGTTTCAAAAAAAAAAAAAAAACCCCCAATCTCCATCACCCCTTCGAGCTCCTCTCGTCGGCAGCAATGTCAGGGCGTGGCAAGGGAGGCAAGGGTCTGGGCAAGGGCGGCGCCAAGCGCCACCGGAAGGTCCTGCGCGACAACATCCAGGGCATCACCAAGCCGGCCATCCGGCGTCTGGCGCGGAGGGGCGGCGTGAAGCGCATCTCCGGCCTCATCTACGAGGAGACCCGCGGCGTGCTCAAGATCTTCCTCGAGAACGTCATCCGCGACGCCGTCACCTACACCGAGCACGCCCGCCGCAAGACCGTCACCGCCATGGACGTCGTCTACGCGCTCAAGCGCCAGGGCCGCACCCTCTACGGCTTCGGGGGCTGAGCCTCAGATCCATCGGGTGTTCCCTCATTTGGTTCCTGGATGTTTAGTGTTGTTAGGGTTTAGTTGGTTGGGGTCGATGGCATGTAACCTCTGATGGAATCTGTTGCATAGGGATGGATGAGTTTGTTTCGTATGAATGAATGGATGGATCTGGTGTTGCTGGATGCTTGAATTGATTTGGTGTTGATAAATACTTGAAATGATTGGTGTTGCTGGTTACTTGTTTTGGTCTGGATGTAGATGAACAAACCGCCAAAATTACTGCACGTTTTTGTACTTCCACTAAAATGTTGAAAAATATGGATGAATGGATGGATATGGATCTCAATTTTTCTGTTATGTTATTCCTTGTTTCAGTCTCCCAAGTTTTAGGCCTAAAGCCGTTCCATCGCCAGTCTGAAGATTGCCTTGGGCTGCATCAGTATCAAATTGGTTTGCAGCTACACAGGTATTTGAGCTTGTGCTTCAGAATCATAATTTAGTGATTTGTCCTTTGTTCCCTTTAGCATTCCATCTTATAGGCTCAATATAGGTGGAAACAATCTAGGTATGTATGTACTAATTTAGTGATCTCAACTCTTCTACAGATGAAATAATATCACTGTTGAAAAACTAATATACAGGATGTGATCAAGCAATCTGTGAGCCTGAAGGCATCATGCTGTGATGGAATGGATTTAGCATTGCTCAATATATTTGATTTGATGCTGAGATAGTATGAAGCCAATGAGAAATGCCTGTTTGGTTAAACTATGTACAAAGGTATTCTAATCACATTTATTTTGTCCTTGGTGCCTGTTTTAAACCGTCAACCCTCCAAGCTTTGGGTCATTGCTTAGACTGTTGTCTGAATTAAAGTGTCAAAATTCATTCAGTGATACCAAACGTCTGAAGCTTGGCTTAGACTGCATCACTTTCAAAATGCTTTGCAACACATGTTCAATCAATTTTCTTTATCCCGCTGGTATGCTGCTTCTATTGTCAGAGTCATAATTTAGTAATTTGTTCTTTTCTCTCTGTTTTTGTCGCATCGTACAGTATCATAACTGGTGAAAAACAATTTAGGTGTGTTTGAAGAATGTGCTATTTGACTCTATTCACTTCTTGCGCTTGGGTTATCTCAACTCTTCACCAGGATGAATAGTATTATCACAAAATTGTGTATACAGTTGCGGATGATGCAAACTGTGAAACACAAGGCATCATGCCGTATGCTATCTAACAAGACATCACCAAGAACCCATGTCACCTTGGCAAAATCCCAGCATCTCTGATCAAAGTTGTGCTCTTGAAATATTATGATCCAAGTATTTCATTTCAACATTGTTGTGTTGTGTACAAAATTTATCCTCGTTCACATTTTTCTTGTCACAGAAGATGGCGATCATTCTTAGATTAGTTCTGTTTCTATTTAGCCTTCATAAAGAAACTGTACACGCATACCTATGTTATGTGCATGATAGGAAATTACAACAATTGTGTTCTCCAACGTAATTCTGTGGTCCATGAACCAGTGAGGATATTTATCGCATTTCGTAGATATTTCTTTATTCTAGGATCTGCAGATTTTTTTTATCAAAATGCTACTGTAGAATTGAGGTCTCTAATTGATAAGGTTATTCATTACTATGTATAATTTACCTGGACATTAGAAAATTGCAATAGCATGTTATTGTGATGCATGTCTGGTGGACAATGTCTAGGCGCTTCAAATTCTGCTCGTGAAAATTTCAATTGTTGAGATGTGGAGTTTTCTCCATTTTTTTTTGACATTGGTATATAATTCTGATGTTCATGGCCATCCACCACTTGGCTGGTCGGACACTGTGCTATACCTTGTTCTACCAGTCTTTGTGGTCATTTCGCGGATACATATCTTCCCAGATAATGCAACCATTACAAGTTTGTTTTGCCAAGTGCTGAACATATTTACTGTACTATATTCTACTCTTTTAGGACATGAATTTCGGTCTTCAGTACTGGCATGGAATCTTCGTATCAGTTGGATTATGCCTTTGTGGACTGTGGAGCTCGAAATGAATACATGCATATCAAGCTGTTGGCTGGCTTGATTATACTAGGTGAACTAGTCAGGACTCAGGAATCAAGATTCTTCAATTATGCAAATAACTATTGCTGGAAAAGCAAAAGGGTCAACAGGTCGGGTTTTACTACAACTACTTGAAACGCGTTTGGATAACATCCTTTTTCGATTGAGTATGGCTGCCTTTCTCTTCTTTTCAAAGGCTAAGATGGAAAGATCTATATAGTAGCTCTATAAACACAAACGTCCTAGCCAGATTTCTTTATTTTGTGATGCCAGAGGTTTATCTTTATTTAACTTACTGTTTTCTATGTACTTGTTCTGCAAGGCAATTATCCAAGCCAACAAGGTGTCAAAACTGTAGTGATGTTCCTGCCTTTGCTAATTGGTTATTTTGCTCTTTCCGTTCCTTCTGGGTTGAGTTTATACTGGTAAGCATATGTTGTACAAATTTCAATTATTTGTTATAAGAAACATATTGAACTAAGGATTTGATCATAACTTACTGCAAATAGAGGTCGGTCTGTTAGAATGCAGACAATATCTATTTTTTCTAGTCTGTTATTAGTTTCAAGTTGTCAGAATCCTGTTGATGGTTAATTCTTGCACCGAGGTGCAAAACATTGTCGCTTTGGCTGTTGTGGTCTACAACAAGCTTGGTTTGACCCGACCTGATGATCTTATTTTCAGTTTGGGATAGCGTATTCACTAACAAGCAACAGTAAGCAGCTGCCATTAGGCTCATTGGAGCATTTCCCTGTATTTTTATGCCTATGCTAGCTCTGCCAAGACAATAGCATGCTACATAATGGAGATCAAGTTCTCACTCTTTATCTGCTTTTAAGACTGATTGCTTGCACCCTATTTTTCTCTTATAGGAGGACTGTTGCGTTCCTTATAGTATTAAGTCAACAGTTCTCTGTGTCATTTTCTGGTTGAATTTTCATGTCTGTGTTTTTCAAAAATCTGTATTGACAAGCTTGCTATAGAGGAATCGGCTAATATTGGAAAGTATGAACCTGCTGATAAGATTGAGGTTCTCCCCCAAAACGGTAAACCCCGGCCCGTTCAATTGCTAAAACCAAGTGAAGCACAATGTGTTGGAAGGTAATGTTTAGATATGCTTGAGATTGCCAATGCATTTACTATGCCAGCACTAATGTCATCATGCTCGCTAAACCATTGGATCTGAGATCCTTACAAGTCAGATCAACAACCAGTTTTGCAAGTATTTTAATTGGCATGTTGATAAATGAGAATTCAGTAACAATAGTGATAAAGATACTTTACATAACATAGTATTATATGTTTGCAATAGCGTTCATCTGCTTAGAAGTTAGAAATAAGGAGAAATGGAAGTAAAATAAATTTTGGACATATTGAAGCCTTTTGTACAATAAGAAATTTAGGATCGGCGTCAAAGATATATCTTAACTTTACAGTGAAATACTTGAAAACCAGCAACCAGTACTAGTAAATAAGGTGAGACTGCATACGAATCCAGTGAATCTTGCATAGGACTATGAGCACTACACCACATTTTCTTGTCCTTTAAACTATGTACATGTAAGCGTCACTATAGGCCTGTGAGCGCAATTGAAGGATTTGGACAGGCTTAAGTGTCAGATACACTTCATTTTCTAAACCGGTGCTACTGAAATGTGCCAAGAAAGCATCATGTTGTCAGCATGTCAATTTTCCTCTGAAGTATTAGGAGCCTTGGGTGTTGCATTTTATTGATTTGGTGCCACATTAAGCTCCAACAACTGGTGTTGCTGGATACCTGATTTGGCGCTGCGATAGAAAGAATCCAACGAGTAAAATTTCTGCAGTTTTGTGTCACTCCAAGAAAAGTATCTCAATCATTGTTCTGGGATGCTTGGTGTCAAACTTGCAATTCTCCAAGCTCTAGGCCGTTGCTTAGATTGTTAACTGAATTACGGTGTCAAACTTCATTCAGTTGAATACTTAATTTTGGTTCACCATTCTGATCCCTGGTTTACACTGCAGTGTCAAAATGGTTGGAAGTTAATTCACGTTCAGTCAAATTGCTGCACCCCAGTAACATCAGGCTTCTATTTGAACATGCCTTTCAGAATAATAATTTTTGTAATCTGTCCTTTGTTCACTATTCATATCTGCATCTTGCAGGACCATAGCTGGTGCAAACAAATTAGTTAGGTGTGTTTCAAGAATACTATTTGACAGAACTATTCAACTTTCCTGTTCTTGGGTTATGTCAACTCCCCGCATGGATCAGGATGCCGCGGATGATGAGATGCAGAAATGAATAGTGAGCCATGATTGTCGAACTAAAGCTCATGTACTTGTAAGTTCATATGTGTTCCTACCAATTTCAATTCAGTAGCTTTGGCAGCCTTTGCTCTTGCGGCATATTGTTCATTTTTAGACGGAAAAAGGGAAAAATCAAGCAAGGTTAACAGTATTTTGATCCCTTTTTTTTTAACGAAACAACAGAGGGCGATGAGCACACCTGAATTTTTGCATTAAAGGTGGCAAAACGGCCAGGTTTACAGGGGAAATAATACAGGGGGTTCGGGGATAGGGACACACACCACTCAACCAGCGGGCGGCAATCCACACGCCGAGGCGCTCGCGACAACCAGAGAGTGAGGTGCTGCCGCGTGATCGAGAAAAATTCCGAAGTAGATGTGTGCACATTATCGAAGATAAGGCGGTTCCTAGTCTTCCAGGTTATCCAGAGCAGGAGAGAGGCGGCGGTCATGCTCAAGGATGGCACCCACGCAGGATGTGCAGCCGAGAACGCCGCGATCAACTCGGGGATGCCGGGGGTGTCGGCACAGGAAACCCCGGCGGCACGAGCCCAAATATCTCTCAGGCGGGGGCACGCCACAAACAGGTGATGTGAGTCTTCGTCAACGGTAGGGCAGAATGGGCAGGCGGCGGAGTTAAGGACGCCCAACCGGCAGAGCCGCGCCCTGGTGCGCGTCCGGCCATTTTGATCCCTCGTTGTATCCTCTTTCTGTTTACCCTTATTGTATCCTCTAGTTGAAAGTAAGTGTTCCCTGTTCTTCTCATCGTTTCTCTACCTGCTTCTAGAATGATTTTTCAGGTCTCCAGAATGAAATATATCTTGCTCAGGATTCTGGTTTAATCACAATAGCATAAGAACTGCAGTGAGTTGCAGTTATGAAGACATACAATCCCGGAATCTCCCGTAAGCAGTAAACTTACCACTGAACTATTCCAGTAAGCAGTAATCTCCGGTATGACTTTCTGTGGGCTAATAACAAACAGATTGGTATGTTCTGATTTATAAGCAATTTTGGCCATCCGATTTTTTTTGAACTAATTTGACCAACAGTTTGTCCTACCCCGATAAGTAAAATGACTGCAGGTTTGTATTACTCCAATAAATGTTTCTCAATTGTTTGCTTGGTTTCAAATTTCTCTAGGACATTACTTAGTCTGTTGAATTATGGTATCAAACTTCATTCAACTGAACACTTAATTGTGGTATCACCATTCTGATCCTTGGCTTAGACTGTATCCGTGTCAGAATGGTGTGTAACACACGTTGAATCAAATTGCTGTAGCATCAGCCTTCTGTTTGAACATGTGTTTCAGTATCATAATTTTGTAATCTGTCATTTGTTCTCTGTCATTGCTGCATCTTACAGGGTCATAACTGGTGGAAACAAATTAGGTGTGTTTGAAGAATGCTATCTGATGCAATAGTGATGCATCCAAGCAGCCAACAAGGGAACTTGCAATTGAAATGTAGGTTCAGGACTTCAGGCAAACCGAAGAGTTTGCAGCCTGCACATCTATGTATATGTGCATCTGTCGACCTAAACAGAAATCAAGGGAAAAGAAGATGGTGCAGGAACGCTGTGGTTTGCTCTGCTTTATATTTTGGGTTCTCTGTCAATGGACATCAGATTAACTAAATAGCAACATACATAAGGTGGTGGCAACGGAAATGTTTCAGGCAAACTGAAGATTCTGCTTATACAGTTCGTGCGACTGAAGATGTGAACGCGTTATAAGCAATACAATGCACACAGTTAGAACTTCTCGATGGAAGATTCCTCAGCACGTCTATATATGGTATTTGAAGGCACAAAAGCAATTTGAAGCAGCTGATGTTCATTCCATCCATATGAGAATTTTCAGTACATTACAGAAGTCCATGATCCCGGACTTGGGAGGTTTACATCAGGATGATATTGTCCTTGACTAGCTAAGCCTTTGGCCACACATACATGAGTGGTTTCTCCTAGGCAATGCAGAATCCACTCAAGAAACTTCCAATGCATATGAACCAAAGTAAAATCATCACAACTTCACACGCGGAATAGCAAGAGTCCCCAACCCAAGGCAGCTCACACGACTAAGGTGGGTCGCAAACTCCATTCAGTTTCTCCTTTCACTGCTGCAAACCGGGTAGCAAAATAACTGGAGTTTGATTTGTTTCCACGCTTATTTCTCATGCTTTTTAGTAGCAGAATTTTAGCAACGGTTTCGATGCTAGCTTTGCGTTGGTTCATCCTCCTCATTTGTCTGCTTAAACCTTCAGTTTAGGACCAGCAAAGGAGCTAATTTCCATTTGCGACACGATTGATATACCTTAGTAGAGATCACTGCCTTAGGTCGGAAACCCCCCACTACCACGCGTGTAAAATTGAAAGTGATTGAACAAGGTCCACATAACACTAGAAGCTGCTAAGAAGTAGAATAACTGCAGAGCTTGAGAGAAAGAATTAACACCCAGTGTATGGTTTAGAAGGACTTGCCAGGGAACATGGTTGCTCGAGGTAGAAGCGGGTTGGCATCCACACCCTGTTGCGCCACCGGATGTAGGTGAGGACCGTCTTCTTGGTCTCGGTACGCCTCGTTGGCACCACGACGCCGTCGCCGCTTCCGACGGCCGGGATCTCGCCGTCGCCCTGCTCCAGCATCCACGACCGGAACCGTTTGTGCTGGTGCAGAGCACAGCTAGGGACCGGGCGATCTTCTTCGCACAGGCACCGGATGATGGTCTGCCGTGCTGGTCCCGAGGGCTCAGGTGCGCTGTGATCCCGCTCTAGGAGGCACCACGCCATCGTCTTGTTCGTCTCCCGCGGGGACGGCAGCTCCTCCATGGCCTCCTTGGCCCGCTTGGACGACCGTGGGCTCGGCTCGTCGAAGGTGTCCTCCTCCGTGGAAAGCCGCGGCTTCTTCCTCTTCTTGCCGCGCTTCTTGTTATCCCGGCACGGCTGCACTTCGTTGTGATTGCGGATCATCATCGACTGCAGTTTGTTGTCTTCCAGCAGCAGAGGCGCCTGGGGGGACTGGATTTCGTCGTCGTCTTCGCCGTCGCCGGCGAACATCATCATGGCTTGGAGTTGGTCCTGGGAGGGCAAGGGAACCAGCGGACCGAACTCGGCGAGCATCAGCGCTTGGTATTCGTCCTCCTCGTTGTCCCGGCACGGCTGCGTTTCGTTGTCCTCAGGCAGTAGAGGCGCCTGGGTATGGATTCCCCCGTCGTCGCGGGAGATCATCATCATGGCTTGGTGTTCGTCCTGGGAGAACAGGGGAACCAGCGGACCGAACTCGGCGAGCATCAACGCCTGGTCTTCGTCCTCATCCTCGGTGAACATCGGACGATCGACCTGAGGTTCGTTGTCGTTCGGCAGCAGAGGCGCCTGGGATTGGACTTCCTCATCGCTGTCGCCGGCGATCATCATCATGGCTTGGCGTTCGTCCTGGGAGGGCAAGAGCACCATCGGACCGAACTCGGCGAGCATCAACGCCGGGTATTCGTCCTCATCCTCACTGAACATCGGACGGTCGACCTCAGGTTCGCTTTCCTCCGGCAGCAGAGGCGCTTCTTGGGACTGGACTTCCTCGTCGTTGCCGTCGCCGGCGAGCATCATCATCTCTTGGAGTTGGTCCTTGGAGGACAAGGGCAGCAGCGGACCGAACTCGGCGAGCATCAGCGCCTGGTATTCGTCCTCCTCGGTGAACGTCGTCCAGTCGACCTCGGCGAGCGGCGGCAGCGCGGCACCGGACCGACGGGAGTGGGCGGACATGGACGCCGGGAAGCTGGGGCGAGGAGGCAGCAGGATGGAAACGGGCATGTTGGCGCTCGCTTGTGTAGTGTAGGTGGTAATGGTATGTGGCGATGAGATATGGGATGGGAGTATATGTGGATCGATCCAAGTAGGAGCTGAAGTCGGATTCCGAGCTCGATCTGGATCGATCACAGGTTCGACTGATCGCTCGGACTTGTCTGGTACACTTGCCTTTCTTTCTTTCCTTTCCAAGCTGGCGAAAGCTTTAATTTGATCCGAAAGCTTTAATTCGATCGATGCCAGTTGCCAAGTTTGAACTTCCCAAATCCAAACCAAGAAGCCACCGGTGGAAACAAAAAAGAAAATGATTCGACGACACTTGTGTGCTTCGTGTGGTGCTTCGATCGGTCGGCCGGTGGTGCCCAATGTGATCGTGCTCCGTGAACATATTGCTGCATTTGTAACCGTTTCGTTCTATTCTCCGCCAATGAACGGGATAACTGGCTTTTACTTTTTTAAATAAAATAAGGAAATATATTTTCCATTTTGTTTCAAAAAAACATTTGTGGTTGGGTTATGGGCCTGAGAGCATCTCCACCCGCATCCAAAAGTCTTGTTGGGGTCCAGGCAAAAAACTCCCTCCGGCTCCCCGATTCACTCTCCATACTTTAGGACCTGTTTGGGGCCGTTGTACAACATGGACCAAACAGACTTGTCAACCACATTATTTTCTGGCTTTCTTAAAAATCGTTAAACTTTCTCTGATCATGAATTGACACCGAGAATGATGTCTCCGACCCACAGGTTGGGTGATATGGCACGTCTGAGAGTTAGCCCCACTTTTCGCTACGGAAAAGAAATTTGTTGGTTGAGGTGGACATGGGTCCCAAATGTGAGTCATACGTCTCTTCCAACCTAACATGGGCCTCGCTTCTTCTTCCTCACGTCACCTCTTTTTCCCAATTCGCGAGAAACATAGGCATGGTCGCCACCTAGCGCATCCGTTCCCGACCTCCCGAGCTTTGCCAATGACGCTCTGATGCCTCGTCCTCCTCTACCTTCCAACCTAATCTAGCTTGACGGTAAGATGCGGATTGTCTGAATCTAAGGGATCTTCGATGTCGTCTCACACAAAAAAATATGATGACGCTCGACACAACCTCGACTATGGTCTTTAGATTCGACGACACTTTGTGTGCTTCGTGTGGGTGCTTCGGACGGCCGGTGGTGCCCAACGTGACCGTGCTCCATGAACATATTGGTGCATTTATAACCGTTTTAGTTCGGTTCTCCGCTAATGAACGGGATAATTATCTTTTACTTTTTTAAAATAAAATAAGGAAACATATTTTCCATTTTGTTTCAAAAAAAACATATGTGGTTGGGTTATGGGCTCCAGAGCATCTTCACCGGTACCCAAAAAGTTTTGATGGGGTCCGGGCAAATAATGTCCATAGCGGCACCCCCATATGTCCGGGCCCATCAATACCCCGTCTGTCCCCCATTCACTCTCCATGCTTTGGGGTCTGCCTGGGACCGTTGTACAACATGCCTTAGACAGGGGAGCCCATCTTGTCATCCACATTATTTTCCGGCTTTCTTAAAAAACTCTAAACTTTCTCTGATCACGAATTGACACCAAAACTGATGTCCCGAGCCCACAGGTTGGGTGATGTGGCACGCCTAAGAGAGAATTGACACTGAAAATGGAAGTTGGCCCCACTTTTCACTCCGTAAAAAAACATAGAAAATAAAAAAATTGGGTGAGGTGGACATGGGTCCCAAATGTGAGTCCTATCTCTCTCCCAACCCGACATGGGTCCTACATCTTCTTCCTCATGTCATCTCGTTTTCCCAATTCCCGAGAACCATAGCCATGGTCGCCACCTAGCCCCGTCATTACCGACCTTCCCGAGCTCCGCCAATGACGCTCTGAGGACCCTCCTTTACCTTCCAACCTAATCTAGCTTGACGACAAGATGCGGATTGGCTGAATCTAACATATCTTCCCCGCCTCCGGCCTACATCTAGCCCCGCCGTTCCCGACCCTCTACCGCATCTAGACGTCACCACTTGCACGGTTCGGCTCTTGCGATCGTTGATCTGGGACGCGTCGTCATGTTTGGGCCGAAGAAGAAGGTGAAGTCGCGCCTCCCGAGGTTCTCCCACGGCGGCATGATGCCAGGGTCGCCTTGGATAACCGCGTTCGCCTAAGGGTTCTGGAGGCCGAGCACGGGGGCTATTAAAAAAGGCCAACGTTTGAAGGGGTACGCATCAGGAGGGCATGGAAGTTGCCTTCACGAGGGACGCGCTTCACGGTGAAGCCTTCGTTGGGTACCTCTCCGCGCTAGCACTTGTGATGCTGCTCCGTCTATGGGAGGATCAGAATCCACAATTTCTAGTCGCCCAAAATGTGCCGCTCCCGGGTCAACCATTGTGTGTTGGGGCGTACGTGTGGGAATTCTCTCAGGGGGACACCGTCCATGCCGGTCAACGTGGTGGAGATATTCGTGCTTGACAGTGTCGCCGCAGACCATGGTGAGAGGTTTAAGAGGACATACTTGTGCACTAGTACAAAACCGGTTATCGTACATAGGCTTGAGCCTGTTATGCCAACCTGATCCGGCCTACGGTCTCTAACATAGGCACAGTTGGATCTAATGACCAAATTCCCAAAACAACTATTAGAAAAAAAAAGCCGTCTCTAATAGTGGAAGTATTAGAGACATTTGTTGGCAACATATGTCCGTAATCATGTGAGTATCAGAGGAGGTTGTAATCTGTGACCGGATTTATCTTCATGACTGTCTGATTTTCCTCTTCCGCCATAAAATAGGCGAATTGGACAATATTTGTATCCTCCGGGGTAATTTCGAGAGGGACCGATCTTGTACTACTAATAAACTAATAAATATAAAATATATCACATAAAAAAGAACTATTAATATATAATATTGTTCATCATTCTCAACTCCAAACTTGAATTTATGCAAAGAAACTCATGAGCAATATAAATGGTCCCCATTATTAACAAACAAAATAGAAATATTACTCTAGCTAGACGATGTTTATCTCAATGAACAACTCCAATATGAGATTCATTGTTGTTGTTCTCTTCACCCTTTGAGGGCTCATTAGAACGGTTTGATCGTCCTCATTGTCGTCTTCATGGATTCCATAGTTCATAAAAACAACAGAGATCCTTGATACACTGCAAATGTATACTTTTCCAACCACTTTTCTTGTTATTTCTAATCACATTTGCATGATTTGGAACAAGCTAACAGGAACTAACGTTGGTTTCACCAGAATTATCCTTGGCGTCTAGTTTTATGCAGAAAATCAATTTCCTCGGAAAATTCCAAAAATTATTTTCCCCAGAAGACTCCCGGAGCCCGAAGGACAGCTGGAGGGGGCCACTGGCCTCCAGTGGTGCCAGCCGCGCCCCTCCTCTGTCCACGTCTAGTGGGCCTTGGGGGCCTGGGACCACCCCCAGGGTCCCCGTTGGCATAAAGCCTTCATCGTCCCCTAAACGCAGAACCCCCGAAGGATTTTCCTGAAAACGATCCACAGATCCGCTGACACCCGAAACCCTAGTTCGGGAGACAAAAGCTCATGATTTGGCACCCTACCGGGATGGGGATTGGAGGGAGATCGACACCATCATCATATCCATCACCTCTCCATCAACCCTCCATTATTCCCCCTTCGAACAAATCCACAATCACATAAGCATGTTGCTATTGCAAAAAAAAATCTAGATATTCAATAATGTGCATAATGATCCTAGAGGGGGGGGGGGTAAAATACATGAAGCTTGAGTATATATATCAAAGGGTGATCAACTAGCTCTCTATGTACTCTTTGCTATTATACAAAGCAATAAAAAAATCATAGAAGCAAATAAATTGATAAAATACCTATAGGTTTTTCATGTTGTGTAAGTTTCCTTATGCTTGTTTGACTAATATATCAACATTGAACGGATAGTATGGACACCTAGAGGGGGTGAATAGGTGCTACAACCATTTTTTTTCTTCAAATTAAGGCATGACACAAAGGTAAATTCTCTACATTATGCAACTAAGGTAAATTTACCTATATGATATGAACAACAATAAACAAGATACAAACTCAAAATCAAGGAGATGGAACGATGTAACCGATAACGGAAGCACACACAGACAAGGATGTAATCCCGAGTTCCTCCTTTTGAGAGGAGTACGTATCGTTGGAGGGGTATGAGTTTAGCCACAAAGGCCTAATAAACGCCACAAAGGCCTCTCCCTATTCTCCGATGAAACTCGCCACAAAGGCCTAGTTCACCTTCCACGTTGATCCCCTTTGAGGAGGGAATCGAGTCCTTTACAACGAGCTTGGGGCACACACCCACAACCAAATTGGGGGCTCCCAGGAATCAACAACAATCACCACAAGTAGCAATGAGGTCTAGGTTTTCCACAAGGAAACCCTATACTAGATCCCTCAAGTGAATGAGGGGGAAATGAAGAACGAGTCCGTGAAGATGTTGATCATGGCCTTCTTCTTCAATCATACAAAGATCAATGAGTTTGGGTGGAGGGATTGGGAGATCTAGGGATTTGGTTAGCTCGATAAATGTGCAATCAATGGCCTGGACGAATTGGCTGGAGGTGGAAGAAGCAGAGGGGTATTTGTAGCCCCTGTCGAGATATGGCCATTGCAGCTTCTTTAGGGCGGATTATCCGGCCCAATTAGGGGCGGAATATTTGACCCCCCGGATTATCTGGCCCTCCAGCCAAATAATCCGGCCTAAATATCCGGCCTTGGGTCTGGTCGAAATCCACCCTTCTGGCTTCACTCTAGACAATCTCTGGACTTTGGCGAATTCCTGGGGGGCGGATTATCCGGCCCCGGAATATCCGGTCACTGCGCGATGAAAAAAACGGCCCCCAAATCCTTTGGGCTCCTTTGAGCCGTGCCCCATTCTCTGGATTTCTAGGGACGGATTATCCGGCCCCTTGGGAGGGCGGATTATCCGGCCTCTCCAGGCCAAAAATTCCTTTCACTCCAGAACAGAATTCCGAGGGTTTTTTCTTTGTTTTGATGCTTGGTGGTACGAAGGATTTATCTGAAAGATCTGCACCACTTAACACACAATTAAATATCGCTTGTGTTGTTAACTAACACACAAAAGATAGAGGGATAGAAAATGCGCTTTCAATCTCCCCGTTTTTTGGTGTTAGATGACAACACAAGGATTTGCGATAAAATCAACTAAGAAAGAGATATAGGAGCTCCTCCTAAGTGTGTGCCTAGATAAAATTTTACAATCACCTAGATGCACAACAATAGGGTCATTACAACAAGATGATACTTTGCAACATATGAGACCAGATAATGAGGTATGCTTGAGAGCAAACCTTGCATAGAAGATGATAGAGATAGATATCACAATACTCTCATCATAACATAGGTCTCAACACATAATAATAATAGACCATCCACAAGTCTCACACTAAGAGAAGACGCAAATAAAAGCAAATAGTTCAAATGATAAAGACACACGATAAATGGACACAAGGTCTAAACGAATGATAAGAGCATATGCTTGTGTCCGACCCATGCAAATCCCACGGAGACTCCTAATAGAACTACTTCTCCCCCTTTGGCATTGAGACACCAAAAAGGAAGAAGAGCGATGCTACTCGTCCCAAAGAAGTCACTCCGAGTCGCGCTGGTACTCCGAGTCATCCTCCTCGCTCGGGTTGTGCTGCTCCTCATCATCATCACCACCCTCAGGCTCCTCAGCAGGCGCTGCACAGTAGAGAGAGCTCTCCAAATAAGCCCACGGGTACCTAGCAGTGTCCGAGTTCCACCGAGAGTAGGAAACAGCTGAGGGATAGCGGTAGGAGAACCGGGGGTACCATGAACATGGTGCAATATCTGTTGCTGGGTCCCTACTGCCACGTGTTGTCTATGATAAGTGATACGTCTCCAACGTATCTATAATTTCTGATGCTCCATGATCATATTATGACAATTGCTACATGTTTTATCCGTTATTTATAGCATTTTTTATACGTTTTCCGCGACTAACCTATTAAAAAGATGCCAAGTGCCAGTTCCCTGTTCTCCGTTGTTTTTTGTTTCAGAAAAGTTGATCTGGAAACATTCTCGGAATTGGACCCCACAAAGCCCGAAGTGCATATTTTCCCCGGAAGCATCCAGAACACCGAAGGAGAGTCGAAGACGGGCACCAGGGGGCCATACCATAGGGTCGCGCGGCCTCCTCTGGCTGCGCCAGCTATAGGTGCGGGGCCCCTGGCCTCCACCGGCTCTGCCCTTCCCCTATTTATTCCCCCCGGATGGAAAACCCTAGACACCTGATAAAAAATCCCCGAAAATTTCCGCAGCCACCGTCGTCATCAACCCTAGATCAGGGGGTCTGGAGGTGTCTCCCGGCACCCTGTCGGAGAGGAAATCATCACCGGAGGCTTCTACATCACCATGCCTGCCTCCGGAGTGATGCGTGAGTAACTCATCCCTGGACTACGGGTCCATAGCAGTAGCTAGATGGTTGTCTTCTCCTCATATGCCTCCATGTTTAGATCTCGTGAGCTTCCTATCATGATCGAGATTGATCTTATGTAATTCTATATGATGTGTTTGCTGGGATCCGATGAATATTGAACTTATGCCAAGTTAATTATAGTCTTTATTGCATATGTTATTTTTGATCTTGCATGCTTTCCGTTGCTAGTGGTTGCTCTGGCCAAGTAGTTGCTAGTGACTCCAAGAGGGAGTATTTATGCTAGATAGTGGGTTCATGCCTCCTTTTTCGCCTGTGCTCGAGTGACAGAAACGTGACGGGGGAGGATGTGATGTTGCCACTAGGGAGAAAACAGCGGTGTGAGTGCCCGCGTGCACAAGCATTGCTTACATTACACACATTGTTTAATGCAGTTATGTGTTGCTTGCAACTTAATACCTAAGGGGGTTCGGATGATAACCTGAGGGTGGATTATTAGTCATTGATTCAGATGGATTTCAGTCTATGTATTTTGTTGTAATGCCCGCGCTAAATATCGTAGTAGTCATCATGTTATAATGTGCACTACGGTGCAACCTCTATTTGTCAATTTCCCAGCTATAGTTTGTTCACCCAGCATGTTATTTCTATGGAGAGACACCACTAGTGAACTTATGAACCCCGGTCCATTTTCCACACCGTTAAACAAACCACAACAATTTTCTGCTTTCTTTACTTACTGCAAGCATACACTGTTTTACACACTATACGTCTAATCTTTGTTTTTTAGCAAGACCGGTGAGATTGAAAACCTCACTGTACCGTTGGGGCAAAGTATTTTGGTTGTGTTGTGTGCAGGTTCCACGTTGTTGCTCACACCGGTGAAGCGCCAACACCACTGTCAGTGGCATCAACCTTCCGAAGGTCCTCTTCATCCCATGGATTGATAACACTGGTTCTTAACTAAGGGGCAAACTCCTACCGCTGTACTCATCACACCCTCCTATTTGGGTTCCCAACACGCTCCGCTTTTTCATGAGAATACGTTGTATTCTTAATCTCTTACTGGCTGCTGCATTTAATTAGCTCCTGTTTTGCATTGCATATCTTATCAGAGATGTTAGTTTTCGTAGTATTATATTAGTACTCTCATGTTTGCTTGTTGTATCATAAAGAGTATTTTTGTTAAAACATATCTTGTATGGTGCTTGTTGGGAAAATAAAACTGCTGCTTGATGTAGAATTTATAACAGTGCTAGTAGAAGCTTGTATAGATTGTGGCTAGAACTTTTTTATGTCATGCTAAATGTTATTTTAGTTTAAAATCCTTGTGGTTATTGAGTAGCATGAATAGCCTTAAATATCTGAGAGCGTTTAATATGTCTTCAAAGATTCATGAGTTGTTCTTGTCATAGTAAAGCATCAATATATGGTATTCTCTTTCGAATGTTTTATTTGGTTGACTTGGCGCATGCTCACACCATGTTTATGACTACAAACCAGTCACGAATAGCCTCCATGAACAATTATTTTTTGAACTTGTGATACCGCTTATGCTTTAATTAATGATGCTTATGTCGTTGTGCATGATTATGGCTCTTATGCTCTCTTTATTTGTCGCTCCCAGTCTTTTGCTAGCCTCCACCTCGATTGAGTATGGAATTCTACTCGTGCATCCAAACTCCTTAAACCAAAGTTTTCCCACTGTGAACACCATACCTACCTACATGTGGTATTTAAACTGCCACTCCAAGTAAATTGCTCATGTGTTACCTTTAAAACCTTCAAAATTACTCCTGCTTTGTGTTCTTGTTTTTGCTCATGAGGACGTCAATAGAGAATCTTCATCTCACTTGTTGATTGGATTTCACACCTTGGAATAGTGGCTTCATCCGCTTATCCAAATGATAGAAGAGCTGGTAGCGGGGTGCCCAGCCCCAAATTAATACAAACAAATCCTCTTCACTATTTTTGCCCCTGATTATATCAGTAAAAGCATAATTGTGTAAACAAAAGAGAAAGAGGGGTGACCTTCTACACCAGTTGCGTCCTTCACCATGGGAGCCTCTCTTGTGAATCCAGTTAGCTTGTGATGTATTGTATTGTTTGTTTACCATTCGTTGACATAAGCATACACCTCTCCTAAAAAAAATAGACACTCCTCCACGGTATCAAACTTTTAATACATCTGTTTAATAAAATAAAATCTCTAGCACATGAGTGATCCCTTCTTCCCTCTGCGAAGGGTCTTTCTTTTATTTTTATGTTGAGTCTCCATCTTATAACATTATGCACATTTGAGAGAGAATTTTTTCCATTCTGAGTTCTATGTGCATTTGTCCCATAAACATCAATTATTACTTCATGATGTGATATTATTTGTGCTTAAATTATTTGTTCTAGTCTTCCTCATGAACTTTGGAAGTGTCCTGGCATTTATGTTTTTTTTATCCATGATCCTTTATTTAAGATACTCTTCATGATGCAAAGTGATTGCTATGCTTTATTATTAAAGTTCTACTTATCATGTTTGTGTTTGAAGTTCTATGATCTCAACATACATATGCTTCTACATTTTAATGATCAAGTTTATGATAGTAGCATGTCACCTCAGAAATTATTGTGTTTTATCGTTTACCTACTCGAGGATGAGTAGGAACTAAGCTTGGGGATGCTTGATATGTCTCCAACGTATCTATAATTTCTGATGCTCCATGATCATATTATGCCAATTGCTACATGTTTTCTCCCTTATTTATAGCATTTTTATACGTTTTCCGGGACTAACCTATTAACAAGATGCCAAGTGCCAGTTCCCTGTTTTCTGCTGTTTTTGGTTTCAGAAAAGTTGTTCTGGAAACATTCTCGGAATTGGACCCCACAAAGCCCGAAGTGCCTATTTTCCCCGCAAGCATCCAGATCACCAAAGGAGAGTCGAAGACAGGCACCAGGGGGCACACCATAGGGTGGAGCGGCCTCCCCGTGTCTACGCCAGCTATAGGTGTGGGGCCCCTGGCGTCCACCGCCTCTGCCCTTTCTCCTGTTTATTCTCCCGGATGGAAAACCCTAGACACCTGATAAAAACTCCCTGAAAAGTTCCACAGCCGCCGTCGTCGTCAACCCTAGATCAGGGGGTTTCTAAAGCTGTCTCCCGGCACCCTGCCGGAGAGGAAATCATCACCGGAGGCTTCTACATCACCATGCCTGCCTCCGGAGTGATGCGTGAGTAGTTCAACCCTGGACTACGGGTCCATAGAAGTAGCTATATGGTTGTCTTCTCCTCATATGCCTCCATGTTTAGATCTCGTGAGCTTCCTATCATGATCGAGATTGATCTTATGTAATTCTATATGATGTGTTTGCTGGGATCCGATGAATATTGACCTTATGCCAAGTTGATTATAGTCTTTATTGCATATGTTATTTGTGATCTTGCATGCTTTCTGTTGCTAGTGGTTGCTCTGGCCAAGTAGTTGCTAGTGACTCCAAGAGGGAGTATTTTTGCTAGATAATGGGTTCATGCCTCCTTTTCGCCTGTGCTCGAGTGACATAAACGTGACGGGAGAGGATGTGTTCTTGCCACTAGGGAGAAAACAACGGTGTGAGTGCCCGCGTGCACAAGCATTGCTTAGATTACACACATTGTTTAATGCATTTATGTGTTGCTTGCAACTTAATACCTAAGGAGGTTCGGATGATAACCTGAGGGTGGATTATTAGTCATAGATTCAGATGGATTTCGGTCTATGCATTTTTTGTAATGCCCGCACTAAATATCGTAGTAGTCATCATGTTATAATGTGCACTGCGGTGCAACCTCTATTTTTCAATTGCCCAGCTGTAATTTGTTCACCCAAATAAACCATTGAGTCGTAAATGACCTATTTAGTTCCGGATGAAATATTGATTGACTTTCCATTATTCCCTTCTTCCAGCGAAGTGCTTTAACTCTCTTACATCTACCCTCTCTTCCAATCAAGTATCTAGAGAAGGTAGCGAGCCTTTTGAGGTATGGCCTGATAGCACCTTATAGTATTGACACGAATGCTTGAATTTCTGACCTCACTGGTCTCAAATAAATAGACTTTCCTATCCTCTTAAGGTTCTCTATGCCCTCAGACATTGATTGCTATACAGAAAAGTATTTTAATATTTATTATTATTATGAGGCTGAGAGAGCAAGTAACTTAATGAAGCAAGACTTCGATGAAAAGGAGAGAGTTCTCCACACGAATGAACGACTCATCAGGTTCGAACTGACATAGGCCTTACTAAGACGTATATTCCATGAAGGAGTCGCTAAACTTCTGTTAGGTTCTTATCTTAGATTCCGTCTGTCTAAACAAAACGGAGTCTAGTTCTTTTGGTTACTTAAAGTCTCTCCCATTTGAGGTGAATCCTGTCCACCCCATGGGTTGGCGCTCTCTAACTAAGAGCATAGTATCTTACTCGACTTGCAAAGTCGAGAGACCTATCTTGGGATCTCCATCTTATGAACAGTGCATTACTGCAACTGAACCAAGGTAGGGGCGCCCATAGACGGGCCAACCGCGTTACCGGAAAGTTTTGCCTGCGTGCAAACTACCTATCCCTTTTCAAAAGAACGTCGATTTCCATCTCAACAAAGAATGAACTCCAAATAAATGAAAGCAATATTGCTTGTTGTCCTATTACTCTTTTTGCCCGCCTTGTGGAGCTTTGGAAAGTAGAGAAATTGAATAAAGTAACTCTCGGAAACTCTTATTGGACGAGAGAGAGTCAATATGATATTGGCATGGGTTCTATCAACGAAACACAGAAGTTTTTGATTGGCCTTTATCATTCGGAACCCTCTCCGTATTAGTAAGCGGGCCCACACCCAGACTCTGACTTCAATGGTGGGAACAACCTCAGCACTCCGGCGTGAACATGAACAATCATTCTATGAAAAATATCATGTATGATAGTGGTCGATCCCTCGGGAGTGACATTCGTTACTTTTGATTTTGTTCACGCGGTGATCTTCTCTCTTTCCAAGAGTACTACCATGTACGTAGTCTATGTCTGGGGAGACATGTGCGGTAGAGAGGTCCCCCACTTTGAATCCTGTCCCGTTAGCATCTCTGATCCGAGAGTTGGGATGACTCTGTTAGTTTCGGTCAGGAGCCGGACGGTAATGGACCTACAACCCTATGGACTAGCTGCAGAGCTAACCTTTGTTCTATCGGTTTGGTTGTTGCTACCAAGACGATTTCTTTATGCCCATCAAAGAACCTCGAAATGCTAATCCACGAAAAACGATACGAGAAATGCGAAATAACTCAACTACGGAACGAGGGCGACCCGTGACCTCATTTTCTTACTCGTGCCATTGAACTCTTTCTTGGCAACTTGGACAACTTATAACGATGTTTGTCCCGCATATCAGACGGAAGATCGGGTTACAAAATTCGAAAGCTTTCGTCTCAATTCGTATTTAGCCGCGAGCAATCTACGTTTGTGATCTCGTATATTTCGTCGCTTCTCCGACCTCTTACTTAGTTTCCCCCTCATCTTTTAGCAAAAATCCGCTCCATAGTAGTAAAGTCTAGCTCGCCTATGAAATGGATAACCCTTGCTGCCATAGCAACAAGATTTTAAGGGCTTCTGTTGAAGCGGAATAGGAGGAAGCCATGCATTCTTTCAAGAATCTCCAACCCCCCCCTTTACCTTCTCTTTCTATTCTATAAAAAGGCGAACATCTAATCTAGGCCCCGTCGCCTTTCTATGAAGGCGAGCAGCTCAACCCCCTTATTGAAATTTGGATATTAAGGAAGCCGTATTTCGCAATAGCAGCTCCGAGAAGCTGGGCTTAGGGTGCGCCTCCTGCGGTCGTTTCAGTGACTCAATTGGTTGGCTTCCCTCAGCTCAGACTGGTGTCTCCACCTCTCCTAGGACCGGAATGATTATCCCCGCCCGATGGGTCTACATTCATCCTTGAATGTCGTCGGGTACTCTTCACTTCCCCGCCATTCTTGTAACCGTCACCTGTAATCCGCGCAGGTGTGTCTGCACCCCCTGGAGTGGACGAGAAAGAAAGGATTTTTTTCTCGGAGCAACCCCCAGGTTCCAGACCCAGGAGTTCACTTTCCCGTATGAGCATTCAGTACATATATAAGTAAGTGGAAGATTCAAAGGGTCACCACACCTTCAAGTCCGAGCATTCCGTAGATGACGCCCTTGCAATCACACCATAAGTGCTAGTGCTCCTACTAATACAGGGATACCTTGATATCGGTTAGTCAAGGGCCTTGCCCAATAGAGAATTTATTGTCTGTTCAATGCTGTCTCTGATCGAGGATTAGTTGTCTGTTCTGTTAAGTCGGATCTAGATATGAACCAGCGGCAAGATATCAGAAGAGTTGGTCAAGAAATGACGTATTTGTTCTCTGCAAGGGGGACCAGCACGCACTATTTCCGCGGTCCAAAGAGAGAGTGGAACCCACACAAAGCGAGGACTTGAGTTCAGCTAGTTCTAGCTTAGAAGAGAATGCTGGGAGAATGATGGTTGATGAAAGAAAGGGGTCCTGCCCCGGCTACTATTATGAATCTGGTATCGGGATTTGGTTTCACCGAATGTGCAATCAAGCTCAGAGACAGCAGCTCAGGGGTCATTCCAATGAAAGACGAATGGAGTGGTTGGGTCCGTTTTAGTTGGGGCATTCTAGGATCTTTTTCTAATGGGCTTTCGTCCCTTCGCCCTAATCTTACTCTCCTTGAAAGGATGAAGCAGCCGCTCTGCCGTCGGATCCGCTCCGCTGAGGTTTAGCTAGGGGCAAATGAGACTTAAGTTCTAAATAAATCTGAGCAGGAGGGCCCATTTGATCATTCCGACGGTACATCCCTTCCATGGGTAGAAAAAGTGGTGGGTTCAGGGCTACCAATTAGGGTATACAACAAGGCTTCCAGATTCCATTCACTGGGCAGGAGAAGGGAGAAGTTCTACTGGGTTTAGCTTATCACTAAGTGTAGAGCAAGCATGCTAATGCTTGCGGAGAGTGGGGTTTTGGGAATCCATCATGTCTGTCTTGCGTGTGTTAGCTTCTATCTATGCCCCCTCGAAGGAAGCGGATAACTTGGATAAGGAATCCTTACAACTATGGAACTTTTCATACGCATTTATTGATGGACCGGTAAACTAGACCCGAAAAACTCCTTTTTTTTCACGAAAGGCCCATCACAAAATTCTGGCGCAACGCTATGACGAGCGTTCTCACAAGCCGGCACCTCGATGCACCCGTCTCAAGAGTTGTACACCTTACATGTGCTTCACGCCACAATCTCTCACTTTCTGGTCCTCCATCTGTCTCCATCATATAATCGATCTCACCTCTCACGTCTGAGTGAAAAAACCATATTTGTTAGTATATATAAAGGCCGAGAGGACACGTTACTTTTATGGAGAGACACCACTAGTGAACCTATGAACCCCGGTCCATTTTCCACACTGTTAAACAAACCACAACAATTTTCTGCTCTCTTTACTTACTGCAAGCATGCACTGTTTTCCACACTATACGTCTAGTCTTTGATTTTAGCAAGACCGGTGAGATTTACAACCTCACTGTACCATTGGGGCAAAGTATTTTGGTTGTATTGTGTGCAGGTTCCACGTTGTTGCTGACACCGGTGAAGCGCCAGCACTACCGTCAGTGGCATCAACCTTCCGAAGGTCCTATTCCTCCTACTGGACTGATAACCCTGGTTCTTAACTAAGGGGAAAACTCCTACCGCTGTGCTCATCACACCCTCCTCTTGAGGTTCCCAACACGCAAGCATCAATAAGCACTGTACTGCTCCTTTCATATGTACACCTTCATGCAGAGGATGGTACGCTGAAACTAGATGATCTCCTTCACCTCTGAGAAGAAGGCAGGGATAGGGGGCCAACATCCCCTAGATGCTCCCCTAGCGGCATTGTTGCTCCTACGATCATCTGACATGAAAGCATCCACATAGGCAACCGAAGTGGTCTTGTTCTTCACATAAAGCCTCTTGAACTTGTGATCAACCTGGTTCCCATACATGTCACATTCCTTCATATTCTCATCAATGAGAAGCATAATGTAAGGGGCATAAGGAATAGTCAAGCGGGATACCATGGCATCGTGCATCTCATGGAAAATGAAGTCCATCACATGAAGAGTAAAATACTCAGTAGGATCCTCATAAGTAGTGACCTCATGAGCAAGCAGATGGAGGTCCACCGAAGAACCACGGATAGCATTGTTGTTACCTCCACTCAGGTCAATGTTCTCCATGTAGATCTTCACAAGCACATCGTACAGTGGTAGAAGTCCTACATTCTCACCAATCACCCTTGTTGGGACATAGAGATCAGCTAGCTCATTCTTGCTAGTCCTCTCAGGAGCGTGAAGGCGAATACCCGAAGGGAGATTTGAGCTCCTAAAGAATAGCCAAGAACTCTCGCGAAGTTGTGGAAGGTAGCCTCGAAGTACACTAAGCCAGACATCCACTTCATAGTCCTATCCTCATCTCATTTGAGAACCGGAGTAGCGAAGAATTGCTTCATAAGGGTGACATTGTAGTGACATTGGAGCCCCATCCTATTAGTGACCACAACTGCCTCAAAGAATTACTTCTTTCCGCGAAGAAGATCCATGTTGACAGGGTGCATTGGACGTATCGGATGCTCAAAAGCCATACATACGTCATCATACACATATTTTTTCTTCAAGCGCCAGAAATTTCCCTTTTGAAGACCTTCTACTTTCTCCTCATCAAGGAACCAATCTCGCTGCCTCATAGCTGCATTGTCAATGATTTACATGTCCTCCTTGTAGTTCCCCCTCTGACCTTTACCTTTATTCTTCGGGCCAGCTGGCACTTTGACCTTGCTCAGAGCCTCGCGGTTGCGCTGGAGGGAACATCTTTCATCCACATAACCCTTAGCTTCCTCAGACTGAATAGCATAGTTGCGAGAACGCTTCGGAGGGTTATTCATCAGAGAACCACCTATGAAAGAGAATAAGGAGGATAGAATATGGGATGAGTACACACAAGGTAACAAAGAAGAGACATACACACATTAGAGATGGTACACGTTGTCGTCCATAGAGGAATCAAAAGAAGAAAAACCAACATGTTTCTGTCGCAGGGGGGGATATCCCTGCCTGGTAAGGGATGGATATTTCGGCCCCAGATATTCCGGAACACGGGGGGGGGGGGGGGAGGATATTCCAGCCCCAGATTATCCGGCCTGTGGGGGGCGGATAATCCGGTCCGGTGAAATTTTCTCAATCTGATTCAAACTCTAGGTCTAGAAATATATCAGAACAAAGTCTACCAAAACTAATGTATATACATTGCAATGGAGTGTATAGGCAAAATCTACCCCAAACAAAAACTTGTAACTCCACAAGAAAAGGTAAGGGAGTAAGAACACCCTAAATAGGAAAAGTATGGAGTTACCCTCTTCCATGGAGGAACCGCGTGGGGGAAGATGATGCCCGAAAGATCGAGGGAAGGGATCCGGAGAGTACCCAAGATTTTTCGGTGGCTGGAACTCCTCCGGTGAGGAGGGGAGGTAGCAGTGAGCAGTGGGAGGAGAGAGGTCGGGGTGGAGGGGAAGTTCTGATCTAGAACTCCCCACCCCTGCCACTTCTAGCATGAAAACGAAACCGCTAGGGGCGGATATTCCGTCCCCCGGGATTATCCGGCCTGGGGGAGGATAATCCGTCCTGCACGGCCACTTCCTCAAAACAAATAACAAAGGACCCTTGTGTGTAGTAATTAGATGATTTTTTAAGAGAAACGAAGGGCATAACATAGATACTTCAAACTGGAAATAGTACTCCATACTCTTATTTGCAAGAACCAAATTCACAAAAGCAAAATTTGAGTATGTTTCCTAAGAACAACTTAGAACTAGAAGTACCAAGATATACAAATAAGAACCAACTCTTCAAGAGAAAAGGTTGGTGTCCTAAACCACCATGTAAGAGATTATTGTATGACACCACAAAGATATATCTTGGGTGCATTGCCAATTCTCGACATTGAAGCTCACAATTCAACATTAGAAATAGAGAGATAACAATGAATTTTTTTCTTTGGGTATAATGGGGGGAGGGAGAACCCAATGTGTTAGGATAACACTCCCGCTATGTCCATGCCTACACCTAACCCAAACACATAGTCAACTATATTGAGTGTGTGCAAGATCGTCATGTCAAACTTCTTGAATCATCCAGAGGATTCGTGAAGATTTTCGCGAGATTATCCTTGGTTGGGACATAAATTAGCTCATTATCACCTCTTGCCACATGAACTCGGATGAAATAATGACGAATCTTAATATGCTTTGTCCTTGTGTGTTGCGCGGGGTTGTAGGCAATCTTAATGACACTCTCATTGTCACACAAGAGCGGCACCTTGTCCAAATGAACATCATACTCTTTGAGGGTTTGCCTCATCCATAGCAATTGGGTGTAAGCACTAGAGGCTGCCACATACTCGGCTTCGGCGGTGGAGAGAGATATACAATTTCACTCCATAGAAGACCAACTCACCAAATACCTACCAAGGAATTGGAAAACCTCGGAAGTCGATTCCCTATCATCTTTATCACCGGCCCAATCCGAGTCTGTGTACCCTTGGAGAGAAAATTGTGCCCCCTTTGGGTATCACAAACCAAATCTGGAGGTCTGAACCAAATACCGAAAGATCCTATGAACCACCACCAAGTGGCTTTCCTTAGGAGATGCTTGATACCTTGCACACACACCTACACTCAACACGATATCGGTCCTAGATGCACAAAGGTAAAGCAAAGAACCAATCATAGAATGATACAAGTTTTGGTCTAGATCTTTACCGTCCGGATTGCGCTTGAGATGGCATGAGACATTCTCTTTAGCACCTTTTAAGTTAAACCTCTTGAGCATGTCTTGGGTATACTTGCCTTGAGAGATGAAAGTCCCACGAGCCAATTACTTGATTTCAAATCCAAGAAAGAATCTCAATTATCCCATCATAGACATCTCAAACTGTCGGTGATAAGCTTTGAGAATTCATTATTAAAAGCTTGGTTAGTTGAGCCAGAGATAATATCATCCACGTAGAGTTGGCATATGAAAAGCTCTCATTTTACCCTCTTTGTGAAAAGGGTGGGGTAGATCTTCCCAACTTCAAACCCACGGTCTACCACGTGGTTCTTTTTTAAGTCCATAGAGAGCCTTATCGAACTTGTAGGCATAGTTAGGGAAGTTGAGATTCTTGAACCCTTGAGGTTTCTTAACATATACCTTCTCTTTCAATGGACCATTTAGAAAAGCACTTTTGACATCCATTTGTTGCAATTTAAAGTTATGCGAATATGCATATGCAAAAAGGATATGGATGGACTCAAGGCGAGCTACGGGAGTATATGTTTTATCAAAGTCAATGCCTTCCACGTGAGTGTAGCCTTGAGCCACCAATATTGCTTTGTTTCTTATGACAAGTCCATGCTCATCTTGCTTGTTCTTGAATGTCCACTTAGTGCCAATAACATTGTGGCAATTCTTTGGATTCTCAACTAGCTTCCAAACTTATTGCGCTCAAGGTTATTAATCTCATCATGCATAGATTCTAACCAATCCGAGTCCTCAAGAGCTTCAAACACTTGCTTTGGTTCCACCATGGATATGTGAGCTTGATACTCATTAAAGTTTTCCAATTTCTTTCGTGTGGATTTTCTAGTTTGAACATCATTCAACACCTTGTCATTGCATGCATCAATACGCTCCAAGGCTCTTCTAATTCTTATAGCACGACAGGCTTCGATCTCCTCATTATTGCAAGGAGGAATCAGTTGACCGTCTTGATCATTTGTGTCCCCGTCTTGACCGAAAAGTTGGCCTTGATCATCATCTTCAATACTTGCTTCAACTAGAAAATAAAATGACAAATAAGGTTGATATTGGCCTTGACCTTGGCTAGCTTGAATGATTGGAGTGCTTGGTTCTTGCGTAGAAACTTCGTCAACAAGAGGAGGGTCTTGAGCTTGTTCTTGGTTAGGTGCATCAGTTGCTCCCTTGGCATGATCTTCCATTGTAGACAAGGGCTCCACTTGAGTAGAGCATAGTTCTTGTTGATCCACCACAAGGTGTCCCTCGATGGGGCGGAAAAATTCCACACCGATCCTTCATATGGCATCTTAAGGCATTTCAACATCTACATTAGAAACATGAAATTGCGCCAATTGGGAGCCATCATTTTCCTTGAAACCCACACTACAAGATTGTATGAAAATCCGTGCGGTCTTTTCAAAGACTCTATAAGTGTGGGATTCGGCACCGTAACAAACAAATATACCCTCAATAGGTTTAGATTAAAATTTAGACAACCGAACACCCTTTATCAAATAGAAACATTTACAACCGAAGACATGGAAGTAGGAAATGTTGGGTTTGTTGCTGGTGAGGATTTCATATGGAGTCTTCACTAAGCCCTTGTGTCGGATATATGCCAACTAGGGGTATGTACGTCATTGACCGAAGGCCAGATTACCAGGGTGGCTTGCAGGCAATGGAGCAAAGTCCATTGGGCGACCCAGTAAGCTGACGCGTAGGAAGCCGGATTCAAGAAGAACCTGGACCACGGCCCACTACGTGGTCCGTCTTGAAGGAGAAGCCGGATGCCTTACTTTCCAAGAATAGGATTACTTTCCGTAGTCTTCTAGGTTTCCTTCCTGTAAGCCCTAGTTCGGCTATCTATATAAAGTCGGATAGGAGCAAAAGAAAAAAACGAAGAATAGGGGTTCGAATAGCTAGAAGCCAACTCGTCGGGAAGTTCATCCTTGCCGAGTTAGCAAAATTATACTCACATTGTACTTTGTATACTTCATGATTCAACCCTGATTTAATGAGATTGCAGGAGTAGGAACACCACCATAGTTGCGACGTACCGAACCTGGGTAAATCGTGTTCTCGTTTCCAGTACTTCCACATTTCCACCCACGGTTCTACCAGTAGGCTTATGGCACCCTAGGCCATGAACCTAACTAATAAGACTCGGTAGTTGGCGCCCATCATGGGGCCAGCGGCGTCGGGAGTCACGTTTCGAGCGGGGATACTCGGCGGAATCGGCATAACGATCACCGTCGGAAGCCTGGCATTCGACGGTGACGTCAGACGCTTCCTCGACACAGAATCACCTGGTAAGTTCTTGCGTATTACCCATCGGATCTTCTAACGTTTTATTGGTTTGACGGCAGAAGCAATGGAAATCATGGTGGAAGTATTTATCCCACCCGCCCTATGCCCAATAGATGAAGGCTTCAATGTCGGATTCTGCGCAGATCTTCCCTATTCATACATAGTGGCGGATCAAGCCTCAATAGCTGCATATCGCCAAAGCATGACTGGATTTTCCGCCTCCCAGGAGATTCGTGCAGCGAGATCGCACTTTGTTGGCATGGTTCAGTCAGAGATCACCGACAACACGGAAGACGAAAATCCTGTGGAAAAGGCAGAAAACATTGATTCCACAGAAAAGGTGGAAGATCTGACATCCGCCAATCAGGCGACGAACTCGGAAGCCGAGTCCATATTTGCAGCCATTGAAACAAGATTGGACTCGGAAACCGGATCTACAGGGTATAACATAGATTCCGAGGATAAAAATGAAGATGCCTTCGAGAGAAAGGTGAAATCCATGCAGGGGAGCTTCCATGAAGTACTCATGGAAAAAAACAACCACAAAGTCGGATGCTGAAGATGAAGAGGAAGCAGATCCTAAAATGCCTCCTCCAGATAAGGAGGAAGAAGGAGAGGAAGAGGATGGCGACAAAAGTCCGTCTTATCCTGACGTCAAGGAATTGACGGAAGATGAACCAAATAGAAAAGTTCCATCTTCCAAGAAGGAAAATAAGCCCACCAGGAAGTTGCTCTCCAAATAACAAAATAAAAAGATGGAGAAATTGGGAGACATCGCCAACAAAAACCTGGAAGTTGGCAGAAAAAGTGGCGTAAAGACGACTAGGAAGAAAAAGACTGAGATCCCTGTTCCACAAATGTCGGAACAGGAAGAGATCAATCTGATCCAAACCCTGGTTGGAAGATGCGAACCACCGGAAGTGCTGGAAGCTAGAAGGCAGGCCCTAATGCGTCAACAACAACACTTATTCCGGACTCGGGAAAATCTCCTCAAAACCCAGGAAGTTGTCAAAGAGCGACAGGAAGAAAACGAGGAGTACAAGCGCCGTAAAAGTCTGGAATAAAACCTACAATGTTACCCGGAATTTCAAAGCCGGAAGAACTACCAGCCACACAACATTTTGAAAACCCGTCTTCGCAAAGGCAAGTTAACAACACAAATGCTAAGGGCGAGCGCATATACAAGACTGCAGCTAAAAATGCATAAGCCGCGTTCGCCATCCTTAACGATGACATGTACTGCAATGACGAAAAGTTGTAGAGAGTGTATGCTTTCTTAGGAAAGGTATTACAACAGAAACAACGAGGGAAAGCACGTTCAGGCAAGCTACATGATGATTCAGCCATGTGCAAAACTGCCACGTGCGCCGCTGGAGCACCTGACCCAGGTGAACCCGGAGATTTAGGTGATTGGAAGGAGAATAAGGGAGATCCGAACAAGTACAAGAAAATTCTGGATAACATGGATGAAGCGTCCAGGACAGGACCACATCCGCCAAAAGGCGATAATAACACAAAACCTTGTGCCGACAAGGAACGGGAAGAGAAAAACCGGAATGACGGAAAAACATTGCCGCCTCCGAGACAACGATACGTCAACGTATCCTTAATTTCTGATGTTCCATGTTGTTTTCATGTTATTTTCTACATGTTTGCTATACAATTTATGTCAGTTTTATCAATTTCCGGGACTAACCTATTGACAAGATGCCATAGAGCCAGTTCCCTTTTTTTCTGCTGTTTTAAGTTTCAGAAAAGTTGTTTCAGAAAAGTCTTAAAATTCCCGAGGGTTCCACAGAATCCTGAAGAGGCTCGGAGAGGGGCCACAAGGGGGTCACACCATAGAGCAGCGCGCCCCTGGCCGCGCCTAGGGGTGGTGTGGGCCCCTCGGGCGTCCACCGCCATCGCCCTTTTTGCCTATATACCCCCCCGATAAGTGAACCCTAAAGGTATCCCACTTTTTCCCGAGAAACACCTGAGGCCGCCGTTATCATCATCCCGAGATCGGGAGGGTTCTGGAGCTCTCCCCGGCACCCTGCCGGGAGGGAAATTCATCACCGGAGGGGTCTACACCACCATGCCCTCCTCCAAAGTGATGTGTAAGTAGTTCATCCCTGGACTGCGGGGCCATAACAGTATCTAGATGGTTGTCTTCTCTACTTTATGTCTCATGTTTAGATCTCGTGAGCTGCCCTACATGATCGAGATCATCTTTATGTAATGCTACATGTTGTATTTGCCGGGATCCGATGAATGTTGAATGCTATGTGTTTTGATTATATATCTATCATGTTATCTTCATGCATATGTTATTTATGATCTTGCATGCTCCCCGTTATTTGTAGATGCTCTGGCCAAGTAGATGCTAGTGACTCCAAGAGGGAGTATTTATGCTCGATAGTGGGTTCATGCCTCCTTTGCATCTGTGCTTGGGTGAAAGACTTGTGACGGATGGAGGATATGTTGTTTCCATTAGGGAGAAAACAACCATGTTTACTTTGTTTATATTGTTTACATTACACACTTTGCTTACTGCGATTATCTGTTGCTTTCAACTTAATACCCAACGTTTGTTCGGATGATATTCGGAGGGTGGATTATTAGTCATAGATGCAGTTGTATGACGGTCTATGTATCTTGTTGTAATGCCCGCATGAATCACATAGTAATCTTTATGTCTTGCATATGCACTACGGCGTGGCCTTCATTTCTGTCAATTGCCCAGTTGTAATTTGTTCCCCACACATGTTATTTATCTTTTATGGAGAGACACCACTAGTGAACTGTAGACCGCAGTTCATTTTCTCATACTGGTAATACACACACTATTTCCACTGTTTTCACACAGCTGCTACTATTTTCATATTGTTCTCATACTGTTTTCCACACCATATGTTTAACCTCTTTGTGTTCAGCAAAACCGGTGAGATTGACAACCTCACTGCTTCGTTGGGGCAAAGTGATTTGATTGTGTTGTGTAGGTTCCATGTTGCTGCTGAACCGGTAGTGCGCCCTACCATCTCAGCTACATCAACCTTCGGAAGTTGTTTTTTTCTTCTACTGGTCGATTCAACCTTGGTTTCTTTCTGAGGGAAACTTGGTATTGTGCTCTTCATACATTCCTCTTGGGGTCTCCCAACGAACGTGTGTTACACGCGCATCAGACACCCAGATGATAAAGCCGTAAGATATGATCGCCCTCACAGGCGTGAGAGATCCCAAATCCCTCTGAGGAAAAAGGAATGTGTAAGGAGTAGAACTCCGCCTCATTCCAAAGGATGGGATGAGGAAGAAATTGGAATGATCCCAGAAGAGTGTATTCACTCAACAATGGACCAGAGCAGAGCAGATCCCCCTTTGTTCATTCAGCTAGAAGGTATTCTGCACACGCCGATAAGGCGGAAAGATACGATTTGTATTTCGGTCCAAAGTGTTTCACTGATAGGATCTGAAAAATCAGTCTACATTTTGGCTTTGCCAAAGTTGGGCTAACTTATTAAAAGTATACTAGAAGCACAAACCCAGATACATGGCTCTCTGATTACTACACCATCGTACAAATCAACAAAGGGACACACCTGGAAGCCGTCAAATTCCTACCCCTAATGTTGTTGGATGGAGCTCGAGACTGGATTAATGGACTTATGTCAAGAACAGTGCACAGCTGGGCGGATATGGCTCGATTTTTCGCTCAGCACTTATGTGGCACGTATAAACGCCCCAAAAGCATTAACCAGTTGAAATGTTGCGTCCAATATGAAGACGAGTCATATGTCGACTTTATCTCAAGATGGACTGCAATGAAGAATAGTTATTGTGGAGTAAGTGACATACAAGCAATGCATGCTTTCATCAATGGCCTGAAACCTAGCCTTGTACCTTTCATGGTTGGTTCCAAAACGCACAAGGACCTAGGTTCTATGCTCACAACCACCAATGATCATGCAGCAGCCGAAGACGGCATTATAGCAAGAGGCGGAAATATTAATGCATTAGTTCAAGCCAAAAAGGCGTCTCGCTCTGAAAAGAAGACTACTCTAGAAGCACAGCTAAAACCCAAATAAGTAAATATAGCCTTTGGAAAGGATAATACCAGCAGATGGAAAGGCAAAAGCACAAAAAAGCAGGCAACCTATCTCCTACTCTAAGGTAGAGTGGGAAAAATTAAAGGGAAATCATGCGTTCACCATGCACATTTTGGAAAGCCTACCCATACAAACTAGCAATGCCAACTTAACAAGCACATGAAAGGCAACACTGGAGCCGAGAATAAGGGAAATAATTCCAAAAGGAAGTTCAATAAGAAAAAACCGGAAGCTTATAAAGAAGAAAGTGAGTATGATACTGGCGACAAAATCCAGGAGCAGCAACAAAAAGGCGAACCTAAATTCCCGAGAGTCAAAGGAGAATGTAACTTAACTTACCTTGCGATCCCATCATCAAAACAAGTGAAGCGATCATGGAGATAAATCAACGCGGTCGTACAACTAACTCCAAAGTACTTGAAGTATTCAAAGGCGCCAACTACTTGGGATCGGTCAGATCACCCGGTAATATCCCGAAACCCGGCACACACGCCTTGATAGTAAGCCATGTTGTTCAAAACACTAGGCTCAAGAGAGTGATGATGGATGGAGGATCAAGCATTAAGATCATGTACCTGAGTACACTGAAGAAATTGCTTTTGTCGCAACCCCAGCTCAAGTATAGCAATACGCGTTTTCATGGCATTGTTCCTGACAAGCAAGCACATTCCCTACGAGAAATCTCCTAGAAGTAACCTTCGGAAAGACGGATCACTTCCGCCAGGAGATGATTTTGTTTGAAGTAGTACTGTTCGAAAGAGTGTATCACGCAATACTCGGACGTCCGGCTTTCGCCAAATTTATGGCCAGGTCCTTCTACATCTACAACAGGCTCAAGATGTCAGGGCCGAAAGGCGGAGTAATCATTTTTTAAGGATATTTCAAGATGGAAAATGAGCTAGAGCTGGGAAACACCCTTTGTGCTGAGCAGGTAATACAAAAGGAAGAGCTGAAGGAGCTAGCCAATGAGGTATCGCCGCCAGAAATGCCGTGAGGAAAAGAAAGTCGTAAGCCGTCCGACAACTTCAAAGCATCTGAGAATACAAAACAGGATATCCTGGATCCCAAAGATCCAGCAAAATACGTCGTTGCAGGAACCGGAATGACCGACAAATAAGAAAGCGCATGCACTCATCGAGTTCCTCCGTGAGAACGGGGATATTTTCACCTAGTATCCTTCAGTTATGCCAGGCGTACCCCGCGAACTTGCTGAGCACCAACTGAAGGTTATTCCACGATCAAAACCCGTCAAACAAGGTCTCCGTCAGAATCATACGATAGGCTATTGACTAGGAAATCATCCGACTTTTAGCAGCTGAGTTTATCCGGGAAGTCATACATACCGATTGGTCTGCAAATCCGGTATTAGTCCTGAAGAAGGAAACAATTGTTCTTAGGATGTGTGTAGATTATACCGGTCTAAACAAATTGTGCCCAAAAGATAGGTTCGTGTTGCTCTGAATCGATCAAATAATAGATGTCACTGCTGGCTCTGAGCTTTTATTCTTTTTGGACGTTTATTCCGGTTACCATCAAATACTCATGAAAGAAGAAGACCAAATAAAAACCTCTTTCATAACACCCTATGGAACGTATTATTACATAACCATGCCTTTCGGCATAAAGAATGCTGGAGCCACATACCAGTGTTGCATGCAAAGATGCTTGCATGATCAAATAGGTAAAAACGTCCATGTTTACGTGGACCGATATTGCCGTCGTTTCCAAGTAAAAGCATACGCTCCTTGAAGATCTATGAGAAACCTTCGACAATATCCGCACTTACAAAATGAAGTTAAATCCATTAAAGTGCGTATTCGGGGTTCCCTCAGGAAAACTTCTAGGTTTTATCATTTCTCACAGAGGAATAGAGTTAAACCCGGAAAAGATCAAAGCAATCCTAAACATCAAAAGACATACGTGTCTAAAAGACGTCCATATAATGACGGGTTATGCAGCCGCCGTAAGCAGTTTTATAAGCCAGCTAGGTGACAAAGCTCTGCCATTATATAAATTGTTGAAGAAATCCGATAAATTTGAATGGACAGAAGAAGCGGACAAAGCATTAACCCAGCTAAAGGAAACTTTAATTAAAGCTCCGGTTTTGGCACCCCCAAAATACGAAGAACCCATGTTATTGTATCTAACAACAACAAACAAGGTTATCAGTGCAGTGATAATTTTGGAAAGACGAATAAAGTATTCCAGATCAATACCCGGTGTGCTACGTCAGTGAAGTATTCTCGGAGTGAAAACAAAGGTATCCACATTATCAAAAGCTGGCATATGGCGTATTTTTTTTGCATCAAACTCCATCATTATTTCCAAGGACATTGCATAACAGTGGTAACAAAAGAACCACTAGGGGATATTATAAACAACGCAGATGCAACAGGCATAGTAGCCAAATGGGGCATTGAGCTTGCTGCGTTCGATATTAAGTACCAACCCCTGACGCCAATTAAATCCCAGGTGTTGGCAGACTTTGTAGCTGATTGGACATAAGCCATGGAAAATACATCAATGCTGGAGTCGGAATATTGGATCATGCATTTCGATGGATCCAAAATGAAATAAGGCGTTGGTGCAGGTGTGGTGCTAAAGTTTCCAAAAGGCGACAAAATGGAGTATGTATTACAAATCTACTTCAACGCCGGTTACAACGTGGCAGAATACGAAGCATTGCTTCATGGCTTGCATATTGCAAAATAAATAGGTGTTAAACGCATACTTTGCTATGGAGACTCAAATTTAGTACAACACAAGTTTAACCATACATGGGATGCCAAAAGCCCCATAATGGCGGAATATCGGAGAATTGTCGACGAATTCACGATTTTCTTCCTAGGATTTGAGGTAAATCACGTCAAAAGGGAAGAAAACTAAAACGCGGATTCTCTAGTCCGAATGGGCTCGGAAAGGGTGAAGACATTACCACCTGGTGTGTTAGTCCAACATTTGTATGAACTATCGATAAAAGACGGAGATGTTGACTATCCCCTAGTATCCGAGTCAATAGAGGTTCTACTCGTTATCCCGGATTGGACAATTTCATACTTAAACTCTTTAGTTGATCAGAAGTTCCCAGACGAAGTCTTGCAAAGGCAAATAAAATGTTGATGCAAAGGATACACGGTAATCAATGGTTGCCTGTATAAACACAGCACTATCGGAATTTTGTAGAGTTGTATTTCGCCGGAAGAAGGACGATAAACATTGCAAGAAATTCATGCCGAAGATGGCCGACATCATTCTCAATCAAAAAGCATAGTTAAGAAAGCATTCCGTGCAGGGTTTTTCTAGCTTACGGCCAAGAGAGACGCAGAGCACATAGTTAACACATGTGTTGGATGTCAGTACTACGCCAAGCAGACAAGTATGACGGCTCAAGCACTCAAGACTATTCCATAACATGGCCATTTGTGGTCTGGGGGATTGATATGATGGGGCCATTCAAGACTACAAGAGGCGGACTTGCACATCTACTCGTTGCACTGTATAAGTGACGGGAATATGCCCAAGAGGCAATAATAAAGTGGTTATTATTTTATCCTTGTTTATGATAAATGTTTATTTCTCATGATAGAATTGTATTAACCGGAAACATTGATACATGTGTGTCTAACAAACAAACAAAAGTTCCTAGTAACGCCTCTCGTTTAACTAGCTCGTTGATTAACTGATGATCAAGGTTTCCTGATCATGAACATTGGATGTTCTTATTACTGGGTTCATGTCATCAGGAGAATGATGTGATGAACATAGACCCAAATTAAGTATAACAATATGATAAAGTCATTCAGTTTATATTGTTATATCTTGCATATGAATTAACCTTATTCCTTAGACCATGAGATCATGTCAATCACTAATTCCAGAAGGGTGCTTTGATGTCATCAAACATCACGCCGTAACATGGTGACTATAAAGGTGTCGTTGGGTATTCGGAAAGTATTAGTTGAGGCTCATGGATGAAGAGTGAGATTTGTTCATCCAAATGACGGAGAGATATACTCTGGGCCCTCTCGGTGATATCACATCGACACCGCTTGCAAGCACGTGACTAGGTCACAAGGATGTCATATCACGGAACGAGTAAAACAGTACTTCTAGGTAACGAGATTGAACTAGGTATGGTTGATATCAGTGATCGGATCTTAGACAAGTAAAATATCGCGAGACAAAGGGAATTGGTTACAACATTTATGGTCACACGATCACTAGATTCATCGTTGAATGTGTAGGAGTCATTACGGATCTCCAGGTCCCGCTGTTGACTATTGATCGGAGAGGTGTCTCGATCATGTCTACATTATTCACGAACCGTAGGGTGGCACACTTAAGGTTTGATGACGCAATTGAGTGGATATGGAATATCGGAGCAAAGTTTGGACAAGACCGGAATTGTTTCGGCGATATTAAAATAGTCATCGGAATTGTTTTGGCGAATATTAAAATAGTTCAAGGTGGTATATGTTAATGTTTAATTAACAAATAGTTCAAGGGGGTAAGTGTTAATGTTTGTTAATCCCTCCGATCCCAATATCTGACGCGAGTAGAACTATCCATTTTTACTACACATGTTCACTTCCCACGACAGTTTTTGTGGATCGGAGGTAGTAATAGGATTAACAAATATTAAAATAAAGAAATAAAATTGTTTTATTTATTTATTAAAGAAAACCCTTGGAATTTTGAGTGGGAATTGATGAGAGAATGAGTGGGTTGAGTGGAGACTACACCCACATGTTGAGGGGGCAGGTGGAGGCACCAAAATTTCATGGCTGTCTCCCCCTCCTATATAAAGAGGGGTTGGACCTCCCTCTCCACACACAACTTGGTGTCATATCTCTCTCCCTCCTCCCGATGCTCCACCTCTTGGTCATCCGCTTGGTGAAGCCATGGCCGTCTAATTTCTCCACCACACCATGCCATCGTATTGCTGGAGTTTTCGGTGTATCCTCTACTTCCGCTGCCCTGCTGGATCGAGGGAACGGAGTTCGTCATCAATTTGTATGTGTGACCGAGTGTGAAAGCGCTGCCGGGTTACAGCGCTCTTCTTCGCGATTTTTAGATCGAAGTGAGTTCGACTACATCACCAACGAGATCCGATATCGTAACTCTTTGTGTATTTGAGGGTATGTTCTCCTCAAGGCTTTCTCTATGCACGTTGCTTTCATCTCCTAGATTAGATCTTGGCCCTTCGGGTATCTCTCGCGTAGGAATTTTTTTGTTATCTATGCAATGATCCCTTCAATGAGTATACCAAGTGGGTGGAAGCTAAACCCATAAAAAAACTTGACGGTGTGACTGTCAGAAATTTTGTCATAGACATAGTCATGAGATACGGCGTCCCACATAGCATAATTACGGATAACGAGACTAACTTTGCAATTGGAGAGCTGGAAAATATTGCCGGTAAACGGAATCCGCCTAGATCTTGCATCTGTGGCGCACTCACAATCCAATGGTCAGGTTGAATGTATGAATAGTTTAATATTGCAAGGAATATGCCCAAGACTCGAAACTCGTCTTCATAGAGCAGCTGGAGCATGGGTAAAAGAGTTGCCTTCCGTGCTTTGGAGTATAAGAACAACACCGAATAGACCAACAGGGCAGGCGCCTTTTTTCCGGTCTATGGTGCAGAAGTAGTGCTTCCAACGGACATGATCCATGATAGCCCTAGAGAGCAGGCATACGTTGAGTCGGATGTCGAAAGTGTGCAACAGGATGCCGTCGATCTTTTAGAAGAAGAACGAGAACTTTTCCTGTAGAGATCCACCATATATCAGCAGGGTTTATGGCGATATCATAGACGTAAAATCAAACATCGTTCTTTTAAGGAAGGCGATTTTGTGTTAAGGTTGGTGCAAGAAAGAAATGACAAGTTAGCCCCAATCTAGGAGGGACCGTTCGTCATTAGCAAAGCTAAGAAAAATGGGTCACATTACCTTGTAGACATTCAGGATACAGAAGATGACCCAAAACAGTTTTTTTTCAGGAATGCGCGAACAACGAGCCTTTTTATATTAAGAAGGAGAGAATGTTGGGTTACAGACAAATCCACCAGAACCGTACATGGCCGTAGCCAAACAGGAAAAGAAGCATAGAGGAAAATAAGCATAGATGTAGAGCTAGGAGAGACAAACATGCCATGGAGCATCTAGCATTTACGTCCTTTCTATACCTAGTCCAATTCTATGTAAACATTATTGAGATCATGAAATAAAGTCTCTCGGAAAAACATGCAATTTGTTTTCTGTCTTTACTGTTAAAAGCATGTTCCGCCTTTTCTATTTCTCAATGATCTTTTAATTTGCTTCAATGTTAACCCGAATTTTTCCTTTGTGCTAGGAGTTATAGAACTGAATGCTTTTTGCCTAAAAAGGCCACAGAACACGAGATTGTGCCTGCGTGCGTGGAGTTCATAGTTGTAAACTCCTTTTTTTCTTAAGTATTATCTGATTGTTAGTTTTGTTGGGTCTCTTGATCTAGTCTGTAAAGTGCCAAATTATGATCCATGATTCCGAGTTTCGACTGATTGGTTACTTAACCCGGTCACTCGGCGTGAAGATTTCATACTTTTGTAATCACTTAAACACTAAAGGAAGTTAAAGCATACAAACCAGAGAACTTAAAATAAAGGGAGACAAATTTTAACTTGCAAAGTTGTTTATAAACTGTAAAAGGATAAATTGTTCATACAAAACATAGAATGCATTACATATTAATATTAAATTATAGAATAAAATAATGCATTATATTGTCTTGCAGCATCGAGGACTTGGACTTAGACGGCATCGAAAAGTTGTCAGCATCTTCATCGCCGTCACTCTCGCTCGGGTTCTCCGGAGTGGAAGGGATTTCTTCTTCCAGGTAGAATGTGACGGTAGAAACCATCCGAGTTATCTTGGAGGCATGCCCTTTGATGGAGTCGAAAATCTCCGCCCTTTGCGCCTTAGTATATCCCTGAGGAATACCGGTGGCAATGCGCCAGGACTTGGCGGTGGGATAGTGCATCTTCATGAGCCCTAAGGCCATGCGCACTCCACCGCGGGCGGCAGATTTCAGTCAGCTTTTGCGTTAGTTGCTAACCTCTGCGAAGGCTTCCGGCGGCTTGCCCACATTCGAGTATTCGTCCTTTTTATCCGGAAGGCACTTATTGATAAGTACCATTCCGACTTTCTTCAATTCGGTGAAGAAAGCCCCGACGACTCGGATGCGGTCGATTCAAGAGGATGAAAGATCGCCTTCTGCTGCAATGAACAAAAGAGAAAAGCATAAGTCGAAAGTTCAGATGAAAAAGTATGCATTTGAACAAACGAATAATAAAACTGGTAAAAAAGTTTAAAACTTACCAAGGATTTTTTTTCCATCTCGACGACCTCCTCAAGCCGGAGATGAAGAGAAGGCTCCAGGTATTGATTTTTCTTTTGTCTTTCTTGGACTGTGATGAAAGCCGAGATTACGACAAACCCAGAGCCATCTGGTTTTCTTCCAGGCCTTTTTGCAGCTTCACATTAATTTTGTGAAGCTCCAAGTTCTTGGAGCGGAGTTGTTGGGCATTGATGCTTGCGTGTTGGGAACCCTAAGAGGAGGGTGTGATGAGCAGAATGATAGGAGTTTTCCCCTTAGTTAAGAACCAAGTTTATCAATCCAGTAGGAGAAAGAGGACCTTCAGAACGTTGATCCACTAACGGTGGTGCTGGCGCTTCACCGGTGTCAGCAACAACGTGCAACCTGCACACAACACAACCAAAATACTTTGCCCCAACGGTACAGTGAAGTTGTAAATTTCACCAGTCTTGCTGAAAACAAAGATTAGACGCACAGTGTGGAAAATAGTGTATGCTTGCAGTAAGTAAAGAGAGAAGGAAATTTTTGTGGTTTGTTTAACAGTGTGGAAAATGGACTAGGGTTCATAGATTCACTAGTGGTGTCTCTCCATAAAGATAACATGTTGGGTGAACAAATTACAGCTGGGCAATTGATAAATAGAGGTTGCACCGTAGTGCACATTATGACATGATGACTACTATGATATTTCGTGTGTGCATTACAACAAAATACATAGACCGAAATCCATCTGCATCTATGACTAATAATCCACCCTCAGGTTATCATCCGAACCCCCTTAGGTATTAAGTTGCAAGCAACAGATAACTACATTAAATAATGTGTGTAATGTAAGCAATGCTTGTGCACGCGGGCACTCACACCACTGTTTTCTCCCTATTGGCAACAACACATCCTCCCCCTTCGCGTTTCTGTCACTCGAGCACAGGCGAAAATGAGGCATGAAACCACTATCTATCATAAATACTCCTTCTTGGAGTCACTAGCAACTACTTGGCCAGAGCAACCACTAGCAATGGAAAGCATGCAAGATCACAAATAACATATGCAATAAAGACTATAATCAACATGTCATAAGGTCAATATTCATCGGATCCCAGCAAACACGGCATATAGAATTACATAAGATCAATTATGATAGGCAGCTCACAAGATCTAAACATGGAGGTATATTAGGAGGAGACAACCATCTAGCTACTGCTATGGACCCGTAGTCCAGGGACGAACTAATCACGCATCACTTCGGAGGCAAGCATGGTGATGTAGAAGCCTCCAGTGATGATTTCCTCTCCAACAGGGTGCCGGGAGACAGCTCCAGAACCCCCCTGATCTAGGGTTGACGACGGCGGTGGCTACAGAACTTTTCGGGGATTTTTTATCAAGTCTCTAGGGTTTTCCATCCGGGGGGATAATAGGCGAAAGAGCAGAGACGGTGGAGGCCAGGGGGGCACACTTCTAGCTGGCGTGGCCAGGGAAGTCTGTGCCACCCTATGGTGTGCCCCCCCTGGTGCCCGTCTTCAACTCTCCTTTGGTGTTCTGGATGCTTCCGGGGAAAATAGGCACTTCGGTGTCGCACCCGGACTTCTAGAGGATACTCACCGTACGAACTGAACAATAGTTGATTGGATTACGGGGCTTCCGGCACCCGCATCTCTTACGAGTAGGCCAACACTTATGTGTGACAACCAATCTCTACTATCCACCGTCGATGTAAACTATCCCATAGAAATCAGGATACTACCATTGACGTACTTCATACCATTCACACATGGTACGTCAACGGCGTTGAACAAAATGATAACACAACATATCTCTAGGACACAAAAGATGGAAATAAGTTGAAATTGGCCCTCACTAGGGCAGAGAATAGCAAATACAATCATCCAGAGGACACATGTCCCAACATAACATCATTACATCTCAGCGGAAGAATTCAAAGGGGTCTGAGTACAGACAAATCCAAATAGGCTTAAGAAGCCGGGAATGAAAGGAAAACGGAGCCCATCCACGATGTCTCGGATCCTGCCCGGGTCCGCTATCTACTCGTCAGCAGCCTCGTCAAACTCCACGTAGTAGCCGTCACGGGGATCCTCGTAAGCGTAGTCTGCGGAAACCACAGCCCCAAAGGGGTCAGTACATAAACGTACTGGCAAGCAAGACTCACAGTTCACCAAAGTGTAACCCGTCAACATCAAGCACAGATGCTTTGGGTTCAACGGAAGAAAGGGTGATACAAAAGATGCGGCAACTGGCTGCACTAACCAACTACAGAACATGATACAACTTCCGGCTAACAGAAAGGGGATAAGATAGAGTATCATAACCAACTATAACTAACTCCAAACAAACCCATCCTGGATCTCGCCCCTTATCCAAAGAAGCAATCCGAGGATAACTCACACAGTTGGATTAATGATGGTTCAAGTTATTGTGCCAATAAGACTATTACTAGTCAAGTTATCATTAGTTAGGTGTAAGTTGTTCTGAGTACTTGTTAGCCAGTACTTTCACCAAGTCAACCATAACCGCGGAAAACACGGCTTCTCGAGAAGATTTATCCCTGCAGGGGTGCACCAATTTGGCCGTACACGTAAGAATAACCCGCCAGATGGAATGCCTCCCACCAAGCGGGGCACTCAACACAACTCAACTCTTCTTCACATCAAGCCCAAAGAACCCCGTGCAGTGAGCGCACGGCTAATCAAGCCCCACAAAGAAAAGGGGACCCTCATAGCACTCTAAGAACGTGTCTCCCTAAATGCCGACTACAAAAGTTCCACCCTGGTACCAAGGGTTCGCACCTGCATATGCATGCGGCAAATGGAAAACCCGAACTAAATGAGGCGATTTGGACGAGATGCTAATCGAATCAAATTGAGGGGGGCGCCCATACACGCTTCCCACATGCGGTTAGTGCGCTCATCATGGATCAGTAGACAAGACCCTTTTCCTAATTAGGGTCGACACTAGCAGGCCTCAAAACCACGCCGGGCCTCCTGCCGGTGCCTTATCAGCAAATTATTGTTACCCAAAATTAAAAGGTTGATTGTTTAAACCTCGAGCCCCAGAACATAATGAAATGTAGTAGCAGAAAGTAACTGATAACAGACTCGAGCAAAACAACCCTAAGCATGCTAGTAAGACACGGGCAACAATCAATGGGGTTATAGGTGTGGAGGTGAGGCTATATCAGGGTTAAAGGATAACATGTGATAGGTTCGTAACAGAAACAACTATTCATAAGGCTAGCAGAATAGACAACGGAAAGTATCGATATCCAATGTTGAAAGGAACACAATGGTTCGTGTGAGTGAATACTTGCCTGCAAACTCAGCAGCCTGGTACTGAGCTAGATCCTCAGAAGGGGTGTCGTAAAGCTCGTCTGTCTCAACGTCGTCGTCTATTCGAGAAGAAGCAAACAAACAACGCAAAGAGACAAACAATCAATAACATGGCATAATGCACAATCATGGGATGATGCATGACCATTTAATTGATGCACAAAAGTAAACTATTTGACATGGTAACAACATGATTAAATGGACCCACATGCAATTTGAGTTGCATATGAAAAGCCCATGAATTATGGTTGAAACAATTGTTTTACAACTAACCAATAGGTGAAAGTGGATTAGTATGATGCATGGATGAGGAAAACAGAAAAATAACAACAATAGAACAATTTTGAAATAAGGTTTACCAAGTTTGAAATTTTATTTATTAAGTTAGGGAATTTTGGTTCCTTAAAGGTGTTACACAAACATTTGTTGTTTTCATCAATTTAAATTGTTCAAAACAAATAACAAAATTCATATTTGGAAAGTACACACAATTTTAGGTGGAATACATGTTTCAATTATTGAAAAAGGAATTAGGATGAATTAAGCAAGTCAAACAAGATTTAAATGAATTAAATTCGAGTATGAATTTATTTGAATTTTTTATTTGTTCAAAACATTGAACCAATTTCATATTTGAAAAGTTTATACTTTTCTAGTTTGAAAACATATTTCATAGGTTAAAAAATAATTTAATTTGAGCAAGTTATGAATTTAGCAATTTTAAATGATTTAAAAAAGGTTTAAATTATTTAACCAATTATAATTATTCAAAACATGAAAAAAAGTTTATATTTGCAAAGTACATGAAAAATGGGATGGAAAACATATTTTATTTGTTGAGTTTGGGATTTTTATGCCCAAGTTATGAATTTTGCAAAATTAAGTGAATTAAACAAGAATTCAAATATTTCACCAATTTAAAATATTCAAAACAGTAAACAAATTTTATATTTGGGTAGAGAATTTAAAATGGAGTGATTTACATGTTTAATGTTTTGCAATTGGAGTTTCCAAACAAAAGTTATTAATTTACCAAGTTTGAGCATATTTATGGGTGATAGAAATAGTTATGGGCCTAGAAAAACTACAGGGACTTGGAAATAAAAAATTACAGGGACCTAGATAAACTAGCAGGGACCTGTGAGCAATTTAGGATAGATCTAGATCTAGGAAAAAAAGAAGGAAAAAGATGGTTTTTTTTATGCAGAGGGGGGATTCGAACCCTGCCCTCCTGCCTGCTGCGCAAGGAACAGCCACCAACTGGGCTAGGTGCGCTGTGTTGACAGAAAGGGCATCCGAGGGGGTTTAAGGTTCAGGAACTGCCCTGAAGTATTCCGAAAAAAAGAAGCAGAAAAGTGGGGGTGCGGGGATTTGATCCCGCGATTTGCTGCCAGTTGGTCTCCTGCGCCGGTTTTGAATACATAGGGGGCGATTGGTTTTTGAACATAACACATCGCTGTTAACTGACTGCAAGCGAACGCACTGCAGCTGTTCTTCTCTGTCGGACAAACAAGCACGAACATGGAGCAGCAAACGCATCCATGGCCGGAAGAAAATCGACGCATCTACTGCAAGGAACATGAGGGGAAGTAGGGGAATGGAAAGGGGATCTCACCCTCGTCGCAGGGGTGGCCGCGGCACGGCCGGGGGGTACCGGAGGCGGCGGCGGCGTGCTCCGGCGGCCGGCGGTGGTGGCAGAAGAAACGGAGGCGAGCGAGCTCCTCTCGATGGCGGCGGTGGTGGGGAGATAGGAGGGATAGGGTGTGGCTAGGGTTAGGGTTTTCTAGGGGTCTAGGAGGTAGTTATAGGAGGGGGGATGGGTGGAGCAGTGGGCAGCAGGTCGCTGTCCATGGCACGTGCATCAATCGTACGGAGGTAGGGGGAGACCGAGCGGGCTGCAGCCTGGTGGGCTGGGCCTGCCTCTCCCCCTGTCCTGCGTTTGCTTTTTATTTTATTTTATTTTCCTCTGTTTTTTTTTTGCTGCAAGGAATTAGGAAGAAAAAAGGGCTAGATTTGGGGTTAGAAAATTAGGGGAAAATATTTTATTGATTGATTATTGCCACAGCAACATTGTGCAAGTTTTTGTTTTCAAAATTATTTCAATTTGTTTGCTGTTTGGAAGTTGATTTGAATTTGAATAAAATTTGAGGTTAATTGATTTATTGACACAAGAATTCAATAGGGTGAACTTTAATGTTTAATTTGAAACAAATGATTAGCATTGCTGTGAAATTATCATAAGTTCAACATGGTGGTTGTTTTGGACAATGTGATTTGAATTTTGAATGCCATTTGAATTCAGTGGAATATTAAAGAACAAACAAATAATTGAGCTTTTTATTTTTCATGGAAACAAATGGGAGTTTTTATTTGAACCTTTTATTTGGAAAATAAATTGTAACATAACAAGTATGAACCAAAGCATTTGATTAATGTTTGAAATTCAATTGTGAAAACAAATAAAAACAGATGCAAACAAGAAGGAAACAAATGCAAAGATTAAGATGCCATGATGCAAAACAATAATTAAACAAAAAACAAACATGCTAGGGGTGTTTTCATACTTGGGATGTTACAAAACGCCCCCCCTTGAAGGAATCGTGCCCCGAGATTCCTACTGAGAAGAGAAAAGGTCCGGATACTTCTTGCGAAGATCCTCTTCGGTCTCCCACATTGCCTCTTTATCGGAATGATGAGACCATTGCACTTTCAAGAACTTGGTGCTCTTGTTGCGAGTCTTACGCTCGGTCTCATCGAGAATTCGAATAGGGTGCTCCTCATAAGATAGATCATCTTGCAGTTCAATGGAATCATGATCAACTGCACGATCTGGATCTTTGAAACACTTCTTGAGCTGTGACACGTGAAACACATCGTGCACCTTGGATAGTTTTTCTGGAAGTTCAAGACGATAGGCATTTTCCGCACGCCTTGAGAGAATGTTGAAAGGACCAGTGTATCTTGGTGCAAGCTTTCCTTTTACACCAAAACGATGAGTGCCTCTGAGGGGAGTTACACGGAGATATGCCTTGTCACCAGGTGCATAGATCATATCCCTGTGCTTGCTGTCATAGTAGCTTTTCTGACGAGACTGAGCAATCTTGAGATTGTCACGAATGATGTGAACTTTCTCTTCGGCTTCCTTAACAATGGCAGGGCCTAAGAGTGAACGTTCACCAGCTCCAGACCAATTGATTGGACTCCTGCATCTGCGGCCATAGAGTGCTTCAAATGGTGCCATGCCTAGGCTTGCCTGGAAGCTGTTGCTGTAGGAGAATTCAGCATATGGAAGGCATTCCTCCGATTTCATGCCAAAAGAGATACCACATGCTCTAAGCATATCCTCGAGAATCTGATTGACTCTTTCGACTTGCCCTTGAGACTGAGGGTGATAAGCTGTGCTGAACAGAAGTTTGGTGCCCAATGCTTCTTGAAAGCTTTTCCAGAAATGAGAAGTGAATATGCTTCCACGGTCTGAGCTTATTTCCAATGGAACACCATGAAGAGGAACGATCTTTGCTGTGTAGAGCTCTGCTAACTGGCTAGCTGAGATTGTTTCTTTGACAACAAAGAAGTGAGCTACTTTAGTGAGACTATCTATAACAACGAAGATTGCATCGTTGCCCTTCTTGGACTTTGGAAAACCAGTGACGAAGTCCATTTCAATCATGTCCCACTTCCACTCAGGGATTTTCAGAGGTTGGAGTAGACCGGCTGTTTTCTGATGGACTGCCTTAACACGTTGACAAACGTCGCATTCAGAAACGTATTGAGCAATTTCACGTTTCATGCCAGGCCACCAATACAGTGTCTTAAGATCCTGGTACATCTTTGTACTTCCAGGGTGGATGGAGAGAGGACTTTCATGAGCCTCCTTGAGAATGACATCTTTGAGACTTTGAACTTGGGGAACTGCAATGCGTCCTTCGAAGAACACAGTTCCCTTGTCATCAATTGAGAAGGACTTAAATTTCTCCTTGCCTTCTTTGATGTGTTCTACCATCTTCTTGATTTCAGCATCACGAAGTTGTTCAGAACGAATCTTGTCCTCGAGAGTTGGACTGGCTGTCAAGCTCGCAAGATAACCTTGAGGAACAAGACCAAGGTTCAGCTTCTGGAATTCTTCATGAAGAGGAGGTTGGCTTTCCATGATCATGAGATTATTGCAGTAGGACTTGCGACTGAGAGCATCGGCCATAACATTAGCCTTGCCTGGAGTGTAAGAAATGGTGAGATCAAAGTCTTTAATCTTTTCAATCCATCTCCTTTGCCTGAGGTTTAGATCTGGTTGAGTGAAGATGTATTTCAGACTCTTATGATCGGAAAAGATTTCAGTGCGATTAACCAACAAGTATTGTCTCCATTTCTTGAGGGCAAACACAACTGCTGCAAGTTCAAGATCATGTGTGGGATAGTTTTGCTCATGTGCATTCAACTGACGTGAAGCATAAGCCACAACTTGACGTTCTTGCATAAGAACTGCACCTAGACCTTGGAGAGATGCATCACAGAATATCTGGAAATGTTTGGTAGTATCTGGGCCAACTAGAACTGGTGTAGAAGTGAGTTTAGTCTTCAGGATATTGAAACTTTCATCACATTGTGGAGACCAAACGAACTTCTTGTCCTTCTTTGTGAGATCAGTGAGAGGTTTGGCAATCTTGGAAAAGTTTTGGACGAAACGACGGCAATAGCTAGCCAAGCCTAGGAAGCTTCTTACTTGCTTTACCGTCTTAGGAGGTTTCCAATCAACAATTGCTTTAACCTTTTCTGGATCAATGTCTATTCCCTTGGCAGAGATGACATGACCAAGGTAAGCAACTTTTGGAATCCAGAACTCACATTTGGAGAACTTGGCATATAGACGATGCTCGCGAAGTTTCATGAGAGTGAGACAAAGATGCTCTTCATGCTCTTCCTCAGATTTTGAGTAGGCCAGAATGTCATCAAGATATACCACAACGAACTTGTTGAGGTATTCATGGAAAACAGAATTCATGAGTCTAGAGAATGTCGCCGGTGCATTGGTTAGACCAAAGGACATGACGGTGTATTCATATAGACCGTACCGAGTGGTGAAAGCTGTTTTTGGAATATCTTCCTTTCTGATCTTTATTTGATGGTAACCCATTCTCAAGTCCAACTTTGAGAATATTGAGGCTCCAGCAAGTTGATCAAAAAGATCATCGATACGAGGAATTGGATACTTGTTTTTGATGGTTTTCTCGTTAAGAGGACGATAGTCAACAACGAGTCTCTTTGTTTGATCCTTCTTCGCAACGAACAGAGTTGGGCAACCCCAAGCGGAGGAACTAGGTTGAATGTAACCCTTTTCCATGTACATATCGATTTGCTCCTTTAACTGTTTCAGTTCAGGAGGAGCTATCTTGTATGGATGCTTAGAGATTGGAGCAGTACCTGGTTCAAGCTCGATCACGAACTCAACTGCTCTGTCCGGAGGCATCCCTGGTAACTCTTCTGGAAAGACGTCAGGGAATTCACAAACCACCGGAACATTTTCAAGTAGAGGTAGAGGTTTAGCATCGAGGGTGTAAAGCTGAACAGAACTTGATTCATTTGGAGAATAGACTATCTGGCCAGAAGGGTGGAATAGAGTTATTGACTTCTGAGCACAATCAATCGTAGCTTTATTGGCCTTCAACCAATCCATGCCAAGAATGACATCAATGTCAGAATTTCCCAGCAACATGAGAGAAGCAAGGAAAATGTGGCCTCCAATTAGGATTTGATTGTCCTTACTTATCTCTGAAGTCAACATTTGAGATCCCGGTGAGTGGACGGTGATTTGATTGCTTAGTGGAACCACCATTAGGTTGTTTGTTGCGGCAAAAATCTTTGACACAAAAGAATGCGATGCTCCGGTATCAAACAACACTTTAGCTGGAAAAGAGTTTACGGGTAATATACCGAGAACGACGTCAGGAGCTTCCTCAGCTTTGTCGATCTTGACATGATTCACCCTTGCGGTCCTCCCGACAGGCCTGTTGTTGGAGTTGAAGGCTTTAGCCAGGGGAGCACGCACCATTGCCTGGTTTGTGTTGGGACGAGGTGGTGGTGGAGGTAGCTGCCTCTGAGTGCACTTGTCAGCGTAGTGCCCCGTCTGCTTGCACTTGTAGCAAGTGACGACACGAGGTGCATATGGCCTTGGCTGCCCCATTGAAAACCTCTGACCATGCATCTGAGATGGGTTGGGTGGGCGGGGAGCAAAGCCTGGAGAAGCTTGGGCATATGGAGCCCTAGTGACAGCACCATTTGGCACCCAGATGCGGCGCTTCTGCGGAGGGGTGGTCATGTTGGAGGAGGAACCACCCTCACGCGAGTGCTTTCGAGACTCCTCGAACGCCTTGCGCCCATTTTCCTCATTGAGCGCGATGTTCACGAGCTCCTCGAAGTCTTTGGCCTTGATGTTGGTGAGGGCGTACTTGAGTTCCGGGTTAAAACCTCGGCGGAACCTTGCCATCTTCTTAGCCTCAGTGGACACCTCATCACCAGCGTAACGAGCGAGGCGATTGAACTCACTCTGATAGCCAATGACGTCCAGCTTACACTGCTTGAGTGAGCAAAACTCTTCACGCATCCTTTCCATGAGACCATCTGGAATGTGGTGCTTCAGGAAGGCTTCCTTGAAACAACCCCAGGTGATTGGGTAGCCAGCTCTCATGGTCTGGTAGTTCTCCCACCAAGTAGCTGCCTGACCCTTCAGTAGGTAGGAGGCATACTTGACCTTGTCTTCCTCAGCAACGTGAGCAATGTCCAGAGCCTTGGCCATCTCACGGATCCAGTCATCAGCATCCAGAGGCTCGCGTGTTGCCACGAAAGCTCTCGGCCCCAGACTCAGAAACTCCTTGATACTGACTCGTGGAGCGTTCTGGTTGTTGTGCTGATTAGCCTGGAACTGGGCCATCTGCGTCACGACCTGAGTCATCTGAGTCAACAGCTCCGTGATTGGCGGTGGCTCAGGCGGGGTGTTCCTTGTTGGCGGCATCCTGAATAGACATGCATTTTAGCACAACAATATAAAAGGATAGACTTGGTAACCGAAAGAGAGATTATTCCGACGCATGAATAGATAACCAACAGGTACATCATCACATGTTCAAATACATCAGAATATCCAACACACCATAAATGGTTCGAATGCCAAAGGATAACTAAACATAGCTAAGAATGGCTACATCGGTACTCCCATGCTCATCACGCAGGACGGCGGTGAGTAGTACGACGAGAGGTACGGTGAGGAGCACGCCCACGAAAGTAGGTAGAACGACGATCCACATAGATCTGACGTGGCCTGAGAGCGACTCTAGGTGTGGTGAAGTACATAGCGTCGACTCCCTGTGCTCCAAAGCGTGGAATCCCAGTGTATCCAGCACCTAGGTTGAGGAGTGGACCTCTCATCGGCTCGTAACCTCCAGCATCTGGCAGACGAGGACCAACTGGCTGATCGAAACGTGCAAAGCGCTCATCTCCAACAAATTTTGTGGTGTACGTCGCCAGACGAGTCAAAGCAAGGTAGAGCTGCTCTCTGACTGAAGCCAACTCCTGAGACAGTGTGCTGGCAACTGCGTCACTGTGCCTCACAAACTGAGCGGTGGTGTGCAGCCTGGAGTTATCATGCTCGTAGACATCCAGGTTGTCGTAGAGAGTGAAGTGAGCTCCCTCCGAAGTGATGTAACCACGGGGGATGTGGCGATAGATAGAATCGTCAAATCCCCAGTAGTCAGCACGAAGGACGGTGAGACTCACGTAAGCTGCCTGCTGCACAGCCATATCCACTGTGGAACCTACTGCCTCGTAGCGGTGGACAACGCTCATGCCATCATCTGACAGAATGTAGACGATAGCCTGGTAGTAGGTCTGGTCAAACTCTCGCTGCTGCTCGTAGACCTGGTACTCTGGTGCCCAACGGAACCCCAGATAAGTGACCATGTCCCTCAGCATCTCCGGATAACCGGCGGTGCTCTCACAACGAGTCATCCGAACCACCTGCGGGTAGAACCTGAGATCCATCTGCAGATGATCGGGGAAGTTTTGATTAGACGCTGGTAGAGAACTGAAGTGGAAAGCAACAACAAGGTTTCAACGGACGAAAAGGATGTTGAGAAGAACAGGATATCGAAGCAACAACGGGAAACACGAGACCAAAAACTCCTGAGGTACTACGGAAACCCATCCGGGCTTCTAAAGGATCGATATCTACTGCTTAAGGAATAGAGGATCTGCTTCCGGGGCTTACACGCCTCCGTTCTCAATCATGAGTAGGCAACATGATAAATCATGTCACAACCACCTCCATTCCTATGGTCTAGTAGATATAACTATCCTAGAGAAACCGGGATTCGTGAAAACCTAACTTGAAAGTTCAGGTGAGAAGGGAAAACAACGTTGCACTTCCTTACCAGAAAAAGGGAGGGTGGGTGGGGAAAGAAATAAAATGGCAGAATTCCTACTCTCACGTTTCATTTTTCCTATATAGCTACAAAATAGTTTCTAGACTCAACTACGACCAGTAAAAGGGATCCTACAGACAGACAGGCTCTGATACCATTTGTCGCACCCGGACTTCTAGAGGATACTCACCGTACGAACTGAACAGTAGTTGATTGGATTACGGGGCTTACCGGCACCCGCATCTCTTACGAGTAGGCCAACACTTATGTGTGACAACCAATCTCTACTATCCACCGTCGATGTAAACTATCCCATAGAAATCAGGATACTACCATTGACGTACTTCATACCATTCACACATGGTACGTCAACGGCGTTGAACAAAATGATAACACAATATATCTCTAGGACACAAAAGATGGAAATAAGTTGAAATTGGCCCTCACTAGGGCAGAGAATAGCAGATACAATCATCCAGAGGACACATGTCCCAACATAACATCATTACATCTCAGCGGAAGAATTCAAAGGGGTCTGAGTACAGACAAATCCAAATAGGCTTAAGAAGCCGGGAATGAAAGGAAAACGGAGCCCATCCACGATGTCTCGGATCCTGCCCGGGTCCGCTATCTACTCGTCACCAGCCTCGTCAAACTCCACGTAGTAGCCGTCACGGGGATCCTCGTAAGCGTAGTCTGCGGAAACCACAGCCCCAAAGGGGTCAGTACATAAACGTACTGGCAAGCAAGACTCACAGTTCACCAAAGTGTAACCCGTCAACATCAAGCACAGATGCTTTGGGTTCAACGGAAGAAAGGGTGATACAAAAGATGCGGCAGCTGGCTGCACTAACCAACTACAGAACAAGATACAACTTCCGGCTAACAGAAAGGGGATAAGATAGAGTATCGTAACCAACTATAACTAACTCCAAACAAACCCATCCTGGATCTCGCCCCTTATCCAAAGAAGCAATCCGAGGATAACTCACACAGTTGGATTAATGATGGTTCAAGTTATTGTGCCAATAAGACTATTACTAGTCAAGTTATCATTAGTTAGGTGTAAGTTGTTCTGAGTACTTGTTAGCCAGTACTTTCACCAAGTCAACCATAACCGCAGAAAACACGGCTTCTCGAGAAGATTTATCCCTGCAGGGGTGCACCAATTTGGCCGTACACGTAAGAATAACCCGCCAGATGGAATGCCTCCCACCAAGCGGGGCACTCAACACAACTCAACTCTTCTTCGCATCAAGCCCAAAGAACCCCGTGCAGTGAGCGCACGGCTAATCAAGCCCCACGAAGAAAAGGGGACCCTCATAGCACTCTAAGAACGTGTCTCCCTAAATGCCGACTACAAAAGTTCCACCCTGGTACCAAGGGTTCGCACCTGCATATGCATGCGGCAAATGGAAAACCCGAACTAAATGAGGCGATTTGGACGAGATGCGAATCGAATCAAATTGAGGGGGCGCCCATACACGCTTCCCACATGCGGTTAGTGCGCTCATCATGGATCAGTAGACAAGACCCTTTTCCTAATTAGGGTTGACACTAGCAGGCCTCAAAACCATGCCGGGCCTCCTGCCGGTGCCTTATCAGCAAATTATTGTTACCCAAAATTAACAGGTTGATTGTTTAAACCTCGAGCCCCAGAACATAATGAAATGTAGTAGCAGAAAGTAACTGATAACAGACTCAAGCAAAACAACCCTAAGCATGCTAGTAAGACACGGGCAACAATCAATGGGGTTATAGGTGTGGAGGTGAGGCTATATCAGGGTTAAAGGATAACATGTGATAGGTTCGTAACAGAAACAACTATTCATAAGGCTAGCAGAATAGACAACGGAAAGTATTGATATCCAATGTTGAAAGGAACACAATGGTTCGTGTGAGTGAATACTTGCCTGCAAACTCAGCAGCCTGGTACTGAGCTAGATCCTCAGAAGGGGTGTCGTAAAGCTCGTCTGTCTCAACGTCGTCGTCTATTCGAGAAGAAGCAAACAAACAACGCAAAGAGACAAACAATCAATAACATGGCATAATGCACAATCATGGGATGATGCATGACCATTTAATTGATGCACAAAAGTAAAATATTTGACATGGTAACAACATGATTAAATGGACCCACATGCAATTTGAGTTGCATATGAAAAGCCCATGAATTATGGTTGAAACAATTGTTTTACAACTAACCAATAGGTGAAAGTGGATTAGTATGATGCATGGATGAGGAAAACAGAAAAATAACAACAATAGAACAATTTTGAAATAAGGTTTACCAAGTTTGAAATTTTATTTATTAAGTTAGGGAATTTTGGTTCCTTAAAGGTGTTATACAAAAATTTGTTGTTTTCATCAATTTAAATTGTTCAAAACAAATAACAAAATTCATATTTGGAAAGTACACACAATTTTAGGTGGAATACATGTTTCAATTATTGAAAAAGGAATTAGGATGAATTAAACAAGTCAAACAAGATTTAAATGAATTAAATTCAAGTATGAATTTATTTGAATTTTTTATTTGTTCAAAACATTGAACCAATTTCATATTTGAAAAGTTTATACTTTTCTAGTTTGAAAACATATTTCATAGGTTAAAAAATAATTTAATTTGAGCAAGTTATGAATTTAGCAATTTTAAATGATTTAAACAAGGTTTAAATTATTTAACCAATTATAATTATTCAAAACATGAAACAAAGTTTATATTTGCAAAGTACATGAAAAATGGGATGGAAAACATATTTTATTTGTTGAGTTTGGGATTTTTATGCCCAAGTTATGAATTTTGCAAAATTAAGTGAATTAAACAAGAATTCAAATATTTCACCAATTTAAAATATTCAAAACAGTAAACAAATTTTATATTTGGGTAGAGAATTTAAAATGGAGTGATTTACATGTTTAAAGTTTTGCAATTGGAGTTTCCAAACAAAAGTTATTAATTTACCAAGTTTGAGCATATTTATGGGTGATAGAAATAATTATGGGCCTAGAAAAACTACAGGGACTTGGAAATAAAAAATTACAGGGACCTAGATAAACTAGCAGGGACCTGTGAGCAATTTAGGATAGATCTAGATCTAGGAAAAAAAGAAGGAAAAAGATGGGTTTTTTTTATGCAGAGGGGGGATTCGAACCCTGCCCTCCTGCCTGCTACGCAAGGAACAACCACCAACTGGGCTAGGTGCGCTGTGTTGACAGAAAGGGCATCCGAGGGGGTTTAAGGTTCAGGAACTGCCCTGAAGTATTCCGAAAAAAAGAAGCAGAAAAGTGGGGGTGCGGGGATTTGATCCCGCGATCTGCTGGCTCGCTGAGCGCGGCTGCTGCCAGTTGGTCTGCTGCGCCGGTTTTGAATACATAGGGGGCGATTGGTTTTTGAACATAACACATCGCTGTTAACTGACTGCAAGCGAACGCACTGCAGCTGTTCTTCTCTGTCGGACAAACAAGCACGAACAGGGAGCAGCAAACGCATCCATGGCCGGAAGAAAATCGACGCATCTACTGCAAGGAACATGAGGGGAAGTAGGGGAATGGAAAGGGGATCTCACCCTCGTCGCAGGGGGTGGCCGCGGCACGGCCGGGGGGTGTCGGAGGCGGCGGCGGCGTGCTCCGGCGGCCGGCGGTGGTGGCAGAAGAAACGGAGGCGAGCGAGCTCCTCTCGATGGCGGCGGTGGTGGGGAGATAGGAGGGATAGGGTGCGACTAGGGTTAGGGTTTTCTAGGGGTCTGGGAGGTAGTTATAGGAGGGGGGATGGGTGGAGCAGTGGGCAGCAGGTCGCTGTCCATGGCACGTGCATCGATCGTACGGAGGTAGGGGGAGACCGAGCGGGCTGCAGCCTGGTGGGCTGGGCCTGCCTCTCCCCCTCTCCTGCGTTTGCTTTTATTTTTATTTTTTTTCCTCTGTTTTTTTTTTGCTGCAAGGAATTAGGAAGAAAAAAAGGGCTAGATTTGGGGTTAGAAAATTAGGGAAAAATATTTTATTGATTGATTATTGCCACAGCAACATTGTGCAAGTTTTTGTTTTCAAAATTATTTCAATTTGTTTGCTGTTTGGAAGTTGATTTGAATTTGAATAAAATTTGAGGTTAATTGATTTATTGAAACAAGAATTCAATAGGGTGAACTTTAATGTTTAATTTGAAACAAATGATTAGCATTGCTGTGAAATTTTCATAAGTTCAACATGGTGGTTGTTTTGGACAATGTGATTTGAATTTTGAATGCCATTTGAATTCAGTGGAATATTAAAGAACAAACAAATAATTGAGCTTTTTATTTTTCATGGAAACAAATGGGAGTTTTTATTTGAACCTTTTATTTGGAAAATAAATTGTAACATAACAAGTATGAACCAAAGCATTTGATTAATGTTTGAAATTCAATTGTGAAAACAAATAAAAACATATGCAAACAAGAAGGAAACAAATGCAAAGATTAAGATGCCATGATGCAAAACAATAATTAAACAAAAAACAAACATGCTAGGGGTGTTTTCATACTTGGGATGTTACATTCGGGCTTTGTGGGGTCCAATTCCGAGAATGTTTCGAGAACAACTTTTCTAAAACCAAAACAGCAGAAAATAGGGAACTCGCACTTGGCATCTTGTTAATAGGTTAGTCCCGGAAAACGTATAAAATGCTATAAATAAAGGAGAAAACATGTAGCAATTGGAATAATATTATCATAGAGCATCAGAAATTATAGATATGTTGGAGACGTATCAAGCATCCCCCAGCTTAGTTCTTACTCGTCCTCGAGTAGGTAAACGATAAAATACAATAGTTTCTGAGGTGACATGCTACTATCATAAACTTGATCATTAAAATGTAAACATATGTATGTTGAGATCATAGAACTTCAAACACAAACATGATAAATAGAATTTTAATAATAAAGCATAGAAATCACTTTGCATCATGAAGAGTATCTTAAATAAAGGATCATGGATAATAATGCAAAGAAAGATAAACGTTTGTTTCAGGTACAGAGAAAGCATGTCAAAGTGGTATTTCGCTAGTCCTTAAGAGTGGGATAGAACATAAATGCCATGACACTTTCAAAGTTCATGAGGAAGACTAGAACAAATAACTTAAGAAAAAATAATATCACATCATGAAGTAATTATTGATTTTTGTGGGACAAATTCACATAGAACTCAAAATGGAAAAACTGCTCTCTCAACTGTGCATAAAGTTAGAAGATGGAGACTCAACATAAAAGTAAAAGAAAGGCCTTTGGCAGTGGGAAGCGGGGATCACTCATGTGCTAGCGGTTTTTATTTTATTAAATAGAGATATTAAAAGTTTGCCACCGTGGAGGAGTGTCTATTTTTTTAGGAGAGGTGTATGCTTATGTCAACGAATGGTAAACATACAATACAGTGCGTCCCAAGCCAACTGGATTCACAAGAGCGGCTCCCATGGTGAAGGACGCAACTGGTGTGGAAGGTCATCCCTCTTTCTCTTTTGTTTATACAATTATGCTTTGAATGATATAATGAGGGGCAAAAGTAGTGAAGAGAATTTGTTTGTATTAATTTGGGGTTGGGCTCCCCGCTGCCAGCTCTTCTATCATTTGGATAAGCGTATGAAACCACTAGTCCAGGGTGTGAAATCCAATCAACAAGTGAGATAAAGATTCTCTATTGACGTACTCATGAGCAAAAACAAGAACACAAAACAGGAGTAATTTTGAAGGTTTTAAAGGTAACACATGAGCAATTTACTTGGAGTGGCAGTTAAATACCACATATAGGTAGGTATGGTGTACACAATGGGAAAAATTCGTTTCAAGGAGTTTGTATGCACGAGTAGAATTCCATACTCAGTACAGGTGGAGGCTAGAAAAAGACTGGGAGCGACAAATCAAGAGAGCATAAGAGCCATAATCATGCACAACGACATAAGCATCATTAATTAAAGCATACGCGGTATCACAAGTTCAGAAACTAAGTGGTCATGGAGGCTATTCCTGACTGGTTTGTAGTCATAAACATGGTGTGAGCATGCGCCAAGTCAACCAAATAAAACATTCGAAAGAGAATACCATATATTGAAGCTTTACTATGACAAGAACAACCCATGAATCTTTCAAGACATATTAAATGCTCTCAGATATTTAAGGCTATTCAGTCTAGGCAATAACCACAAGGATTTAAAACTAAAATAACATTTAGCATGGCATGAAAAAGTTCTAGCCACAGTCTATACAAGCTTCTACTAGCACTGTTATAAATTCTACATCAAGCAGCAGTTTTCTTTTCCCAACAAGCACCATACAGGATATGTTTTAACAAAAATACTCTTTATGATACAACAAGCAAACATGAGAGTACTCAGATAATACTACTAAAACTAACAGCTCTGATGAGAGATGCAATGCAAAACATGAGCTAATTAAATGCAGCAGCCAGACAGAGACTAAGAATACAATGCATTCTCATGAAAAAGCGGAGCGTGTCACTTTCCAATAAAAGAATGCTGGGGTCCAACCAAGATTATTATGAAAATAAAAACAAACTGAAAGAAAACTAAAAACAAAAAAATAAAAGACGCTCCAAGTAAAGCACATAAGGTGTGACCGAATAAAAATATAAATTCACTAGAGGTGACCTGATAATTTGTTGATGAAGAAGGGGATGCCTTAGGCATCCCCAAGCTTAGACGCTTGAGTCTTGTTGGAATTTGCTGGGATGTACCACCGGGGCATCCCCAATCTTAGGCTTTTCACTCTTCTTGATCACATCATATCATTCTCCTCTCTTGACCCTTGAAAACTTCCTTCACACCAAAATTCTCACAATCTTCATTAGCAACATTAGAGCAATAGAAATAATAAATTCACATGGTTCAGTTTAAACACAAGACTAGCACTCAAAAACACATTAGCTACTGTCACAACTTATTTTAAAACACTTTTTCTCAAAAGAACATAAAAAAGAAAGAGATGAAGATGCAAATGCAATAATTGGCAGAAATCTGTCAAAACAAAACAGCAGGCAGAGATCATTTTTTTGAAACTCTTCTGTTGCTCAAATCAAAAAGTGGTCAACTAATAAAAGTGTCATATATAGCCTAGTATTAAGAACAGAAAAGCTCAGGTCATTTTTAATTTTCTGTGTTTTTGTACGTAATTAACAGTGGACAGAAGAAATTTGTTTCCTGCACAGAAATCCGAAATTTAGTCTCAACTTTCCACTAGAGGCTTTACTTGGCTCAACAAAAACACAAAAGAAAAGATACAGTGGGGTTGCTAAGGAAATAGACAACACCCAGGTGCAAAGCACACAAAAGAAAACTAAGGAAATCTGAGAAATAAAACGGGTTGTCTCCCGGTAGCGCTTTTCTTTAACGCCTTTCAGCTAGGCATAAAGAGCAATTCAAGTATTTTCAAGTGAAGAAGCATGAACATCAATACCAAGAACTCTCCTTTTACTCATCTTACACTTCTTCTTAGGTTTGAGGAATGTGTGGTCACATGGTGTGAAGGTAAAATTTAATGTACCATTCCCCACTTCTACTACTGCCCCCAGGAGTTTCAGCAAGGACCTTCCGAGCGTAATTCTTCCTTCTCCTACACATTCAATAACAAGATAATCAGTGGATATGGTACTTCCCATGATTTTTTCTAAACACTCCCTCAGATATCCCAATGGGAAAAATAGTGGTATTATTGATAAGGGGTATTTCTTCTCCCCCTTCAGATAGTTTCCAAAGATTCAAAGACTCATAGATTTTTCTAGGCATGAGACAAAATTCAGTCATAATATCGCAATGAGCATAAAAAGTTTCATCATTGATAACTACTTTTACTGTAGGGATCCACATTGAAGGTTCAGAGTTTATTGGCACATAATCATAACGAGCACGTATCTGGTTATAGGCTTCTTTTAAACATGATATATCTGCTTCAAGAGTATTTAATCTAACATGAAAACTCACAAGAGATGAATCAAATTTACTAGTGTAGCTATAAGTTGCAATCAATTTTTTTATGGCATTAAGAGCTCGATCCCCATCACTACGTAGGAAGTCTCCTCCTACTGCAGAGTCTAAAGCATATCTATAGCAAAGAACAAGACCAAAGTAAAAACTACTAAGAAATAAATTCAAGGTCACCATAGGTTCAGTTCTATTATAAGAATAAAAAATCCTAGACCAAGCTTCCTTGAAACTCTCCTCAGTCCCTTGCTGGAAAGTGAAAATTGTTTCTTCCGGTGACATAGTGATAGGAACAAAAGTAGACATAAAATCAAATACATAAATAACAGCTATAGATTAAACTATTTTTTTGTGTTTTTAATATAGAAAAGAAAAACAAGACAAAAATAAAAACAAGACAATAAAAAAAATAAAGAGGTTGTGAGTGAGATACTCCCCTTGCCAGAAGACTTCTTCCTCCCTGGCAACGGCGCCGGAAAAATCCTTGATGCTTGCATGTTGGGAACCCCAAGAGGAGGGTCTGATGAGTACAGCGGTAGGAGTTTTCCCCTTAGTTAAGAACCAGGGTTATCAATCCAGTAGGAGAAAATAGGACCTTCAGAATGTTGATCCACTGACGGTGGTGCTGGCGCTTCACCGGTGTCAGCAACAACGTGGAACCTACACACAACACAACCAAAATACTTTGCCCCAACGGTACAGTGAGGTTGTCAATCACACCGCTCTTGCTGAAAAAGAAGATTAGACGTATAGTGTGGAAAACAGTGTATGCTTGCAGTAAGTAAAGAGAGCAGGAAATTGTTGTGGTTTGTTTAATAGTGTGGAAAGTGGACCGGGGATCATAGGTTCACTAGTGGTGTCTCTCCATAAAGATAACATGCTGGGTGAACAAATTACAGTTGGGCAACTGACAAATAGAGGTTTCACCGTAGTGCACATTATAACATGATGACTACTATGATATTTAGTGCGGGCACTCCAACAAAATACATAGACCGAAATCCATCTGCATCTATGACTAATAATCCACCCTCAGGTTATCATCCGAACCCCCTTAGGTATTAAGTTGCAAGCAACATATAATTGCATTAAACAATGTGTGTAATGTAAGCACTGCTTGTGCACGCGGGCACTCACAATGTTGTTTTCTCCCTAGTGGAAACAACACATCCTCCCCCTTCACGTTTCTGTCACTCGAGCACATGCAAAAAGGAGGCATGAACCCACTATATAGCATAAATACTCCCTCTTGGAGTCACGAGAAACTACTTGGCCAGAGCAACCACTAGCAACGGAAAGCATGCAAGATCACAAATAACATATGCAATAAAGACTATAAACAACTTGGCATAAGGTCAATATTCATCGGATCCCAGCAAACACAGCATATAGAATAACATGAGATCAATCTCCATCATGATAGACAGCTCACGAGATCTAAACATGGAGGCATATGAGGACGAGACAACCATCTAGATACTACTATTGACCCATAGTCCAGGGATGAACTACTGACGCATCACTCCGGAGGCAGGCATGGTGATGTAGAAGCCTCCGGTGATGATTTCCTCTCCGGTAGGGTGTCGAGAGACAGCTCCAGAACCCCCTGATCTAGGGTTGACGACGACGGCAGCTGCGGAACTTTTCAGGGATTTTTATCAGGTCTCTAGGGTTTTCTATCCGGGGGGGATAAATAGGCGAAAGGGAAGAGGCGGTGGAGACCAGGGGGCACACCTATGCGCGACCAGGGGGAGGCCGCGCCACCCTATGGTGTGGCCCCCTGGTGCCCGTCTTGGACTCTCCTTCGGTGTTCTGGATGCTTCGGGGGGAAAATAGGCACTTCGGGATTTGTGGGATCCAATTCCGAGAATGTTTCTAGAACAACTTTTCTGAAACCAAAAACATCAGAAAACAGGGAACTCGCACTTGGCATCTTGTTAATAGGTTAGTCCCGGAAAACGTATAAAAATGCGATAAATAAGGGAGAAAACATGTAGCAATTGGCATAATATGATCATGGAGTATCAGAAATTATAGATACGTTGGAGACGTATCAGGCATTCCCAGCAATCGTGGCTGCTTGCCGAGCTTCAGCCAGTAAGGCTAAAATGAAAAGAAGGAAAAAGTTTAACGCGAAAGTACTTAAAAGGAAAAACTCGCAAGGTCAAAATCAAAGATAAGGAATGAGTAAGCTACTTACCAGCATTCTACTTAAACTGATTATGAAGCACGGAAATTTTCGACTCTTCCTTACTGTTAATTTCAAGGAGGGCTTTCACCTCCTTATTCTTAATAGTGAGTTTCTCGAAAACCTCCACATTGATGTTCTCGGTAGTTTGCTGAAAGCATACAAAGGAGAGAATAGTGAAAATCAAAACATGAACAAGAAAACCTAAAGTATTAAAATGAAAAGAATACTTCTGTATTAATACTTGGGGGCTGGATTTATATCTGGCTCATCTTTTGCAGCCCGAAGAGCATCTCGCAGAAATACATGGAGTATTCCGAGAAGGAAATCCCCATATGGTGGATTCCGTATTGATTGACCTGACGAGGCAAGAAAGTATAATTATACCAGACAATTAAACCAGATTGTGGACAAGGACAAATAAAGGGGGCACATACAAATTGATTTTTTCCCCATGGGTGCATAAAGCCATTCTCATTTGAGCAAGATTCTTGCTTTACCTTGAACTTTTGGTCAAAGGATAGAATTTCCTCGTCAATTTTGACGAGAGAAGGGCCTCCTTCATCGAACTGCGTCGCCCTTTCCCACACATCTGAAAAATATGTATCGGGCTAGCTGGATTGGCTCAGGAGAGGGAAGTCGAAATCCTCCAAGAGAGCAAGGGAAGGTTTTGCTCCTCGACGGGTAGTAACCTTTAGTTTCTTCTGGCCTTTTCCCTTCAAAGGGATGGGAGAAAGGCTGTAAAGAGGAAAAGTCAAGAATAAAAATCAGAGAGAAAAACCTTGTGCAAGAAAAGAGGAGAGTATGTAAAAAGAATCCAAGTTTACCTGGAAGTAGTGACGAGAACCCCGTCAAGATCAATGACTTTGGAGGATGCAGGAATTTTCTTGTGTCTACGTCCACCGTCTGCTACAAAGCGAGCTTTTAGTTCCGCCTCCTCCGCCGCTGAAACAAGTTGATCCTCTGTGAGAGTCTCAAGCTGCCAAAACAGGGATAAGTTTTTAGTATACATTCGTGAAAATCAAAGTACGAAAACCTTCCCAAAAGGCAAAAGAAAAATGCATACCTTGGGAGGAGGATATTAGGCGTTGAACATTGGTAGGCTTTCCTTGTATTGATCACGAGTGGCCACCAAGTGATTGACGCACTTCTTGAAGTCCTTCCTGGACATAGAATTTTTTGTCACCCTTATCACATCATATGAACCAGTGTATGTGCTGAGAAGGCAGCCGCCGCGGAAGGAGAGAGGTTGAATCCGCCTCCCGAGCTAGCAAAGGACAGTGTCCATGCCGGTAAGAGGCGTAGAAGAAACGATCAATTTGGCGATCCTCCTTTTGATCCGCAGCAGGCCCGTAGGAAGAACCTGGACTGCGTCTAGAGCCCAGTTGTCTCTGGAAGTGGCGGAGGAGTTTTCAAAAGGCGAAATGCCCGTCTCTTTCCAGGAAATGGAATGTACGGATGATAGAAAAAAAGAACCCGTCCAGAATTTGACGAATTCTAAGGTCTTGATCTTTGAACACCATATCTCCCTGTAACTGCGCAGGTTGAACGATATGGTCCCACAAGTCGGAAGAACCCCGTCTAAGGTGTTTCGCTTCACGTTGAAGCAGTATTGAAAGAAGTAAAACCTAGATTCTATGCCTAAGCATCCTTCAAACAAAGCCTGAAAGCCGGCAATGTAAAGAATAGAGTTTGGAGGCAGGTTGTGAGGTTGAAACCCTTAGTGTTGGAGAACCTGGAGGAAGAAGGCGGATGGCGGAAATCCCATAACTCTAAGAACATGTGAGTCGAGGATGACTCGTTCGCCGCCTATCGGCAATGGTTCGGTGTCGTCGTTTTCCACCCGCCATTTGTCCTTGGTGACAAAGCCGTCCTTTTCAGGCTTTTCATCAGGGCCAGTGCGGTGTTGCACTGACTCCAATTGGTGGAATCGTCTCCGTCATCTTCTTCGCCTCCAGTGGTGGCGTCAGCGCACACATTTTTTCCGTCGCGGGCGGAAGTTTCCCCGTCTCCGGATTCGGGGACGGGAGGAGGTGGAGGAATAGAGGAGGGAGGTGGCATAGCTCCGGCAGAGGAGCTGAGATTTCCGTCCGCTGATGTGTACACGGGGATCTCCGGCATGCTCGTGGAGGCGCTTGGGGGAGCCGTCGGAACAGAGGAGGACATGACCTCCACCATAGGTTTGGGGTCGACGGTGACCTCGCGCGTGCGCGAGGGGCTTCTAGTGGCCATTTCCTGGTGGCTCAACCGTAGGTTTGAGCTCCGGCCGCTGATGTTTGGGATCTCTGGTGAGGTTCTTGCTCTTTCCTTCTCCTGGAAACGAAAGCTCGCAAGTGCTCGGTGAAGTGCTCAGGTGAATCACGTGGAAGGGGAAGAATGGAACGGAGGGGCCAAGGCAGGCTATTTATAGCCGTTTCCTCGATTTCGTCCCAATGGATAATTTAGCCGTTGGATGATTGACGCGTGTCACACAGTAAAATCCAGGATACGAGGAAACAGGGTGATAATGTCTATCTCCTCGTTTCTCAAGCAAAATCTGTCAAAGATATGTTTTCAGTCTATGACTGAAACCAAACGTCTGTGACGTAAGCATGATTTTCTCGCTTACGTCACAAGTTCCTTCTGTGCGAAGAGTCGTGGAAGAAATGTCGGATTTCGGAAATCCAAGTTTGGCATAAGAAGTTTCAATGAAGAAGATTCAAGACTAAAACGCCGACTTTCCTGAAATGAGTACAAATTGGTGAAGGACGACAAGATGAAGTCTTAACTCTCCTTGGGGGCTACCGTCGGATATATGCCAACTAGGGGTATGTATGGCATTGGCTGAAGGCCGGGTTACCAGGGTGGCCCGCAGGCAATAGAGCAAAGTCCATTGGGCGGCCCAGTAAGCTAACGCGCGGGAAGCCGGATTCTAGAAGAACCTGGACCAGAGCCCACTACGTCGTCTTCTAGGTTTCCTTCATGTAAGCTCTAGTCCGGCTATCTATATAAAATTGGACAAGAGCAAAGGAGAAAAACGAAGAACAGAGGTTTGAACATCTAGAAGCCAACTCGTTGGGAAGTTCATCCTCGCCGAGTTAGCGAAACCATACTGAAATTGTACTTTGTATACTTCAGGCTTCAGCCCTAATTTAGTGATATTGCAGGAGTAGGAACGCCGCCATAGTTGCGACGTACCGAACCTAGGTAAATCATGTCCTCGTTTACAATACTTCCACGTTTCCACCCATGGTTCTACCCGTAGGCTTATGGCACCCCGACATGAACCTAACTAAGAAGACTCGACACCTTGCGAATGTAGAGACGGTTTGAGGAGTGGCATGCCGCAGAGATGGCTTAGGCCCTTAGATATCAGGGAGAAGAATATTCCGCCAACATGGTCCTAACCATATCCAATTGAGTTCGATTTCCTTTAGGCTACACCATTTTGTTGAGGGGTATATGCAACAAAATATTGATGATGAATACCCTCTTCACTAAGAAAGAGTGTAGTTCTTGAACTCGGTGCCATTGTCTCTCCTAATAGCCATGGTTGGAACATTGTGTTGACGTTGCACTTGGTTGGAGAAATCGATGATGGTTTGTTGGGTCTCACTCTTCAACTTGAAGAAATAAACCCAAGTATATCTTGAATAGTCATAGACAATAACCAGACAAAACTACTTTCCTCCAAGACTTGCCTCGGCCACGACACCAAAGAGATCAACATGGAGAAGCTCCAATATCCTCTTTTATGAGATAATGGTCTTGACTTATGGGAGGCATCATGCATCTTTCCTTCAACACAAGCCCTACAAACACAGTCTTTGGAAAAGGAAACATTTTCTTTTAGTCCGAGGATGAGGCCACCTCTGTGAAGACTTTGTAAAGTTCTCATGTTGACATGAGATAGGCGGCGATGCCACAACCATCCCACATCCGCCTTTACGAAAAGACACATCGTTTGAGAGTTGGTAGACTTCAAAAAGTCCACCACATACAACTCATTTTCGACATGTCCCACGTATGCGACGTCTAGAGCCTTGCTCCACAAAAGGAACACAATGTCAGGTTCAAAGAAGACGGAGAAACCCATCTTCCCTAAAGAACGGACTGAAAGTAAATTGAAACCAAGGGATTGACAAGAATGACATCAACAGTAGTGACATCCGGAGCAATATAAACCTTGCTGGACCCCATTACCTTAGACTTGGACTTATCTCCATAGGTGACGGTTGCATCATTTGTATTTTGCGCAACTCCGTCACAAGTTCTTTTCTTCAAGTCATATGACTAGTGCATCCACTATCAATTATCCATTTAGATCCACAAGTAGAAGTAGAGGAACTACGCACATTGAATTGATCAAGTTGAGTTTGAAGTTCTGCAGAAGACTTGTTGAGGATAGAGTGTTCACTCTCCAAGGCCTTGTGAGTCTTGGTGAGCTTCTCTAGTTTCTCGGTTAGTTTTTTATGACCAACCCCAAACTCAACCTTCACCTTTTTAGCCTTTTTATAGTTAGAAATTGCATGGTCACGTTATTTAGTGAGTTTAGAAATTAGTTCATTGTGTGACTCTTCAATAGTTTCAAGTTCCTCCTCGAGAGAGACTCGACCCTCATGCTCTTCCTCAAGAGTCATAGTGAGGGATGCCTTTTCATCCACATCCCTCCTTTCAGTCTCACCTTTGTTCTCAATAGCCTCCTGGTCCTCTCCCAAATGGCTCATGAGGATATCAAAATACCTCTTGGTCTCACCTTGCACGTTAGGCATAAAACGTTCCAAAGAGGCTATTTCATCCTCTACACTATGACTAGCAATGTTATTCATTTTATTTGGAGTCTTATAGGTGGTAGAAGGTGATACCTCCAAGGTCTTAGCCATGAAGCACTTGGCGGAAGGTTGAGGAAGATTCTCACTGGGGGATTCAAAGAGAGATGAAGATGATTGATGGAGGGATGATAACCCGGTAGGCCAATGCCAAGGTGTAACTCGGCCCAAAGGGAACCGCGCAAGACCCGGCTCAAGGAAAAGGAGTTTCTAGAAGGCCCAAGAAGTAGTGTAGGCCTCGTAACCCGGCTTGGGGGTTACGACAAGGAAACTTAGGGTTTGTATGCGGTGACTGGATATGACTCCGAGTATACCTTGGATAGGGAGCCAGGGGGCCGGGTAAGATATAAACCGGCTCCTAGGGTTAGATTGGACGAGCTTCATCAGATATTCGAGTATCCCCTGTAATATGAGAGTGGAGATTGTAACCTGAGATCGGAGACTCGGCGACTTGATTGCTAGAGCTACCAGATCGATTGATAGCATGATTTCCCCTGAGCTAAACCCTCTCCCAAACACCAGAGTCGATTTTCCCCAAGATAAGTTACCCCTGGTAATGTCTACCATGATTATCCCACGACAGTTGGCGCCCACCGTGGGGCCTACGTCCAAAGGTGTTTACATCACGGGAGAAGCTTGGGAAAGCATGAAGAACCGCGTCATTGGCGAGATCTACACCAACCCCGAAGGAGAGAAGATGGTGGACGACTTTGGCTAGGGGCCAGAGTCGGATCTGCTGGAAACCGGATCTGTCGTAACAATCGGCCGGGTCAACGTATTCGTCGGCATGGTACGTACGTCCGGTTCTTTTCCTGATGATGTTGGATATGATACTGTGTCAGGAGGAGCGACCTGCGTCCAGTCGGATGGGGAAGAGTCGGTCGGGACGGTCGATCCGATAGAAGAGCCCACCACGAAGAGGGAACAGCCGGAGGAGCCGGCATGGACCCCGCGTGGCCGGGTCATGAGAGAAGATGATACCGAGTCTATCCTGCACCTGTTGGAGGACCGGTATGAAGAGGATAGCTGTGATGAGGAAAAATACGAGTCTTCGCCAGGCATCGCGCGCCAGGCCGCGGTCTACACGGACCCTGCTACCAATCTCAATCAGGGGGACGTGACTATGGCCACGGTCGGAGCGGCGCGAGCGCTGGCCCAGCAGCAAAATCCGGTTGATGGAAACCCGGTCATAGCCCGGGTTGATGGAGAATCGGCTTCAGTCACCAGCCGTACGACAGACAGCGAGATGCGGAGAAATATGTTTGGGTTTATGGCGAACAGAACGCCAGGTGCGGGTCCTTCAAACCCACCAAATCCGGCTCTGTTCAACAACAACCTAATCTTGGATCCCACGGTGTTAGCTACTGTGATAACCCCGAAAAACGCAGCGGCACGTGCTGCAGATTTGGATGTGGCCCGCCATGCATTGGATCAACAGAGGAGAGATGTGGAAGCCGAGAGGCAAGGGATAGCTGCGCGCCGGCGCGAGCTGGAAGCATTGGAGAACCGGCTCCAAGTTCAGTCAACTAGAATGTACAATCAGAGACACCAAACTAGGTTACCGGCAACAGGGGAACTATACACCCGGCCGCGCTGTTCATCACACCCCAGGATCAACCAATTCCGACTGTGAATCAGGAAACCGGCCATCAACCTGCGACCATGGGAGTACAGCCGGCAAACGTACAAGCCGGGTTACCCACGTTGCAGACAGGGATCGCCGCTGGAAATACAGTACCACCACCACCACCGTCACGATTTCGTACACCGCCAGGTCACTTTAACAACCCTATGGATAATGTATATGCAGCAACATTGGCATTGGATCGCATCCCCGTAAGAGAGTCACCCCACGCAGAGGAGACCCGGCGGGTGATAGACCTATTACGTACCGCAGTGGCTCAGCAGGCCAATTACCCGGATAACAGGAGTGGAATGCATGGAACACCTTACGTCAGCCGGCATAACGGGAACACCAGTAATATCCAGTCGAGTTCGGCGCGGCGGAGGGCAGAGCAGCAGCAAATGCCGCCTCCTCCCCGTAGACCGGCAACTCCAGCGGCATCAGCAGCACAAGCTATTGTGGACAGTTCTCGAGCCAGGCGTGCAGCAGCCGGATCTGCGGTACGAGGGCCGGTAGCGGTTGCAACCCCCGTCGTACCTGCAGCGGGATCGCACGTTTCCCGGGCAATGCCAGTACCGGCGAATCTAGCCGGGCCCAAATGTTTGTCGGATATCATCAGAGCTGAGCCATACCCGGATAAGTTCAAAGAACCGGGTAAAGTGGTTAATTATGAGCCAACCATGGATCCAGATACCTGGTTGAGCAGTTATGAGATGGCCATGTCAATTCGCAACGCGTCTGAAAATCTTCAAACCAAGTTCATGTACTTAATGATGTCAGAAGGAGCAGCAAAGTTATGGTTCAACAATTTACCCGAAAAGTCTATCAATTCGTGGAGTGAGCTGAAAACTGCATTTGTCAAGCACTTTCATGGAACGTGCAGGAAGTTATTTACAATTGATAATCTAGAACGATGTGTCCAGAAGAAGGGAGAGTCGGCGCGTAGTTGGGTGCGCCGGGTTATGGAAATACTCCACTCATCCACGGATGTTCAACCAAAGGATGCGTTACAAGCTATGGCAAAAACATGCAAGTATATACCCTTAGTGCAAAAGCTAACGCGCATGAAATCTAGTCGGAATGCTTCAGAGGTTACAATGGGAGCGTTGATGGATGCGTGCAACAAGCACGCCGCCACAGATACCACAAAGGAGGATGTTGATGATAAGAAAGCAAAAGCCAACACGGGCAACAATGGGAGACCCGACAGTGGGGCTACACCGGGTAATAATGGAGGAAATAATGGAAATAATCAGCACAAGCGCCCATACGAGGGAAGTTCTGAGTTTGTCGCCAATAAAGAAGCCGGGTTTGCAAGACCTAGAACAGAGGGAAACTTCAATGGCCAAAATTTTGATGGAGGAAATTACCAAGGACCACCAAGGCCGGCTAATCACATAGAGGCCTTCAGGATGCCCTGTCCTCGCCATAGCAGGAACGGTAGGCCGGCTAACCATTCACTGGAGCAGTGCGTGGATTTACAAAGATGGAAAAATGAGGAAATACAAAAGGCAATGCGAGGTGCGGGTCGGGGAGCAGGACCGGGTCCGGGTGGAAACACGGGCATCGGCCCACCCCCAGCGGGCAACCCAGGAGGTGGTAATCCGGGTAACAACCAAGGAGGCGCTGGAGGTTTCCAAGCGAACCCCAAGCAGCTAGGGCAATACCATGTCCATACTATGGGGGCTTCCAACAAAGATAGAAAGGTACTTAAACAAGCAGTAAACTCGGTTTCTTCAGCTGTTCCGAGGTACTTGAGATGGTCGGATCAAGAGGTAACATGGAGCAGAAGGGATCACCCGGAAAGAATAGAGCATCCGGGTGTGCTAGCTTTGGTGGTTGCACCGTAGGTCAATGGCTATGAGCTGAAAAAGGTCCTGATGGATGGCGGAAGTAGCATCAATATCCTTTATTGGGAAACTTTCTTACGCATGGGTCTCAAGGAGTCCCAGTTACAGAAAAGTTCTACAGTTTTTCATGGGATTGTGTCGGGTCACTCGGCATGCCCCGAAGGAAAGATTACGTTGGAGGTTGCTTTTGGAGAATCAAAGGATAATTTCCGAGTGGAGTGGCTCACGTTCGAGGTGGTGAAACTGCGCAGTCCTTATCATGCGATGTTTGGAATGCCGGCTTACGCCAAGTTCATGGCCAGGCCGTGTTACGTATACCTACAGCTAACGATCCCGGGTCCCAAACAAACCATCACCATACATGGCAACCGGGTTATAGCAGCTGAGTGTGACGAAGGAGACGCGGCAATGGCGGAACAGGCTTGCAGAAAAGAAGAGCTCAAATATTACCGGTCTCAAGTAGAACCGGATGACAGAACAGCCTTGAAGAGGCCAAATACGGAGGATGAGAGATCAAAGTTCAAAGCAGCACAGGATACCAAGATGGTGGCTTTTGTCGAAGGAGATCCCTCCAAGCAATTTTCTATAGGATCTAACCTGGACAGTAAGCAGGAAGAAGCACTCATTGAGTTCATTCGCGGAAATCAGGATGTTTTCGCGTGGACGCCCAGCGATATGCCGGGTATCCCCACTGAGTTAGTGAGCACAGTTTGCATGTTGATCCTAAGTCCCGGCCCGTGAAACAGGGCCTGAGAAAAATGAATGAGGAAAGAAGAAAAGCTATAGGAGAAGAAATCGCTCGGCTATTGACAGCCGGCTTTATCATGGAGGTATTTCACCCGGATTGGTTGGCAAATCCGGTTCTAGTGATGAAAAAGAGTAACGAGTGGAGGATGTGCATAGATTATACGAGTCTCAACAAGCATTGCCCAAAGGATCCGTTTGCCCTTCCAAGGATAGATCAGATCATAGATGCAGTAGCTGGAAGTGACCTATTATGTTTCCTGGATGCGTATTCCGGGTATCATCAGATCAAGCTCAAGAAGGAAGATTGGGAGAAAACATCGTTCATAACCCCATTTGGATCTTTCTGTTACAAAACCATGACCTTTGGACTAAAGAACGCTGGCGCAACTTACCAGCGATGCATTCAGAAGTGCTTTGAGGATCAGATTGGACGCAAAGTTCATGCCTATGTGGATGATGTGGTGATCAAGACCAGGAAAGCGGAAACATTCATTGATAATCTAAAGGAAACATTCAAGAATTTGAGAAGATATCAGATGAAACTCAACCCTACAAAGTGCGTATTTGGAGTTCCAGCAGGAAAATTACTCGGTTTCATTGTGTCCGAGAGAGGAATTGAGGCAAACCCGGACAAAATCAAAGCTATCCAGAGTCTGAAAAAGCCGGAAAGCTTGAAGCATGTTCAAAAACTCACAGGGTGCGTAGCAGCATTAAGCCGGTTTATATCTAGGCTCGGAGAGAAGGCGATACCCTTATACCAGCTCTTGAGGAAATCCGACAAGTTCGTTTGGGACCAAGAGGCGGACGAGGCGTTTGAGGCGCTAAAAAGCAGTTATCTGAGGCACCAGTCTTAGCAGCCCCGGGTCCTAAAGAGCCCATGCTATTATACGCTGCGGCCGGGCCCCGGGCGGTCAGTGCAGTGGTTGTTGTTGAGCGTAAAGAGGATGGAAAAGATCACCCGGTTCAGAGGCCGGTTTATTACGTGAGCGAGGTACTATCAGAAGCAAAGCAGCGTTACCCACATTGGCAGAAGTTGGTTTTCGGGGTCTTTATGGCCAGCTGGAAATTGAAACCCTATTTTCAGGAACACCCCATAACAGTGGTTAGCTCTATACCAATGTCAGATATTATCAGAAACTCAGACGCGACAGGTAGAATAGCCAAGTAGGCCATTGAGATGGGAGATTACCACATCAACTACGAGCCCAGGTCAGCAATCAAGTCTCAAGCTTTAGTTGATTTTGTTAACGATTGGACTCACACCAGCATGCCCACGATGACACCGAGTTCCGAGTCTTGGGTGATGCACTTTGATGGTTCTAAGAAGTACGAGGGATCAGGAGCTGGGGTGGTGCTCACATCACCCAAAGGAGACAAACTGAGCTACGTGTTGCAAATTCGCTTTGATTGCTCCAACAACGTGGCCGAGTATGAGGCATTGTTACACGGATTGAGAATAGAAAAGGAGATGAACATTAGGCTAATAAGGTGCTACAGAGACTCGGATCTCGTGGTACAACAGGTCTCAGGAACTTGGGATAGAAAAGATACAACTATGGCAGCATATCGCAGAGAGGTAGACAGGGTTGCCGGGTGTTTTTCCGGGTATGAGGTGGAGCATATTGACAGGAGAAAGAACGAGGCAGCAGATGCACTCGCAAGACTCGGCTCGCGCAGAGAGCCGGTTCCACCTAATGTTTTCCTGGACGAGTTATGGCGGCCATCTGTTAAAACCGAGTCTGACGTAGAGGTGGCTAACCAAGACCCGGATTTGGAGCTCGTGGCCACAGTACGCGCTATACCCGAGTGGACAGAGCCGTTTTTGGCCTACCTATCACGGGGCGAGTTACCACCGCAGGAAGTTTTAGCGAGGCAAATTCTGAGACGAGCAAAGGGCTACTCTATCATCAATGGAGAGTTATACAAAAGGAGTGCAGCAGGAGTCTTTTTACGCTGTGTAGCACCAGAAGAAGGCCGGCAGATTTTGAAGGAGATCCACGAAGGAGATTGTGGGCATCATGCCTCCACAAGGTCCCTTGTGGCCAAAGCATATCGACACGGTTTCTTTTGGCTCACGGCCTTAGCAGACGCGGAGCGCTTGGTGGCAAGGTGTGATGGATGTCAAAGGTACGCTCGCCAAACCACGTGCCGGCTATGGAGTTGCAAACAATCCCCTTGACCTGGCCGTTTGCTGTTTGGGGTATGGATATGGTGGGCCCCTTCCACATGTCACCGTGCAAAAAGACTCATCTTTTGGTAGCCATTGATAAGTTTACCAAGTTGGTTGAGGTTATGCCAGTTACCAATTGCGAAGCAATCACAACAGTCAAGTTCCTGAAAAGGATCATCTACAGGTTTGGATACCCTAACAGCATAATAACAGACAATGGAACCAACATGTCCTTAGGTGAGATGGAGAAATTCTGTGGGAACAATGGTATCCGGCTTGACACAGCCTCAGTAGCCCATCCACAAGCCAATGGGCAGGTGGAAAGGGCAAATCAGGAGTTACTTCCTGGACTAAAACCACGGCTGTGAGTCCCATGCATCAGAGCTGCTGGAGCATGGGTTGAAGAGTTACCATCCGTGGTTTGGGGAATTAACACTACACCTAACAGATCTACTCAGATGACCCCGTTTTTTATGGTTTATGGTGCAGAGGCAGTATTGCCGAGTGATATTATTCACGACTCGCCCCGAGTGTTGGCTTACGTCGAGGTAGAGAACGAGAAGACCCGGCAGGATGCCGTGAATATGCTAGAAGAACACAGAGAACAAGCCTTGGAGAGATCAGCTATATATCAGCAGGATCTGAGGAGATATCATAATCGGCGAGTCAAAACCCGGGTCTTCCAGGAAGGAGACCTGGTGTTGCGATTGGTGCAGTCAAAGGAAGGAAAACATAAGTTGTCTCCACCATGGGAAGGACCCTTCATCATAAGCCGGAATTTACACAACGGATCATATTACTTGGTAGATGCAAGGGAAGAGTCGGATACTGTCAATGACACCGCTCACACCACTTCATCTATGCAAGAGAGGGAAAGACCATGGAACGTGGCTCAGCTACGTCCCTACTACACCTAGAATAGACTAGGTTTACAAGAGGAACTACACGATGTAACAGGCAGCAGGTTTCAGACGCACTCTTTTCCTATCCAGGGTACCTAAGGGGACTGGAGGGTTTTTAATGAGGCGGCTTGCTGACCTAACTTTTCTCATATCAATAAAGAGATGGTTAAACATTGTTATTATTTCTTTCTTATGTGTTTTGGTTGAGTTTTTATATTCCTGTTTTTACCTTATGTTTTCTTATTTCTGTCAGGTAAGTGTTATTTGTTTGTAGTATATTAGTTTCTTTAAAGGTTATACATATAGGTCTTGGGGGCTGATTGCTTGAATAGCACAGTTGCAAACTCAAAGACTCGACCACGATGCCATTAAGTTATAAGGACCGATTACTTACAATAAGTACGGTTACAATCTTATAACCGCACAATAGAGCCAAATTTTCTTGATTTCTCTTGTTTAAGCTTGATGTGACTCGCAAAAACGTGGCATGCTTTGCTAGCGTATAATTACAATCAGTCATGATGCCCAAATGGGACTTGCCTGGCCCTGTTTTTATACAGTTATAGCAGCATTGAATATCCATGCGAAAGCCGGCTTACAGCAAAGAGGATCAAAAGGGTCATCCAAACCAAAAGTTATGCAGAGTACAAGGTTAACAGCCGGAAACTCGCAAATATATTAAGTATAACTTCAAACCTATATGAGTAACTCTACGTTTTGGGCTCTAGCAGAAACAATTTGTTCTTTTGAAACCACCAAAGCCTTAGACTCGGAAATTCGGGCCTTGGGGACTTGGGAATTTGAGAAAAGCAACAAATTGTCTAGCTATTAAGCTTAAAACCCCGACAATCCGAGTCTTGGGGACTTAGGAAATAAAGTCCACTTGTCAAAATTCCCTGAGACCCGGAAACCGAGTCTCACAAAAGGAAAAATAGCGAAAATCGTAAAACCAGCAACAAAAAGTTCAAGACTAGGAAATAACAAATCCACGCAAAAGGCCAGAAGGGCCACAAAAGCTATTAAGGTTTTAGCGTAATACAAACCAAGGAAGTTGTATCGAAAAGTGCACAGGCGCACTATTTAAAGAACAATTGTTTTAGGCATATTACAAAATGCCCATTGGCCGAATAAAGTGTTTGAAGCGGTAAAAGGTGAAACTTCACTCGGCATCCTTGGCCGAGTCATCGATGTTGTCCTTGGTAGCCGGGTCTTGGTCTTGCTCTTCGGTGGTCTTCACAGCCCCTGTATCCGGATTAGCAGCAGAGTCGGCACGAGCTGGTGGACGGACAGCCGACGTAGAGAAGGAAGGTGCAGTATCGGCTTCAGCTTTTCTCTTGGCAGCTTCTTCCTTCCTCTTGGCAGATTCCGCCTTCCACCTTTCCAGCATGTCAAAGGGCTTGGGCAGATCCGATTTAATTGGCTTGTCATCAGCGTTGTATGGAGGAACGATATTGTTTAAGTCCAGACTGTCGGTGATCAGGCTCGCCGGGTGACGCACCTCAGTATTGATGGCCTTGAAGTTCTTGCCAGTAAATTTGGAGCCGTCGTTGTTGAATTCGGGAAACCCGCCACCGAGCTTTGCCGGCTCAAGCCTGGGAAAGTAGGCCTTGGACAGAGCAAGCCCGCGGGTTACCCCAACCCGGCACGACGAACGCTTCCAGTGATCAATTCATTCGGGGATGGTGGAACACGCGTCAAGTAAAGTGTCCAGGACACAGTAACCCACAGCCGGCCACTTCACAGCCTCCAGAATCCATTTGGTGCCGGCAGAAAACTGCCGGATTACGGCCTTCAGTGTCTTCAATTTTTCAATATCATCCTCGTTTGGGGCAGCTTCACCCGGACCTGCAGTATAACACAAGAAGTTAAAGCAATAACATCCGGGTATCTTGTGTAATTGAAAGTCCGGGTTATAATTAGCGGGTTATAAATCTTTACCAAGCAGAGCGCGATAAGTGTCGGCAATTTGAGCCGAGACCTTTTTCAGCGCCTTCTCGGCATTGTGGTATTTCTTCTTATACTTTTTTACATCCTGGTCGAGATTCTGTACTTCAACTTCAAGCTCTGCGCGCAGCTTTGTCTCGGTCTCAAGGAGCTGGTTGGTTTTGGCCAACAGCTCCTCAGACCGGGTCACCTGTGCCTGTGGAAGAAAGACAAGGAAATATTAGTCGGATATAAGAAAAAAGCCGGATATAAAAGGAAGTACCCAGTAAACTTTGCCTAGTTAAACTCGGAACTTGGGGACTAGGTGAGTATATACACAATACTGATCAGGATTACCTGGTGCTCAGCAGCCATGGCCTCAAGAATATCTTTCTCGGTGGTCTTCAAAGCGAAGAGCTCATTTAGCATTTCTTCGTACGAGAGATTACCGAGCTTTAGCTTGGAAGAGCCGGGGTTCTGGTCACCCGGAGGGGGGGTTCTCTCCTTCTTGGGGGTGGACACCCGGGTCGCCTGGGTGTTGGGATTGGGATCACCCCTCCCCGTGCCCAGGATTTCAACGTCATCATCTCCGGGTTTGTGTGAGGGAATCGGATATTCGGCCTCCTTCTCGGCCGGGTCTTTCAGCAGGACTTCTTCTTCTTCTTCAACGCCGCCAGTCGTGGCCTTCACAGTGTCTTCCGGATCCTTCATCGCCGGGTCATCCACGTCCATATCGTCCGGGTCACTGATTGTGACCCGGGCCCTGAAGAAAATGAAAGAAGCAGTTAATACATGATATATGAAAATTATAGAAAGAGCTAGTGCGTCAAGTAGTGAGAGAAGTAACTTACCCGGTGTTCACCACAAAATCTACCGGAAGATCATTGCTAGACCCGGAGGAAGCTGATAAAGGGTCCGAAAGTGAGACCCGGAACTGCCCAGCTAATGGATGATTGGGAGAAGGATATTTTAGGGGAGAGTTGGAAGGATGGGTTTGAGGAATACCGGCTCGGCGAGCTGGGGACGAAGGGATACCCAGGTTAAGAGGATCATCACCCGGAGAGTTCCGGGTTACCCTGCGTTTGACTGGAGCGGGTTCCTTCAAATGTGGCGAATCGGACAAGAGTTGGTTAAGCTCGCACATGTTAGCGAATGAATATGGTTTGGATGCAATAGAGGAGTAAGGAACCTTGAATACAACCCCTCGGGGCTTCCTCTTAGCTCCAACCTCAACGTCCGGCTCGGCCTCGCTCTCATCCGACTGAGTCTCCTCCTTATCCTCCAGACCTGGAAAGCATAACGTATTGTCGGAAAAACGAAAACAAGCTAGAAATATAAGATAACGGGAAGGGGAGTAGGTGAGACTCGGGTGTTACCTTCGTCCGAGTCAGCTGGCTCCTCGTCCTCTTCCGAGTTTTCGGAAGGAGGAGGGGTATCAATCTTCCAAAAAGCGCTATCTGCCTGAGAAAAAGCACAACGACAAAGGTTAGTGATTGTACTGGAAAGATATTAGCTGGATAAAGGGTGATAGCTGGCTCTTACTGCTGGAGTCGGGTTATCCCGCGTGTAAGGGTCCAAGCCGGCTATGGTCCGGATCACCTCCAACTTCTCAGTCAGAAAGTTTTTCATGATCTTGTTCGCATCCGCGGCCGGGTAATTTCTCATCAAATAACGAAGAGAATCGTGACGTGCCCAGAGTAGTTGCACATAAGTTTGGGCCGGACACTGTTGGGTTGAACCCGGAAAGTTACCCAGGTCTTAATAAGATTGAGCCCTAGAAGACCGTGGGCCGACAGTACGGCTAGTTTATGCAGGAGGGATTGGATAGATTGCCGATCCGACTCAGAGGCATAGGAGCTGAGATTGTCGGAAAGATTGAGGAGACCTTCAGTGAAACCCGGCAATGGCTTTTCACCCGCTAAGGAGGTGTCCTGGCAATAAAAATAGGTCTTTTGCCAGTGTTTGACATGGGAGTTAAGACTCAGAGTCGGCATTAAGGAGTTCTTCCGCCTCTGGATAGAAGCCCCTCCGCAAACCAGGAGGGCCCCGTCGCCGCTCTCGCGGCACGGTTTGCATTGGAATAGTTCAAGGAAGAGCGCGAGATTTGGAGGAATGCATAAATATGACTCGCACATGACGATAAAATGAGTAATATTGAGCATAGAGTTGGGGCCAATATCAAATACTCTGAGCCCGTAGTGGTTAAGAAACTCGCGGAAGAAAGGGTGACCCGGGGGGCGGAAACCCCGGATCACATGCTCTACAAAGACGATTACCTCATCGAGACCCGGAGAAGGCTGAGTCTCGTCTCCAGGTACACGCTAGTGAATATCCTCCCGAGCGGGCAAGACCCCCGATTCTGCGAGTTCATCTAGCTTGGCCTTGGTTATGGTCGATCTTGCCCAATTGGCAGAGATCGAGTGACTCGGCTTCGCCTTGTTGGCCGATTGTTTGCCCTTAGTTTTCGCGCTGACCTTAGGTGCCATGGGAGAAATCTAAAAGGGAAACAAAGTGCAGAGCATCAGCAATCTGAGACCCGGAAAATGATCATTATCCGACTCATGGAAAAACACTTGCGAGAAATCTTGGCAGATTGGATCTAGACGGGAAAATTTGTGGGGAAAATTGCGATTACAAATATTGAAGGAGCGCTGTGCGACGAGCGATTAGACCTACACCAGGCGTTGGCTATGGAAGTACGGGGTGTGGAGTATTCAACTAACAAGAAACATGAAAGGCATCTAGGGGCGGAACCAAATCCAACCTAATCGAGCGAAATGAAAGGTGAAATTCATGGAGTGAAGCGGCTTACCGGCGGGATCGGGAAGGAGAACGCGGCGGCGGCAGATGGCGCGACGGCGGCAGTCCCTAGGGCTCTCCGGTGAGCTGCTCGAAAACGTGGCGGCGGAGGTCAACGACGGCGTCGCGGGGACAGATGCGGCGCGCGGACGGCAGCGGCTCTTCTCCGGTGACGCGCTCGCGAACGGCGCAGCGGAGCTAGCTTGAGCTTGAAGGTGGAGGCGCCGAGAGGGAGTAAGGATGATGAGATGAGGGAGAAATGAAGTGCTGGGCCTAGGGTTACCCCTTGAGCACCTATTTATAGGTGCGAGGTGGAGCGCCCTAGGTCTGAGCGGCGGGAGCCAAAATTTTCGGGAAAAAGGTACTCAACCGGATTTTTCCGGATAAGCATTGAAGGCACCCGTTACGAGATATCCGGAAAAGATTGGAACAGATTACATGCGCGATATTCGGACTGACTGGCGAGCGTTGCGAGTCCGGGTTTTGTGTGCTTCCTCGGAGTGTTGACCCGGGAAAGTAATGCTAGACTCGGGGAAAGCCGGGTTACAATATGGACCACCTACAGAGTTAGGCCTAGCTATTATCAAAGCATTCTAACCCGGTATTTTATGAACTTGTATGTTTATTATTTTTCAGGGAATAGCGTGCGCTTCATGGTTGATCCCGCGAAGCCCAAGCTATTCTGGGGACTACTGATGGAGGGATGATAACCCGGTAGGCCAATGCCAAGGTGTAACTCGGCCCAAAGGGAACCGCGCAAGACCCGGCTCAAGGAAAAGGAGTTTCTAGAAGGCCCAAGAAGTAGTGTAGGCCTCGTAACCCGGCTTGGGGGTTACGACAAGGGAACTTAGGGTTTGTATGCGGTGACTGGGTAGGACTCCGAGTATACTTTGGATAGGGAGCCAGGGGGCCGGGTAAGATATAAACCGGCTCCTAGGGTTAGATTGGACGAGCTTCATCAGATATTCGAGTATCCCCTGTAATACGAGAGTGGAGATTGTAACCTGAGATTGGAGACTCGGCGACTTGATTGCTAGAGCTACCAGATCGATTGATAGCATGATTTCCCCTGAGCTAAACCCTCTCCCAAACACCAGAGTCGATTTGCCCCAAGATAAGTTACCCCTAGTAACGTCTGCCGTGATTATCCCACGACAATGATATTGTTGATGCAATAACAAGAGCGGCCACTTCAATTGTGGATTCTTCTTCTTCTTAATCATCACCGGAATCGTACTCTTCCTGAGTCACCAACACAAACTTTGTAGGAGACTTTTTGTTGAAAGTTTTCTCCTTGAAGAGAGGTTTTTTGTAAGCGATCTATGATTTGTCCTTGCGAATAAGATTCCCTCCATGATGTTCTCTATTCTCATATAGTCACTCGGAAATGTAATGATGCTTGCCTTGACAATTGAAACAAGCTCTCACTTTTTTAGTCCCTTCTTTCCATAGCTTGACGTGGTCTTCTTCTCAACATATGCATTGGACTTGGGAGGATTCTTCCAAATCCTTTGCACAGCAAGAGCAGTAACATCCTTAAGCACAATATCATACTCTTGATCTTTCAAAGGGGCCAAGTCTTTAATGCATTCTTCACGATGATCCACCACCTTGGTCACAACCTTGGACTTCAAAGCAACAATGGATCCTTGGTGCATTCCCATAGCACGAGCATGATTGTCAAGAGCATTGTTTGTTTGCACTTGGAAGGAGCACGTCTCTTGCATCACTTGGGTTGAGGTCAAATATGGATAGTCGTGTCTTCCTTTAAGACTCTTCAAGTCCGAGGGCTCAAAGTGCATAAAAGCACTCACGTCCTTTATCTTGATCCAAGCATCATCAGTATGAGTGGCACCAACACCATTGAAAGCGATGGCAAGAGTCTTGAGCCTCCGGTACATGTCTTCATGGTTCTCACCATCATGCATATAGAATCGTTCGGCCTCATTGCTCAAGGTATCATACCTATTCCTCTTGATGCTTTCATTGCCCCACAAACATGACGACAAGAGCATACCATGTTTCTTTGGCAGTGGAATATTGTTGAAGATGATTCATGTGGTTTGGACCCGTGGCTTGTTGAATCATGCACAACATGGTGTAGTTGAGTTGACAATCTACCGCTTCTCTTCTTGTCAAGTTCTTGGGTTCATTGGGCTTGTATACATATCAAGTGACCCTCCAAAGCTCAATACAAGAAGACTTCAAGTGAGTTTTCATATAATATTGCCATTGATCAAAAGTATGTGCGTCAATTTTAGGAGGATTGCCTCTAGGGATTATATGAGGATGTGGAACGGGAGGATTGGGGGAGTACAATCCTTCGACATTATGGTACTCGCCATTCATCTCCCTTACCTTAGAAGTGTTGTTCTTAGGGGGGATCACTTTTAGCTTGTCCACCCTTATCCCCATCTTTAGCTCGCCCCAGTATTTCTACCGAAGGAGATGAAGAGGAAGTCTCCGATTCTTTGGCTTTCATGAGCTGCAGCAAGAGATCGCGCAACTCGGAAATTTTGACATGCATGGATGAGGTCAAGGAATTTTGCAAATCTTTGAGATCATCCGTAGCGACTTGTGCTGCGGAATCGGTGACTACCGCATCATCGGCCATACTAAAACTCTTAGGCGGTTAAGCCCAAAATAAGAGCCGAGGCTCTGGTACCAATTTTAATTTTTCTTCAAATTAAGTCTTGAAACAAAGGTAAATTCTCTAGATTATGCAACTAAGGTGAATTTACCTATATGATAAGAACAACAATAAACAAGGTACAAACTCAAAGTAAAGGAGAGGGAATGAGGTAACCAATGACGGAATCACGCGGAGACAAGGATGTAATCACGGGTTCCTCCTTTTGAGGGGAGTACGTCTCGTTGGAGAGGTGTGAGTTTTGCCACAAAGGCCTACTCGATGCCACAAAGGCCTCACCTTCTCCGATGAACCTCGCCACAAAGGTCTAGTTCACCTTCGACTATTGATCCCCTTTGAGGCGGGAATTGAGTCCTTTAGAATGAGCTTGGGGCACACACCCACAACCAAATTGGGGGATCCCAAGAATCACCAACAATCACCACAAGTAGCAATGAGGTTTAGGGTTTGCACAAGGAAACCATAGACTAGATCCCTCAAGTGAATGAGGGGGAAATGAAGAACGAGTCAGTGAAGATGTAGATTGAGGTCTTCTCCTTCAATACTCAAGATATCAACGAGTTTGGGTGGAGGGATTGGGAGATCTAGGGATTTGGTGAGCCCAATAAATGTGCAATCAATGACCTAGACGAACCGGCTGGAGGTAGAAGAAGGAGAGGGGTATTTATAGCCCCTCTTGAAATATGGCTGTTGTAGCTTCTTTAGGAAGGATTATCCGGCCAAAGTGGGGACGGAATATCCGGCCCTCCGGCCAAATAATCCGGCCTTGGGTCTGGTCGAAATCCACCCTTTTAGCTTCACCCAGGCAGTCTCTGGACTTTGGCAAATTCCTGGGGGCGGAATATCCGGTCATTGCGATGATAAAACCGACCCCCAAATCGCTTTGGGCTCCTGAGAGCCACGCCCCACCTCAGACATTCTCTAGATATATGGGGGCGGATTATCCGCCCCCCTGAATAACCGACCTCTCCAGGAAAAAAATCCCTTTGACTCCAGAAGAGAATTTCGAGGTTTCTTTCTTCCTTTTTTATGCTAGGTGGTATGAAGAATTTATCCGAAATATCTGCACCACTTAATACACAATTAAATATCGCTTGTGTTGTTAACTAACACGTAGAACATAGAGGGATAGAAAATGCGCTTTCACACATGAATGTTAATCGCAAGGCACCAAACTTTAGGGAGTCCTCCAAAAGTTTACAACTGTTCAAATTTATCAACATTCTTGTAATTCACGGTACGATCTTTCCTCATAAATTAGGAACAGACTTAACATCCATCACATTGCAAGAAAAAAACTTCAAAAAACATGTTCAAGGGTTTTTTCACTATAAGACCAAAAGGTGAGAAATAATATGTATGTGTGGGAAAAGATAAATTTATGGCAGTCCCTGAATCATACCTAAATCTTCAGATTGTAGATCTTTAGTGTGCCATAAAGAAGACATGTTAAAAATATGAAATATCGGGGATATGGAATGATTGAAGCCATGGATTTGTTTCTAATTTAATAAGCACCTAACTAAAATGATATCAAACCTATGAATGAATTCTCCGTTAAATAATGACCGATCACTTGGATGAAATAACATAATATTTAGTACTTTTAATATCAGCAAAGTAAGGATCTCACATTTCCAGGCCAATGGTTAGAAAATTCTATTAGAGAAGAAAACATATTAAGTCAACAACAACATAAATACTATAAAAACTACTTTTATTTAATTATTAAATGGTCTTTCACGTGTCACGGGGAACATACTAACCCTTAAAGAATATATTTTTATATTGTATATGTTTGGTACCGTATTTTTTTAAAAAAAATTCTTACTCAAACTTACATAAATAGAGTTGTGAAAACATAGAACCTTAATTACTTTGGAATCGAGAAGTGCATTCAACTACCAGAAAGAAAGTACTCCCTCCGTTCCACAATATAAGATGTTTTAGACATATTCCACATTCATATACATACACATGTATCTATACACATTTAAATATATGTGTTCATTTACTTTAGTCCGAATCTAGGCAACATGTAGAACACTAGACCATCTTAGGCCCTGTTCTGTACGAGGGGTTACAAAACAAAGGAATGGAAAAATCTGTAGGAATACGGTGGAGTGCAAAGTGCAAAACTACAGGCTTCCAAAACAGAGGAATGGAAACATTTGGATCGTTCAGAACAAAGGAAAATTTCAAATCGTCACACTTCTCTATGAAGCAGGAAATAGCCGTTAGCTGTCCTGGCAGTTGCATGCTAGCCGTTGCTTCTCATTTCCTTCTGCTATATAAGCACATACCATGTCATTTTTCTCTAGTATAAGCACCTCTGTAGACACCCATTATTCACTACAAGCACTGCTCCAGATTCAGATTGCTCGTTATAGCAGTTCATATGGATCCAAACTACCGTCGGCGATCGGGAAATGAGGATGAATTCTTGTTTCTTATACTCCCTGCATTAGATGGTAGTAGCTCATCCCAGCCATCAGAGAGGAGACCTATACATACATCCATCCTGAATGGAGCTACCTATGTGCATGAAGCTCTTACCGGTCATGAGGTTCTATGTCAATGGCGTTTCCACATGGAGAGAGATATCTTTCAAGCCTTAGTACAAAAATTGCGTGAAAAGCGACTTATCGAGGATTCAAGGTATGTCTCCGTGGAAGTGCAAGTAGCTATATTTCTATATGCAGTATCAAAGAACGCAACAAACCGAACATTACAAGACAGATTCCAGCACGGTGCACATACAATCAGTACCTACTTCCACGCAGTGCTCAATGCGATTACACGACTCACATTCAGCTACATACAACCTTCTATACACCAGCATCGCATCTTAAGTCAGCCAAAGTTTTCATACTTTCAGGTAATTATTTCTAGTCCTACCATGGTAAATTGACACTTGAATAAATTTAACTTGTACGCATTTTAACAATAGCCTTAAATCTACAGAATTGTATCGGTGCCATTGACGGTACCCACTTTCCCATGACTATCCCGCCTGGGCAACAAGATCCATACGGAAATAGAAAGCAAGGTCTTTCCCAAAATGTGATGCTTGCATGCGACTTTGATCTAAAGTTTGTGCATGTGCATGCTGGATGGGAGGGGTCTGCTTCGGATGCAAGGGTTTTGCAAGATGCACTTGATCATGGATTCAGTGTACCTCCTGGTAAATTTTATCTAGTAGATGCAGGTTATGGAAACACACCCCAATTCCTTGCTCCATATCGAGCAACTAGATATCATTTACAAGAACAAGGAAGAGCCCGACAACGGCCACAATGCTACCAGGAATTATTTAACCTACGACATGCCCAGCTAAGAAACCATATAGAAAGAATTATTGACATACTAAAAGCACGATATCCCATCCTAAGAGCCGCTTCCTTGTTTGACATTGAGACACAAGTTGATACTGCTGTAGCTTGTTGTGTACTGCACAATTTTGTACGGATACATAATGGAGATATGACATTGCCCAATAGATGTACAGAGGATATCAATGAAAGTAATATGAGGGAAGTATCGGATGGAGATGCCCACTACAATAGTGATGTGCTGAGATTTAACAACTTGCGACAGGCTGGAAATGAGATGAGAGATGCCATAGCAATGCAAATGTGGGCTGATTACACTGCTAGAAGATAGATAATATGTACTATGTATGGATTTACACTATTTATGTAATCACTTGGGTTGTACTCCAATTAATAAGATTATATTTATCAAGCAGTCTAGAATGACATTACGTAGTGTCATTTAACACTGCATGAAAGTTCCAACGAGTTTGCATTTTCATAATCATGTGCAAAGAATTGCACATGCACAAAATATATGCCCACAACTTACTACAAGTTCCCTATGCCCTGAACCTACTACAAGTTACCTATGCCCAGAACTGCATAGGCACAAAATATATCACAGCCAAGTACAAGTTACCATACGAGCACAAAATGATAATTCTGCTAGCCCTCCATTTTCTTATGCATCCCTAAGTTTTCCTTCCAACCAGCCCAAACGTAATTCGTTACTTGAAAATGATAGAAATACTTCCCTGTTATTCTTGTTGTTGGTGAAGAGGTCAGCTGCTTTTAGAATATCTCCCATCGGCAATTTTTCTAACCTTTCAAGTGCTTTGATACATTTCCTGATGCTGAATGGGTCCTTTAATTTCTTCTCCTCGATCGCCGCAAACCGGTCAATTTCTTCTCTTTTGAGTTTCAAGTACCTCTCATGAAAATCATCAATGGTGTTGTTGGTCTTTTGCTTTTTTGATCTCTTGGTGATATTAGCCTCAGGAGATGAGCTACATGGTCGAGGATTTCGAACATGGTGTGAGGAAATTGGATCTGTTGTAGCTTGTGATGGAGCATGTAATGCATGGTCATTTTCTTCAGCTGAGTTTGCCGCCACTTGACTGAATGTACCACCGCCACAAAACCAATCTGTGTTTCCGTTGTCCTCTTCAATGCCAAAATGAATGGATGATTCACCAGGAGCATGCATGGTTGGTGTAGGTGTGTGCAAATGCGCCTCTGGATCTTGCCATGGTGGTGAATATGATGTTGGGACCTGTGAGGGTTGTGTTTCTTTGTTCGCATAATAATCCATACCATGACAACTCCTTCCCGTAGCATAACGTCCTACACGAAGTATGTGAAAAAAGAGGCTCACAATCAGGAAAAAAGGGTAAGCGAGCTAAATTAATGAGCAAATTCCAAATTCTCACCATAATATAAAGCGAAAAGATCATCAAAGTATGGAAATGACTTTTCTCGCCACTGGAGGGTGTCCTTGTTTTTACGTGCCTGTAGTGCAGTCCAAACATTATCTGGAGCTACCACCATCATTCTATCAGGATCCCAGCCAAACCCACTTTCAGATATCAAGTCTTTTACCACTTTAAAATCTTTCTTTAGATCCTGCTCCTTTTGCTTTACTTGAGCTGATGTGAAGGATAAATCAAATTTTTGATTGAATTTACCAACGATACTTGTCTATGCTTCTTTACTCCATGCATTTTGTGTCCGGTATTTTGGAGTATTGTGATCTTTTAAGAGTCCAATAAGATATGTCTTCATCTGATGATTCCACCTGGCTCTAGCACAATTCTTAGAGGTACCTACCAATGCAAAGGTTTGAATATAGTTCTAGCTGAGAAGGATTGCATTATGTAAAAGGTAACAACATAGAAAAGAATGTACGGAGAGAGGCAAATTTGGCGCTACCAACCAGATTATTTTACTGCTACCTGTATCCACTTGATATAAATGAGTTGCAGAGTAAAACATCCCAACTTTTCTGCCTACCAAAACACAATATATAGGCTGAACTTTCATCGCACACTGCTCTGAAAGTAGCACACGCACAGAAGCTGCTACAATTATCTAGGTTTGCAAACGCTAATTAAAAATCCGGAACAAAAAACTTATGAAATTGCCAAGTCGCCATGCCATGTAAATAGAACCTGATCTACCTTGTACGCTTGTTGGATTGACACTTGATAAAAAACTAAACAGTAGATAAAAATTATAAGATGATGATTTATTAAAAAAAAACCTAATCTGTAGCAACTGGACTAGGATTGGGCGAAATTGACCAAAATTTCTTTTTGAAGGGGAAAACGAGAAACAAATCACATAAAGTCTGGGCATATTACCTATATCCTGAGAGATTTGTTGACTTCCCCCAAATTTGTGGTCATGAATCCCTTGCATCGATGGAGCAGGAGGCGGGGGAGGCGGAGGAGGGTGGATTCGCCGACCGGCGACGGTGCCCCACGGGATATTCATCTCGATTTCGCGGCACAGGAGGGTCCTTCTACCATGGACGGAGCGGCGGGAGGCTGGGAGTGGCGGGCGGGAGTAGCGCGCGGCATTGGGGACAGTGGCGGGAGAGAAGCGAGGGAGTAGAGAGAGTTTCCCCTGGCGTTTCCTTTGGTCTTGGCCAAAGTTTCGTTTCCTGTAAGAAACGTAGGAAAGTTCCCCTTTCCTAAGGAAAGTTTACTTCACTTTCCTTTGTTCCGAACGCCTCCTTAGGAAAGGAAACCTGCAGAATTCCTTTAAAATTCCTACGTTCAGAACAGGGCCTTACATTGTGGGATGGAGGGAGTAGGTATTCGTCAATCTCATTTATGCCATGTCACCGATCCGGCCTCTCCCGCAGCGAACCAATCTGGTAGCTTGATTTGCAACCCGGTGGATCGCCCCTCCACCTTGCCGCATGTCGAATCCTAGCCGTCCATCCCCAATCGGACGCACAAACCCGCAGCTCCAATTCCACCACCGCGCACTCCGGCTGGCATAAATATCCCGTACACCCCGCCCTTCTACCTCACCACACAAAATTCCCCAATCTCCACCTTCTCCCCTTCGAGCTCCTCAGCAATGTCGGGCCGCGGCAAGGGAGGCAAGGGGCTTGGCAAGGGCGGCGCCAAGAGGCACAGGAAGGTGCTGCGCGACAACATCCAGGGCATCACCAAGCCGGCCATCCGGCGACTGGCGCGGAGGGGTGGCGTGAAGCGCATCTCGGGGCTCATCTACGAGGAGACCCGCGGCGTGCTCAAGATCTTCCTCGAGAACGTCATTCGCGACGCCGTCACCTACACCGAGCACGCCCGCCGCAAGACCGTCACCGCCATGGACGTCGTCTACGCGCTCAAGCGCCAGGGCCGCACCCTCTACGGCTTCGGAGGCTGAGCACCAGATCCCATCGGTTGTTCGCATCTGGTTGTCGGATGCTTAGGACTGCTAGGGTTTCGTTGGTTGTGGCCGATGGCATGTAATCTGTTGCATATGGATGAATGAATCGGTTTGTTGTTGCTGGATACTTGATTGGTGTTGCTTGATACTTGATTTGGTCTTGATGTGGATGAAGCAAATCACTAAAATGCTTGCACGTTTGTATTAGTCTAGTAGATATGCATCTCAATCTCTTGTTCTATGATGCCTCATTTTAATCTTTTAATTCTCCCTAGATTTAGGCCACAGCTATTCTGAACTAAATACTGGTGAAATTTCAATCAAGAGAACACATAGCTGTGCTATCACTAGTCTGAAGATTGGCTTAGGCTGAATCAGTGTCAAAATGGTTTGCAATTAATGCAGGTATATTGTTGTATCCCCCAAGCACGATGCTTCTATTTAGCCATGCTTCAGAATCATAGTTCAGTAATTTGTTCCTTGTTCTCTTTATTGTTGCATCTCACAGGCCCATAAAATTGGGTGTGTCTAGAACATGCTGTTTGACACATTTTTTTTTTCTATTTTCATGTGTTTCGGTTATCTCAACTCTTTAGCAGGATGAATAATAATACTGTTCAAAAAGTAATATACAGGACCAGGATGAAGCAACTGTGAACCTAAAAGGTATGATGCTGCGATAGAATGGAACTGGTTATGCTCGATATATTTGATTTGATGATGCAATAGTACGAAGCCAACGAGAAATGCCTGCTTGTTTGTACTATGTACAAAGGTATATTAATCAGTTTTGTTGTTGCCTGTGATGTTTACTCCAAGCTTTTAGGTCATTAAAATGCTTGCACGTCTGTATTACTCCAGTAGATATGTATCTCAATCTCTTGTTCTATGATGCTTGGTTTAAATCTTTTAATTTTCCCAAGATTAGGCCATTTCTTAGATTAATTGAATACTGGTGAAATTTCATTCAAGAGAACACATAGCTGGGCTATCACTTGTCTGAAGATTGGCTTAGGCTGCATCAGTGTCAAAATGGTTTGCACTTTATGTGGGTACATCGAGTTGGTGTATCCCCCAAGCATGATGCTTCTATTTAGCCTTGTGCTTCAGAATTATAGTTCAGTAATTTGTCCTCTGTTCTTTTTATTGTTGCATCTCACAGGCTCATAAAATTGGCTGTGTCTAGAACATGCTATTTGTCCTTTTTTCAATTGCGAAGCCAGCGAGAAATGCCTGCTTGTTTGTACTATGTACAAAGGTATATTTATAAGTTTTGCTGTTGCCTGTGATGTTTGTTACTCAAAACCTTTTTAGATTGTTGTCTGAATTATGGTGTCAAATTTCATTCAATGAAACAAGGGTCTATGGAATCACAAGTCTGAAGCTTGGCTTAGATTGTGTCACCGTCAAAATGCTTTGCAACTAACATGGGTTCAATCAATTTGCTTTATCCCCACTACTATTTTTAGATTCACAGTTTAGTAATTTGTCCGGGGCTCTGTTATTGTTGCATCATAAAGACTTGTAACTGGTGAAAACAGTTTAGGTGTGTTTGAAGAATGTGCCTTTGTTTCTGTTTAGCCGTCGTAGAGAAATTTTACACCTATGTTGTGTGCATTATAGGCAATTACAGAAATTGTGTTTTCCAATGTATTCCATGGTCTATGAACCAGTGACGATATTTACCGCCTTTGGGAGACAAACTTTTATTCTAGGATCTGCATATCTTTTTATCTGCGCGCAAAATGCTACTGCAGAATTGAGGTCTAGTTGATAAGGATCTTTTTTATTCTAGGATCTTCAGATCTTTTTATTCTTTACTATGTGTAATTTACGTGTTGACATTAAAAAATTGCGATGGCATGTTATTGTTATACATGTCTTGTGGACAATGTCTTTGTGCTTCAATTCTGCTCCCGAAAATTTTAATTGCTGAGACACTTGGCATTCAGTGGAGTTCTCTCCATAATTTTTTTACACTGGTATAATTCATTATTCATGATATTATTAGGATGACCATCCACCACTTGGCTTAGTCCGACACTCTGGCACACCTTGTTCTACCAGTCCTTCTGGTTATTTCAGAATATGTATCTGCCCAGATAATGCAACCATCAAAGGTTTATTTTGCCTAGTGCTGAACATATTTATTTTACTCTTTTCGTGGCAGTTTGATTGTGCCACTGTAGACTGTAGAGCTCGAAATAGATACTACATGCAATGCAAAAAGGCGTTGGCTGGCTTGATTATACTAGTTGAACTGCAGTCAGGAATCATGATTCTTCAAATATGCACAGCACACTTGCCTTTCTCTGCTTCTCTCCAGCTAAGTTGTAGAGTTCTGTAAACACAAATACCTAGGCAGATTTCTTTGGTTTATGATGCTAGAGGTTTATATCTATTTAACTCACTGTTCTCCATGTACTTGTTTTGCCGGGCAATGATCCTAGCCAACAAGGTGCCCAAACTGCAGTGAGATCCTGCCTTTGCTAATTGGTTATTTTGCTCTTTCCGTCTTCTGAACTGAGTCTATACTGGTAAGCAGTGTAGAAATTTCAATTGATTGTATATAAAACATGTCTATTGAAATAAGGATTTGATAATAACTTACTGGAAGTAGAGGATAGCCAATTAGAATGCAGGTAAATTTATTCTTGCCTGTTATTAATTTCAAGTTGTCAGAATTCTGCTGATGGTGAATCCTTGCACTGAGGTGCAAAGCATTGTCGCATTGGCTGTCGTGGTCTACAGAAAGCTTGGTTTGACCTGGCTGGATGATTGTACTTTCAGTTCGGAATAGTGTATTCACCAACGGGCAATGTAACTATTAAGCAGCTGCCCATAGACTCATTGGAGCATTCCCCCTATTTTTATGCCTATTCTAGCTCTGCCAAGACTATAGTGGGCTACATAATGGAGATCAATTTCTCACTCTTTGATCTGCGTTTTAACACTGATTGCTTGCACCCTAGTTTTCTCTTATAGGAGGACTGTTGCATTCTCTCTAGTTTTAAGTCGCCGGTTCTCTGTGTCATATTCTGGTTTAATTTTAATGTTGGGTTTTTCACTAGTTGTACTTTTCTTGCAGGCTTGCGAATAATGTCCTTCGCAGCACACAGCACGTGTGGCTCCAGAGGCTTGAAAGTGCCAAAATACTGTCAAAGAATGTACTGAGAAGATTGCTACAGAGGAATCGACTAATGTTGGAAAGTATGAACGGGCTAATAATATTGAGGCTCTCCAAAAAGATGGTAAAACCCCAGCATGATCGAATGCTAAAACAAAGCGAACTGCAGCTGTGTTTATCTGTGTTGAGGTGTGAGTTTCCAGCGCTTGCTGGCTTCTTGTAAATACTGAGGTTTTTTTCCTTCTCTCTATCTATAAAGTATTGGCAGTGCTCCTGCCGTAAAGTTCAAAAAAAAGATATTGCTTAAGATTGCCAACGAATTTAATAGTTCAGCACTAATGTCACTGTGGTCGCTAAACCATTGGATCTGAGATCCTTACAATTCACAGCAGCAAACAGTTCTGCAATTATTTCTTTTGGCATCTTGATAAATGAAAATTCAGTAACCATAGCTTGCTAACCTCTAGAAGTTTGTATTTTAGTTGATGATACAGATACTTAACACAACAAGTATCCGATGTTTGCAATAGATTTATATGTTTAGATGTTAGAAATGAGGAGAAACAGAAGCAAATAAATTTTACACATATTGAAGCCTTTTGTACAGTAAGAAATTTAGGATTAACGTCCAAGGATATATCTTAAAATTTCCAGTTCAATGCTTGAAATCCAGCAGCCATTACTAGTAAATATGTTGAGACTGCATGTGAATCCAGTAATCTTGCGTATGAACTATGAGCACCACAATACATTCTCTTGTCCTCTAAACTATGTACATGCAAGCGTCGATATAGTCGTGTCTTTCCAATCGAAGGATTTTGACAGGCGTCACTGTCAGATAGACTTGCATTTGCCTACTGGTGCTAGTGAAATGTGCCAACAAAGCATCATGTAGTCAGCATGTCAATTGTGCTCCAGAGTATTAGGAGCTTTGGGTGCTACATCTTATTGATTTGGTGCCACATATAGCTCTAACTATTGCTCATTAACCGCTCCTGTCATTAATAGATAGGGTCAATGCATCTAGAAGAGAGGATACCATATAATTTTGAGAGCTGACAAACCATCAAAATTTATAACTTCAGAACAGGACCGGCAAGAAAAAACGCAGGGTGACATGCGTTGCTGGAAGTATTAACAGATTTCTCTTTTGTTCTGTTAACCCTGTCAGCGTCAAATGTTCCATTATATTTTTATGCTCTTGTGCATTGTACTCTGAATGGCAGGTTTAAGAGATTATGGAACCAGAATCAAGGAGAAAACATCTTCTGGAACAAGCAAATCAAACTGAAGAGGCAAGTATAGACTCACCCACCTTCATGGGAACCAGAATTCTGACGGCTCTGATGCAGACAGCAATGATGATCAGGTCGGTTTATTTGGTTGACTGGTATTATAAATGGCTTAAGAAAATGATTTGTTTCGTTGCTGTCGTCAAATGTTAAACAGGGCTCCCATGAAAATGGACCGAGCTAGTAACAATGGTGGCCTTAGCCATGACACTACTGAAACTACTCTGGACAGAAACAGAGAGGCAGTGTTTCTTCTTGCCTGTAAACATATTTAAGCCTGCAAAACTGATGAAACAAAGTTCTTTCAGCTCACATTAAATCACAACTTGAAAGATTGTAAGAAAGGTGTCCTGCTGTGCAGGGAACGATTGAGGAAGTCAGTAAAGCCTAATCCCCGTCTCGCCTGCTGACGATGAATTCAGATACCAAGAGGGCGGAAAAGATGCAGGGTAGTGAACGCTGAGGATGTCTTTGGCACTTTGATACGGGTCTTTTAGATCCGCTCTACCCTAGCTGATGTGCCGCCTCAGCGGTAGTTGATTTTTTGTTACTGTAAATGGCTGCTGACTTGGCCTGATTTTTTAGTTTTCAACGTCATGTTATTCAACTTGCTGATAAAAAATTCTGTTTATGCAGCTGTATCTTGATGCTGTATCCTAGGTATGATGGCTCAACTGGAAATTTCAGTTATCTCAAGCTTACCATGCCAGTTCAGTAGCTACGTCAAGGCTTACACTTGAACTTGCACAAAGGGCAAAAGCAAGCAGCGATAACAATATTTTCTGTTCCCTACGCCGTAGGCGGATGAATGAATGTATTTGGTGTTGCTGGAAATCTGATTTGGTTTTTTATTTAGAAATGTACTCCAAACATGATAATTGTTATTTAGTAACCAGGAAACCCGCACTAGTGCAGAACAGGGCATTAGCCCCGGTTGGGAAGGGCCTAATGCCCCGGCTTCCCAATCGGGTTTGCCAAACTCGGGCTAAAGGCCCCCTTATGCCCCGGTGGGGTTACCAACCGGGGTAAAAGCCGACCCTCTTTTACCCCGGTTGGTAACACCAACCGGGGCAAAAGGTTATTTTTTTTTATAGCTGTTTTCGTGTTCTCTGCGCTAGATTAGAAATTCTATTTTCTTTTCTGTATTATCAATGGTTTAAGAAAATGATATGTTTCGTTGCTGTCGTCAAATGTTAAACAGGGCTCCCATGGAAATGAACCAAGCTAGTAACAATGGTGGCCTTAGCCATGATACTACTGAAAAACTACTCTGGACAGAAACACAGATGTGGTGTTTCTTCTTGCCTGTAAACATATTTAAGCCTGCAAACTGATGAAACAGAGTTCTTTCAGCTCTCATTAAATGACAACTTGAAAGATTCTAAGAAAGGTGTCTGCTGCGCAGGGACGATTGAGGAATAAACTGACACTGCCAGCCATTTTTCAGTAAATCAGCCCCGCCTCGCCCGCTGACGATGAATTCAGAGACCAAGAGGGCGGAAAAGATGCAGCTTAGAGAACGCCGACGATGTATTTGCCAGTTTAATACGGGTCATCGATCTGCTCTACCCTAGCTGATGTGCTGCCTCGGTGACAGTTGATTTTTTGTTACTGTAAATGGATGTGTGGATGTTGTCTTGGCCTGATTTTTTTTACTTTTCAACATCATGCCATTCAACTTTGCCGATCAAAAACTCCTGTTTATGCAACTGTCCCTTGATGATGTATTCTGTTCCTAGGTACCATAGTTGAGCTGCAAAATTTCAGCTTTTTTCAATTTTACCATGCTAGTTCAGTACTTCAACTTGCACAAGGGAAAAAGGAAGCAGCGATAGTAAATAGTATCTGTTCCCTACGTCGTAGGCATATGGACGAGTGAATGTATTTGGTGTTCCCTACCCCTGTGTCTCCTCTTGTCCGAGGACACGAACGATCGACGCCGGCATATCAACGCCGCGATGGCGTCCGAATACGCTGCCCGAACCATCACCCGGCCAGCCACCCCACCATCGGCGACGCCGTCCTCAGGGCAAGCTAGGCCACCATGAGGGCAAGTTAGGCTGGTGTGACACAAGTGAGAAGAAATAATAAGAATGCAAAAGAGTTTTTTTTTTTTTGAAACTTCAGAACCTTTATTGATCACATTAAATCATTACAAAGAGAGTCACGAATGCAATCCGGACCCCCATCCCGGAAAGAAATAGAACCAGAAAGTTCAGCTCGGCGAGCTAAAATGTGTGCCGAAGTATTAAGCAAACGAGTGATATGAAAAATAGCCACCGTCTCGAACTCAGCCATCTTCCTCTTGATATCTCTGATGACAACGCCAATGCCTGTGCGATCCCATACCGGAGATTCAATTCGTTGGACGACCGAAAGACAATCAGAAGCTAAGAAGATCTTGTCATAACCCTCCTCCCGAGCCAGGGATAATGCACTCAAAACCGCAAGTGCTTCAGCTTGTTCCGGCGCCATAACCTCATCAAAGAGCTGGCTGCAAGCAACCAGACACATACCAATGTGGTTCCTGATTACGACGCCTATCCCCATCCGTTTAGAAGATTCAAACAAGGCAGCATCCACATTGATGAAAACAGTTCCAACCGGCGGCGGTGACCGAACAGGAGAGGACTCGGACACACGTCTTTGGACTGGTGCTGGATTCAGCAGATGTTCCACGATCATCTCAACATAAACCCTGATCCGAACTGCTAAACTGTTGGGTTGTGCCAGACTTTCACCATTACGCACTCCATTCCTCGCATCCCACAGATGCCAACAGGTAACAGCCAGAAGTATATGATCGATCTCCTTCGATCGATCTAAGAAATCAAAAATCCATCCCTTTGGAGTAACAAGGTCCTTCCTCCTTAGGTGAATTGGATATGATTTTTTCAGCTCGCGCCAAACCTCTCTTGCATACTGGCATAGCAAGAGAACATGTACTGCCGATTCCTCTCGGAAGCAGACACTGCAATCCTCGCGGGCCGGTATATTGCGTCGGCGCAGCTGTTGCATTGTCGGCAAGCAGTCGTGAGCAAAACGCCATAGCGTGATCAACATCTTCCCCGGCGCTTTGATATTCCACAATTTCTTCCAGTATCTTGCCTCGTCCACATGGCCAGAGGACGATCCCCGCCGGGAACTGCTACGAAACTGCAGAAACTCATCCGTTCGCATAAAATTATATGCAGAGCGGACAGTATATTGGCCAAATTTGGTGTACGGCCACGAAATAAAATCGGCATCTCCAAACCTGCTGATTGGAATACGAAGAATAGTTGATGCCACCTCTTCTCTGAATACCGATCGAACCATGGTCGGATACCACCTGCCATCATCATCAAGAAGGTAATCCACCTTAGCATCAACAGGGACGGGGACGAGGGTTCTCAACTGGCTCGGGTGCACACCAGGAACCCAATTATCATTCAGTAAACTGATACGATGTCCATCACCCACCCCCCATCGGACTCCCGCCTGCACCAGCTCCTTGCCGAACAGGATACTTCTCCACGTGAAGGAAGCAGAGCGAGGTCGCAGAGCATCCCAAAAATCACAATTTGGGAAATAACGTCCCTTTAGGACCCGTGCACATAAGGAGAGGGGTTCTGTCAGTAACCTCCAAGACTGCCGCCCAAGCATAGCCTGATTAAAGAGGACCATGTCCCTAAACCCCAATCCACCAAGATCTTTTGGAGCCGAGAGCCACTCCTTGGATTTCCAGTGCATATTTTTCTTTCCATTGGCCCTTCCCCACCAATGATCAGCAATAGCCCTACTAATGGCCTCGCAGGTCTGCACTGGAACCTGGAAACAACTCATAATGTATGTAGGGATAGCCTGGATCACGGCTTTGATCATAATCTCCACCCCTTTGCGAGACAAAGGGCGATCTGAGAACGCATTAATCCTCTTCCAAACTCTGTCGAAGAGGAAACCGAACGTGGCAACAGGAGATCTGCCCACCACGGTTGGCATGCCCAAATAAGAATCTTGCAGGGCCTCGTTGTGCACCCCCAAGCAGCCCATCACTGTTTTCTTTACCTCCCCATCACAATGGTGTCCAAAGAAAATTGTGGACTTGTCCTTATTGATTTTCTGTCCCGAGCCATCACAAAAAGTAGTCAATGTATCATTTAGAGCCTGGACACTTCGTTGATCACATCTAGCAAAGAATATGCTGTCATCCGTGAACAACAGGTGTGAAACTGGCGGGCCTAGTCTGCCATTGCGAATTCCCTTCAGATTACCCCTTTCCTCTTGGTTTTGAAGTAAACATGATAAGCCCTCCCCACAGAGAAGGAAGAGGTATGGACTGATCGGGTCTCCTTGACGTATCCCTCTCGTTGGAACAACAGGTTTGGTAAGATCACCATTGATCCGAACAGCATACCTCACATTAGTGACACACCTCATCACCATTGTGATCCATGCATCCGAAAAACCCAACTTGGAGAGACATCCAGCCAAATAGTTCCATTCGACGCGATCATAAGCCTTCATCATGTCGATCTTTAATGCGAAGAACGGAAGTTTGGCATGTTGCTTTCTTATTGTATGCAAGCACTCATAAGCTACGAGAGCATTATCAGTGATCAAACGCCCTGGGACAAAGGCACTTTGATGTTCTGATATTATGTCTGGCAGAAACACCTTGAGTCTGTTTGCAAGTACTTTGGAAGCAATTTTGTATAGTACATTACACAGACTAATAGGGCGGAAATTTTTGAGATGCTCTGGATTGTTTACCTTAGGAATAAGCACGATGATGGAGTCGCATAATCCTTCAGGAATAGTCTCCCCTTGAATAAATCCCCGCACTGCATCACAAATCTCCACATGAAATAACGCCCAGTGGGTTTGGTAGAACAAGGCTGGGAACCCATCCGGCCCCTGGTGCCTTTGTAGGACCCATCTGGAAAAGAGCCACTTTAATCTCCTCATTCGTGACCGATTTGCATAACTCAACATTCATACAATCTGTCACCTTCCGCTTAATTCCATCGAGGACAGTAGCAATGGCATCACAGGGTTCGGAGGAGAACATAGCCTCATAAAAACTCTCCACCTCCCTCTTGATACCCCCTTGATCCGTGCATCTGTCGCCATTTGCGTTAATAATAACCTTAATTTTATTTGCACGACGCCTCGCAGATGCACGAGCATGGAAAAACACTGTGTTACGGTCTCCCTCGCGTAACCACTCCACCCGAGAGCGTTGCCGAGCCATAATTTCTTCTCGTTCAAATAATTCACACAGGTTCTTCTCTAACTTCTTGATGATCGATTCGTCATCCCCCCACGGCGCCAACCGGAGAGTTTTCAGTTCACGCTCGAGTTTTTGAATTGCTTTCTTAACCGAGCCAAACGTGTCTCTACTCCAGCTACGCAAAGAGCCAGCAACCCGATGCAGCCTGTCCCATGTCGCTCGCAGGTTACCAGACCCATCACCATTGTCAGCCCAAGCCTGCTCCATCACCTGTCTATACTCAGGAGATTTTAACCAGGCAGCCTCGAAGCGGAAGCCCGTCATCACAGGACGTGTTTCAGGTGTATCACAAATCTTCTGCAGGCTAATGTACACCGCAAAGTGGTCAGAAGTAGTGGTGATAACATTCGTCACCTGGCAGTCATCAAACAGCGAGGTGAATTCTCCATTAGCCACTCCACGGTCCAAACGAACACGGACATTACTATCCGCTAACTGTTGATTCGACCAAGTGAAAGTAGGGCCCAAAAAACCCAGATCAACAAGGCCACAATCATCAAGACAGTCCCGAAAGAGTCTCATCTGAGTCTCTGATCTGTCACAAGAGCCATAATGCTCATCATTAGTGAGAACCTCATTAAAATCTCCGCAGACAAGCCAAGGACCCGTCCACTGTCCCTTCAACCGCCGTAACAAGTCCCAGAACTCGTGGCGTTTGTCTCTCCGAGGTTCTCCATAAATGAAACTAGCACGCCAATTATCACCATCCTCATTAGAAATCTCAACATCAATACAATTCTTATTCATCCCTCTGAGAGATACTGTAAATGGCTGCAACCAGAAAAGGGCTAAACCCCCGCTAAGTCCCTCGCTGCTCACTCCAAAGAAGCCTGAATAGCCGAGAGACCACATAAAATTTTGCACACGTTTATCCTTCATCTTCGTTTCTGATAAGAAGAGGAAGGCGGGTCGGTAAGTTTTAACGAGCCACCTGAGCTCCCCAACTGTCGAGTCCGACCCGAGCCCTCGACAGTTCCAACACAAGCAACTCATTGCGTCGGCAGGGACTGAACATCAGCCCCTGCAGGATCCGCCGATCGACTAGCCACATCACTATCACCAGATAGTCTCTGCTTCTTTCCCGAGTCGTTACTGGGCTCCCCCACATCAATCAGATGGGAACCTGCAATCTGATTAGCCTCCTCAGCCTTGTCCCGGATTACCAACACGTTACTGGTCTTGGCCATATATGTCTTGGTCGGCTTGCGCTTGGAACCCGCCAACTGATTACCATTTGCCCCAGCACTGCCAACACCAGTCCTAGCCGGGGTTTTACGGCGATTAGTGCGCACCTTTACTGGGGACGTGACCTCCCCGTTGCTGTTCTTCCCCTTCGCTGCACCAGCCGGATGGTTGCTAGAACCTTGCCCCGAGTGTACCCCCTGCCCAGAAGAAGAGCGTGAGTCCTTCCACTTGTCGGCCGGTACACAGATCAAGTCCTTGTCCCATGGGAGCTTTCCATCTGCATCCCTGCACGCTGGAACCTGACACATCAAGTGAGAATGCCCCACCATACCGCAAGAGAAGCAGTACATGGGCATCCGTTCGTACTTCACTGCATAAAGAGTAGTAATATCCTTCTTGGCAGAATAAGCGGATACACACCGCATCGGTGGCTGGGAAATATTCACCAGCACTCTAGCCCGGAGAAACTCGCCCCAGGCACGTCCATTCTCATCAGCTTCTACCTTCACCACTTCTCCCAACATCTCGAGAAGGGGGGTACCTCTATCCTTGCTCATCAAGGTAAACGGTAAGTGCATGATGCGCACCCATAACAGCAGTTTGTCAAAAGCTAGATCACGGAACTTCACACATGGATCAAAAACTTGTAGGATAATAGGGTTCTTCCCAACAGTCCATGGCGAGCCATCGAACACCCGATCTCTATCAATCTTTGAAACAAATTCTGCAAGGAACACGTTCGGTCCCATAGGTCTAACCACCAAACCTTGAGGATTGCCCCACGCTGGTCTCACGATCGATCTGATCGTCTGGATGTGATAAGTGCTTGCAGACAGGATCTTACCCACCAGCGCCCACTCGGGGCCGACAACCTCCTCATCATCTTCTTCCAGAACCACGGATCGGGCCTCCTGCGAGGTCAGCTTCAAACGTCCCATCATGGCTGTCACTCCATCGCCCGAGGAACCACAATCCCTCGAACCCTTCTCATCCGCCTTGCCACGATCAGCCCGCGCCGATCCCACGTCCACGCCGTCCTTCGCCACTGCCCCAGCAGCCATGGCGCCCGTTGCCTTTGCGATCTTCTCGCTCATCGTGCAAGCCAATCGATCTCGATCTTCTCACGTAGCCAAGGGTGGGTAGCAAACCAGGTTTGCCCCTTAGTCACCCCGAACTAGGCGAATATCACGAGGATCGATAGCTCTCCGATGAGAAATTGACTCGGGTCCGGCAAGGGCAGAGAGATGTGACCAAGGAATCTCGATCAACACCAATGAAGCCACGAAGTTCTAAGGGGATCGCCAATCGCCAGCGGCGGCTCGGAAAACCCTAGAAAAACTGGCACCAGGGTCTGTTTGCAGATATAAGAATGCAAAAGAGTTGGTAGCGGGGTTGAGTGTGCGAGCCCGTGGACCACGAAGTGAGGCCACGCAAGGCCATCTCCGTGGAAACCCAAGATCAGCACAGGGCTTACGGCCGAGAATATTTTCCGACGGCCGAACTTTGCCCGATGGCCTGATGTAGCCTACCTTGTTGGGCCAGATTGGGTTCTCGTTCTTCAATCACGAGACCCGATGACGCGCACGCTGCGCGAAGGCTCAGCAACCCTGCGTTTTTTCCCGCAGGGAGCATTCCTCTGGCCGGTTTTTCTCCGGCAGCAGAGGGACTACCTTCTGCCACGGGCTCAATGAAGCACATTAACCCACGCTACCAACTCTCTAGCCCTCCCTAGCTGGAGTAACAGGTGCGCGCTGCCACACCTAGCTGAACCAACGGTGGAGCGCCGGGTATGTAAGCTGGTCGAAGCTGTACTCGATCAGCGAGGTGGGATTAATCCTAGTAGTAGTTCTCAGGTGCGAGCCAGAGCGAGAACGTCGCGGCGCGGGTCAAACTGTGCCTGTTGAACATATTCTGAGTATACGTGTTGTATCAGGGCTCACCTTCAAATTTTCTTGTATAGTTGAGGTCGTGGTCCTCCCTTGTACATCATATATACGTGCCTTTGCACCTGAGCAATATATCGATGCATCAAATCCCATCAACATGATATCAGACACCTACGCATTCTAACCTTAGCTTCCGTCCCTAAGCCGCCGCCCCGGGCCGCCGACTCGCCGCCGCCGCAATCCTGCCGCCGCCGCAGCCGCCGCCCCGCGCCGCCGCTCCACCCCCCTCTCCCGCGCCGCTGCCCTCCTCCGCAGCCGCGCACCCCAGCTGCCGCGCGACCTCCCCCGCACTACCGCGCCGCCGCCTCTCCCCCGCGCCGCGCCCTAGCCGCCGCGCCGCCCCCTAGCCGCCGTGCCTCCTCCTCTCGCGCCGCCGCTACACCCTCACCGAGTGCGCCGATGGCATCGTCCGTCTCCTCCGGCCGCACCAACCCCTTCGCCGCCCCGACCCGGCCGTCATCCGCGACATCAACATCCATCAGCGCGTCCCCGTGACGCTCGATGCCACCAACTCCTCCTACTACACCTGGAAGACCTACTTCTCCCTCCTCTTTCGCGAGGAGAACCTCCTGGATCACATCGACGGCTCCATCGACTCGCGCGGCATGCTGGATGATTCCGAGTGGACCTCGATCGACGCTACGCTCATCCGCTGGTTCTTCACCACCATCTCGCGGGACCTGTTCCACACCGTCGTCCGCGAGGGCGATGACGCACGTACCGTGTGGGTCAAGCTCAACGGCCTCTTCACCGACAACAAGCTTCAGCGTCGCGTCTTCTTGCAGCAGGAGTTCTTTGACTGCCACCAGGACGACAAGTCCATTGACGAGTATCGTCGCCGCCTCAAGCAGTTGGCGGACGAGCTGCGCGACATCGGCACCAAGGTCGACGATGATCTTCTCCTCAGTACGCTCACTGCCGGCTTCAATGAGGACTTCGGCAACGCCGCCGGCAACCTCACCTTGATGTCGGATCCCTCCTTTCCCAAGTTCGTGGCATACTTGAAACTGGAGGAACGCCGGATGAAAGGCGTGAAGAAGCGCGTGCAGCACCAGGCCCTCGCCGCCGGCACGTCTCGCGGCGCCCCATCACCGACCCCAAGCATGAGAGTACATCGAGTTGGTGTATCCCCCAAGCATGATGCTTCTATTTAGCCTTGTGCTTCAGAATTATAGTTCAGTAATTTGTCCTCTGTTCTTTTTATTGTTGCATCTCACAGGCTCATAAAATTGGCTGTGTCTAGAACATGCTATTTGTCCTTTTTTCAATTGCGAAGCCAGCGAGAAATGCCTGCTTGTTTGTACTATGTACAAAGGTATATTTATAAGTTTTGCTGTTGCCTGTGATGTTTGTTACTCAAAACCTTTTTAGATTGTTGTCTGAATTATGGTGTCAAATTTCATTCAATGAAACAAGGGTCTATGGAATCACAAGTCTGAAGCTTGGCTTAGATTGTGTCACCGTCAAAATGCTTTGCAACTAACATGGGTTCAATCAATTTGCTTTATCCCACTACTATTTTTAGATTCACAGTTTAGTAATTTGTCCGGGGCTCTGTTATTGTTGCATCATAAAGACTTGTAACTGGTGAAAACAGTTTAGGTGTGTTTGAAGAATGTGCCTTTGTTTCTGTTTAGCCGTCGTAGAGAAATTTTACACCTATGTTGTGTGCATTATAGGCAATTACAGAAATTGTGTTTTCCAATGTATTCCATGGTCTATGAACCAGTGACGATATTTACCGCCTTTGGGAGACAAACTTTTATTCTAGGATCTGCATATCTTTTTATCTGCGCGCAAAATGCTACTGCAGAATTGAGGTCTAGTTGATAAGGATCTTTTTTATTCTAGGATCTTCAGATCTTTTTATTCTTTACTATGTGTAATTTACGTGTTGACATTAAAAAATTGCGATGGCATGTTATTGTTATACATGTCTTGTGGACAATGTCTTTGTGCTTCAATTCTGCTCCCGAAAATTTTAATTGCTGAGACACTTGGCATTCAGTGGAGTTCTCTCCATAATTTTTTTACACTGGTATAATTCATTATTCATGATATTATTAGGATGACCATCCACCACTTGGCTTAGTCCGACACTCTGGCACACCTTGTTCTACCAGTCCTTCTGGTTATTTCAGAATATGTATCTGCCCAGATAATGCAACCATCAAAGGTTTATTTTGCCTAGTGCTGAACATATTTATTTTACTCTTTTCGTGGCAGTTTGATTGTGCCACTGTAGACTGTAGAGCTCGAAATAGATACTACATGCAATGCAAAAAGGCGTTGGCTGGCTTGATTATACTAGTTGAACTGCAGTCAGGAATCATGATTCTTCAAATATGCACAGCACACTTGCCTTTCTCTGCTTCTCTCCAGCTAAGTTGTAGAGTTCTGTAAACACAAATACCTAGGCAGATTTCTTTGGTTTATGATGCTAGAGGTTTATATCTATTTAACTCACTGTTCTCCATGTACTTGTTTTGCCGGGCAATGATCCTAGCCAACAAGGTGCCCAAACTGCAGTGAGATCCTGCCTTTGCTAATTGGTTATTTTGCTCTTTCCGTCTTCTGAACTGAGTCTATACTGGTAAGCAGTGTAGAAATTTCAATTGATTGTATATAAAACATGTCTATTGAAATAAGGATTTGATAATAACTTACTGGAAGTAGAGGATAGCCAATTAGAATGCAGGTAAATTTATTCTTGCCTGTTATTAATTTCAAGTTGTCAGAATTCTGCTGATGGTGAATCCTTGCACTGAGGTGCAAAGCATTGTCGCATTGGCTGTCGTGGTCTACAGAAAGCTTGGTTTGACCTGGCTGGATGATTGTACTTTCAGTTCGGAATAGTGTATTCACCAACGGGCAATGTAACTATTAAGCAGCTGCCCATAGACTCATTGGAGCATTCCCCCTATTTTTATGCCTATTCTAGCTCTGCCAAGACTATAGTGGGCTACATAATGGAGATCAATTTCTCACTCTTTGATCTGCGTTTTAACACTGATTGCTTGCACCCTAGTTTTCTCTTATAGGAGGACTGTTGCATTCTCTCTAGTTTTTAAGTCGCCGGTTCTCTGTGTCATATTCTGGTTTAATTTTAATGTTGGGTTTTTCACTAGTTGTACTTTTCTTGCAGGCTTGCGAATAATGTCCTTCGCAGCACACAGCACGTGTGGCTCCAGAGGCTTGAAAGTGCCAAAATACTGTCAAAGAATGTACTGAGAAGATTGCTACAGAGGAATCGACTAATGTTGGAAAGTATGAACGGGCTAATAAGATTGAGGCTCTCCAAAAAGATGGTAAAACCCCAGCATGATCGAATGCTAAAACAAAGCGAACTGCAGCTGTGTTTATCTGTGTTGAGGTGTGAGTTTTCCAGCGCTTGCTGGCTTCTTGTAAATACTGAGGTTTTTTTCCTTCTCTCTATCTATAAAGTATTGGCAGTGCTCCTGCCGTAAAGTTCAAAAAAAAGATATTGCTTAAGATTGCCAACGAATTTAATAGTTCAGCACTAATGTCACTGTGGTCGCTAAACCATTGGATCTGAGATCCTTACAATTCACAGCAGCAAACAGTTCTGCAATTATTTCTTTTGGCATCTTGATAAATGAAAATTCAGTAACCATAGCTTGCTAACCTCTAGAAGTTTGTATTTTAGTTGATGATACAGATACTTAACACAACAAGTATCCGATGTTTGCAATAGATTTATATGTTTAGATGTTAGAAATGAGGAGAAACAGAAGCAAATAAATTTTACACATATTGAAGCCTTTTGTACAGTAAGAAATTTAGGATTAACGTCCAAGGATATATCTTAAAATTTCCAGTTCAATGCTTGAAATCCAGCAGCCATTACTAGTAAATATGTTGAGACTGCATGTGAATCCAGTAATCTTGCGTATGAACTATGAGCACCACAATACATTCTCTTGTCCTCTAAACTATGTACATGCAAGCGTCGATATAGTCGTGTCTTTCCAATCGAAGGATTTTGACAGGCGTCACTGTCAGATAGACTTGCATTTGCCTACTGGTGCTAGTGAAATGTGCCAACAAAGCATCATGTAGTCAGCATGTCAATTGTGCTCCAGAGTATTAGGAGCTTTGGGTGCTACATCTTATTGATTTGGTGCCACATATAGCTCTAACTATTGCTCATTAACCGCTCCTGTCATTAATAGATAGGGTCAATGCATCTAGAAGAGAGGATACCATATAATTTTGAGAGCTGACAAACCATCAAAATTTATAACTTCAGAACAGGACCGGCAAGAAAAAACGCAGGGTGACATGCGTTGCTGGAAGTATTAACAGATTTCTCTTTTGTTCTGTTAACCCTGTCAGCGTCAAATGTTCCATTATATTTTTATGCTCTTGTGCATTGTACTCTGAATGGCAGGTTTAAGAGATTATGGAACCAGAATCAAGGAGAAAACATCTTCTGGAACAAGCAAATCAAACTGAAGAGGCAAGTATAGACTCACCCACCTTCATGGGAACCAGAATTCTGACGGCTCTGATGCAGACAGCAATGATGATCAGGTCGGTTTATTTGGTTGACTGGTATTATAAATGGCTTAAGAAAATGATTTGTTTCGTTGCTGTCGTCAAATGTTAAACAGGGCTCCCATGAAAATGGACCGAGCTAGTAACAATGGTGGCCTTAGCCATGACACTACTGAAACTACTCTGGACAGAAACAGAGAGGCAGTGTTTCTTCTTGCCTGTAAACATATTTAAGCCTGCAAAACTGATGAAACAAAGTTCTTTCAGCTCACATTAAATCACAACTTGAAAGATTGTAAGAAAGGTGTCCTGCTGTGCAGGGAACGATTGAGGAAGTCAGTAAAGCCTAATCCCCGTCTCGCCTGCTGACGATGAATTCAGATACCAAGAGGGCGGAAAAGATGCAGGGTAGTGAACGCTGAGGATGTCTTTGGCACTTTGATACGGGTCTTTTAGATCCGCTCTACCCTAGCTGATGTGCCGCCTCAGCGGTAGTTGATTTTTTGTTACTGTAAATGGCTGCTGACTTGGCCTGATTTTTTAGTTTTCAACGTCATGTTATTCAACTTGCTGATAAAAAATTCTGTTTATGCAGCTGTATCTTGATGCTGTATCCTAGGTATGATGGCTCAACTGGAAATTTCAGTTATCTCAAGCTTACCATGCCAGTTCAGTAGCTACGTCAAGGCTTACACTTGAACTTGCACAAAGGGCAAAAGCAAGCAGCGATAACAATATTTTCTGTTCCCTACGCCGTAGGCGGATGAATGAATGTATTTGGTGTTGCTGGAAATCTGATTTGGTTTTTTATTTAGAAATGTACTCCAAACATGATAATTGTTATTTAGTAACCAGGAAACCCGCACTAGTGCAGAACAGGGCATTAGCCCCGGTTGGGAAGGGCCTAATGCCCCGGCTTCCCAATCGGGTTTGCCAAACTCGGGCTAAAGGCCCCCTTATGCCCCGGTGGGGTTACCAACCGGGGTAAAAGCCGACCCTCTTTTACCCCGGTTGGTAACACCAACCGGGGCAAAAGGTTATTTTTTTTTATAGCTGTTTTCGTGTTCTCTGCGCTAGATTAGAAATTCTATTTTCTTTTCTGTATTATCAATGGTTTAAGAAAATGATATGTTTCGTTGCTGTCGTCAAATGTTAAACAGGGCTCCCATGGAAATGAACCAAGCTAGTAACAATGGTGGCCTTAGCCATGATACTACTGAAAAACTACTCTGGACAGAAACACAGATGTGGTGTTTCTTCTTGCCTGTAAACATATTTAAGCCTGCAAACTGATGAAACAGAGTTCTTTCAGCTCTCATTAAATGACAACTTGAAAGATTCTAAGAAAGGTGTCTGCTGCGCAGGGACGATTGAGGAATAAACTGACACTGCCAGCCATTTTTCAGTAAATCAGCCCCGCCTCGCCCGCTGACGATGAATTCAGAGACCAAGAGGGCGGAAAAGATGCAGCTTAGAGAACGCCGACGATGTATTTGCCAGTTTAATACGGGTCATCGATCTGCTCTACCCTAGCTGATGTGCTGCCTCGGTGACAGTTGATTTTTTGTTACTGTAAATGGATGTGTGGATGTTGTCTTGGCCTGATTTTTTTTACTTTTCAACATCATGCCATTCAACTTTGCCGATCAAAAACTCCTGTTTATGCAACTGTCCCTTGATGATGTATTCTGTTCCTAGGTACCATAGTTGAGCTGCAAAATTTCAGCTTTTTTCAATTTTACCATGCTAGTTCAGTACTTCAACTTGCACAAGGGAAAAAGGAAGCAGCGATAGTAAATAGTATCTGTTCCCTACGTCGTAGGCATATGGACGAGTGAATGTATTTGGTGTTCCCTACCCCTGTGTCTCCTCTTGTCCGAGGACACGAACGATCGACGCCGGCATATCAACGCCGCGATGGCGTCCGAATACGCTGCCCGAACCATCACCCGGCCAGCCACCCCACCATCGGCGACGCCGTCCTCAGGGCAAGCTAGGCCACCATGAGGGCAAGTTAGGCTGGTGTGACACAAGTGAGAAGAAATAATAAGAATGCAAAAGAGTTTTTTTTTTTTTTGAAACTTCAGAACCTTTATTGATCACATTAAATCATTACAAAGAGAGTCACGAATGCAATCCGGACCCCCATCCCGGAAAGAAATAGAACCAGAAAGTTCAGCTCGGCGAGCTAAAATGTGTGCCGAAGTATTAAGCAAACGAGTGATATGAAAAATAGCCACCGTCTCGAACTCAGCCATCTTCCTCTTGATATCTCTGATGACAACGCCAATGCCTGTGCGATCCCATACCGGAGATTCAATTCGTTGGACGACCGAAAGACAATCAGAAGCTAAGAAGATCTTGTCATAACCCTCCTCCCGAGCCAGGGATAATGCACTCAAAACCGCAAGTGCTTCAGCTTGTTCCGGCGCCATAACCTCATCAAAGAGCTGGCTGCAAGCAACCAGACACATACCGATGTGGTTCCTGATTACGACGCCTATCCCCATCCGTTTAGAAGATTCAAACAAGGCAGCATCCACATTGATGAAAACAGTTCCAACCGGCGGCGGTGACCGAACAGGAGAGGACTCGGACACACATCTTTGGACTGGTGCTGGATTCAGCAGATGTTCCACGATCATCTCAACATAAACCCTGATCCGAACTGCTAAACTGTTGGGTTGTGCCAGACTTTCACCATTACGCACTCCATTCCTCGCATCCCACAGATGCCAACAGGTAACAGCCAGAAGTATATGATCGATCTCCTTCGATCGATCTAAGAAATCAAAAATCCATCCCTTTGGAGTAACAAGGTCCTTCCTCCTTAGGTGAATTGGATATGATTTTTTCAGCTCGCGCCAAACCTCTCTTGCATACTGGCATAGCAAGAGAACATGTACTGCCGATTCCTCTCGGAAGCAGACACTGCAATCCTCGCGGGCCGGTATATTGCGTCGGCGCAGCTGTTGCATTGTCGGCAAGCAGTCGTGAGCAAAACGCCATAGCGTGATCAACATCTTCCCCGGCGCTTTGATATTCCACAATTTCTTCCAGTATCTTGCCTCGTCCACATGGCCAGAGGACGATCCCCGCCGGGAACTGCTACGAAACTGCAGAAACTCCTCCGTTCGCATAAAATTATATGCAGAGCGGACAGTATATTGGCCAAATTTGGTGTACGGCCACGAAATAAAATCGGCATCTCCAAACCTGCTGATTGGAATACGAAGAATAGTTGATGCCACCTCTTCTCTGAATACCGATCGAACCATGGTCGGATACCACCTGCCATCATCATCAAGAAGGTAATCCACCTTAGCATCAACAGGGACGGGGACGAGGGTTCTCAACTGGCTCGGGTGCACACCAGGAACCCAATTATCATTCAGTAAACTGATACGATGTCCATCACCCACCCCCCATCGGACTCCCGCCTGCACCAGCTCCTTGCCGAACAGGATACTTCTCCACGTGAAGGAAGCAGAGCGAGGTCGCAGAGCATCCCAAAAATCACAATTTGGGAAATAACGTCCCTTTAGGACCCGTGCACATAAGGAGAGGGGTTCTGTCAGTAACCTCCAAGACTGCCGCCCAAGCATAGCCTGATTAAAGAGGACCATGTCCCTAAACCCCAATCCACCGAGATCTTTTGGAGCCGAGAGCCACTCCTTGGATTTCCAGTGCATATTTTTCTTTCCATTGGCCCTTCCCCACCAATGATCAGCAATAGCCCTACTAATGGCCTCGCAGGTCTGCACTGGAACCTGGAAACAACTCATAATGTATGTAGGGATAGCCTGGATCACGGCTTTGATCATAATCTCCACCCCTTTGCGAGACAAAGGGCGATCTGAGAACGCATTAATCCTCTTCCAAACTCTGTCGAAGAGGAAACCGAACGTGGCAACAGGAGATCTGCCCACCACGGTTGGCATGCCCAAATAAGAATCTTGCAGGGCCTCGTTGTGCACCCCCAAGCAGCCCATCACTGTTTTCTTTACCTCCCCATCACAATGGTGTCCAAAGAAAATTGTGGACTTGTCCTTATTGATTTTCTGTCCCGAGCCATCACAAAAAGTAGTCAATGTATCATTTAGAGCCTGGACACTTCGTTGATCACATCTAGCAAAGAATATGCTGTCATCCGCGAACAACAGGTGTGAAACTGGCGGGCCTAGCCTGCCATTGCGAATTCCCTTCAGATTACCCATTTCCTCTTGGTTTTGAAGTAAACATGATAAGCCCTCCCCACAGAGAAGGAAGAGGTATGGACTGATCGGGTCTCCTTGACGTATCCCTCTCGTTGGAACAACAGGTTTGGTAAGATCACCATTGATCCGAACAGCATACCTCACATTAGTGACACACCTCATCACCATTGTGATCCATGCATCCGAAAAACCCAACTTGGAGAGACATCCAGCCAAATAGTTCCATTCGACGCGATCATAAGCCTTCATCATGTCGATCTTTAATGCGAAGAACGGAAGTTTGGCATGTTGCTTTCTTATTGTATGCAAGCACTCATAAGCTACGAGAGCATTATCAGTGATCAAACGCCCTGGGACAAAGGCACTTTGATGTTCTGATATTATGTCTGGCAGAAACACCTTGAGTCTGTTTGCAAGTACTTTGGAAGCAATTTTGTATAGTACATTACACAGACTAATAGGGCGGAAATTTTTGAGATGCTCTGGATTGTTTACCTTAGGAATAAGCACGATGATGGAGTCGCATAATCCTTCAGGAATAGTCTCCCCTTGAATAAATCCCCGCACTGCATCACAAATCTCCACATGAAATAACGCCCAGTGGGTTTGGTAGAACAAGGCTGGGAACCCATCCGGCCCCTGGTGCCTTTGTAGGACCCATCTGGAAAAGAGCCACTTTAATCTCCTCATTCGTGACCGATTTGCATAACTCAACATTCATACAATCTGTCACCTTCCGCTTAATTCCATCGAGGACAGTAGCAATGGCATCACAGGGTTCGGAGGAGAACATAGCCTCATAAAAACTCTCCACCTCCCTCTTGATACCCCCTTGATCCGTGCATCTGTCGCCATTTGCGTTAATAATAACCTTAATTTTATTTGCACGACGCCTCGCAGATGCACGAGCATGGAAAAACACTGTGTTACGGTCTCCCTCGCGTAACCACTCCACCCGAGAGCGTTGCCGAGCCATAATTTCTTCTCGTTCAAATAATTCACACAGGTTCTTCTCTAACTTCTTGATGATCGATTCGTCATCCCCCCACGGCGCCAACCGGAGAGTTTTCAGTTCACGCTCGAGTTTTTGAATTGCTTTCTTAACCGAGCCAAACGTGTCTCTACTCCAGCTACGCAAAGAGCCAGCAACCCGATGCAGCCTGTCCCATGTCGCTCGCAGGTTACCAGACCCATCACCATTGTCAGCCCAAGCCTGCTCCATCACCTGTCTATACTCAGGAGATTTTAACCAGGCAGCCTCGAAGCGGAAGCCCGTCATCACAGGACGTGTTTCAGGTGTATCACAAATCTTCTGCAGGCTAATGTACACCGCAAAGTGGTCAGAAGTAGTGGTGATAACATTCGTCACCTGGCAGTCATCAAACAGCGAGGTGAATTCTCCATTAGCCACTCCACGGTCCAAACGAACACGGACATTACTATCCGCTAACTGTTGATTCGACCAAGTGAAAGTAGGGCCCAAAAAACCCAGATCAACAAGGCCACAATCATCAAGACAGTCCCGAAAGAGTCTCATCTGAGTCTCTGATCTGTCACAAGAGCCATAATGCTCATCATTAGTGAGAACCTCATTAAAATCTCCGCAGACAAGCCAAGGACCCGTCCACTGTCCCTTCAACCGCCGTAACAAGTCCCAGAACTCGTGGCGTTTGTCTCTCCGAGGTTCTCCATAAATGAAACTAGCACGCCAATTATCACCATCCTCATTAGAAATCTCAACATCAATACAATTCTTATTCATCCCTCTGAGAGATACTGTAAATGGCTGCAACCAGAAAAGGGCTAAACCCCCGCTAAGTCCCTCGCTGCTCACTCCAAAGAAGCCTGAATAGCCGAGAGACCATATAAAATTTTGCACACGTTTATCCTTCATCTTCGTTTCTGATAAGAAGAGGAAGGCGGGTCGGTAAGTTTTAACGAGCCACCTGAGCTCCCCAACTGTCGAGTCCGACCCGAGCCCTCGACAGTTCCAACACAAGCAACTCATTGCGTCGGCAGGGACTGAACATCAGCCCCTGCAGGATCCGCCGATCGACTAGCCACATCACTATCACCAGATAGTCTCTGCTTCTTTCCCGAGTCGTTACTGGGCTCCCCCACATCAATCAGATGGGAACCTGCAATCTGATTAGCCTCCTCAGCCTTGTCCCGGATTACCAACACGTTACTGGTCTTGGCCATATATGTCTTGGTCGGCTTGCGCTTGGAACCCGCCAACTGATTACCATTTGCCCCAGCACTGCCAACACCAGTCCTAGCCGGGGTTTTACGGCGATTAGTGCGCACCTTTACTGGGGACGTGACCTCCCCGTTGCTGTTCTTCCCCTTCGCTGCACCAGCCGGATGGTTGCTAGAACCTTGCCCCGAGTGTACCCCCTGCCCAGAAGAAGAGCGTGAGTCCTTCCACTTGTCGGCCGGTACACAGATCAAGTCCTTGTCCCATGGGAGCTTTCCATCTGCATCCCTGCACGCTGGAACCTGACACATCAAGTGAGAATGCCCCACCATACCGCAAGAGAAGCAGTACATGGGCATCCGTTCGTACTTCACTGCATAAAGAGTAGTAATATCCTTCTTGGCAGAATAAGCGGATACACACCGCATCAGTGGCTGGGAAATATTCACCAGCACTCTAGCCCGGAGAAACTCGCCCCAGGCACGTCCATTCTCATCAGCTTCTACCTTCACCACTTCTCCCAACATCTCGAGAAGGGGGGTACCTCTATCCTTGCTCATCAAGGTAAACGGTAAGTGCATGATGCGCACCCATAACAGCAGTTTGTCAAAAGCTAGATCACGGAACTTCACACATGGATCAAAAACTTGTAGGATAATAGGGTTCTTCCCAACAGTCCATGGCGAGCCATCGAACACCCGATCTCTATAAATCTTTGAAACAAATTCTGCAAGGAACACGTTCGGTCCCATAGGTCTAACCACCAAACCTTGAGGATTGCCCCACGCTGGTCTCACGATCGATCTGATCGTCTGGATGTGATAAGTGCTTGCAGACAGGATCTTACCCACCAGCGCCCACTCGGGGCCGACAACCTCCTCATCATCTTCTTCCAGAACCACGGATCGGGCCTCCTGCGAGGTCAGCTTCAAACGTCCCATCATGGCTGTCACTCCATCGCCCGAGGAACCACAATCCCTCGAACCCTTCTCATCCGCCTTGCCACGATCAGCCCGCGCCGATCCCACGTCCACGCCGTCCTTCGCCACTGCCCCAGCAGCCATGGCGCCCGTTGCCTTTGCGATCTTCTCGCTCATCGTGCAAGCCAATCGATCTCGATCTTCTCACGTAGCCAAGGGTGGGTAGCAAACCAGGTTTGCCCCTTAGTCACCCCGAACTAGGCGAATATCACGAGGATCGATAGCTCTCCGATGAGAAATTGACTCGGGTCCGGCAAGGGCAGAGAGATGTGACCAAGGAATCTCGATCAACACCAATGAAGCCACGAAGTTCTAAGGGGATCGCCAATCGCCAGCGGCGGCTCGGAAAACCCTAGAAAAACTGGCACCAGGGTCTGTTTGCAGATATAAGAATGCAAAAGAGTTGGTAGCGGGGTTGAGTGTGCGAGCCCGTGGACCACGAAGTGAGGCCACGCAAGGCCATCTCCGTGGAAACCCAAGATCAGCACAGGGCTTACGGCCGAGAATATTTTCCGACGGCCGAACTTTGCCCGATGGCCTGATGTAGCCTACCTTGTTGGGCCAGATTGGGTTCTCGTTCTTCAATCACGAGACCCGATGACGCGCACGCTGCGCGAAGGCTCAGCAACCCTGCGTTTTTTCCCGCAGGGAGCATTCCTCTGGCCGGTTTTTCTCCGGCAGCAGAGGGACTACCTTCTGCCACGGGCTCAATGAAGCACATTAACCCACGCTACCAACTCTCTAGCCCTCCCTAGCTGGAGTAACAGGTGCGCGCTGCCACACCTAGCTGAACCAACGGTGGAGCGCCGGGTATGTAAGCTGGTCGAAGCTGTACTCGATCAGCGAGGTGGGATTAATCCTAGTAGTAGTTCTCAGGTGCGAGCCAGAGCGAGAACGTCGTGGCGCGGGTCAAACTGTGCCTGTTGAACATATTCTGAGTATACGTGTTGTATCAGGGCTCACCTTCAAATTTTCTTGTATAGTTGAGGTCGTGGTCCTCCCTTGTACATCATATATACGTGCCTTTGCACCTGAGCAATATATCGATGCATCAAATCCCATCAACATGATATCAGACACCTACGCATTCTAACCTTAGCTTCCGTCCCTAAGCCGCCGCCCCGGGCCGCCGACTCGCCGCCGCCGCAATCCTGCCGCCGCCGCAGCCGCCGCCCCGCGCCGCCGCTCCACCCCCCTCTCCCGCGCCGCTGCCCTCCTCCGCAGCCGCGCACCCCAGCCGCCGCGCGACCTCCCCCGCACTACCGCGCCGCCGCCTCTCCCCCGCGCCGCCCCCTAGCCGCCGTGCCTCCTCCTCTCGCGCCGCCGCTACACCCTCACCGAGTGCGCCGATGGCATCGTCCGTCTTCTCCGGCCGCACCAACCCCTTCGCCGCCCCGACCCGGCCGTCATCCGCGACATCAACATCCATCAGCGCGTCCCCGTGACGCTCGATGCCACCAACTCCTCCTACTACACCTGGAAGACCTACTTCTCCCTCCTCTTTCGCGAGGAGAACCTCCTGGATCACATCGACGGCTCCATCGACTCGCGCGGCATGCTGGATGATTCCGAGTGGACCTCGATCGACGCTACGCTCATCCGCTGGTTCTTCACCACCATCTCGCGGGACCTGTTCCACACCGTCGTCCGCGAGGGCGATGACGCACGTACCGTGTGGGTCAAGCTCAACGGCCTCTTCACCGACAACAAGCTTCAGCGTCGCGTCTTCTTGCAGCAGGAGTTCTTTGACTGCCACCAGGACGACAAGTCCATTGACGAGTATCGTCGCCGCCTCAAGCAGTTGGCGGACGAGCTGCGCGACATCGGCACCAAGGTCGACGATGATCTTCTCCTCAGTACGCTCACTGCCGGCCTCAATGAGGACTTCGGCAACGCCGCCGGCAACCTCACCTTGATGTCGGATCCCTCCTTTCCCAAGTTCGTGGCATACTTGAAACTGGAGGAACGCCGGATGAAAGGCGTGAAGAAGCGCGTGCAGCACCAGGCCCTCGCCGCCGGCACGTCTCGCGGCGCCCCATCACCGACCCCACGGCCGCCGCAGCAGCCCCCTCCGCCGCCCGGGTTCTACACCGCCCCTCCCGCCGCCACGCAGCCGCAGCAGGGCGCGCGCCGCGGCAACTGCCGAGGCGGCCGCAAGCCGCAGCAGCAGGCGCCCGCGGGTGGCCACGCGACCGGGGGGGCGCCCCGTCCGTCGCAGCCCACCCCGCCCTGGTCCTACGGCGCCAACCCGTGGACGGGCGTCGTCCACGCCTACTCCATGCCAGTGCCTAGGGCACCCGCGCCGAGCATCTTCGGCGCCCCACCGTCGAGCCACCAGGCGTACTTCGCTGGGCCCGTCGCCGCGCCTCATGGCGCCCCGTACCCGGCGGCGCCCCCTGCCGCCCCGTACCCGGCTGCGCCTCCTGCTGCCGCCCCGTACCCGGCTGCGCCTCCTGCCGCCCCCTACCCGGCCTTCCCAGCCATGGGCAGCTACGACGCCGCGCCCCCATACGGCGGATACCCGCACCAGGCGACCACCCCGTGGGATCCCGTCCTCCTCGCCGCGCTGCACTCGGCCCCGCCTCCCACCGCCTACGGTGGCGGCGGTGACTGGCACATGGACACCGGCGCCACTGCTCATATGACATCCCATGCCGGTAACCTTACGTCTTCCACTCCTGTTCATACTTCCACTCGTATCACCGTGGGTAACGGCTCCTCCTTACCCATTACACATATTGGTCATAGGTCCTTTCCTTCCACTTCCACTCCTATTACCATGTCTAATATTTTGGTTTCTCCTAACTTAGTAACCAATCTTGTCTCTGTTCGTCTCCTTACTCGTGAGAATCCCATTACTGTTGAATTTGACGCCCTTGGTTTTTCTGTGAAGGATTCCCATACACGGATGGTTCTTCACCGATGTGATAGCCCCGACGAGCTCTACCCAGTGCATCCCACCACCACCACCGCCACTCGTCCCGCCACTTTCGCCACCAGCGTCGACCTTTGGCATGCTCGTCTCGGTCATCTCAACTCCACCGTCTTGCATCATATTCTCCATAGTTTTTCATTCTCATGTAATAAAGCCGAACACCACACTTGTGAGGCATGCCGTCTGGGCAAGCATGTTCGTTTCCCCTTTAGCGCGTCTACCACTATTTCCACTTTTCCGTTTCAGTTATTGCATAGCGATGTTTGGACATCCCCGGTTGCTAGCAGCACGGGTTATCTATACTATTTGGTGATATTGGATGATTTTTCCCATTATGTGTGGACGTTTCCACTTCGTCGCAAGTCCGACGTTCTCGCCACTCTCACTAGCTTTTATTCATATGTCGCCACTCAGTTCGGTCGTCCCATCGTTGCCCTCCAAACTGACAACGGAAAAGAGTTTGACAACGCCGCTGTTCGTCACCTACTAGCTTCTCATGGCACCATCCTGCGCCTCACATGTCCCTACACGTCCCAGCAGAATGGACGCGCCGAGCGTGTCCTTCGCACTCTTAACGACTGTGTTCGCACGTTGCTCTTTCACTCCAACGTGCCCCCCAGGTTCTGGCCCGATGCTCTTGCCACCGCCACTCTCCTTCTTAACATACGCCCATGTCGTTCCCGCTGGAACTTCACCCCACATCAGCTCCTTTTCGGTGTACCCCCATCCTATGATGGCCTCCGGATCTTCGGATGTCTTTGCTATCCCAGCACCGCATCTACCACCCCTCATAAACTCGCTCCTCGGTCGGTTCCGTGCATCTTTCTCGGTTACCCTTCCAACACCAAAGGTTACCGGTGCTATGATCCAGTGTCCCACCGCGTGTACACCTCGAGACATGTTTACTTTGACGAGTTCGTGTTTCCGTTTCAGCAGGTACCCTCTCCGACGCGGCTCGCCTCCGCTATTGGCGAGCTGTCTTCCTCGCCCGAGGCTCCGGCTGCGCCCGCGCCCGCGCCTCCCCCGGCCCTGGCTGCGCCCGCTCCTTCGCCTTCCCCGACACCGGCTGCGCCCGCACCCACGGCCCCGACTGCGCCCGTGCCATCGGCGCCTTTGGCGCCCGCCGCGGCCACACCTCTCACCGGTGTGGTCACCCGCGCTCGGACTGGGACCTTCCGTCCCAACCCGCGCTACCTCGACACCGAGTACGCCTGCGCCGCGTCTTCCTCGACTCCGTCTCCACTGCCCTCCTCCGCTCGTGCAGCCCTTCGGGATCCGAACTGGCTCGCAGCTATGCGTGAGGAGTTCGACGCCCTGCAGCGCAACCGCACGTGGCAGCTTGTCCCGCGACCCCCTAATGCCAACGTCATTACTGGCAAGTGGGTGTTCCGCCACAAGACTCGCCCGGACGGTTCACTTGAGCGCTATAAGGCGCGTTGGGTGGTGCGTGGTTTTCGACAACGCGCCGGCGTGGACTTCACCGAAACCTTCGCCCCGGTTGTCAAACCGGGCACGATTCGCGCCGTTCTTCAGCTCGCTGCCTCCCGCGCCTGGCCAGTACACCAGCTCGATGTTTCCAATGCATTCTTGCATGGACATCTCGCCGAGCAAGTGTTCTGTCAGCAGCCCACTGGTTTCGTCGACACCGCCCTGCCGGACCACGTGTGTCTGCTCTCCCGTTCTCTTTACGGGTTGAAGCAGGCGCCTCGCGCCTGGTACCAGCGGATTGCGGCCTTCCTTCACCAACAGGGGTTCCGGTCCACATGGTCCGATGCCTCCCTGTTTGTGTATCACCAGGGAGCCGCTACCGCGTATCTCCTCCTGTACGTCGACGACATCATCTTGACTGCATCCTCGTCGGCCTTACTGCAGCAGGTTACAGCCCGGCTAGGCGCCGAGTTCGCCCTCAAGGACTTGGGGGCTCTCCACTACTTCCTCGGCATCGAGGTCGTCCGCCGTGCCTCGGGCTTCTTTCTGCATCAACAGAAGTACGCGCACGAGCTTCTGGAGCGCGCAGGAATGCTTAATTGCAAACCTGCCTCTACGCCTGTCGATACGAAGGCTAAGGTGTCCGCTGTCGAGGGTTCTCCGGCGTCCGACGCTCCGTTCTACCGCTCCATCGTCGGTGCACTTCAGTATCTCACTCTGACGAGGCCTGATCTTCAGTATGCTGTTCAGCAGGTGTGTCTACATATGCACACTCCGCGAGATACTCACTGGGCCCTGGTGAAACGGATTCTTTGGTACATCCGTGGCACCATGGCCATGGGACTCACCTTGAGGGCATCCTCCGACATCAGCCTTGTCGCCTACTCCGACGCCGACTGGGCTGGCTGTCCCGACACTCGACGCTCCACCTCCGGTTACTGCATCTACCTCGGCCCCTCCTTGATCTTGTGGTCGTCCAAAAGACAACCCACGGTTTCACGCTCGAGTGCCGAGGCCGAGTACAGGGCTGTGGCTAACGCCGTTGCCGAGTGCTCCTGGCTCCGCCAGCTGCTCCAGGAGTTGCTATGTACGGTTCCCAAGGCTACGATTGTCTACTACGACAACGTCTCCGCGGTGTACCTCTCGGCTAATCCTGTTTATCATCGCCGGACGAAGCATATCGAGCTCGACATTCACTTCGTTCGGGAGCACGTCGCCCTTGGTCGTGTTCGAGTTCTTCACGTACCTATCGATCAGCAGTTCGCCGATGTGATGACGAAGGGCCTTCCAACCTCGACTTTTGAAGGTTTTCGATCCAGCCTTTGCGTCTCAGGCGACGCTTCGACTGCGGGGGGTGTTGAACATATTCTGAGTATACGTGTTGTATTAGGGCCCACCTACTAGTTTCCTTGTATAGTTGAGGTCGTGGCCCTCTCTTGTACATCATATATACGTGGCTTTGCACCTGAGCAATATATCGATGCATCAAATCCCATCAACAGTGCCGAAGCAACCCTCTCAGTCTCCTGATTCGCTGAACTGAACAGGGCTTTCTCTTTCTCTGTGTAACCAAAAGACCAATCAGGTCAAGGCGCCAAAACAAAACAGCGAAAATCCGAAAAAAAAATACTCTAAGAACAGCTCACGCGACAACGGCCAGGTGTTTCTGTTTTTTCCAGGAGTTTCTTTTCTTTCTCGAGAGAAGTTTTTTTAATTCTTTTGTATGTGCAAGGAAAAACTATTGAGTAGGGCTATTAACGGATCTACGTATAACGCTGAGTTGGATGTATAAGGAAAATACAAAGAAAGTACGTTCCAGGGCCCCTTGGTTTTATGAGGAATTTGCGCTAAACGTGGTAAGGGCATGTACAATGGTTCTAGCTTAACAATACCACGTAGGATAATTTATTAGAGCATCTCTAAGAGACACCACAAATCGGCCGGAACCGCAAAATCTCGGCGAGTTTGCGGGCTGGGTCCAGTTGACTGCACAAATTAGAAACCGCATTCGCGGCCCGACCTGCAATCGATTTAGAGGCCTCCGCAAATGTCCACCCGCGGACGCTATTTAACCGGTTATGTCGTCGAAATGCAGGCCGAAACCCTCCTCTCCGCCACCGAACCCTAGCCAAAATCCCCCATATTTTTCGCCGTCGGCCGCTTCACTTTTCTTGCTCCAGTCGCCAATTGACGCCTCCACCGCCACCATGGACGCCCCCCATGGGCTCTGCAGGTAGAGCGTCGCCGGTGCGTCGCCGCCGACGCCGCGCGGAAGCGCTTGTCCCATAAATTGACAGGGAGGGGGCTTCCACTGCAGGGCCGCCGACGCCGCGCGGAAGCGCTTGTCCCATAAATTGAGGAGACCTCCAAGGCGCGCGAGAAGGGCAAAGCATTTTGCGCGGCCGCACCCTGCGAGCTCCGATGAGCCGATTTTGGTCAGTTAAGGTTAGGGCCGCGTAATCCAGCTTTATTTTTGTTAGCAGAGAGCTCCGGTGAGTAATTCTGGAGCAACCTATCTATATAAATGATGAGCTGCGAGATGAAACTCCCGCGTAGTTTGAAATATAAATTTGCAGTTTCAATTGCATGTCTGATCTGCCGCAACTCAACTCGGTCTGCAACCTGGTTTTCAGTAGCCAGCATCCGAGGTTTGCAGGTTCAGAATCTGCAGTGTCTCTTAGAGATGCTCTTAGTTGGCGGAAAGAGAAACATAAAAAAGAAATTTGCATTCTCTTTGCTAAGAGATCACCTCTTAGCATAATTGTGTCAAGACATATTTTGAATATCTGATTATTGGTGATAGGACTAAAAAATAGCATATTGTATAACATGTTTTTTTTATCATATCTATATTACTTGGCGGACGCTCCAACGGACGCCCAATATACGCGCGCGTTCATAAAAATATTCAACTCGCCAACCGGGGCACCAAACTTTATGCAACAGCAACAACGCGCTGCAATATTGCGGCTGATTTTTTTTTGCACGCGAACCTTTTAGGCATCTGAAAACTAATGTCCCCCGCGGCGCGCTAAAACTGCGAAAGTGGCGCTGTAAAACTATTTTAACACGCCACACTTTAAGGCGTCTTTTGGAGATTACTTCCCCGTATTCCGGGAGACTGTTGAAAAATAATATATTGGCAAGTTGTTTGGGTAGTCTCGTTATCATATTTAGCATAAAACTGTCACATTTGGCGTCAAATGTACCAATCACCACTTTTGGTTTTTCGAACAAAAACGCAACACTTTTCGTGTGATTTTTTTGTTGCCAAAACCACGCTAAAAGCGGATTGAATGCGAATCGACACCGTTTCTAGTAGGCCACGCCAATTTGTTAGGGTTGACTTGGCAATCAGCACGAGTCAAAGAATTTAAGAAAAAAAACAAAAGATCAAGGAGTGTGTCTTCGTCATGGCATCCCCCACAACCAGCGTTACACTGCTACTACCGCTACCACCGCCTCGTCGCTCGATCCGGCACGCCATCCCTACCTAGGCCAACATCCTTTCCTGGACGAGCTCCTTGACCGCGCCCGAACCTGGTAGAATGACGACAACGGACTGGGATGCAGAGTCCCCCCTCTCTGTGAGGAGCTTAAGCTCGATGAAGGGTGCCTACCTTGACCGTGCCGCCGCTAGATACCATGCTGAGCGGCTCCTCGTGTGCCACATAAGAGTGGAAAACTGACGTGGGCACACCTACTGCGTCCCCACCGTTGGACTACTGGGTGTGTCGGATATATGCCAAATAGGGGTATGTCCGGCATTGGCCGAAGGCCGGATTACCAGGGTGGCCACAAGAAATGGAACGGAGTCCATTGGGCGGCCCAGTAAGATGACGCGCAGGAAGCTGGATTCTGGAAGAACCCGGACCACAGCCCAGACGTGGTGTGACTTGGGGAAGAAGCTGGATTCCTTACTTAGTCTTCTAGTTTTCCTTCCTATAAGGCCTAGTTCGGCTATATATATAAAGCCGGACAGGAGCGAAAGACAATAGAAGACAAGTTAGCTAGAAGCCAACTGGCCGTGAAGATCATCCTTGCCGAGTTAGCGAAACCATACTCACAGTTGTACCCTGTATATTTTAGGCTTCAACCCTGATCTTAGTGAGATTGCAGGAGCAGTAACGCCGCCATAGCTGCGATGTACCGAACCTGGGTAAACCGTGTTCTCGTTTTCAGTTCTTCCACGCCCCCCCGAGGTATTACCAATAGTCTTATGGCACCCCCGTCCATGATCCTAACTACGAAGTCTCGACAGTTGGCGCCCACCATGGGGCCAGCGGCGTCGGGAGTTACGTTTCGATCGGGAATATTCGACGGAATCGGCAGCACGATCACTGTCAGAGGCCTGGAATTTGACGGAAACGTCGGACGCTTCCTCGACAACGGATCCTATATGCCGGCACAGAATCATCTGGTAAGTGACTGTGTTTTACCGATCGGATCTACTAATGTTTTTATCAGTTTGACAGCAGAAGCAACGTGATTCCGTGGTGGAAGTTATTTCATCCCACCCTCCCTATGCCCAATAGATGAAGGCTTTAATGCCAGATTCTGCTCAGATTTGCCCTACTCATACATAGGGGCAGATCAAGCACTTTATTGGCATGGTGCAGTCTAAGATCGCCGAAAACACGGAAGATGATAGCCCTGTGGAACAGGCAGAAAATACAAACCCCACAGATAAGGTGGAAGATCTGACATCCGTCAGTAAGGCGACAAACTCGGAAGCTGAGTCCGTACTAGCTGCCATTGAGGCAAGATTGGACTCCAAATCCGGATCTGCCAGATACAACACAGACTCCGAGGATGAAGATGAGGACGCCTTCGAAAGAAAGGTGAAATCCATGTAGGGAAGCTTCAATGAAGTTCTCATCGCAAAACCAACTGAAAAGTCGGATGTCGAAGAGGATGAGGAGGAAGACCCTAGAATGCCTCCGCCAGATGATAAGGAAGAAGGAGAGGAAGAGGAAGGCGAAATTAGTCCGACCTATCCCGACGTCAAGGAATTGACGGAAGATGAACCAAACAGAAAACCTCCATCTTCCAAGAAGAAAAAGAAGTCCTCTAGGAAGTTTCTATCCAAATCACAGAACAAAAAGATGAAAAAATTGGCAGACATTGCCAACAAAAACCTAGATGTTGGAGGAGGCAGTGGCGTAAAATCTGCGGAGAAGAAAAAGGCTGAGAACCCTGTTCCCCAAATGTCGGAACATGAGGAGATCGATCTAATACAAACCCCGGTCGCACGCATTGAGCCATCAGAAGTGCTGGAAGCCAGGCAACAAGCAGTAATGCGACAGCAGCAACATCTGTTCCGAACTCGGGAAATCCTCCTCAAAACCCAAGCTGATATCAAAATACAGCAGGAAGAAATTAAGGAATACGAGCAAAGGAATAGATCTGAAATTAAACTTACGAGGTTACCCGGAATTTCAAAGACGGAAGAACTGTCAGCAAGAAAGCGTCAAAAACCCGTCTTGGCAAAGGCACGTTAACAACACAAATGCTAAAGGCGAACGCATCTACAAAACTGTAGCTGAAAATGTAGAAGCTGACTTCGCCATCCTTAACGATGATCTGTACTCCAGTGACGAAAAGCTGCAAGGAGTGTATGCTTTCCTAGGAAAAGCATTACAACAACAACAACGAGGCCAAGCACGTTCCGACAAGTTACATGACGATTCAGTCTTGTGCAAAACTGCCACGTGCACCGCTGGAGCTCCTAACCAAGGCAAACTCGGAGATTCAGGTGATTCGAAGGAAAAGAAGGGAGATCCCAAGAAGGACAAGAAAATCCTGGATAACAAGGATGCATCGTCCAGAACAGAATCCCGTGTGCCGAAAGGCGGAAATAATGCAAAACTCATTGCTAACAAAGAACGGGAGGAGAAAAACCGGAATGACAGAAAAGCAATGCCGCCTCTGAGATACCCGTCTGATAAAGTCAGAAGATACAACAATCCTCATAGGCGTGATAGATCCCGAACCCCTCCAAGGAATAAAAAATGGAAAGGAGTAGAACTCTGCCTTATTCCAAAAGACGGGATGCTGGAAGAAATAGGGATGATCCCATAAGAGTGTATTCACGCAACAATGGACCAGAACGGAGCAGATCCCATGCCGTCCATTCAGTTGGAATGTACTCCGCACACGTCGATAAGGCGGAAAGAGATGATTTGTACTTCGGACCAAAGTGTATCACTGACAGGATCCGGAAAATCTGTCTACACTCTGGCTTTGCCCAAGTCGGGCCAACTTATCAAAAATATACCGGATGTACAAATCCAGATACATGGCTCTCTGATTACTATACTGTCGTCCAGATCAACAAAGGAACAGACGTGGAAGCCATAAAATTCCTTCCCTTAATGTTGCTGGATGGAGCTCGTGACTGGATTAACGGCCTTCCGTCAAGAACGGTTGATAGCTGGGAGGATATGGCTAGAGTTTTTGCTCAGCACTTCCGGGGCACGTACAAATGGCCCAAGAGCATCAACCAGTTGAACCGTTGCGTCTAATACGAAGACAAGTTGTATGTCGACTTTATCTCAAGATGGACTGCAATGAAGAATAGTTGTTCTGGAGTATGTGATGTACAAGCAATGCATTCTTTCATCAATGGCCTAAAACCCGGTCTCGTACCGTTCACGGTTGGTTCGAAAGAGCACAAGGATCTAGGTTCTATGCTCACAACCGCCAATGAGCATGCAGCGGCTGAAAACGACCAGGGCGAGAGGCGGAAACATCGATGCTTTGGTTCAAGCCAAAAAGGCGTCTCGTTCTGAAAAGAAGGCTACTCCAAAAGCACAATCAGAACCCAAAGAAGTAAACCTAGACTTTGGAAAGGATAATGGCTGCAGATGGAAGGGAAAAAACACAGAAAGCAGGGAACCTATCTCCTACACTAAAGAAGAGTGGGAAAAATTAAGTCGGAATCCTGTGTCCACCATTCGCAATTTGGGAAGCCTACCCATACAAATGCGCAATGCCGGCTTAATAAGCACATGAAAGGCAATGCATGATGTGGGAATAAAGGAAAAAATTCCAAAAGGAAATTTAACAAGCAAAAGCCGGAAGCTGACAAAGACGAAAGTGAGTCTTACACTGATGATAAAATCCAGGAGCAGCAACGGAAAGACGAGCCTAAATTCTCGAGAGTTGAAGGAGAATGTACCTAACTTTCCTTGCAACTCCTTCAGCGAAACAGGCAAAACAAACACTTCGAGAAATCAACGCGGTTGTGCCTCCAACCCCAAAGTACTTGAAGTATTCGAATACGCCAATTACCTGGGATCAGTCAGATCATCCCTCTAATATCTCAGAACCCGACAAACATGTTTTGGTAGTAAGTCCTATTGTTCAAAACACTAGGCTCAAAAGGGTGCTGATGGATGGAGGATCCATTATTAATACTATGTACCTAAGTACTCTGAAGCAGTTGCATCTCTATGAGACCCAGCTCAAACACAGCAATGTACGCTTTCACGACATTGTTCCCGGAAGGCAAGCACATTCCCTAGGAGAAATTTCCCTAGAAGTAACCTTCGAAAAGAAGGAGCAGTTCCGTCAAGAGACGATTTCGTTCAAAGTGGTACCGTTCGAAAGTGTATACAATGCAATAATCGGACGTCCGGCTTTTGCCAAATTCATGGCAAGGTCGTGCTACATCTACAACAAGCTTAAGATGTCAGAGCCAAAAGGCGGAGTAATCACCATTGAAGGAGATTTTAAGATGGCAAACAAGCTGGAGAAGCGTAACGCCCTTTGTTCCCAAGAAGTAATAAGGAAGGAAGAGCTCAAGGAGCTGGATAAAGAGGTTTCGCCGACAGAAATGCCGGTAGGAAAGGAAAACCAAAAGCCGGCGGAAAGCTTCAAAGCATCTGAGAACACAAAGCAGATCATACTGGATCCCAAAGACCCAACAAAATTTGTCGTTGTGGGAACATGAATGACTGACACATAGGAAAGCACGCTCACCAAGTTCCTTCGTGAGAACTAGGATATTTTTGCCTGGTGTCCTACCGATATGCCATATGTACCCAGGGAACTTGCTGAGCACCAATTGAAGGTTATTCCAGGATCAAAACCCGCCAAACAAGGTCTCCGTCGTTTTGATGGAAGAAGAAGGAAAGCTATTGACAAGGAAATTATCCGGCTATTAGCAGCTGATTTTATCCGGGAAGTCATATATACTGATTGGTCTGCAAACCCTGTATTAGTCCCGAAGAAGGATAGTATTATTATTGTGATGTGTATAGATTACACCGGTCTCAACAAGTTGTGCCCAAAAGATAGGTTCGCGTTACCGCGAATCGATCAAATAATAGATGCCACTGCTGGCTCTGAGCTTTTATGCTTTTTGGACGCTTATTCCGGGTATCATCAAATACGCATGAAAAAAGAAGACCAAATAAAAAACTTTTTCATAACACCTTATGGAACATACTATTACATAACCATGCCTTTTGGCTTGAAGAATGCTGGCGCAACATACAAGCGTTGTATGAAGAGTTGTTTGCATGATCAAATAGGTAAAAACGTCCATGTTTACGTGGATGATATTGACATTTTTTCCAAGGAAAAGCATACACTCCTTTAAGATCTACGAGAAACCTTCGACAATCTCCACGCTTACAAAATTAAGTTGAATCCATTAAAGTGCGTATTCGGGGTTCCCTCAGGAAAGATTCTGAGTTTTATTGTTTTTCATAGAGGAATAGAGGTAAACCCGAAAAACATTAAAGCAATCTTAAACATCAAAAGACCTACATGTATAAAAGATGTTTAAATATTGACAGGTTCTGCAGCCGTCGTAAGCAAGTTCATAAGCCTACTTGGTGATAAAGCTCTGCCATTGTACAAATTGTTGAAGAAATCCGACAAATTTGAATGGACAAAAGAGACGGACAAATCATTAACCCAGTTGAAAGAAACTTTGATGAAAGCTCCGATTTTGGCATCCCCAAAAGACGAAGAACCCATGTTAATGTATCTTACAACAAAAAATAGGGTTATAAGTGCAGTGATAATTGTGGAAAGGTGGAAAAACGAACAAAGTATTCCAAATCAGCATCCAGTGTACTACGTCAGCGAAGAATTTTTCAAGTCAAAACAAAGGTACCCACATTATCAAAACCTGAAATATGGCGTATTTTTTGCATCTCGAAAACTCCGCCATTATTTCCAAGGACATTCCATAACAGTGGTATGCAAAGCACCACTAGGGGATATCATAAACAATGCAGACGCAACTGGCAGAGTAGCCAAATGGGGCATGATGCTTGCGTTGGGATACCCCAAGAGGAGGGTGTGATGAGCACAGCGGTAGGAATTTTCCCCTTAGTTAAGAACCAGGATTATCAATCCAATAGGAGAAAGAGAACGTTCGGAAGGTTGATGCCACTGACGGTGGTGCTGGCGCTTCACCGGTGTGAGCAACAACATGGAACCCGCACACAACACAACCAAAATACTTTGCCCCAACGGTACAGTGAGGTTGTCAATCTCACCGGTCTTGCTGAAAACAAATATTAGACGTATAGTGTGGAAAACAGTTGTATGCTTGCAGAAAGTAGAGAGAGCAGGAAATTGTTGTGGTTTGTTTAACAGTGTGGAAAATGGACCGGGGTTCATAGGTTCACTAGTGGTGTCTCTACATAAAAGATAGCATGCTGGGTGAATAAATTACAGCTGGGAAATTTGACAAATAAATGTTGCACCGTAGTGCACATTATAACATGATGATTACTATGCTATTAAGTGCGGGCATCACAACAAGATACATTGACCGACATCCATTTGCGTCTATGACTAATAATCCACCCTCAGATTATCATCCGAACCCCCTTAGGTATTAAGTTGCAAGCAACAGATAATTGTATTAAACAAAGTGTGTAATGTAAGCAATGATTATACACGCGGGAACTCTCACCGTTGTTTTATCCCTAATGGTAACAACACATCCTCCCGCTTCACGTTTCTGTCACTCGAGCAAGGCAACAAAGAAGCATGAACCCACTATCAAGCATAAATACTCCCTCTTGGAGTCACTAGCAACTACTTGGCCAGAGCAACCACTAGCAACAGAAAACATGCAAGATCACAAATAACATATGCATTAAAGACTATAATCAACTTGGCATAAGTTCAGTATTCATCGGATCCCAGCAAACACAGCATAAAGAATTACATAAGATCGATCTCGATCATGATAGGAAGCTCACGAGATCTAAACATGGAGGCATATGAGGAGGAGAAAACCATCTAGCTACTGCTATGGAACCGTAGTCCAGGGATGAACTACTCACGCATCACTCCGGAGGCAGGCATGGTGATGTAGAAGCCTCCGGTGATGATTTCCTCTCCGGCAGGGTTCCAGAAACCAGCTCCAGAACCCTCCTGATCTAGGGTTGACGGTTGAAAGGACATAGTTCCTAAATCCTATTTTGAGTGTTTGATTACAACATATAGATGGACTAATGTGTTTTGCTAAGTGTACTCAGAAAAGATCTACCCGTAAACATCATACAAGTCGAAGAAATAAGAGAGAAAAGATTACGGAAAAAGACGTGGAAGAAAAGAGAAGAAACAGAAAAGAAAAGGAAAAAGGGGAGAAGAAATAGGGGTGGCCGGCCTGCTGGCCGGCCTGGCCGGGCTAGCACCAGCCCCCAGCACCCCACGCCGGCCCCAGGCCGGGTGCCAGGCCGGGTGGCTCGGGGGGGGGGGGGTCCGACCTTCCCCTCAGTCCCCGCCGGCCCCAGGCCGGGTGCCAGGCCGGGTGGCTCGGGCGGGGGGCCGGCCTCGCCTAGCCCCCACGCCGGCCCCAGGCCGGGCTGGCTGGCGCCTGGCCGCCCCCACGCCGGCCTCCCCTCTGTCCCACGCCGGCCCTCAGGCCGGGGTGGGTTTGGCCCGGCCTTGGCAGCCCCCAGGCCGGCCAGGCCGGCCCCCAGGCCGGGGGGGGGGGGCGCAGGAAAGGGAAAATACCCCCCAACGGCCGTATTTCCGACACGGGTATAAATAGGAGGTCTCCACCTACCTCCTTGCTTTGTCAATCTCACCCACACTTTCTCTCACCACCATTGATTGACCAAGCTCAAGCTCAAGAACAAGATCTCCACAAATCCCCAACCAAAGCTCGTGATACTTTGGGATTTGAAGGAGACACCCCCGATCTACAACTCCACCGAGTCGATTAGAAATCCACCCACTCATCCCTTAGGGATCTTGTCATTCTTAGTTCATTGGAGCTAGGAATCTTGTTGCTCTTAGTTCATCGGAGCTCGGAGCCTTGTTGATATCCCTGGTGCTTTTGTGCCCGTGGATCTTGCTTCTCGGAGTCTTGGAGGCTCTTGGGATTTGGTGAGGACCCTCCAATCTTGTGGAGTGTGCCTCATCCTTGTAAAGGTTCTAGTTGTCAACCTAAACGACAACATAGTGATTCGAGCCTATCCACATCGGTGGAAGGACTCGAAGGAGATACGGTGTGGCATTTGAGGCCTACTCGGTGTTCCACTTTGGTGGCACCGCACCGCTCCAACGGAGATTAGCTTCCATTGGGAAGTGAACTTCGGGATACATCTCCGCGTCACTATGTTCGGTTATTCCTCAACTTACCTTTACTAGTTACTACTAGCTTAGTCATATACTTACCTTGTGCTAGTTGTACTTGCTCAACATATAGGATTGTTCACCTAGTTGCATAATCTAGATAATCTATATTTGAGCATTACCTTGTTAACTTGAAAAAGAAGTTAAAATTTGTAGTTAACCTATTCACCCCCCTCTAGTTAACCTCTCGATCCTTCAATTGGTATCATAGCCTCGTCTCTTTATAAAAGGCTTTACCTCCTAAAGAGGAGGTAAGGATGGCCGATGAACCCGTCACTATGGATGGGATTCAAAAGCTAATCCAAGCTATGATTGAAAATTCGGAGAAGAAGATGGAGGGACTAATAAAAGAATTGACATATCCATCTAAACAATCTAGTGAAAAGATTATCTTAGATGAACATGGAAACCCCTTGCCAACTAAAGAAGGAACCGAAACATCCTCACCTTTTAACAATGGTAGTGGTGGCAATTCTTTTGGCTATGCATATAACAATGCTCCTAATGTTCAACATCCACATGTTACTCATCTTGGTCCACCTCCTTTGGTGGATCGGCATCGTTTTAATAATTGGAAAGCTTCCATGAAGTCTTACATGTGCAGCTCTTCAATGCAAATATGGAGAATTGTTGAAAAAGGATATGAGCCAAGGGATCCCGCAAATCTAAGCTCAAGTGACATCATTGATGAGCAACTCAACGCTCATGCTTTGCACATGTTGGAAAGGGCAATGGAAAAGGAAGGAGTTGAGCACATCCGGTCCTTCACTAGTGCAAAGAAGGCTTATGATGGTCTTGTTGCTATGTTTGACGGCAATGTCAACCTCCAAAGATCCAAGAAGTCAATCATTCAAAGAAAAGTTGAACACTTTCACTTGGGTGATGGAGAGAACATAGAAGACATGTTTAGAAGGCTCAAGGCTCTTGTAAATGATATGAGAGATTGTGGATTCACGGATTGCACGGAGAATTGGGTCAAGGAGAAATTTCTACTCACCTTGATGCCATACAATGAAAATATGGTGATGAATGTACAAGCAAGGGCCGACTACTTGGACCTATCCCCCAAGATGTTTTGGGTCTCTTTATCACTCTAAAGGTCATGAAGCAAACTTCCGATGATGTCATGGCCCGCGTAAATGGAGCAAAGAAAGCATCTCTTGCCTTGAAGGCCAATGTCATTTCCCATGAAGATAATGACTCAAGTGATGATGGTGGATCCACTCATGAGGTCTCCGAGAAAGAGATGAAGACATCACATGAAGAATGCTTGGCTCTTGCTCAACACAAGTGGTGGAAGAAAGGAGATTTTAGATCCAATGCCACCAAGAATAAAGGGAAGGAATCCTCAAGCACGAAGAAAGCAAGAACTTGCTTCAATTGTGGAGATTCCGAGCACTTCGTTGCCGAGTGTCCCTTCAAGAGTAGAATTGAGAATGGAGGACGACTTATCAAGAAATCCACCTTCATTCCCAAGTCCAAGAACTTCATCAAGAGAGGCCCTCCTAGGGCAATGATTGCTAAAGAAGTCGAGTACACATCCGGTGGTGAAGAGAGTGATGGTGAAGGCGAACAAGTAGGTATGGCGGCCATGGCTAGGGGCGTCATACCTCCTAACTTAAGCTCTCTCTTCTCCAACCCAAATGACAACAAGGGCCCCTCGAGTCACAAGTGCTTCATGGCCAAGGGTATACCCCCAAAGGTGACTCCTACACTTAAACTTGCTAACTCCTCTATTCCTTCACTACTAAATTGTGTCGAGGAAGACCCTTTGACAAACTTTGTTGAGAAACTAGAAGGAGAAACTAAATCCATCTTTGTCTCTCTCATGGATCAATTAAGTAAGGCACATGGCCTCATTGATGAACATGAGGAGAGAATAATGTTACTTGAAAAGTTTGCTCGTGATGATGCTAGTAAAATTGAGGAGCTTGAGAAAGCTCTAGATGAATCACATTGCCTTAAAGAAAGCATAGAAGAAACCTTCGCAATTGACATAGCTAAAGTTAAACTTGATTGTGAACATGATTTTGCTAAGGTAACGTAATTCATGAGTTTAAATGATGCAACTAATCAAGGGTATAATGAACTCATTAAGGATTTTGATAAGCTTAAAATTGATCATCGTACTATCTCAAATGAGCTCAAAACCTTAAAAGGAGTAAGAGTTGTGAATGAAAACTCTTGTGCTACTAACCCTTTGTGTGTCAAGGCAACTCTCATTGAGGAGAACAATAGGTTGAAGGCACAACTCAACAAAGGTCTTGCCACATGCATCCAAGGCCAAAAGAACCTCAATGATCTTTTGAGTAATCATAAGAGAGTTGTTGGTGAAGAAGGCCTTGGTTTTGGTTCCACATCGAAGGTGCCCTACAAGAAGAAGTCAACTCCCTCCACTAACTCTATTGTTTTTGTGAAGGAGGGGGAGTTGGCTAATGAGGAAGATGAGTTTGATATTATTGCTACAAGTATTGTTCCTAGGAACACTACTACTCACAACAACTTTGCGGGAAAATATAACCCATCTTATGTGCTTCTTAAATCTATTGATGGTCATGTTTATGCAAAGTATGTAGGCACCTCATATGGTGATGATTACAAGCATGCTATTTGGGTTCCCAAGACCCTTGTGACTAACAAAAAAGGACCCATCCAAAAATGGGTACCTAAAACAAGAAGTTGATTCATTGTAGGGATGTATCTCCAGTGGAACATCATGGATGATTGATAGTGGTTGTTCCGCACACATGACCGGAAGCAAAGAAGTATTAGAAGACTTGAAGCTCCAACTTCTCAAATTTGCTCATGTAACTATTGGTGATTGCTCACAACTTAAGGTATTGGGACATGGCAAGGTAGTCATTTCTCCGGATTCATCCATTGAGAAAGTCCTCCTTGTTGAGTCCCTTGGCTATAATCTTGTTTCCGTATTGCAACTTTGTGAGTGCAATTTTACATGTGTATTTGGGAGTCATCATGTGCTCGTACTTCACACTATTTCTCTTAAAGTAGCCTTTGTTGGATTTGTGGAAAACGGTATGTACATAGTGGATTTCTCGAAAGAAACTACACATATCGCCACATGTCTAATGGCTAAATCCGACGTGGGGTGGCTTTGGCATCGCCGCCTAGGCCACGTCAGTATGAGAAATTTACAAACTCTTGTGAAGGGTGAGCATGTGATAGGACTAACAAGTGTGAATTTTTCCAAAGATCGTCCTTGTAGCTCTTTTATTGCCGGAAAGATGCATGAGAAGAATCATCCCAAGACATCAATCATCGCCACAACAAGACCCTTTGAGCGCATTCACTTGGATTTATTTGGGCCTCCCACATATGATAGTCTTGGTGGCAAGAAGTATTGTTTGGTTATTGTTGATGATTACACAAGATACACTTGGGTTTTCTATATCAAAAAGAAGAGTGAAACTCAAGAAAGATTCATAACTTGGGCCACCGAAGTGCAACGCCAATATGACACCAAGATCTTGTCCATTAGGAGTGACAATGGGTCCGAGTTCAAGAACTACACCATGGATGAATTCTTGGGTAATGAGGGGATAAGACATCAATATTCCGCCGCGTACACCCCTCAACAAAATGGTGTTGCGGAGAGGAAGAATCGCACACTTATTGATATGGCAAGAACTATGATGGCCGAGTTCAAATCCCCATATAACTTTTGGGCCGAAGCCATCAACACCGCTTGTCATCTATCTAACCGACTCTTCCTTCGTCCGATGATTGGCATGACTCCATATGAGCTTCTAACCGGTAACAAACCCAACCTCAAATATCTTCGAGTTTTTGGGTGCAAATGCCAAGTATACATAAAGGGAACTAGATTGTCTAAGTTTGATTCTAGAACTTTTGAAGGCATTTTTGTTGGTTACGCCACGAACTCCCACACTTATAGAGTCTACAACATATCCACCGGGTGTGTTGAAGAATCTATGAATGTGGAATTTCATGAGGATAATGGCTCCCAAGTGGAGCAAATTGATTGTGATGATGTAGGTGATGAACCATCCTCCATAGCCATAGGAAGAATGGGTGTAGGTCCGCTTATACCCATTGAGGGACACCTTGTGGCAAATGAGAATGGAACTAGCTCTACGCAAGTGGAGCCCTCTACATCAACCACCAATCAAATGGTAAACCAAGAACAAGAAGAAGACCTTCATGTGGATACCTCCCATCAAGAAAGTGATCAAGATCCACCCAATGATAATGGTGGAAATGGTCTTGGTGATACGTCACCAAGAACTCCAATAAGGGTGGACAATGGTCTTGATGAAGGAAATGATGAGGATATTCCACCTAATGAAAATCCCGATGATGCTCTAGTCCGTATCATGTCTCGTCAAGCATCAAGATTGCAACAAAAGTCACTATATCAAAAGAATATCATTGGTGGCTTGGGGAGAAGTGTCTCCACTCGTGGACAAGTACTCAAGTTTTGTGGTATTCACTCATATGTCTCTCATGTTGAACCCATCAAAGTGTATGATGCTCTTGAAGATGAAGATTGGGTTCAAGCTATGCATGAAGAGCTTCATAATTTTGAGAGAAACAAAGTATGGTCACTAGTGGAAAGACCCAAGGATCACAATATCATTGGAACTAAATGGGTGTTCAAGAATAAGCAAGATTCTCATGGGCAAGTGATTCGCAACAAAGCACGATTGGTTGCTCAAGGCTACTCTCAAGTCGAAGGACTTGACTACAGTGAAACTTTCGCTCCTGTAGCTAGGCTTGAATCCATTCGTATATTACTTGCATTTGCCACTAGTCATAACTTCATCTTGCATCAAATGGATGTTAAAAGTGCTTTTCTAAATGGACCTTTAAATGAAATGGTATATGTTAAACAACCTCCGGGGTTCGAGGATCCCAAGTATCCTAACCATGTCTACTTCCTCCACAAGGCTTTGTATGGCCTCAAACAAGCCCCACGTGCTTGGTATGATCACTTAAAGGAGTTCTTAGTAGATCGTGGTTTCATACTTGGGGTAATTGATCCCACTCTCTTTACCAAAAGTGTAGATGGACATTTCTTCGTATGCCAAGTATATGTTGATGATATTATATTTGGATCATCTAACGTGAGTTTTGTAGATCAATTTGCCAAACTAATGACAAGTGAATTTGAGATGTCTATGATGGGAGAATTAAAGTTCTTTCTAGGTTTTGAGATAAAGCAATATCATGAAGGGACTTTTATTTGTCAAGCCAAATATATTCAAGACATGCTCAAGAAATTCGATATGATCAATGCCAAACCATTACCTTATCCAATGCCAACAACCACAAATCTCTCTTTGGGTCATGAAGGTATACCGGTAGACCCCAAACTTTATCGATCCATCATTGGATCTTTGCTTTACCTTTGTGCATCTAGACCGGACATTATGTTTAGTGTGGGTTTGTGTGCAAGATTTCAATCTAACCCCAAGGAAAGCCATATGATTGCGGTCAAGAGGATTCTTAGGTACTTGGTTGACACTCCCACTCATGGTCTTCGGTATCCATAAAACACAACTTTTGATCTTGTGGGATACTCGGATGCGGAACGGGGAGGTGACAAAGTGGATAGAAAATCAACCTCGGGTGCTTGCCAATTTCTTGGTAGGTCTCTCGTGTGTTGGTCTTCCAAGAAGCAAAATTGTATTGCCACCTCCTCCACGGAAGCGGAGTATATTTCCGCCGCAAGTTGTTGTTCTCAACTCTTATGGATGAGGCAATGTCTTAAGGATTTTGGAATTAAGATTAAGACAATGCCTCTTTTATGTGATAATGAGAGTGCTATTAAGATTGGTCACAATCCGGTACTTCATGGCAAGACCAAGCATATTGAGATTCGGTATCATTTTATTCGGGATCATGTGGCCAATGGTGATATCTCACTCTCTTATGTCAACACTAAAGATCAACTTGCCGACATCCTTACCAAGCCTCTAGATGTGAAGAGATTCAAGGAATTGAGGAGTGAGCTCAACATCATATGTGCAAGCAATTTTAGTTGATTGAAAATCTTGCATACACACCCCTACTAGACTCTTATTTGGATTTAGATGCACACATAGACATAGGGGGAGTGTAGCTCAATCAATGAGCCAACACTACCTTTATAATGCATAAATAAACAAATCATGCCTAAATGATCATTTTTAATGACATCATGTGCTTCAATGATGAGTCTCGACAATGCACCCAAGATACATCTTCGCGGTGACATATCGAACATACTCAAACATGGTGGCTACGGCCACCGCCAATTTTCAATGCGACAGTTGTGCTCGAGTGTTCACTCATTTGCCCCTTCCACTTGTTTTCATATTTCATTGGTATCCAATGTTGCTCATTTCGTTCTCGTTTTTTTTCCATTGGATACAAATGAAAACATCATATGCATGTCATCATTCTCATTCCATTCGTGCACATGGTAAAATAAAATTGCTCTAAGAAACAAATTCCTGAAAAATGTGTTATTAAGACATTAGATTCACCTTGTTGTTTGCTTGGTAGAATATATTCATGAAAATTTGTTGAATTAAAATTTTCAATTGCTTGTTGCGCATTGTGGCTTGGTAGTTGTGTAGGTCTACTTTGCTTTTTAGATTTGTTTTACAAAAAAAAAAACAAACAAACACACACAAACCCAACCCAACCCAACTGCCGAAAAAAATAATAATTTACGAGCGCGCCTGCCCTCCCACCCCGGCCTCGCCACTGCCGTGCCGGCCCCAGGCCGACCCTCAGGCCGGGGCGTTCGACCAATACCCCGGCCTCGCCTCCGCCGTGCTCCGGCCCTAGGCCAGCCCTTAGGCCGGGCCGTTCGGGCAGCTGGCCGGCCTCCCATCCGGCCTCCCCCCCGCGCGCGCCGGCCCTAGGCCGGCCGCCCCGCCCACCCATCTGCCGAGCCGGCCAGGCCGGCATACCACCCGGCCCCAGGCCGGGGTGGGGCGCTGCCCCACAACCACACGCCCATACGCCCCCAACCGCACCCAAACCGACCCAAACCCCTTCTTCGTCCTCTCTCCCCCTCCATTAGAGCACCTTGGTGCTCTTCCCTCACCCCCTCCCCCCACCTCCCTAGCCCATCCCCGCCGCCCAAATTCACGGATCCGCAAGCCCTCGGCCTTCTCCGCCCCTTCCTCCACACGGATTTCTCATTGACCCCTTATTGGAGGAGATCATGACACTTTATTGCCTAGTGCTTTTTGTTTGAAGATGGCTTCGAACTCGGGTAATTTTCTTTGGGCTCTTCTATGGATTCGGTGTATATGAGTGCTCTCTATCGGTGTGCTAGTACTAGTGTTCATGTGTTACGTTTTTTTCCCATCTATTAATGCTAGGGTTCATACCGCTATGATATATTATGATTTTTTCATGACATGTGTTCCATCTATTCTTATGTTATGCCATGTTGATGTTCCATGCTCCTCGTATTCTAGCCTTAGCCCTATGATACTATGCTTCACCTACCTTTGCAAATTGCGTTCTCATAGTTGGCTATGGTTAAATAATACAATTTCCACATTATTGATATGATTGTCCTCGTGTTGTGCTTCTACACTATTATATTCCTTGTGACATCATGTATATGCTATGACCGAAATTTTCTTTTACATACTCATAATGTTTCTAGTATCATGCCCAATTACTTTTCACATACCTATGTTCGCTAAGCACTGTGCTCTCACTAATAATAACGTGCTTAGTTGTCAATTAATCTTGGGCTAGTATTTGTTTTTCACCATGTCACTATCACATATATTCATGGATTCATTTTTTTTCCACTCAAACAACGACCATGTGCACTCATGATCATGCTCCATACCCATGCATCATATGTTTCAGGTGATTCCAATCCTCCCGATGAGTCCGAGGTTCCCCGCTCTCTCCGCCCTCGCACTGCCCGCAAGAAGAGTGCCCTGGATGTTGCCGGTTCTACTCCCTCACGGAGAAATGCTCCGTCTCTCCCAATCAATCCGAAGGAGCCCGTGATAAAAAACTGGGGTGGTCTTAGTACCACCGACTTTGATGAAGCAAGGCTCAAGTTTAATCCTTATGAGTTTGGTGAAAGCACATGCTCGGATCCTCGGTTCTATTGCAAGATGCATCAAGTCATGCATGAATTTATTCTTGGCAAGCTTCAGCACAGTCACGTGGATCAACATTACTTTGACATTGAGTATGCTCGCAACAAGTGGCCTGAAGTTATGAAAATCATGGACTACCACAACCTCACTCCTCTCATGGGTGACACCCTTGCTCATCCATTCTCTCCAGAGCTGCTCAGGGAGTTCTACTCCACCGTTCACTTCTCCTCTGGAGGCCCCATGCGTCTCCCGCGTACTTTGACATGGATGAGCGGTGGCTCCAAGTGTGAGGCTACCATGGATGAGTTTGGTACTATTCTGGGTATCCCCGAGTATCGGTTTGACTGTACCTTCTATTTCCGCATTCATGGGGATTCCACCAAGATTATGAAGGCCAAGGAGGGGATTCGCCATTGCTATCCCGAAGGTACCGGCTCCATGCATATTCCCAAGATCAAGTTCTTTTCTGAGCATTGGTATATGGTACACGCTATTCTCCTCAACACCATCAACGCCAAATTTGGTGAGAAGGGCGAGGTACGCAAGTGGATGATCAACCTTCTATTCCACATTGAGTCTCAAATGAGGGCCAAGAAACAGTTGGATGTCCTGGACTACATGTGGCAGGAGATGCAGAATGTGGTTAGGGAAAAGCGGGTCCCCATCTATGGCTCCTATATTCAGCGTCTTATTGAGACCCGCATCCCAGAAGGTCTCATCAACAACTATGCCAAAGTGACTCCCAAGAAATCTATTCTTATGTATGATGCTCCCATTGAGACTGCTGCTGATCCGAGGCCTAAGCGCACCCGCACCGAGTCAGTTGCTCGCCGCTCTCCTTCACCTTCTCCTCCTCCTGAGACTTTCAACCTCAAGAAGATTCTTCAGAAAATGAACTGCTTCTTCATTGATAAGCAACATCAGGATTATGAGGCTTATCGCAAGGGGAAGGCCTCTAGTCGCCGTCAACGCGCTATCCAGACTGCTCTCAAGATTCCCCTTAGTCCTCCCAGCTCCGAAGAGATTTCAGAGGAGAAGTGGAAGTATAAGCATACTTATTGATGTGGATATGATGCTAGCTCACTCGGCTCATTTGCGGGGCCGTACACTACCGCTGAGGCTAGCTCCAGTCAGGCTCCTCCAGAGGACTTCGTTGAAGAAGATGAGGACATGGGCGACGAGTGATTGGATTGCATTTTTCTCCCTTTTTGGTGTATGATGCCAAGGGGGAGAAACATTCACGTATTGCATTGCATTTCATGCATTCATTTACGTCTTATCTTTGTGATTTGCTTTCGTCATTCCCAGTTGAAACTATTTGTGTCGTGTGTTGAACTTCTGTGTTATTGTAAGACTATGTCTTTAATTATCTATCATACTCTTTATCTATGCGTGTGATAATTGATATATTGGAGATCATAGCAAGGCTATCATGTTATTTCATCTACTCACTATTTCGATGTGTTGAAGCCATAATGAGGATAGTTGTTATTCATCAAGAACTATGAGAAGAATGCTATGGTAAGATCATTCTAGTGGTAAACTTTATTGCTCACCTCTATGTTCATACATATGTATCTTCAATGGTAAAATCATGGTTGGATTAATTCTTGCACTTCACATAAGTATATCGTAGTCACATCATTATCTTATAAAACATAGTGTGAAGTTGAGATTATGAAAGGGGCACTCATCATGATTATCAAATATATACATGTCAAGTGTTATGGGCACACAAATAGGGGGAGTACGAATATATGTTAATTCTCTCACAAATAGCTATGCAAAATTATTTCTTACACAAATCCGTATGTTGTCATCAAACATCAAAAAGGGGGAGATTGAAAGGACATAGTTCCTAAATCCTATTTTGAGTGTTTGATTACAACATATAGATGGACTAATGTGTTTTGCTAAGTGTACTCAGAAAAGATCTACCCGTAAACATCATACAAGTCGAAGAAATAAGAGAGAAAAGATTACGGAAAAAGACGTGGAAGAAAAGAGAAGAAACGGAAAAGAAAAGGAAAAAGGGGTGGCCGGCCTGCTGGCCGGCCTGGCCGGGCTCCAGGCCGGGCTAGCACCAGCCCACAGCACCCCATGCCGGCCCCAGGCCGGGTGCCAGGCCGGGTGGCTCGGGTGGGGGTCCGGCCTTCCCCTCAGCCCCCGCCGGCCCCAGGCCGGGTGCCAGGCCGGGTGGCTCGGGTGGGGGCCGGCCTCGCCTAGCCCCCACGCCGGCCCCAGTCCGGGCTGGCTGGCGCCTGGCCGCCCCCACGCCGGCCTCCCCTCTGTCCCACGCCGGCCCCAGGACGGCCCTCAGGCCGGGGTGGGTTTGGCCCGGCCTTGGCAGCCCCCAGGCCGAGGGGGAGGGGGCGCAGGAAAGGGAAAATACTCCCCCAACGGCCGTATTTCCGACACGGGTATAAATAGGAGGTCTCCACCTACCTCCTTGCTTTGTCAATCTCACCCACACTTTCTCTCACCACCATTGATTGACCAAGCTCAAGCTCAAGAACAAGATCTCCACAAATCCCCAACCAAAGCTCGTGATACTTTGGGATTTGAAGGAGACACCCCCGATCTACAACTCCACCGAGTCGATTAGAAATCCACCCACTCATCCCTTAGGGATCTTGTCATTCTTAGTTCATTGGAGCTAGGAATCTTGTTGCTCTTAGTTCATCGGAGCTCGGAGCCTTGTTGTATCCTCGGTGCTTTTGTGCCCGTGGATCTTACTTCTCGGAGTCTTGGAGGCTCTTGGGATTTGGTGAGGACCCTCCAATCTTGTGGAGTGTGCCTCATCCTTGTAAAGGTTCTAGTTGTCAACCTCAACGGCAACATAGTGATTCTAGCCTATCCACATCGGTGGAAGGACTCGAAGGAGATATGGTGTGGCATTTGAGGCCTACTCGGTGTTCCACTTTGGTGGCACCGCACCACTCCAACGGAGATTAGCTTCCATTGGGAAGTGAACTTCGGGATACATCTCCGCGTCACTATGTTCGGTTATTCCTCAACTTACCTTTACTAGTTACTACTAGCTTAGTCATATACTTACCTTGTGCTAGTTGTACTTGCTCAACATATAGGATTGTTCACCTAGTTGCATAATCTAGATAATCTATATTTGAGCATTACCTTGTTAACTTGAAAAAGAAGTTAAAATTTGTAGTTAACCTATTCACCCCCCCTCTAGTTAACCTCTCGATCCTTCAATGGTGACTGCGGCTGCAGAACTTTTTCGGGGATTTTGATCAGGTACTTTGGGTTTTCCATCCGGGGGGCTTAAATAGGCGAAAGGGAAAATGCGGTGGAGCTCTAGGGGCCCCACACCCATAGCTGGCGTGGCCAGGGGGACCCGAGCCAGCCTATGGTGTGGCCCCCTCCTGTTGCCCCTCTTCGACGCCTCTTCGGTCTTCTGGATGCTTCCGAGGAAAATAGGACTTCCGGGCTTCGAATTTTCCAATTCCCAGAATATTTCTAGAACAACTTTTCTGAAACTAAAAAACGGCAGAAAACAGGGAACTGGCTCTGTGGCATCTTGTCAATAGGTTAGGGAATCTCCAGTCGACCCCCCAGAGCCCCCCAAGCGGCCTTTTTAGCGCCGAAAGCGACAAATAGCGCCGTTTTCACACCAGCCGCCCCCCAGAAGCCCAAATAGCACTGTTTCGGCGCTATTTCGCGCCGCGGCACCCAGGTGAAACCCAGCTCGTGATCTTCTTCTCGGTTCCCGCGTCGGTCAAAGGCTGCCGGCGTTTATGGCATGGCGGGCGGCCAGTGCATGCGCCCACGCAAAGGCTACCAGAGTAATGGCGTGGCGGGCGGCAGCGACGGCACGCGGCGCAGTTAATGCCCCGCGGGCTACAAAAGGCCCCTCGCTGCTCGCCGCACTCCCCATTCTTCCTCCTCGCCGCTCTCCCCGTTCTTTCTCTCCTCGCTACTCTCCCCGTTCTTCCTTCCTCGCCGGAGATGGACAACTACGACGAAGCCGCCGCGGCCAACGGCTGGTGCCGCCGCCACCTCCGCAAGCACGAGGCGTGGGCGCTGTATCGAGCGGGCTATCCGTGCCCGCCCGATATGCGCGTCCCATGCTCCGCCGCCGGACAACCCCGGTGGAAACTCAACTTCGGTGGGGTCCCCGTGCCCCCAATCCCCTCCACCGACGCGGAGTTCCGGCAGGCCATCAACGCGGTACGTCGCGGGCTGACGCCGGACGAGGCCGCGTGGCTGCACTGGAGGCCACACGGCTAGGACGCCTTCTGGTGGCACAAGCTCCAACGCCGCCACGACGCGGGCATCGCCGCCCCGGGCAACAACGGCCCTATCGAGGGCCGCGCGAACGGCATCAGCCGGAAGCGTTGGTGGGGAGGCCAGCACCGCACGCTCGTGTGGGTGCCGGACTACATCGACGTCGGCAACGAGCCCCGGCTGCAGATGCCGCCCCGCCCGCAGAACCCCTCGTGGGCACCGCGACGGATGGGCGGATCATCGTCGGCCACCTCCTCCTCCTCCGGCGCCCATTCTCTCTCCCTCACCCCCCATTCTCAACTCCGGGCGCCCTGCCCCCAGGCGCAGCGGCGGCGCCCTGCGCATCGGTGACGGAGGGCGACGAGTGCGCCCGAAGACGAAGGTGGCGGAGGACGACGAGTGGCCCGACATGAAGGCCGCGGAGGAGCTCTCGCGAAACACCCTCCAACCGGTCCCCGACGACTGGAGCCTGCGCGACAGCACCAAGGAGGAGCTGGAACTCCAGCGCCACCTTCTCGCCGAGGTGGAGCAGCGGAAGGCACATCACGCGCAGGAAGCCGCTGCCAACGCGGCCCGCCGCCGCGTTCCTCCCCTCCGCAGCCGGCGGAGGTGCCATACGTCGTCCTCGACCCAGACACCGACGACGAAGCCGAGTTCCAGCGCGCCCTGGCGGCGAGCAGGTGGGGCGACGCCGGCGCAGGTCCGAGTAACCCGCATTGCCGCGCCCCCGGAGAAGGGACGAGCAAGTGGGACGCCGACGACGACGGCGAGGACAACTACGACTACAGCCAGGCGATCGCGGCGAGCCTCGGCCTGCAGTAGCCGTAGTTTTAGGGCTTTTATGTTTTTTTTATGTTTTAGTTAAATTTCTGTCAAAATCTATGAATTTGCGTTCGAATATATGAATTTGCGTCGAATCATTTTTTTGAATTAATTTGGGCCGAGGGGCGACTGGGAACCGTGCCCCCAGGTTCTAGATTAGCGCCGTTTGGCGCCGCGGCTACACCAAAACAGCGACGTTTTGGGCCCTGGGGGGCGACACGGCTGGAGATGCCCTTAGTCCGGAAAATCGATAAAAAAGACATAAAGAAGGGAGAAAACATGTAGCAATTGGCATAATATCATCATGGAGCATCAGAAATTAGGGATACCTTTATGACGTATCAAGCACCCCCAAGCTTAGTTCCTACTCGTTCTCAAGTAGGTAAACGATAAAACAATAATTTCTGAGGTGACATGCTACTAACATAAGCTTGATCAATCTAATGTAAAAGCATATGCATGCTGAGATCATAAAACTTTAAACACAGGAATGATAAATAAAACTTTAATAATAAAGCATAGCAATTACTTTGCATCACGAAGAGTAACTCAAATAAAGGATCATGAATAATAATGCAAAGAAAGGTAAACGTTTGTTTCAGGTATAGAGAAAGCATGGCAAAGTGGTATTTCACTAGTCCTTAAGAATGGGAAAAAACATAAATGCCAAGACACTTTCAAAGTTCAAGAGGAAGACTAGAACAAATGATATCACATCATGAAATAATTATTGATGATTATGGGACAAATGCACATAAAACTCAGAATGGCAAAAATGCTCTCTCAACTGTGCATAAAGTTAGAAGATGGAGACTCAACATAGAAGTAAAAGAAAGGCCCTTCGCAGTGGGAAACAGGGATCACTCATGTGCTAGAGCTTTTTATTTTATTAAACAGAGGAATTAAAAGTTTGACATTTGTGGAGGAATGTCTATATTTTAAGAGAGGTGTATGCTAGTGTCAACGAATGGTAAACAGACAATGCAGTACGTCACAAGCCAACTGGATTCACAAGAGCGGCTCCCATGGTGAAGGACGCAATTGGTGTAGAAGATCATCACTCTTATCTTTTGTTTACACAATTATGCTTTGACTGATATGATCAGGGGCAAAAATAGTGAAAAGAATTTGTTTGTATTAATTTGGATCTGGGCACCCCGCTGCCAGCTCTTCTATCATTTGGATAAGAGGATGAAGCCACTAGTCCATGGTGTGAAATCCAATCAACAAGTGAGAATTCTCTATTGACATCCTCATGAGAAAAAACAAGAACACAAAGCAGGAGTAATTTTGAAGGTTTTAAAGGTAACACATGAGCAATTTACTTGGAATGGCAGTTAAATACGACATGTAGGTAGGTATGGTGTACACAATGAGAAAAACTTTGGTTTAAGGGAGTTTGGATGCACGAGTAGAGCTCATACTCAGTATAGGTGGAGGCTAGCAAAAGACTGGGAGCGACAAATCAAGAGTGCATAAGAACCATAATCATGCACAACGACATAAGCATCATTAATTAAAACATAAGCAGTATCACAAGTTCAAAAACTAAGTGGTCATTGAGGCTATTCGTGACTGGTTTGTAGTCATAAACATGGTGTGAGCATGCTGATACGTCATAAATGTATCCCTAATTTCTGATGCTCCATGATGATATTATGCCAATTGCTACATGTTTTCTCCCTTCTTTATGTCTTTTTTATCAATTTTCCGAACTAACCTATTGACAAGATACCACAGAGCTAGTTCCCTATTTTCTGCTGTTTTTTTAGTTTCAAAAAAGTTGTTCTGGAAATATTCTCGGAATTGGAAAATTCGAAGCCCGGAAGTCCTATTTTCCTCGGAAGCATCCAGAAGACCGAAGAGGAGTCGAAGAGGGGCAGCAGGGGGCCACACCATTGGCTGGCGCGGGTCCCCCTGGCCACGCCAGCTATGGGTGTGGGGCCCCTGGAGCTCCACCGCCTTTGCCCTTTCGCCTATTTAATCCCCCCGGATGGAAACCCCTAAACACCTGATCAAAATCCCTAAAAAAGTTCCGCAACCGCCGTCACCGTCAACCCTAGACCAGGAGGGTTCTGGAGCAGTTTTCCGGCACCCTGCCGGAGAGGAAATCATCACCGGAGGCTTCTACATCACCATGCCTGCCTCCGGAATGATGCATGAGTAGTTCATCCCTAGATTACGGGTCCATAGCAGTAGCTAGATGGTTGTCTCCTCCTCATATGCCTCCATGTTTAGATATCGTGAGCTGCCTATCATGATCGAGATTGACCTTATGTAATTATTTATGCTGTGTTTGCTGGGATCCGATGAATATTGACCTTATGCCAAGTTGATTATATAGTCTTTATTGCATATGTTATTTGTGATCTTGCATGCTTTCCGTTGCTAGTGGTTGCTCTGGCCAAGTAGTTGCTAGTGACTCCAAGAGGGAGTATTTATGCTTGATAGTGGGTTCATGCCTCCTTGTTTCCTTTCTCGAGTGACAGAAACGTGAAGGGGTAGGATGTGATGTTGCCATTAGGGAGAAAACAACGGTGAGAGTACCCGCGCGTATAATCATTGCTTACTACACACTTTGTTTAATGCAATTATCTGTTTCTTGCAACTTAATACCTAAGGGGGTTCAGATGATAACCTGAGGGTGGATTATTAGTCATAGATGCAGATGGATGTCGGTCTATGTATCTTGTTGTAATGCCTGCACTAAATATCATAGTAATCATCATGCTATAATGTGCACTACGGTGCAACCTTTATTTGTCAATTGCCAAGTTGTAATTTTTTTCACCCAACATGCTATATTTTACGGTGAGACACCACTAGTGAACCTACCCCGGTCCATTTTCCACACTGTTAAACAAACCACAACAATTTCCTGCTCTCTCTACTTTCTGCAAGCATACAACTGTTTTTCACACTATACGTTTAATCTTTGTTTTCAGCAAGACCGGTGAGATTGACAACCTGACTGTACCGTTGGGGCAAAGTATTTTGGTTGTGTTGTGTGCAGGTTCCACGTTGTTGCTGACACCGGTGAAGCGCTAGCACCACCGTCAATGGCATCAACCTTCCGAAGGTCCTCTTTCTCCTACTGGATTGATAACCCTGGTTCTTAACTAAGGGGAAAATTCCTAACGCTGTGCTCATCACACCCTCCTCTTGGGGTATCCCAACGCAAGCATCAAGGATATTTTCTAGCGCCGTTGCCGGGGAGAAGGAAGTGTTCTGGCAAGGGGAGTCTCTCACTCTCAACCTCGTTATTTTGTTTATTGTCTTGTTTTTATTTTTGTCTTGTTTTTATTCTCTATATTGAAAACACAAAAAAATTAGTTTACTTCATATCTGTTATTTACTTGCTTGCTGATTTTGTAGCTGATTGGACAGAGGCAATGGAAAACACACCAATGCGAGAATCGGAATACTGGATAATGCATTGCGACGGATCCAAGATGAAAGAAGGCGCTGGTGCTGGTGTGGTGCTTAAATCTCCAAAAGGCGACACAATGGAGTATGTATTATATATTCACTTTAATGTCAACAACAACGTGGCAGAATACGAAGCATTGCTTCATGGCTTGCATATTGCAAAAGAATTAGGTGTCAAGCGCATACTAAGTTATGGAGACTCGGTTTTAGTAGAACACCAGCTGAACCAGACATGGGATACCAAAAGCCCCATAATGGCCGAATATCGAAGAATAGTTGACGAATTCGCCATTTGCTTCCTAGGATTTGAGGTACATCACGTCAAAAGGGAAGAAAACTGGAACGCGGATGCTCTAGCACGAATGGGCTCGGAAAGCGTGAAAACATTGCCACCTAGTGTATTCGTCCAGCCTCTGTACGAACCATGAATAAAAGGTGGAGATATTGATTATCTCTAGTTTCCGAGTCAATATAAGTTATGCTCGCTAACCCGGATTGGACAATTCCATACTTAAACTTCTTAGTTGATCAGAAGTTCCTGGATGGAGCAGATGAAATCTTGCAAAGGCAGATAAAACGCCGATGCAAAGGATACACGTTGATCAATGGTCGCCTCTATAAACGCAGCACTATCAAAATTTTCCAGCGATGTATTTCGCTAGAAGAAAGATGACAAATTATGCAAGAAATTCATGCCGGAGATTGTGGACATCATGTTCAGTCAAAAAACATAGTTAAGAAAGCATTTCGTGCAGGATTTTTCTCGCTTACAACCAAGACAGATGCAGAGCACATGGTAAACACATGTGCCAGATGTCATTATTACACCAAGCAGACAAATATGACGGCTCAAGCACTCAAAACTAACCCCATAACATGGCCGTTTGTGATCTGGGGGATAGATATGATGGGGTCATTCAAGACTGCAAGAGGCGGACTCACGCATCTACTCGTTAAAGTAGATAAGTATACCAAGTTGGTGGAGGAAAAACCCATCAAAAAACTTGACGGCGTGACTACTAGAAATTTCGTCATTGACATTGTCATGCGATATGGCGTCCCACATTGCATAACCACGGATAACGGGAAAAACTATGCAATTGGTGAGCTGGCAAAATATTGTCGGCAAACAGGGATTCACCTAGATCTTGCATCTGTTGCGCACCCACAATCCAATGGCCAGGTTGAACGAATGAATAGTTCAATCTTGCAAGGAATACGCCCAAGACTCGAAATTCCTCTTCATAGAGCAGCTGGAGCATGGGTAGAACAATTGCCTTCCGTGCTTTGGAGTATTCGAACTACGCCAAATAGATCAACATGGCAAACACCTTTTTTCTTGGTCTACGACGCAGAAGTAGTGCTTCCTACGGACATGATTTATGATAGAACAAGAGTGCAGGCATACGATGACTCAGATGCCGAAAGTGCGCGAAAGGATGGCGTCGATCTTTTAGAAGAAGAGTGAGAACTTGTGTTACAAAGATCCTCCATTTATCAGCAAGGCTTACGACGATATCATAGCCGAAAAATTAGGCACCGATCCTTTAAAGAAGGTGACTTAGTGCTAAGGTTGGCACAGGACAAAAAACACAAGCTAGCCCCAATCTGGGAAAACCCGTTTATCATTAGGAAGGCTATGAAAAATGGGTCATATTACCTTGTAGATAGGGACACGGAGGATGACCCAAAGAAACTCAAATCGCAAGAGGAAAAGAAGCATATATGTAGAACTAGGGGAGACAAACAAGCCCTGGAGCATCCAGGAGTTAAGTCCCTTCTACACTTAGTTCAATTCTATGTAAACATTATTGAGATCATGAAATAAAGTTGTCGAAAATGCATTCCTTTAGTTTTTCTATCTTTTTTGTCCAAAGCATGTTTCCATCTTTTCTATTTCCCAATGATTTTTCAATTTTCTTCAACGTTAACCCTAGTTGTGCTTGCGAGCTCGGACTTATAAAACTGAATGCTTTTGGCCTAAGTAGGTTACATAACACCAGATTGTGTCTGTGTGCCTGGAGTTCATATCTTTTAAACTCCTTATTATTCCTAAGTATTATCTGATCGTTTGTATTGTTGGGTCACTTGATCTAGTAAGTAACGCGCCAAAAGCATAATCCATGATTCCAAGTTTTGACTGATTGGTTACTCAGCCCGGTCACTTGGCATAAAGATTGCATACTTTTTGGAAACGCTTAAACACTAAGGAAAGTCAAAGCATCCAATTCAGAGAACTTAGAAGAAAATGAGTCAAAACCATTAAACTTGCAAAAGCTGAATTTTATTACAAAGGAGATAACATTGTTTATACAAAAGATAGAATGAATTACACATGAGTTTTAAATCATAAGAATAGTAATGCACTCTATTGGCTAATAGCTACACAGGTTCAGGCGACATCCATGAAGTCGCCATCCTCATTTTCGTCGCTATCACTCGGATTCTCCGAAGTTGACGGAATTTCTTCCTCCGGGGAGGTAGACACCGTCCGGGCTATATTGGAAGCATGCCCCTTGATAGACTCGAAGATCTCCGCCCTTTGAGTTTTGGTATATCCCGTGGGAATACCAGTGGTGACGCGCCAAGACTTGGCGGTGGTGTAGTGCATTTTCATGAGCCCTAAGGCCATGCGCACTGCACCACAGGTGGCGGATGATGACCCTCAAGTATAGCGGATCGCAACAGTCTTCGAGGGAAGTAAAAACCAAATTTATTGATTCGACACAAGGGGAGCCAAAGAATATTTATAAGCCTTAACAACTGAGTTGTCAATTCAGCTGCACCTGAAAGTAGACTTGCTCCCAACAAATTATCAGTGGTAACAGTTTTATAGCAGCAGTAGTAATAAAATAACAATAGTAGTAAAATAGTAACAACAGTAGGAATCGCGGAAAACAACATGATATGAGTACCGTAGGCATAGAGGAAATGGATGAACGGGCGTTGCATAGATAACATAGGTCATGTAATAATAATAACATGGGCATTACAGATAATAATAATAAATCATCCAAGTTCTAGGTTAACCATAGGCACGTGTTCCAATATAGTCGTACGTGCTTGATGACCCACAAGTATAGGGGGTGTATCGTAGTACTTTCGACAAATAAGAGTTTCAACCCAACAAGGAGCAGAAGGTGTTGAAAAGCAGGTTGGATATAGAATTCACTGTAAACACTAGTAAACGGGTTTTTGGTTGTTTTGGATATAGCAGATAAATATAGTGCGAGTAAATAAAGAGCAGTAAATAATATTGCAGCGAGTGTCCCAATCATTTTGAGAGCAAAAGACAATCCAATTGTGTTACTTATGACTACCAAATGTTCTCGAGGACACATGGGAATTTCGTCAAGTGCTTTTGCTTTGTTACGATTGATTAATATCCATTGGTTCGTGAAGTTTTGTGTGGGTGAACCTATGCTAATGCACCGCCCAACTAGGACTAATACATACTTGTGATTATACCCCTCACAAGTATCCGCGAATACAAGAAAGTAATTAAGATAAATCTAACCACAGCCTTAAAACTCCAGGATTCTATGCTCCCTCGTGCATTGTTTTCTAACGGGGGTTCTTGTTTCTGTCACTCCGGCAACCCCACAATTAGTAGCCAAATACACAATGCATCCTCCTAGGCCCATAAAGGTGAAGTATCATGTAGTCGACGTTCACATGACACCACTAGAAGGATAGCACCACAACTTAAATACCAAACCACGAGATATTACTTCAATATAACTTCACTACTAACATCATGACTTCTCCCATGTCCTCAAGAACTAAACGAACTACTCACAAGACATCATACAGATCATAATCAGAGGTGATACAATGGATAATAACAATCTGGTCATAAAGTGCTAACACCGATAAATCTCACAAGCATCAACTACTAACAAGTAATCCACACCGGAAGAGAGATCTAATGTAAAACAACGATAGAGGACCCTTATTGTTACAACGGGATGACGGTGGATGATGAGGGTGATGGTGCTAGTGGTGATGATGATGATGACGACGATCTTGATGATGCCCGAAGTTATGAAGGTGACGATGGCGATGATTTCCCCTCTCCGGAGAGGAATTTCCCCAACAGATTTCTCCCTGCCAGATAGGTTTTCTCTCTCGGGTGTTTTCCGCCCCGAGGCGGCGGCGGAATAATTCTTCGATGATGGTATGGGGCTTAGGGTTCCCTCGGGGTCAAGTACGCGAAAGATGTCGACCAGAGGTGGGCCAGGGTGGCCACACCACCAGGTGATGAGGCCAGGGGGCGCGCCACCTCATGGCGTGGGCCCCTGGTGGCCCCCCTTTGGCTCCCCTTCTGGCTGGAGTCCTCCTATGAACTTGTAAGACACCTCCGGTGTCCCCCTCTTCTTCTGATCTTCTAAAATATGGTATCTCGACGATGCTTTTTACATCCGATTTCTGGTCCCGGAGTTTATTCTCCAAAAATTATGAAACATGCAAAATAAGATAAAAATAACATAAGTAATGCATCATAACATGAAATATATCGACGAATAATAGAAAATAACAATATAAAACAGTGATGGAAAATGGACGTATCAACTCCCCCAAGCTTAGACCTCGCTTGTCCCCAAGCGAAACTGAACTCAGTAAACATGGCCACAAGTTTATGGAGTGAGGTGTCAATAAATAAAATACGGACAAGCGGCATCACATATAACAAAGAACAAGTCATTTTAGACAGAAACTTCCTCTCATATAATCAAACTTTAAACAAGCAGAGGAACAATAATGGTGCAAAAATTAAATCAAAATTGGTAAAGGCAAACTTTGTTCTTGGCTAGAGAACAATTAACAATGTACTCATCTTTCGACCAGAGTCTTTCTACTAGATCTACATTGCATAGTTTATTATGCTAATTATAACGGTCTCTTTGCAAACATTGGTAACTTTCTAAGTGGTATTCAAATAGATAAAAGCATTTGTAGAAACAAGGAAGAATAATAAATATGATTGAGTAAATCAACATGGAGTCGGACGAATCACAACAATTCAAATGCTTGCTTAAGACAGAAGGAAATGGGTTTACTGACTCAACATAAATATAAAAGATAGGCCCTTCGCAGAGGGAAGCATGGATCACTCATGTGCTAGAGCTTTTATTTTAATAAACAAAGGTATAAAATGTTTGACACTCCTCCCATCAATCTTACACAAACCATGGCTAACTGAATCCTCGGGTGCCTGCCGACAATCACAAACCATGGAGTAGTGTCTAATTTTGAGAGGTGTATGCTAGTGTCAAAGAAAGGTAAACATAAAATATAGTACGTCACAAGCCAACTAGACTTCACAAGAGCGGATCCCATATGAAGGACGCAACTTGAGTAGAAGGTTAACCCTCATTCTCTTTTGTTTACATGATTATGCTTTGACTAATAAATTAGGGGCAAAAATAGTGAAGAGAAGTGTATTATTTTGGGGCTGGGCACCCTGCTGCCTGCTCTTCTAGCATTTCGATAAGCGGATGAAGCCACTAGTCCAAGTGTGTGAATTCCAATCAACAAGTGAGATAAAGATTCTCTATTTACGTCCTCATGAGAAAAAACAGGAACACAAAACATGAGTAATTTTGAAAGTTTTAAAGGTAGCACATGAGCAATTTACTTGGAGTTGCAGTTAATTACCACAAATAGGTAGGTATGGTGGACACAAATGGCAAGGTTTTGGGGCTCAAGGTTTGGATTGCACGAGAAGTATTCCCTCTCAGTGCAGGTTTTTGGCTAGCAAGGTTGGGTAGCAAGCATAAGAATTGAAGTAAAAGAAACAAAAACATATATGATAAATCCAATCATGCAATCTTCCTTGAAGGTGCAAACAAACTTATTTGAGAATACTAAACTTATGAGATTACAAAGAAGAAAGATCATGGAATAATATATCTACATGCAACTCCCTCTTTTCTACTTAAGTCTCAATGTATTGTTGCTAATGACCAATGCTAAGTTTTCCAAAACCAACTAGATTATCTTGAAGCTCCAACAATGATACCAATACTAATAAAAAGATCAATCACATAACAAAAATTGCAAACTAAAATAAAGTAGAACACGTAGATGACGAAACTTCTCATTAATATTTCATTATGGCAACTCAAACCAAGGGATAAAACGATAACCAACTAAGGAGTGACACTTCCATACTGCAAACCATACTATATGACATTTATTCTACTCATGATATGACTCTACTAAAAGTTAAAAAGGAGTAAAAGATAAAGGTGATACCGCGGCACTCCCCCAAACTTGGAACAAGCCAAGGGGATGCCAATACCAATGACGAATCAATTCTTCGGTGGTGGTGGTGAATCCTTCTCATCATCAGACTTCCAAGGTAAAGGTTATCCATCCAAAAATGATGTCATGGTCTCCATCATCCTGAAACTAGAAACAGATCTTATACGTTTAAACCTGTTCTCATACTCACAGTTTTGATTCTGCACATCATAGAGTTGTGCTTGCAACTCGTTGGTGGTCTTGGTGAGTGAGAAAATCTCCTCCCAAAGCTTCAAGGTCTCCTTCTTGTACTCAGCGATCTGTTCTATCTTTATCCTGTGGATAATCTCAACTTCACGCTCTGCCATTTTCTTGTACCTAAAGACTTCTTGCTCCATCTCTTCCATCCTAGCTTCTAGACTACCTTCTCCTTTGGGGCCTCGAACATCTTCAATCTGCACCTCCCCATCCTTGAGCAACAATTCTTTGGGATGCATATTCAACTCGTTCATGTACGGGTTGACGATGTTCTCAAAGAAACTGTCTTTGGGAGATCCGGGACAAAACATTGTGGCTCTAGATCTGAAGATGTAACCTGGCAGAAACAGCTCGAAACAGAAACACGACGAGAAAACGATATACAGACCTTGGGGAATCCGGGGGATTATATAGCAAAACCATACGTAAAGAAAGGAAATTCCAGGTCGAAAACGAGTCAGAGAGAGGCTCCGGGGCTCCCACACCATAGGCTGGCGCGGCCAGGGGTGGGCCCGCGCCGCCACATGGTGTGGTGCCTCCGGCACCTTTTCCAAATCCTCTTCGGCTCGGTATTTTCATATTTTCCAAAAATCAATAATTAATAACTGAAAAGGTAATTCACGAACTTTTTCTTAATAGAACCGTTACCTATTCCAAAACAGACTCTGCAGATTCTGGAATCTTCCCTCCGATGAATTTCTCCAGAGTCATTACTTGAATAACATCAACATCTTCATCTTCATCATAGGAATCCCCAGAAATATAATGTTTGAGTCTTTGCCCATTTACCACTTGTGTAGTGTTATCTTTGAGGGAAGCAATTTTGATTTCCCCTGAACGATACACTTCTTCAATAACATAAGGTCCTTCCCATCTGGAGAGTAATTTTCCTGCAAAAAATCTAAGACGAGACCGATAGAACTTCCTCACCAACTTGAAACTCTCTTTTAAGGATTTTTTTATCATGCCATTGTTTAACTTTCTCTTTAAAGAGATTGGCATTTTCATAAGCTTCACATCTCCATTCATCCTTTTTTGACATATTACAGTGGGGAAAACCCCCCCACTATGTCAAAATTTTCTATTAATATATAGCATATTTACAGAGTGATCTCATACAAGTTCATAAGGTGTCAATCCATTGTGACATGCCATATTTAAGAGATGGTTTACCTTTATGTCTAGCTAATGAAAAGTTCTCCTTAAAATTTTTAATACATAGAGTAATATCTTTTTGAATCCCATAAAAGATGATCTTATTCTTGTGATTCCATAATGTCCAAGAGCCTATAATGAGTATTTCCTTGAAGTAAACAGTCTTGTATTTGATTATGCCCAATTGTATGAAAGCCATGTAATCATGTGTGCTCTCCCATTGGAAACCAATGTGCTCCCAGAAGTCTTTACTGAATGGGCATACAAAGGATAAGTGGTGGAGGTCTTCATTATGATCATCCTCACATAGAACACATGATTTGGTTGGTATCTGGAATTGTTTTCTGCTGAGAAGATCTCAGGTGTTCAGTCTATCGTGTAGGACAAGCCATAAGAAAAATTTATACTTGGGTACTGCACCATGATCTCCAGATCCATATGAAGGGTTTAGGGGCAGTGGGAAAAGGCATGAGCATCTTATATCTTTTGCTGTTTTTTATGTGGTATTATTACCTGGTACATACCACCTATCTTTCTCCTGGTTGTTTGCCAGAAAGGATAGTTTGTCTTTGAAGGCATGCTATTGTTGCATAGCAATATCAGATAATAGTGTATGAAAAGGTCACAAATGTCACGATTATTGTTATACTCAATGGCAGATTTCAATGAGATATTGTCATTTCTAGCATAGGAGCATAGCTGAGGGAATTGCTTGACATAAGTAGTATCTTCCCATGATCCCCTCCATAGACCAATAGTATCCCCAGATCCAGGCTTGCATTTGATGTGATCCATAAATTTTTCCAGGAGTGACTGACAATCTTTCCACCAAAATGATCCACATGGTCCAGTTTGTTGAGGTAATTTTCCATCATGATAGTGTGCCTTCCATATAAGGTTGACCCATGGGGTATCATGCCTATTCATGAATTTATATAGGTATTTCGTAAGCAGAACATTATTCTGAGTTCTGAGGTCAAGCACACCCAGTCCACCAGCCTTCTTAGGTTTACATACAGTATCCCATTTGACAAGACATTTACCCCTTTTTTCAATATCCTTACCAACCCACAAAAAACCTCTAGAAGATTTCTCAGTGTGTTCAATAATTGCAATAGGTAATTTCAGAGTACATAGTGGTATAGCTGAGATGATAGATTTGACAACAATGAGTCTACCATCATAGGATAGTTTGTCAGCAATACCAATCAATCCTCTATCAATTCTCTCAATGATACCAATAAAATCATCAATTCTAGGTTTAGTAGTATCCATAGGCAGGCCAAGGTAAGTAAATGGCATTGATTCAGTCTTGCAACCAATAGTATTAGCAAGCATGGTGCATTGTTCATAGGAGATGTTGATAGGGGCAATAGATGTTTTGTGGTAATTCACTTTGAGTCCAGTAGATGTTGAGAACTTATCCAGGATACCTTTGAGGTGCAGTAATTGAGTGGCAACATCTGGCATAATAATCAATGTATCATCAGCATACTGAATGATGGGATAATCCATATTAAAGTTATTATCCAGGGGACAGGAAAGAAGTCCTTCATGCCATGCATAATTGACTGCATATTGCAGAAGTTCTGATGCAACAACAAATAATAGAGGCGACAGAGGGTCTCCTTGTCTAACACCCCTTCTACATAGAATAGTCTTTCCTGGTACTCCATTAAGCAAAATAGAGGTGGATGCAGAGTGTAGTATGTTGTTAATCCATCCAATCCATTTGTTACCAAAGCCCATTGCAGTAAGCATATGAATGATAGCAGAGAATTCAATTTTTTCAAATGCTTTTTCATATTAAATCTTGACAATAATGGTTTCCTTCTTTGATTTATGGCATAAATGAATGTACTTAAATGCCCAAGCAAGGTAGTCTTGGATAGTTCTTTTCCTGATAAATCCATATTGATTTTTGTGGATGATAGGGATAATGATGTCTTGAAGTCTATTAGCAAGAATCTTAGTGATTATTTTGAGTGGAGTGATGACCAGGGAAATAGGTCTATAATCATTGACACATTCTCGGTCCTACCATTTTGGAATAAGGGCAATAAATGCAGTGTTGATACTACTCAAATCCAGCGAGCCATTGTGAAAATACAGACATAGCCTGTAGAACTGTTCTTTTATGATAGGCCAACATTTTTTCATGAAAACACCATTGAAACCATCTAGCCCTGGAGATTTATCTGAGGGCATACTGGAGACAATATCATCAATTTCTTTATTGGTAAATGGGGCCTCAATGGATGAGAAGTCAATATTAGTATTTCTAGTAATAATCTCATGTAGATTGAAATGCATTGGGAAATTAACATAAATACCAATTCTATCTTTGTCACTACTCCATAAAACAGCTGCTTTCTCCTCATGGTCACATACCATATTATCATAATCAATTGTTAAAGATGCAATATAATTACATCTATAACTTTTGGTAGCAATAGTATGGAAGAATTTTGTGTTTTCTCAACCAAGTTGAGCCCATCTGATGTTAGCTCGACTTCTCCAGAATATTCTGTTAGCTTCAAGTAGGTGAGTGACATGTTTTTGGAGAGCCACCCTGAAGTTGGTTTCCTGTGTGGATAGTATTCTTTGCTCTTCCAATCCATCAATCATAGCCAGAACATAATTACATGATTCAATGATTTTGTTGAGTTGTTAGAAATTTTTACTCCATTTTTTGAGTCCTTGGCGCATGGTCTTAAATCTAGCAGTAATATCTTGTGCTGGGTTTTGATAGGCCCCCCTATTGAACCATTCATCTAAATGATTCAAGACAAGCATTCTTTTCTTACCAGCGAGTTTAAAATCTTTATTTAATTCTTTTACTTCCCAATAAGCTTTGTGTTCTAATTCTAAAGGCAAGTGACAAGCTTTTCCATAAACCATTTTATAAGGAGACATACCCATAGGATTTTTATAAGCAGTTCTATAAACCCATAAAGCATCATTCAGCTTATCTGACCAATTCTTCCTAGATTTTTTAATAGTCTTTTGCAAGATAGATTTAATTTCTCTGTTTGATAATTCTACTTTCCCACTGGTTTGAGGATGATAAGCTGAGGCAATTCTATGATTAACATCATATTTACCAAGGGCTTTTCTAAAACATAATGAATAAAATGAGAACCTCCATCAGTCATAAGACACTACTAGGAAAAAGGTAATGCGTGGCGCACCAAAAATGCATAGCCGTGGCGCACGATGGTGCGCCATGCCTATCACGCCGCGCCTATCAAAATAGCCCTAACGCACCACATTTTGGTGCGTCACGACTATATCGTTTACCCGTGGCGCACCGCCTGTTTGGCGCGTCACGGCTATCTTTAGTTACCCGTGGCGCACCACATGCTTGGTGCGTCATGGCTATTGATTTTGAAAATTTAAAAAAAGGCGGGACAGATTCAGATCTGGATCAGGCCGCCCAAAAATTTGAAATTTGAAAAACGAAAACAGAGAGGAGGCCGGAGTGGAGGGTGGTCTCCGGAGTGGAGGAGGTCGCCAGAGAGGAGGTCGCCGGAGAGGAGGTGACCGCCGGTGTAGAGGTGGTGGTCGCCGGAGTGGACACGAGGAGGTGGTCGCTGGAGTGGACACGAGGAGGTGGTCGCCTGGGTGGATGTGAGGTGGAGGTGGTGGTGGTGGTGGTGGTAGGAGGAGGAGGAAGGCAAAAGGAGAAGAGAGAAAGAAGATAGAATGGAGAGTGGAGGAAGGAGAAGGAAGAGAAAGAAGAAATGAGAGGGGAAAGGAAGAAGGAAGAGAAAGAATGGAGAAGAGTGGAGGAAGAAGGAGGAAAGGGAGTATATATAGGTGGGGGGCCTTTTCCGGGTCAGAAATTAAAAAATTGCACCCAGACTTAGGCGTGGCGCACCAAACATGTGGTGCGTCACGCCTTTTTTTTTTGATTTTGTAGGAAAAAAACTTCTGTTTGAAGTAACTTTTTTTCCTTTTGGAATTTGGAGAATCTAAAAAGGCTGACAGGCTAAAAAAAATATATAGGAGGGAGGGCGGCGAAGTTTCCTTCGTAGTTGACCTGGTTGGTTGGGTTCGTGGAGAGTCTTGCAGGCGCAGAATCCCCGTGCGGCTCCCGCGGAAGTTCAGATTGCCAAACATGAGGTTGACACTTCCGTCGAGGGAGTAGAACACCGAGCGAGACACTGGAGAGTTCTTGGTGAAGTCGACGGATCCAAATCGAATCGAATCCGCCCAGATCGACAAGTCATGACTCGACGAAATTGGAGCCGAAGAAGCCTCGAATCCAGCGTCCCAGATTCTCACGGACGGTGCCAATGAAGAGGATGTGACCTCAACAATCCCCATGGTGAGGGACCTGAGGTTTCGTAACAGAAAAGACGCTTATGGACTACTCGGCTAGAAGAGTTGTTGCCCGCCTGATTCTTATTAACTCGAAAGACAAATTACAGGGGTGCCGCACAGATTGAATCTAGTGCAACTCCGAATATAGGGTTGATTGTCTTGCTACAACCCCTCCTGTCATTTATAGAGATAGGCGGGTCTCAGGGGCCTTACACTAGTAGGACTCGATGTTGAGTCGGTTTCCTCTCTTTCCTAACTTCCTGGTCTAGTCCTTATTGGAATCCGTTCTAGTGAGGTTGAGTTCCTTTTTTCTCTAGTTTCTGTTGGTATATTAAACATTAAATTCCGACATCATATGTAAAATTTATGACCATTTTACTTTTTGTAATGAACTTTTGATCAGAAAGTCGAAATTCATATTTCAAAATTTGATAAAAAAGTATATCTTAAACTTTCCGTGCATCTATAAGGATTTATGTTTTTGATGATTTTTAGACCTGGAACTCTTCCGTGACAAAACTAGTAAGGCGGTCCGGGGGGGGGGGGTGGAGTGAAAATTTTGGTGGAAACCATAGCCATGGAGCACCACATGTTTGGTGCGCCACACCTATCTGCAATACCCATGGCGTACCAAACGTGTGGTGCACCACGCCTATCTTTGCCCACTCAGGCCCATGGCCGCCTAGCCCCTACCTATAGCCGTGGCGCACCGTGTGGATGGTGTGTCACGGCTATGCCCTTAGGCGTGGCACACCAAGGCCCACTAGTGCGCGGTGCAACACGGCTACTTAGGCGTGACACACCGAGCATGTGGTGTGCCACAGGTATGATTTCTCCTATAGCTGTTTTCCTAGTAGCGAGATATCTAGGAACAACAAACCTAGGAAAAATAACATCTTTAAGCATTTTTAATGAGGTTTATCCATCATCACTTTTAGTAGGTATAACTTCTACCCATTTAGTAACATAATCAACATCAACAAGTATATGTGTATAGCCATTTGAAGGAGGAAAAGGACACATAAAGTCAAATCCCCAACAATCAGAAGGTTCAATAGCAAGAGAATAACTCATATGCATTTCATTACGTCTAGAAATATTTCCTACTCTTTGACATTCATCACAAGATAAAATAAATTTACGTGCATCTTTAAAGAGAGTAGGCCAATAGAAATATGATTGTAGAACCTCTTGTGCGGTTCTATCTCCAGCGTGATGTCCTCCATAAGCGCTACTATGGCACTTCTTCAATATTTCACGTTGTTCATGATCTGGAACACATCTTCTCATAATACCATCTACTCCTTCTTTATATAAATGTGGGTCATCCCAAAAATAATGCCTCAAATCATAGAAGAATTTTCTTCTTTGTTCAGATGTAAATGTTGGAGGCAAATAATTTGAAACAATAAAGTTAGCGTAATCAGCATACCATGGACTATCTTGGGGTTTTACCTTTAATGCAGCCAATTGTTCATTTGGAAAATTATCATTAATAGGAATATGATCAAAAGTAATTTTTTTCCAAACTAGACAAGTTATCAGCAACAGGGTTTTCAACACCCTTCCTATCCACAATATGCAAATCAAACTCTTGTAAAAGCAACACCCATATAATAAGCCTAGGCTTAGCATCTTTCTTTTCTATAAGGTATCTAATAGCAGCATGATCAGTATGAATAGTAACTGTTCAGTCAACAATATAAGGCCTAAACTTATCACATGCAAAAAACTACGGCTAGGAACTCTTTTTCAGCAGTAGCATAATTCTTTTGAGCAGTATCAAGAGTCTTACTAGCATAATGAATAACATTCAACTTCTTATCTATGCGCTGTCCAAGAACATCACCTACAACAAAATCACTAGCATCACACATAATTTCAAAAGGTAAATTCCAATCAGGAGGTTAAACAATAGGAGCGGTAGTTAAAGCCTTCTTTAAAGTTTCAAAAGCTAACTTACAATCATCATAAAAAACAAAAGGTACATCTTTTTGAAGAAGATTAGTAAGGGGTTTTGATATTTTATTGAAATCTTTAATAAACCTCCTATAAAAATCAGCATGACCAAGAACACTACGAATACCTTTAACATCCCTAGGACAGGGCATTTTCTCTATGGCTTCCACTTTAGCTCTATCAACTTCAATACCTCTTTCAAAAAATTTATGTCCAAGAACAATTCCTTCATTAACCATAAAGTGACATTTCTCCCAATTAAGATCAAGATTAGTTTCCTCACATCTCTCCAAAACTTTATCAAGGTTGTGCAAACAGTTATCAAAATAAGTTCCATAGACGAAGAAATCGTCCATGAATACTTCCACAAGTTCTTCACAAAAACCATGAAAAATAGCAGACATGCATCTTTGAAAAGTAGCAGGAGCATTACACAAACCAAAAGGCATACGTCTATAAGCATAAGTACCATAAGGACAAGTAAAGGTTATTTTCTCTTGATCTTGTTTCCTAACAACAATTTGAGAAAACTCAGAATAACCATCAAGAAAGCAAAAAATGAGTTTTCTATGACAACCTCTCTAGCATTTGATCAATAAAGGGTAAAGGATAATGATCTTTCTTAGTAACTTTATTAACCTTTCTAAAATCAATGCACATTCTATAACCAATTACTACTCTTTGTGGAATAAGTTCATTGTTTTCATCGGGTACAACAGTCATTCCTCCTTTCTTAGGACACAGTGCACAGGGCTCACCCATCTACTATCAGGAATAGGAAAAATAATACCAGCATCAAGAAGTTTTAATACCTCATTTCTTACCACTTCCTTCATCTTAGGAATTAAATGGCGTTGATGTTCCACCACTGGCCTTGCATCAGGTTCAATATTAATAGCATGCTAACATATAGTAGGAGAAATTCCCTTCAAATCATCAAGAGTGTATCCAATAGCTCCACAGTGTTTCTTCAGAACTCCCAATAATCTTTCCTCTTCTTCACCTGAAAGTTTAGCACTAATAATAACATGATATGTTTTCTTATCGTCAATATAAGAATATTTAAGATCATCAGGCAAAGTTTTTAAATCAAAGACATGATCCTCCTTGGGTGGCAATGTGGTACCCAAGTCTTCCACATGTAAATTATGTTTCAATATCACTGGTTGACGAAGGAGAATATCGTCAATTTCATTTCTCTCTTCTATAAATATCTCACTCTCATGGTCCTCCATATACTGCTGCAAATCATTGTTAGGAGCAAAAGCAATAGAAGCAAGTTGTTCAACTTTAAAATTTTCATCAGGCAATTTAGATTCATAAGGTGCTCTAGCAAATTTGGAGAAATTGAACTCATAAGATTTTCCATCAAATTTAGTCAAAATCTTCTCTCATTTACAATCTATAATAGCACCGCAAGTGTTCAAGAAAGGTCTACCAAAAATAATAGGACAAGTCTTACTAGCAGCCTTATCAAGAACTAGAAAATCAATGGGATATTTATGTTTACCACATAAAACTTCCACATCTCTAACAATACCAATAGGAAAAACAATTTATCTATTAGCAAGCTGAATAACCACATCAATATCTTCAAGCTCACAAGAACCAATTTCATGCATAATTTCTCTATAAAGATCATAAGGTATGTCACTAGAACTAGCACCAATATCACACAAACCATAATAGCAATGATCACCAATCTTAACAGAAAGCATAGGAACACCAGTTTTCTTAGGTCTATGAGGATGTGAAACAATGTAAGAAGCATGCTCACAGAAGACAATGTGTTCATCCTCCACATTTCCACAAACAAGATCTTTTAGTATTGCTACTACAGGTTCAACACTTATGGTGGATGACGGTGATGACGGTGGATGATGAGGGTGATGGTGCTGGTGGTGATGATGATCTTGATGATGACCGGAGTGATGACGGTGACGATGGCGATGATTTCCCCTCTCCGGAGATGAATTTCCACGGCAGATATCTCCCTGCCAGAGAGCTTTTCTCTCTCGGTTGTTTTCCGCCCCGAGGCGGCAGCAGAATAATTCTTTGATGATGGTATGGGGATTAGGGTTCCCTCGGGGTCAAGTACGCGAAAGATGTCGACCAGAGGTGGGCCAGGGTGGCCACACCACCAGGCGGCGCGACCAGGGGCGCGCCACCTAATGGTGTGGGCCCCTGGTGGCCCCCCTCTGGCTCCCCTTCTGGCTGGAGTCCTCCTCTGAACTTTTAAGACACCTCCGGTGTCCCCCTCTTCTTCCGATCTTCTGAAATATGGTATCTCAACAGTGCGTTTTCCATCAGATTTCTGGTCCCGGTGTTTATTCTCCAAAAATTATGAAACATGCAAAATAATATAAAATAACATAAGTAATGCATCATAACATGAAATATATCGAGGAATAACAGAAAATAACAATATAAAACAGTGATGCAAAATGGACGTATCAATGCTTAAACAGGAACTTATGATCCTCGAATTGAGTTTCGAGGTGGCGGCGGCGCTCTGTTGTGTTTCTGTGGAATATGACGAACCCCCTCGCATTTTAGGTTTACGAGGCATAATTAGTCGAAAGGGGAGCCCGAGGGGGTGCCTGGGGGTCCCACACCACCAGGCGGCGCGGCCTAGGGGACGCCTAGGGGTGGTTTGGCCCCCTCCTGGCTCCTCTCCGGGTCTCCTTCTGGCTCCCGGGGTCATCTGGTGATATAAGCCCAGAGGGGTATTTTCTGGGCATTTTCCCGAAAGTTGAATTTTATGCACAAAAACGAGACACCAAGGTAATTCTGCTGAAAACAGCGTTTGTCCGTGTTAGTGGTATCCAAAACTCACAAGTTTAGAGGAAACCAATAAGAAAAGTGTTCGGAAAAGGAGATACATTTTGGACGTATCAACTCCCCCCAAGCTTAGCTCATTTCTTGTCCTCAAGCAATTCAGTGACAACTGAGTGCGATAAAAAACTTTTATGAACACATTTGTTTCATATGATGTAAATGTAGTGATACGTCTCCAACGTATCTATAATTTATGATGCTCCATGATAATATTATGCCAATTGCTACATGTTTTCCCTTCTTTATAGCATTTTTACACGTTTTCCGGGATTAACCTATTAACAAGATGCCAAGTGCCAGTTCCCTGTTTTCTGCTGTTTTTTATTTCAGAAAAGTTGTTCTGGACATATTCTCGGAATTGGACCCACAAAGCCCGAAGTGCCTATTTCCCCAGAAGCATCCAGAAGACCGAAGAGGAGTCGAAGACGGGCACCAGGGGGCCACACCATGGGGTGGCGCGGCCAGGGGTGGCGTGCCCTCCCCCTGGCCGCGCCAGCTGGTGGTGTGGGGCCCCTAGGGCTCCACCGCCTTTGCCCTTTCTCCTATATATTCCCCTCCGATGGAAAACCCTACGCACCTGATCAAATATCCCCGAAAAGTTCCGCAGCCGTCGTCGTCGTCAACCCTAGATCAGGGGGGGTTTCTAAAGTTGTCTCCCGGCACCCTGCCGGAGAGGAGATCATCACCAGAGGCTTCTCCATCACCATGCCTGCCTCCAGAGTGATGCGTGAGTAGTTCATCCTTGGACTACGGGTCCATAGCAGCAGCTCGATGGTTGTCTTCTCCTCATATGCCTCCTTGTTTAGATCTGGTGAGCTGCCTATCATGATCGAGATTGTTCTTATGTAATTCTATATGTTGTGTTTGCTGGGATCCGATGAATACTGAACTTATGCCAAGTTGATTATAGTCTTTATTGCATATGTTATTTGTGATCTTGCATGCTTTCCGTTGCTAGTGGTTGCTCTGGCCAAGTAGTTGCTAGTGACTCCAAGAGAGAGTATTTATGCTCGATAGTGGGTTCATGCCTCCTTTTCGGATGTGCTCGAGTGACAGAAACTTGACGGGGGAGGATGTGTTGTTGCCACTAGGGAGAAAACAACGTTGTGAGTGCCCGCGTGTACAATCATTGCTTACTTTACACATACTGTTTAATGCAATTATCTGTTGCTTGCAACTTAATACCTAAGGGGGTTCGGATGATAACCTGAGGGTGTATTATTAGTCGTAGATGTTGTTGGATTGCGGTCTATGTATATTGTTGTGATGCCCGCACTAGATATCATAGTAGTCATTAAGTCATGAATGTGCACTACGATGCTTACTACAAGCATACACCATTTTCCACACTATACGTCTAATCTTTGTTTTCAGCAAGACCGGTGAGATTGACAACCTCACTTTACCGTTGGAACAAAGTATTTCGGTTGTGTTGTGTGCAGGTCCCGCATTGTTGCTGACACCGGTGAGGCGCCATCACCACCGTCAGTGGCATGAACCTTCCAAAGATCCTCTTCCTCCTACTGGATTGATAACCTTGGTTCTTAACTGAGGGAAATTCTTACCGCTTGCTCATTCACACCCTCCTCTTGGGGTTGCCAACGCACCATCCATAGCAACAAGGATTCCTGGCACCATCAAGGTGTAGCAATGAATTTCTGTAGCCATCACAAGCATCATATACTCGCTATATGATCAGGTGCTTAAGCAATTCATAATAAGATGTATGTAAGATAAAGGTCACCTAGCAGTTATGCAAGCCATGGAAAGATGCCAACAAACTAATAATAAACAACATGAAGTATATCAACCTGCAGGATTGCAATGCTCATAATAGGGTATGATAAAGTGTACTCGCTTTCCCTTAATAATGGAGCAAAACATAAATGCTAGGGCACCTCTGAAGTTCAAATGAATACTAGAAATAAAGATGTCAAAGATACAAGCATCAAAGTTATACCACAATTAACCGTGTTTAGGGACAAGCACATTACACTAAGAATAACAGCCATGCTCTCAAGAAGGTGCATACAGTGAGAAGGTGAAGAGTCAAGATAAAAGTAAAAGAAAGGCCCTTCGCAGAGGGAAGCATGGATCACTCATGTGCTAGAGCTTTTATTTTATTAAACATAGGTATTGAAAAAAAAATTAGGGAGGTGTATGCTTATGTCAACGAATGGTGAACAGACAATACAGTACGTCACAAGCCAATTAGACTTCACAAGAGCGGCTCCCATAGAAGGACGCATCTGGGTAGAAGGTCATCCCTCTTTCTCTTTTGTTTACACAATTATGCTCTGACCGATAAATCAGGGGCAAAAATAGTGAAGAGAATTTGTTGTATTAATTTGGGGCTGGGCACCCCGCAGCCAGCTCTTCTATCAATTGGATAAGCAGATTAAGCCATTAGTCCAAGGTGTGAAATCTAATCAACAAGCGAGATAAAGATTCTCTATTTACGTCCTCATGATCTAACACGGGGGCACAAAACAGGAATAATTTCTAGAAGGTTTTGAAGGTAGCACATGAGCAATTTACTTGGAGTAGCGGTTAAATACCACATGTAGGTAGGTATGGTGGACACATTTGGCAAACTTTGGTTTTCTGGGAGTTGGATGCACGAGTAGAGCTCATACTCAGTACAGGTGAAGGCTAGTAATAGACGGGGATCGACAATCAAGAGAGAAATGACTGTCATAATCATGCTTGCGACAAAACAAAATTAACAGGGGCATAAAAGTGATACAAATACTCCGAGGCAAAATAAATCATCGAGGCTTAATTTACTTCTTGTTTTCAGTCATGAGCATGCGCGAGCATGTGTCAAGTCGATTCAAACGAAACAATCATAGAGAGATACCACAATGTCATACCCTTTTATGAATAAAACAATGCAAGCAAACATTCATACGACGTTCTATCTTATATTAATAAGTTGGAACAAGAGACGTGGGAGCACAAACTACTAAGAACCAATTAAATAACATATACGTTACATGAACAAACTAAGCATGTTCACATGGATGATTATATATACAAAAATAAAACAAATAGAGTTCATACCAGCCTCTCACCACAACTTGAGTTGTCGTAAATCATCATTACTGCTCTTCACTCATGTGGATTGAATATTATAGAATGATAACCAAGCTCCAACAGAGACATGGAAGTCCAGTAAAATCTGCCACAACTTTACAAAACCAAAGAAGAACAACATAGATTTTTGGGTTTTCGAATTAAAACAAGAACAAAAGAAACAAGCAAACAAAGCAAAATATTTTTGGATTTTTGAATATTAAACCGAAACGAGAAACTAAAGCAAACCAACAAAAGAAACTAAAGAAGCAAATAAAGAGAAACAACAAAAATATTTTTGGTCTTTTTTTGTTTGTTTTGGAAGCAAGAACAATAAAACCAAAAAGAAGCGAAAGAAACAAAAATATGGATATACAAAGAACCGACGGAAACATTATATAAAGATGAGTTTGATGTCGGTGTAACTCCCCCCAAGCTTAGGCTTTTGACCTAAGTGGAGATCATCCCCAAGGGGACCATGGGGTAGCGCACTCGTAGTATGCCGAGGAGGAACCTTCCTCCTGATATGTGCTCGAGGATGCCCCGGCGTACTGCGTGGTGCAGTCCTCGGAAGGCGCATCTCGCCTCTCATGTTGCCCGTAGAACCCCGTAAAGATCATATGCTCATCTATCTCCCCTTTGGAGCGCGACCATGGTGCCTTGTCAACTTTGAACAAAACAGGCTGCGGCAAAACAACTTCCCGCTCATTTCCGTCAATAAATAGAACTCTATATACTAAATGATCATCAGTAGAGCTAGCAATAATAAAATGATGGGCCTTCATGGCAACAAGATTAAGTCTATACGGAGGAATTAATTCATCATCAAGAGAAACAGGAATGCGTAGAGCAGTTGCTATGCTCATAGCAATAATGCCCCCAAAAATGGGTCCTTTAGCAGCTAGGCGGCGAGCAATGAGGGACCCAAGGTTATACCTCTTGCTATTGTTAAGTGCAGCATCAATGAACGCAAGGTGATAGCTATAAATGTTGCTAGTGTTCTCCCTACCAATGATACTAGTAGAAAGATAATAAGTGAAATATCCGAGGGAAGGAAGTTGGATGTTTCTTATCTTCCCGCGCTGTGATGTGCAGCTATCATCATTGGTGATTCCTCGATAGAGCTCCATGAGATCAACGGGTTTCTCCTGAATCTTGCGCGATGTCCCGTAAGCGTCCACACCTACAATATTACAAAAAGTATGCAAGGGAAAAGAAAAAGAACTACCATTATGTCTTAAACGCGACAATAGGGCTAAAATGTGAGTTATGAAACTTAAAGCTCTCAGCAAAAGTTTTTGTGAGAGCATACTGGGGACTTTCATTGTCGAGGCATCGTAGTAGAATTCATAGACGGGGGTGCCATGAGACTACTGATAGAGACGTGGGGGAATATGGTTGTGCGAAGGACAATGACACAGGGTTTTTACCCAGGTTCGGTACGACGTAGTAATGCGGCGTTCCTACTCCTGCAATCTCACTATTCAGGACTAAAGCCTAGAAATACAGAGTACAATGTGAAGTTCTATTAGCTGCTCGTCAAGGATCAACCTCTCGGCGAGTTAGCCTCTAGCTTCTTGTCTATCTATCATATCTCCCGCCCGGCTTTATATAATAGCCGGATTAGGGCATACAGAGTAGGAAACCTAGAAGACTACGGTAACTCTTTAACTTGGAAAGTAAGGAATCCGCCTTCTACTCCAAGCCAGATCACGTGGGCCGTGATCCGGGTTCTTCTAGAATCCGGCTTCTGTGCATCAGCTTACTGGGCCACCTAATGGACCATAGCCCATCACCATTTAGGCCACCCTGATAATCCGGCACTTTAGACTACCATCTGATATACCCCTAGTTGGTATATATCCGACAGTAGCCCCCAAGAAGGATTAAGACTCGGATTCGCCGTCCTTTGCCAAATGCATATTTTCGAGGAAATATCGGCCTGCAGTATTGATTCTTCTTTTTCTCCTCAAGGGATGTTACAACGCAAAACTCGGAATCCAGAAAATCCGGCTTTTCTTCCACGAATCTTCGCAGAGAAGGAACTTCCTACGTCAGCGCTTTAATCTTGCTGACGTAAGGGACGTTTGGGTTACAGGTGGGAAATCCAGAAACATATCTCTGACAGATTCTCGCGGGAAACGAGGCGATAGCAATAATCACCCGTTGTTTCATTTCTCGGAATTTCCAGCGAGTGACACGCGTTGATCATCCAACGGTCAAAATAGCCGTTAGCACGCATCATGACGAAATTCCGGCTATAAATAGCCGTCTCCGTCCTCCGTGGAAACCTTCCGCTCTCACTTCGCAACGCCATTTCCAGAGCGCAAGTTCACGCAGAGCACTTCCCGAGCGCACGAACGCACCCAAGACCTCACCGGAGCGACTGAGCGCCGCCCCTCGATGGCATCTCCTAGCTCTTCCCCAGCCCGCACCGTCGCCAAAGACATCGACGAGATCATCGACACAATGGATCCTCAGCTGGATTCACCAGTGCACGCCTCCGGCGACGAGCCGGAGAAGGCCACAGGCGGCGCGGGGGGCGAGGAGATCCCTCTCGCCTCCACGGATCTTGCGGGGTCCTCTTCCGCGCCTCCCCCGCTGTTCGCGCCCGAGACGGTGGAGGAGAAAATCGAGCTCGTCGGAGACGAGCTCGCGGCCGCGGAGGTCGCAGCGTCCGCCGCCGCCGGAGCCGAAGAAGAGGCGGAAACTGCCGGCAACTGGAGTGCAGCAGTATTCCACCATCCCTCCTTCCGACAATGGAGAAGGAGGGGCTCGTGCTGAAGGGGAAGTGGAGGCTCCCGGAGTTCGAGACCGAGCCCATGTCGAAAGACGGAAAACGTGTCCTCCTCTCCTCCCACATTCAGAGAGGTATGGGTCTTCCACCATCAGCATTTTTCCTCCAAATCCTAGCCCACTACAACATCCAACCCCAAAACCTGCCACCCAACTCCATCATCTATTTAGCCGGATTTCAGGCCCTTTTCGAGGGATATCTAGGTATAGCATCTAGGTTAGATTTCTGGCTTTATTGTTTTGGGGTTAAGCGGAACTCTTCGGAGGGCGCACTCCCAACTTGTGGGACCATTTCCTTCACCCTGCGTAGATTCAGGGAGGACTGGTTCCCCAAGATCAAAACATCGGAATCCGTCAAATTCTGGACGGGTTCCTTCTTTTATCACCCCGACATTCCCTTTCCTGGGAAAACCACCGGGGTTCCACCTTTCTCGAACACCGCCGCTGTTCCCCAAGAAAATTGGGGAACTGATGCAGTTCAAACCCTGCCGCCGGATCTTCTCAGGATCAAGCGGCGCATCGCAAAGCTCGTCGCTTCTGATCCGCCTCTAACCGGCATGGACACAGTCCTTTCCTGGTTAGAAAGGCGGATTCAGCCTTTGGCGAATCACGACGCTCGCCTTCTCTGCGAATACTCGGGAGACGGCGATGCTATGCGGACAACCGACAAGGTTTGGTCGGCAAAGGATTTGCGGAAACGTGCAAATCAATTGGTCGCATCCGACCAATATGAAGAAAGTCGGCCAATGTATATGGCCGCGAACCTGGCTCCCAAGGTACAATTATTCGCCTTTTGGGTTTAAATCCTTTTCGTTTACTCGGTTTTCGTGCTTTAAACTCAACTTTTGCCTTCTTGACAGATTGCCGAACTTCCTGAGTCGGAGCTTGCTTCCGATGCCGATCTGGAGGCATTGCGCGCCACCTTTGCCGGTGGACGTAAGCGCAAGAAGATTTCCGCTTCCCAGGAAGTCATTGATCTTGACGGGGTCCCCGTTGTCTCCTCCAGGTTCTAACATCTGGGTTGTTTTATCTTTGTCGGGATTTTCTTCCTTTATCTCGGAGTTTAATTTTCTGGCTTTTATTCTTTCTAGCCTGCCTCCCTCTACTCTGAAGCCGAAAAATCTGAAGAGGCACAAGGCCCCGCATCCTTCTCCTGCTACCGCTCCAAATACACCGATCGCAGCAACAGAAGAGCATGCTGCAGCCCCCAACACCGAGTCCCTGCAGACCAGCCAGCCCATTGTGCCAGAAACACACACGAGGGAAAGGGCAGTCCCTGAGGTGGGAGGTCCTTCTCGGATAATTGAGGAGGAAATTCCCACCTTCGATAAGGAATTCAAAAATATCGACGAGGACCTTAGCACAGTTGGGACTCTTTTTGCTGACTACGCAAAGGAGTTCAACGAAAACTTGGCAGGTTTACAGCGGATGAGCCAGGTATTATCTCCAGCCCCCAAGCAATAATTCAAATGCATGCTTTTCACTTAATGCTTTTATCTTTATCATGCTTGTTTCTAACTTAAGCGTTCTGATTCGTTTCCTTATTTCAGCAAACCGCTGAAACCATAAACATGGAAGTTTTCAACAAGCTAACTGTCAAGAATAAGGAGGTTAGAAGCCTTCTCTCTATTCTTGAAGTTAAGAAAACAGAGCTCGCATCATCTCAGCTACAGCTGGAGGAAACAACAGGTATACTTTTAGTTCTCTGTAGTTCCTTGTCCATACTTTTTGCTAAGTATTTTTCCGAGTTTTCTTATCCCGGAATTGTTTCCTTGCTTTTCAGCTGCTTTGGCGAAAGCCAAGCAAATAGCTGAAGATGCCGGCAATGCCGAGAATCTCCGCCGGGAGAACTTGGACCTTCATAAGGAACTTATGAAGGTTCAAAAAGATCTGGAGGCCAGCAATCTAGCTCTTGGAATTGCGCAATCCAAGGCCTCCCAACAAGCGGACAAGGACAAGGCTACTATCCAAGATTTGGAGAACGCCTTAACCCTGCGCCTGGAGGAAGGCTCCGAGATGGACAAGATCCTCGGTAAGTTACCAACTTTTACCGGATTTTCCATGTCTTAACTTCTTTGTCTGCTTTTCCGCTAACCCTTTGGTTGTTCTGTCTTGAAAAAACAGGAGACAACCCAGATCTTACTCGGATTGAGAAAATCCGAGCTTTCGGGAAGGTATTCACTGCGATCCGAGCTGCAGGCATGCAGCTGGTCAACAAGTACCTTCCCGCAAGAACTGGGAAATTCTCGGAAGTTGAGAAACTTCCGGAAGCTATCCTGGAGGTGGCGGACTCGAAGGAATCCACCTTGCGCTCCGCAGCACGGGGTGGTGCACGCATGGCTTTAGGCCTTATGCGTATGCATTACCCCAGTGCCAAATCTTGGCGCGTGGCGTCCGGTATCCCTCTTGGATACTCGGAGACCCAACGGACCACCATCTTTGATGAAATCAAGGGTCACGCCACCAAGATTGCCTCTATGGTGAATATCTCCATCACCTATCCGGAAGAGGAGATTCCAGAAGCCCCCAAGGATGACAACAGTGAAGAAGACTTGGATGCTTGAAGAATTCTCCCTACCCTGGATAGGAGAAATAGGAAATAGGAGCATTACTTCACTTTACAATGTAATTTATATTGTAATGCTTCTATTCTTTTGTATAAACAAGTACTCCGCCTTTTGCAGTTTAACTTTTATGAAATCCTTTGCAAGTTTTCCGGGTTTTATATTCCTTTATCTTCCAAGTTCTCTGGTTTGTGTACTTTAACTGTCCTTAGTGTTTGAAATGGCTCAGTAGTACTTTAATCTTCACGCCAAGTTACTGGGTAAACCGATCAGTTTAAACTTGGAAACGTGGATCATACTAAAGGCATTTTTACTTACTAGCTCCAGTGACCCAGCACATAAACAATCAGATAATGCTTAGAGAAAAGTACGGAACTTTTTGAATGAAGCTCGGGCACGCAGGCACAATCCGAGTTTCCTTTAACCTTTAGTAGGCTGAAAATCATTCAGTTTTTAAACGCCGAGCACGCAGGCACAATTCGGGTTAACATTGAGTATTTTGTAAGATCATTGGGAAATAGATAAGACGGAATCATGCTTTGTACTATAATAAACTTGTAAAAACATGGATGTAAGAATTCTGACAACTTTATTTCATGATCTCAAAGATGTTTACATAGAAATTGAACTAAGTATAGAAGGGACGTAACTGCTGGATACTCCAGGGCCTCTTTGTCTCTCCTAGTTCATCATCTATCTTTCTCTTTCTTTTGCGATTCGGCTTCTCGGGATCGTCTTCCGTATCGCGAATATCTACAAGATAATATGATCTATTCTTCATGGCTTTACTGATGACAAATGGTCCTTCCCATACTGGGCCAGTTTGTGCTTTCTTTGCTGCACCAATCTTAGCACTAGGTCACCTTCTTTAAAAGAACGATGCCTGATTTTCCGACTATGATAACGTCGTAATCCTTGCTGATAGATGGCGGATCTTTGAAGCACAAGTTCTCGTTCTTCTTCTAAGAGATCGACGGCATCCTGTCGTGCATTTTCGGCATCTGATTCATCAAAATCTTGCACTCTTGGGCTGTCATGGATCATGTCCGTTGGGAGAATTGCTTCCGCACCGTAAACTAGGAAAAACGGGGTTTGCCCAGTTGACCTGTTTGGTGTTGTTCGAATACTCCAAAGCACGGAAGGTAGCTCTTCTACCCATGCCCCAGCTGCTCTATGAAGAGGAGATTCGAGTCTTGGGTGTATTCCTTGTAAGATTGAGCTATTCATTCTTTCAACCTGACCATTGGATTGCGGGTGTGCCACAGATGCGAGATCTAGGCGAATTCCCGTTTGTCGGCAATATTTTGCCAACTCTCCAATAGAGAAATTTGTCCCGTTGTCGGTTATTATGCTGTGTGGAACGCCGTATCTCATGACTATGTCAATGATGAAATTTCTGGCAGTTACACCGTCAAGTTTTTTGATGGGTTTGGCCTCCACCCACTTGGTATATTTATCCACTGCAACGAGTAGATGCGTAAGTCCGCCTCTGGCAGTTTTGAATGGTCCCATCATATCTAGCCCCCAGACCGCAAACATCCATGTAATGGGGATAGTTTTGAGTGCTTGGGCTGGCATATTTGTCTGCTTGGCGTAATATTGACACCCTGCACACGTGTTTACTATGTGCCCAGCGTCTGTCTTGGCTGTTAGCCAGAAAAACCCTACACGGAATGCTTTTTTGACTATGCTTTCTGATTGAGCATGATGTACGCAATCTCCGGCATGGATTTCTTGCAGGATTTCTCGTCCTTCTTCTGGTGAAATACATCGCAGAAAAATTCTGGTAGTGCTGCGTTTATACAGGCAATTATTAATTACCGTGTATCCTTTGCATCGACGCGGAATCTGTCTTTACAAGACTTCGTCTGCTCCATCCGGGTACTTCTGATCAACTAAGAAGTTTAAATATGAGACTGTCCAATCCGGGTTAATGAGCATGACTTCAATAGACTCGGAAGCCAGAGGATAATCAACATCTCCACCTTTTATCGATGGTTCGTACAAATGTTGGACGAATACGCCTGGTGGTAGGGTTTTGACCCTTTCTGACCCCATGCGAGCTAAAGCATCCGCGTTCCAATTTTCCTCCCTTTTAACATGGAGCACTTTGAATCCAAAGAAACAGATGGCAAATTCATCCACCGTTCTCCGGTATTCGGCCATTATAGGGATTTTGGCGTCCCAAGTTTGGTTGAGCTGGTGCTGTACCAAATCTGAGTCGCCATAGCATAGGATGCGTTTGACACCTATTTCCTTTGCAATATGCAAGCCGTGAAGCAAAGCTTCATATTCTGCCACATTATTACTGGCGTTGAAGTGTATTTGTAATACATACTCCATTGTATCTCCTTTAGGGGATTTTAGAACTACACCAGCTCCAGCGCCCTCCTTCATCTTGGATCCGTCAAAGTGCATGATCCAGTACTCGGACTCCGGCATTGGTGTTTTTTCCATTGCTTCCGTCCAGTCGGCGACAAAATCTGCCAGAACCTGGGATTTTATTGCCGTCCTAGGCTGGTACTTAATGTCGAATGCTGCTAGCTCGATGCCCCATTTGGCTACTCGGCCTGTTGCCTCCGCATTGTTTATTATATCCCCTAGTGGCGCTTTGCATACCACTGTTATGGAATGTCCTTGGAAGTAATGGCGAAGTTTTCTAGATGCGAAAAATACGCCATATGCCAGTTTTTGATAGTGTGGATACCTTTGTTTGGACTCGGAGAAAACTTCACTTATGTAATATACGGATGCTGGTCTGGTATGCTTTGTTCGTCTTTCTTCCTTTCCACAACAATTACTGCACTAATAACCCGATTTGTAGCCGTAAGGTACAATAACATAGGTTCTTCGTCTTTTGGGGATGCCAAAATCGGAGCTTTCATCAAAGTTTCCTTCAACTGGGTTAGCGCTGCATCTGCCTCCTCTGTCCACTCAAATTTGTCGGATTTCTTCAACAATTTGTATAGTGGCAGAGCTTTGTCCCCCAGCCAGCTAATAAACCTGCTGACGGCTGCAGCGGAACCCGTCAATCTTTGCACGTCTTTGATGCACGTAGGCTTGGAGATGTTTAAGATTGCTTTGATTTTTTCCGGGTTTACTTCTATTCCTCTATGAGAAACGATGAAACCTAGAAGTTTTCCTGAGGGAACCCCGAATACGCACTTTAATGGATTTAACTTCATTCTATAAGCGCGCAAATTTTCGAAGGTTTCTCGCAAATCCTCAAGGAGTGTTTCTTTTTCCTTGCTAACGACAGCAATGTCGTCCACGTAAACGTGGACATTTTTGCCAATCTGACTATGCAAACACCGTTGCATGCAACGCTGGTAGGTTGCACCTGCGTTCTTCAGGCCAAATGGCATGGTTATGTAATAGTACGTCCCATAAGGGGTTATGAACGAAGTTTTGATTTGATCTTCCTTTTTCATGCGTATTTGATGATACCCGGAATATGCATCCAAAAAGGACAAAAGCTCAGAGCCTGCAGTGGCATCTATTATTTGATCGATTCGCGGTAACGCAAACCTATCTTTTGGACACAGTTTGTTCAGGCCAGTGTAATCTATACACATTCTAAGGGCAGTAGTATCTTTCTTCGGGACTAATACTGGATTCGCAGACCATTCAGTATGTATAACTTCCCGGATAAAATCTGCTGCCAAAAGCCGGATAATCTCCTTGCCAATAGCCTTCCGTCTTCTTCCGTCAAATCGACGGAGACCTTGCTTGACGGGTTTCGATCCTGGAATCACCTTGAGTTGACGCTCAGCAAGTTCCCTGGGTACGCCTGGCATGTCCGCTGGACACCAAGCGAAAATATCCCAGTTCTCACGGAGGAACTTGATGAGCTCGCTTTCCTATTTGTCGGTCATCCCAGTTCCCACTACGACAAAAAATTTCGGATCTTTGGGATCTAGGATTACATGTCTTGTATTCTCGGAAGCCTTGAAGCTATCTGCTGGCTTCCGGCTTTCTTTGCCTGCCGACATTTCTGTCGGCGATACCTCTTTTGCCAGCTCTTTCAACTCTTCCTTTGCTATGATTTTCTCAGCGCAAAGGGCATTTTCTTTTTCCAGCTCGTTTGCCAATTTGAAGTCTCCCGATATGGTGATTACTCCTCCTTTGGGTCCTGGCATCTTCAGCTTGTTATAGATATAACATGATCTTGCCATGAATTTGGCGAAAGCTGGACGTCCGAGTATCGCGTGATACACGCTTTCGAACGGCACAACCTCGAAGGATACTTTTTCCTGCCGGAAGTGATCTTTGTCTCCAAAGGTTACATCTATGGAAATTTCTCCTAGGGATCGTGCTTGTCTGCCAGGAACGATGTCGTGAAAACGTATGTTGCTGTGGTTGAGCTGGGTCTCGGAAATTTTCAGATGCTTCAGTGTATCCAGGTACATTATGTTAATGCTGGATCCTCCGTCCATCAACACTCTTTTTAGCCTAATGTTTTGAACAATAGGACTTACGATTAGAGCTTGTGTGCCGGGTTCAGGGATATTCCTGGGATGATCGGACTGATCCCAGGTAATTGGTGTATTTGAGTACTTCAAGAATTTCGGGGTTGTAGGGACAACCACGTTTATTTCTCGAAGCGTTCTCTTTGCCATCTTTGCTGAGGGAGTTGCCAGGAAAGTTAGGTTGCATTCTCCATCAACTCTCGGAAACTTGGGCTCGCCTTTTCGCTGCTGTTCCTGGATTTTTTCGTGAGTGTCCGATTCACTGTCTTCTTTTTTAGCTTCTGGCTTTTGCTTGGAAAACTTCCTCTTGGAATTCTTCCCTTTGTTTCCTGATCCTGCACTGCCTTTCATATGCTTGTTCAAGCGGCATTATGCGTTAGTATGAGTAGGCTTCCCAAATTGCGAATCGTGGACACAGTTTTCCGACTTTATTTTCTCCCACTCTTCTTTGGTGTAGTTTATCGGCTCGGTACTGCGTCCTTTCCACCTATTGCCATTTTCCCTTCCAAAGGCTATGTTGACCTCTTTGGGATTCTGTGTTGCATCTGGAGTTCCTTTTTCTCAGGACGAGGGTTCTTTTTGGCCTGTATCAGTGTATCGATATTGCCTCCTCTTGCCCTGATGTCGTCCTCGGCTGCAGCATGTTCGTTGGCGGTTGTAAGGATAGATCCAAGATCTTTGTGCTTTTTGGAGCCAATCATGAACGGTACAAGTCCGGGTTTTAGGGCATTGACGAAAGCATGCATTTCTTGAACGTCAGTTACTCCAGAGCAACTATTCTTCATTGCCGTCCATCTTGAGATGAAATCCACGTATGGTTCGTCCTCAAATTGGGTGCAACGGTTTAGCTGGTTGATGCTATTCGGGCGTTTGTAGGTTCCTCGGAAATGCTGAGTAAATACTCGAGCCATATCATCCCAGCTGTCGACAGTTCTGGAGGGTAATCCGTTGATCCAATCTCTGGCTCCATCCAGTAACATTAGGGGAAGAAACTTTACAGCTTCCAAGTCTGTCCCATTGTTGATCTGGATGGCTGTATGATAGTCTGAGAGCCAGGTATCCGGGTTTGTACTACCGGTATATTTTTGGTATGTTGGACCAACTTTGGCAAAGCCAGCATGCAGGGTTATCCTTCGGATCCTATCTGTGAAACACTTAGGTCCATAGTATAGATCGTCTCTTTCCGCTCTATCCATGTGTGCGGAGAACCTGCCGGCTGAATGGACAGAAGGGGATCTGCTTCTTTCTTTTCCATTGTAGCGCGAACGCGCTTTTCCGGGATTCTCTCTGTTTCTTCCGAGATCTTGCCCCTTTGGATAAGGTGGAGTTCTACTCCTGTTTCTTTCCATATTTCTGGGGGGTGTCCGGGATCTCTCACGCCTGTGAGGTATATCCTGCCTTCCAGCTTTTTCAGCTGTGCGTCTCGGAGGCGGCATTGCTTTTCCGTCATTCCGGTGCTTTTCCTCCCGATCGCGAGGGTTAAGTCCGTCTTTCGGGAGATGGGATCCGGTTCTAGACGCTTCATCCTTATTGTCGGGATTTTTCTTGTCTTTTCTCGGATCTGCTTTCTTCTCTTTTGAATTGCTTGAATCTCCAGGTTCTTCCAGTCCAGGTGCTCCAGCGGCGCATGTAGCTGTCTTGCATAGGGCTGAGTCGTCATGCAACTTCCCTGATCGTTGCTGCCCTCGCTGTTGTTGTTGCAATGCTTTTCCTAAGAAAGCATACACCCCTTGAAGTTTTTCACCATTGGAGTACATGTCATTGTTGAGGACGGCGAACGCTTCTTCCGCATTTTCTGCTGCAGTTTTGTATATTGGTTTGCCTCTGGCATCTTTGTCGTTTACCTGCTTTTGCCAAGATGGGTTGTGAAACCTTTCTTTTGGCGGTAGTACTTCCGGTCTTACGATTCCGGGTAACCTTGTAGGTTTGATTCCAGATCTATTTTTTCTCTCGTATTCCTCGATTTCTTCCTTCATGAGCTTGATGTCGTCCTGGGTTTTTTCGAGGTGTTCACGAGTTCTGAATAGATGTTGCTGCTACCTCTGGAAAGCTTGTCTCCTGGCTTCTAGCACTTTAGGTGGTTCATGCAATCCCACTGGTGTTTGCAGTAACTCCTGTTCTTCTTGTTCTGTCATTGGCAGAACAAGGATTTCTTTTGTTTTCTTCTCCGAAGGTTTCACACCGCTTGCGTCTCCAACTTCCGGGCTTTCATTGGCTGGATCAGCCAATTTCTTCTTCCGGAGTTTATATTGGAGCTTTCTAACAGTTTTGTGTTTCTTCTTGGAAGAGGGAGGTTTCCTGCAGGGTTCTTCCTCTGTCAATTCTTTGACATCGGGGAATTTTGGAGAGGTTTCTCCTTCTTCTCTCTCTTCCTCTGGCGGAGGCGTTCTAGGGCTTTCCTGACTGTCGGCATCCGTGTTTTCAGCCGGTTTTTCCATAAGTACTTCATGGAATCCCTCTTGGAAGGATTTGACCTTTCTTTCGAAAGCGTCTTCGTCTTCGTCTTCGGTATCGAAGTGATCCGATACGGTTTCCGACTCTAATCTCGCCTCAATGGCGGCTAGTACAGAGTCAGCTTCCGAGTGTGTCGTGATGTTGACGGATGTCGGGTCTTCCACCTCTTTTGTGGGAGTGTTGTTTTCCACCTCTTGCACGGGCTTACTTTCATCCGTGTTTTCGGCGATCTCGGATTGCACCATGCAGGTAAAGTGTGATTCACTTGTATGTCGGCAATCTGAGCAGAACCCGGTATCGTAGTCATCTTCGACTGGGTATAGGGCGGGTGGGATAAATTTACTTCCACCGCAAAACCCCATGGCCTCTGCAGTTAATCCGATAAAAATATTTGCAGATCCAATCGGTAACACGCAGGCACTTACCAGATGATTTTGCGCCGGTATGTAAGATCCGTTGTCGAGGAAGCGTCCAACGTCGTTGTCGAACTCCAAGCTTCCGACAGTTATGGAACTGCCGATCCCGCCGAGTATCCCAGATCGAAACTTAACGCCTGACGTCGCAGGCCCCACGGTGGGCGCCAACTGTCGAGACATCGTAGTAGAATTCATAGACGGGGGTGCCATGAGACTACTGATAGAGACGTGGGGGAACGTGGTTGTGCGAAGGACAATGACACAAGGTTTCTACCCAGGTTTGGTATGACGCAGTAATGCGGCGTTCCTACTCCTGCAGTCTCACTATTCAGGACTAAAGCCTGGAAATACAGAGTACAATGTGAGGTTCTATTAGCTGCTCGTCAAGGATCAACCTCTCTGCGAGTTAGCCTCTAGCTTCTTGTCTATCTATCATATCTCCCGTCCGGCTTTATATAATAGCCGGATTAGGGCATACAGAGTAGGAAACCTAGAAGACTACGGTAACTCTTTAACTTGGAAAGTAAGGAATCCGCCTTCTACTCCAAGCCAGATCACGTGGGCCGCGATCCGGGTTCTTCTAGAATCCGGCTTCTGCGCATCAGCTTACTGGGCCGCCTAATGGACCGTAGCCCATCACCATTTAGGCCACCCTGATAATCCGGCACTTTAGACTACCATCTGATATACCCCTAGTTGGTATATATCCGACATTCATCCTCCATGTAGTTGGTTAAACCAACTCTTTCAATAAGCATCAGAAGTCATCCTCTAGACCTGCATTCCTCAAAAATGTAGAACATGGATAGCTAGAAGGATTAGAAATCCCATCACCTCCTGCATCATCGATGTCTGGTGCAATAATGTCTCCATTGTAAGATGGCCTCACTAAGGTGGAGGACCATGAAGGCCTTGTTCTTCTAGGAGCATCACTCCTAAATATTTCTCCAAAGTTATGGCTGTCCATTTCTGAAATTTTCAACAATCATCACAAAAATTGATTTCAAGTAACTATAAGGTGGAAACTACTATAGAGACTTATTGGACAGCTAAACATGCAATAAAACTATATTATTTCAACTCAAATCAAGCATGCCAACTCACATAATCTTTCAACTACAGTACCAAAATACTTAAGAAATACTCTACCAAATAAAATTCTACTTGGATCATCGGAGGAGTCACATGCCGGAGAGCAAATACACCAAATTTCAGTACAAATGATGGGCTGAAGAAGGAGATCAAAAATCTAGAGGAAGAACATCAAGAACACGAGTTCCAGGAAATGTTTTCAGTTTGGGAGGTGAGAGAGAGAGGACTTTGGAAGTGGAGAGATTTAGTGGAGGGCCAGGGGGCCCCACACCATGCCCAGACGCCACGAGGGGGCAGGCCGCGCCAGCTCATGGTGTTCCTGACTGGTGGGTCCCCCTGGGGTGTCCCAGGTGCCTCTCTGCCTCATTTTTAACGTAAAAAAATTATTATATTTTTTGTGGAATTTTTCGAGAAACTTTATTTTCGAGGGTTTTTCAAAATTTAATAATTAATTATATACCTGGAAAACAATTATGGGAAGGTGGAAAACAAAACCAAAACCAGAACTACATAGGTTCTAGAACACTCCAATGGAAAAATCTTCAAAGAAAACAAAGGTGGAAGTGGTGAAAACAAAAATATGGACGGTGAAAACATGCATAACCACAGTAATCAGGGTGAAAACATGAGGAAAACGTGACTATGGATGATGGAAAACATGATTATACTAAAGTAGCAAGGTGAAAACATAAGTAACCGTGGTGAAAACATAATGGGGAAAGTGAATACATAGTGAAAACATTGTCCTCTTCATTCAAAAACACATTGTTAACAAGGTTGATCAAGTCTTGTTACCAGAATAATTTTTATATGAAGAAAAACTTTGCTCAACACTAAATAATTATATTACCTCAACCTTGATAGACATAGTCCCAATCATAATAATTTCATATTCTTTTGGTGGTACTGGAATGGGACAACAAAATTATCCAATCTTGATGGTCTCAAATATTTTCAATTGAATTTAAACCATATATTCTATCAATCTTCTTGGGAAAATAAACACTATGCTCTTTATCTTTAACATTAAAAGTTACTTTTCCTTGATTGCAATCAATAACAGCCCCTGCAGTGTTAAGATAAGTTCTCCCAAGAATAATGGACATATTATCATCTTCAGGCATTACCAACACAACAAAATCAGTTAATATCAAACAACTATTAGCAACTTGAACATGAACATTCTCACATATACCAACAGGAATAGCAGTAGATTTATCAGCCATTTGCAAATATATATTAGTATGCATCAATTTTTCAAGAGAGAGTCTCTTATAAAGAGAGAAAGGCATAACACTAACTCCAGCTCCCAAATCACATAAAGAAGTTCTAACATAATTGTTTTTAATGGAACAAGGAATAGTTGGAATACCAGGGTCTCCAAGCTTCTTTGGAACCTTACCATTAAAAGAGTAATTAGTAAGCATAGTGGAAATTTACTCATTAGGAATTTTCCATTTGTTTGAGACAATATCTTTCATATATTTTGAATAAGGAGGAGTTTAATAGCATCAGTCAAAGGAATTTGCAAAAACAAAGGTTTCATCCACTCACATAAGTTATTATAATGTTCTTCTTCCTTAGATGTGTGTTTCCTATTAGGAAAAGGAATTGCTTTTTGTACCCAAGGCTCTCATTTTTACCATGTTTATTGGCAATGAAATCCTCCTTAGTATACTTTACTGGTTTAGTTTGCTTTTCAGGTTCAGCTACAGTTTCTTCTTTATCAGAAGCATCACTTTTATCATAACCACTTTCAGTTTCAGCATCAGAATTAGATATGCTATTAGGATCTTTAGCAGGTTCAGGAGATTCTACAACAATTTTATCTCTCTTCTACTTTTTTTAGAGGGAGAACTATAATTTTTAGGTTGCTGAGAATCTTGTTCAATTCTTTGAGGGTGTACTTCAGAATACAAGGGATCTGGAGTAGAAATACCACTTCTAGTAATTATTTCACAAACATGTTTTTTTTCTAGAAGCATTAGCTAGCATATCTTTTTTCACTTTAGTAAGTTGATCAATTTGAGTTTAAACCATATAAAAATGTTTAACAAGCATTTAAACATCATTAGAGGTTCTCTCAATAATACCATGCAAATTATCAATAGCTCTAGAGTTTTCCATAAGATGATTTTGCTCTCTCGTATTAAAATTATCTTGCTTAACAACATAATTATCAAATTCATCTAAGCATTGATCATGCGGTTTAGAGTAGGGAATATCTCTACTATGAAAGTATTGGAGAGAATGTACCTCAACTGTTGATGGATGAGGAATAGTCTTAAATAATTCTTCTATAGGAGGTAAATTCTTCACATCTTCATATTTAATACCCCTCTCTTTAAGGGATTTCTTGGCTTCCTTCATCACTTCATCATTTAATTTAATCATCCCTCTCTTCTTAGGTGTTGGTATTGGTGTTGGATCCGGTGTAGGTGTAGGCTCAGGTATATTCCAATTATCATTATTGTTGGATATTTTATCCATTAATTCCTCAGCTTCTTCTGGAGTTCTTTTCCCGAAAACACAACCAGCACAACTATCCAGGTATGTCCTAGATTCAATAGTTAGTCCATTATAAAATCTATCTAGGAGCTCCATTTTAGGTAGTGGATAACTAGGGCAAGCTCTTATTAAAGAACAAAACTTTGTCCAAGATTCAGGTAGTTTTCTCCTTTAATTTGCTCAAAGTTAAAGATCTCTTGCACGGCATCATGTTGAGCACTAGTAGGAAAATATTTTTGAAAGAAAGCATTAATCAAATCCATATGAATAGTAATAGATCCAGGTGACAAATTGTTAAACCAAGTTTTAGCTTCATCTTTTAATGAGAAAGGAAAAATCTTGGTAACAAAATAAGTACACAGCTTAGTATCATCAGAAAATAAACTACTCATAGATGAAAGCTCATTTATGTGTTCCATAGCACTTTTACTTTAATTTACACAAAATGGTTCCTTCTCAACAATGGATATGTAAGATAAATCTAGAGAGAAATCATAATCCTTGTCTCTAATGTGTATGGGAGATGTAGCAAATTTAGCATCAAGAGAAGATTTATATTTAACAGCATGTCTTGCAAGAAGACTCTTAAGAGCACTTGTACCAGTAGTAGCCTAAGCTTCTTCAATAAAGTCATCATTAAGTTCAATACATGTTTAATCAAGATCATCAATAAACTTAGTTGAATTGACAGGTGTACCAATCTTTTCAACGGAAATTTCAGCATTTTCAATTTGTTTGGATTTAGCAATAGTAGCATCTAGGAAAGGACCTAGTGAACCAGTATCATCAAGCATAGTAGAAGCATCATCAAAAGTATCAGAAGCATTTTCAGACTCAGCAGAAGTAACAGTGTGTAGCATGTGGTGGTGTAAGAAGCTTACTCATAACAGACGGTGAATCAGGAGCAATAGAGGTGTTCAGAGTTGTACCTCTCCTTGTAGTGGATGGTAATATAGGAAATTTTCCATCACGAGTCTTACCCATGATGAAAGGCTTGCAGCGAACAATATCACGTTCAAGTGAGCAAATAAATAAATCTATGCTCCCCGGCAACGGCGACAGAAAATAGTCTTGATGACCCTCAAGTATAGGGGATCGCAACAGTCTTCGAGGGAAGTAAAACCCAAATTTATTGATTCGACACAAGGGGAGTCAAAGAATATTTACAAGCCTTAACAACTGAGTTATCAATTCAGCTGCACCTGAAAGTAGACTTGCTCGCAACAATTTATCAGTGGTAACAGTTTTATAGCAGAAATAGTAATAAAATAACAACAGTAGTAAAATAGTAACATCGGTAGCAATCGCGGAAAACAGCATGATAGGAGTACCGTAGGCATAGAGGGAATGGATGAACGAGCATTGCATGGATAACATAGGTCATGTAATAATAATAAAGCATCCAAGTCCTAGATTAACCATAGGCATGTATTCCAATATAGTCGTACATGCTCGCATGAGAAACTTGCACAACATCTTTTGTCCTACCAGCCCGTGGCAGCGGGGCCTCTAGGTAAACTACTGGTAATTAAGGTGCTCCTTTTAATAAAGCACCCGAGCAAAGCATTAACACTCCATGAACACATGTGATCCTCGCATCACAGCCATCCCCTTCGGTTGTCCCAATTGCTGTCACTTTGGGGCCTCAGGTTTCAGACAATGACATGTGTAAACAACTTGCAGGTATGATAAAGAAACATAATTATACTCATGAAACAATAACATGTTCAGATCTAAAATCATGGCACTCAGGCCCTAGTGACAAGCATTAAGCATAACAAGTTGCAACAACCGTAGAAAACACTAATAACTGATACTAGGCACAATACATTAACAATCTGGCATTATTACATGATCAATCTCATCAAATCCCTTCCATCCCTCTCAGCCTACAGAGGGGTTTACTCACACATGGACGGGGGAATCATGGATGGTTGATGGACAAGGAGTGGCGGTGTCGATGGCGATGATCTCCTTCGAATCTCCGTCCCGGCAGGGTGCTAGAACAGGAAGTTCTGATCCCTGAATTGAATTTGGGGTGGCGGCGACGCTCTGTTTTGTTTCTGTAGAATATGACGAACCCCCTATCGTTTTAGGTTTACGGGGCATAAGTAGTCGAAAGGGGAGCCCGAGGGGGTGCCTGGGGGTCCCACACCACCAGGAGGCACGGCCTGGGGGGCCACCCAGGGATGGTTTGGCCCCTCTCCGGGTCTCCTTCTGGCTCCCGAGGTCTTCTGGTGATATAAGCTCAATGGGGACTATTCTGGGCATTTTCCCGAAAGTTGATTTTTCTGCACAAAAACGAGACACCAAGGTAATTCTGCTGAAAACAACGTTAGTCCGTGTTAGTAGTATCCAAAACTCACAAGTTTAGGGGGAAAAAAATAAGAGAAGTGTTCGGAAAAGGAGATACGTTTTGGACGTATCAGCGTACTTAAGCCAACTCTCGCGCTGGTCGGCAAGCTCTGCGAATGCCTCCTGAAGCCGGCTTGCTTCCGAGAACTCGTCAATCTTTTCCGGAACGCACTTACTAATAAGTAACGTTCCGACATTCTTCAGCTCGGTGACGAAGGTCCCGAAAGCTCGGATTCGATCAATCCGAGGTATAAGAGAATTTCCCTCTGTTATGAATATCAGAGGATAAGATGTGAGAAAGCGAGAAGGAAAAAATAATGTATTCGGCACAACCAAAATAAAAACTTGGTAAATGATAAAAAAGCTTACCAAGAATCTTGTCCATCTCAGCGCCTTCTTCAAGACATTAATGGAGTGTAGATTCAAGATCCTGGAATGTCCTCCTATCCTTCTCGTCTTGTGATGAAGCCCGAGATTCGGACAAACCCAAAGCTAGTCGGCTTTCCTCAAAATCCTTCTGAAGCTTTACATTCATTTTGTAAAGCTCAGAATTTTCTTTGCGGAGGTTCTCGGCATTCCCAGCATCTTCCGCAATTTTCTTGCTTTGGCCAAAGAGGCTGAAAAGAAAAATAAGCCATATTTTTTTACGCGAAAAGTACTTAAGAGAAATTCGCAAGCTTAGAATCAAAATACAAGGAAAGGGTAAGATACATACCGACACTCTCCTTTAGCTGATTCTGAATCTCGGAAATCTCCGAGTCTTTTTCATTCAGAATTCCAAGAAGAGATCTCACCTCTTGGTTCTTGATGGTAAGCTTATCAAAAACTTCCACGTTAATGGTTTCGGCAGTTTGCTGAAAGCATACAATGGAAAAGAATTGTTAAAAAACAATAAGCGGGCTAAGTTGAAAAGTATTAAAACAAAAAAATGCTTTTGTCTTAATACTTGGGGGATAGAGACATACTTGGCTAACCCTTTTTTAGCCCGTGAAGCATCTCGGTGAACTCCTTGGAGTACTCCGAGAATGAAATTCCCAAGTGGTGGATTCCATGTTGGCTAACCTGCCGAGGCGAGAATACGTAATTATTCCGGACAATGAACCCGCCTTTTGGTCAGGGACGAATCAAGGGGGCTCGGGCAAACTGCTTTTTGCCCACGGATGTATGTACCCATGTTCATCAAAGCAAGCCTCTTGCTTTACCTTAAACTTCGTGTCAAAGGTTGGGACTGGATCGACTTGCTGGGTAAGTGAAGTTCTGCCTTCTTCATTCTCCGCCCTTTCCCGTGCGTCTATAGAAGGCGCATCAGGTTAGCTGGATTGAGATGGAAGTGGAAACTCAGACTCCTCCTGAGCAGCCGAGTGTTCTTCACCCCTGCCACCAGTGTAACTGGGGCAGTAGCAGGGAAGGCCGAGGCCCCCTAAGACCAGCGGTCTTGTGCTTCTTCCTGCCTTTTCCCTTCAAAGCAACAAGAGCAAGGCTAAAAGGAAACAAAAATCGAGATTAAAAATCCGAGAAAAAAATTCAAGAAAAGTATGCAAAAGCAATGCATGCAAAACAAAAACTTCGAGTCTTTTACCTGGAGGTAGCAACAGGGACTCCGTCAAGATCGATTACTTCTTGACTCAAAGCAATCTTCTTGCGCTTGCGTCCGCCGGCCGCTAAAAAGCGGGCTTTTAACTCTGCTATTTTAGCCTCAGAGACGAGCTGGTCTTCTGTGAGATCAGCAAGCTGCAAAGAAATAAACCCGGATAAGTAAAAACATCTGAGAAAGGCAATGTTCGAAAGAACTTCCCAATAAACGGAAATTGAAAGCATACCGTGGGAGGGGGTTTTGGGCGTTGAACATTGGTAGACTCTCCTCGTATTGATCACGAGTTGCTACCAGGTGGTTGACACGCTTCTTGAACTCCTTTCTTGACAAAGAAGACTTTGTCACCCTCATTGCGTCATCTGGCCCTGTGTATTCACAGAGAAGCCGGCCGCCGTGGAATGCAAGAGGTTGAATCCTCCTTCCGAGCCATCAAAGGACTGTGTCCATGCCGGTCAGAGGAGGAGAGGAAACAACGAGTTCGCTATCCATCGTTTGATCCGCAGCAGGTCCGGAGGCAGAACCTGGACTACGTCCAACGCCCAGTTGTCTCTGGGTGTGGCAGCGGAGTTGACAAAAGCCGGAATGCCCGTCTCCTTTCCAGGATAAGGATTATCTGGATGGTAGAAGAATGAGCCCGTCCAGAATTTGACGGACTCGGAAGTCTTGATCTCCGGGAACCCTTTTTCCCCAAATCTACGGAGATTAAAAGAAATAGTCCACAAGTGGGGAGAACACCGTCGGTGGTGTTACACTTCGCATTGAAGAAGTACTGGAAAAAATCTAATCGGGGTTCTATTAATAGATAACCCTCGAAAAGAACCTGAGAGCCGGCTATGTAGAGGATGAAATTTGGTCGCAGATTATGGGGCTGAACCCCATAGTGGCTAAGGACTCGAAGAAAGAATGCGGAATGGGGGAACCCATACCTTGGAGAATATGGGAGGCCAAGATGACCCTTTCTCCGTCTTTTGGAGAAGGCTCCAAGTCTTCTTCATCCTTCCGCCATTTATCTTTGGCGATGAATCCGTCTTTCTCCATGGAATTGAGCACAGTCAGCGCAACGTTGCACTGGCTCCAGCTCCCGGAGTCTCCCTGTTCTCCGTCTTCGCCTACGGTGGCGGTGACGACTGCCGTGGTTTCGCCACCGCGAGCGGAAGATTCCCCTTCCCGGGATTCGCAGACGGGAGGAGGAGGAGGAGTAGCGGACAGCGGCGGCATATTTCCGGCTGTGAGCGTAGAATCCCCGCCCGCCGGTGCGCTCGCGGTGATCTCCGGCGTGCCCGTGGAGGAGCTTGGAGGAGCCAGAGGAGCACAAGTGAAGGTGGTATCCATCGCAGGGCCGAGGTCGACGCCGGCCTCAGATGCGCGTGCGGGGCTGCCGGTTGCCATATCGTAGCGGCGCAGTCGTGGAATTGAACACCGGCCATCGATGTTCGATTTTCCGGTGAGGTTTGGTGCTCGGTTTGTTTCTTCTCTCGCTCGGAATCGCTAGGGCTATGTGCTCTGGGAAGTTCAAGGTGAGAGGTGAGGAAGAAGAAGAACCGGATGGCTCGAGGTAGGCTATTTATAGCCATCATGCGTCGAGATTCGTCCCAACGGCTATTTTAGCCGTTGGATGCTTGACGCGTGTTTCGCCGAAAATCCCGGGAAACGAGGGGACGGGGTGATAATGGTTATCTCCTTGTTTCTCGCGAAAAATCTGTCAGAGCTACGGTTTCAGTCTTTTGACTGAAACCAAATGTTCGTGACGTAAGCATGATATAATCAATTCCTTCTCCACGAAGATTCGTGGAAAGAATGCCGGATTTCGAAAAATCCGAGTTTGGCATAGGAGTTTTTTGATAAAAGAAGATTCAAGACAAATCGCCGACTTTTATGAAAAGAATACATATCAACGAAGGACGAAGAGATGAAGTCTTAATTCTTCTTGGGGGCTACTATCGGATATATGCCAAATAGGGGTATGTGAGGCATTGGCCGAAGGCCGGATTACCAGGGTGGCCCACAGGCAATGGAACGGAGTCCATTGGGCGGCCGAGTAAGCTGACGCGCAGGAAGCTGGATTCTGGAAGAACCCGGACCATGGCCCAGACATGGTGTGACTTGGGGAAGAAGCCGGATTCCTTACTTTCCAAGTTAGATACTTTCCGCAGTCTTCTAGGTTTCCTTCCTGTAAGCCCTAGTTCGGCTATCTATATAAAGCCGGACGGGAGCGAAAGACAACAGAAGACAAGTTAGCTAGAAGCCAACTCGTCGGGAAGACCATCCTCGCCGAGTTAGCGAAACCATACTCACAATTGTACTATGTATATTTCAGGCTTCAACCCTGATCTTAGTGAGATTGCAGGAGTAGGAACGCCGCCATAGTTGCGACGTACCGAACCTGGGTAAACCGTGTTCTCGTTTCCAGTTCTTCCACGCCCCCCCCCCCCCCCGCGCGGTTCTACCAGTAGGCTTATGGCACCCCCGTCCATGATTCTAACTACGAAGTCTCGACAGGGTGTCTGGCCGGTCTAGGGCCCACTTGAAGGCCTTTTCTTTAATCAAATCCCAGGCCCGTCAGGCCTAGGGAACCGACCTATAAACATGCCATGCAAGGAAATCATGCGGATGAATCTTAATTGAATTCGATCCGTGCTTGTAGTTGGTTGTAAATCTGAGACCCAGCCCCTTATAAAAGGGCTGGGAGGGGACCCGAAAATACTAGCCACACACAATATGTAATCTAGCCACCGAATAGCACCTTTGGTCTAGCGTGAGATCCAATCTACGCTTGTTGCACCTTGCAATATCCAGGGTTTTACTTCCACGAGGGCCCTGAACCTAGGTAAACCGTGTCCCTTCTTCCTATTAACCGTCGAGTTCACCGACGCGCATCCATCTCCCTTTTCACAAACCCTAGTATGTCATACGAGGGATCTGTCGAGGCAAGGTCTCGATAGTTGGCGCTGTTTGTTGGAACAATACGCACTGAAATCACGATCTCGTCGGTCCCCAAACCGCCGAGTAGCAACCAGTCCACTGTCCCCAAATCCATATTCTTCGGGTCTTTCGACTTCACAACACACCTTCCTATCTTCCGCCTGCCTTCGACCAGTGCCGCGGTTGTCACCATCGGGCATCCATTGCCGCGATCGCCATGCTGCACGGCGAGGGCTTGAGTGCCCGCGGCCTCCTCTTTGGTCTGGGCGTCCATCTTCATCTCGGCGAGGGAAATGGCCTTGTGCCCTCGATGAACTCGGCTTGCAGGGCAAATTCTTGCCAAGGCCGTCCACCATCTGCATGGTGAGCTCCCGATCGGAGATGGGGGCGCCGACATCAGCCAGCGCGTCAGAGGTCTGCCCAAGACGACGATAATACTCGTCGATGGTGAGGTCATTGCGCTGCATCTGCTGAAACTCACAAGAGAGCATCATGGTGTGAGCCTCCTAGTTGTCGAAGAAGAACTCGTGGAGGCGAGTCCAAGCCGAGTACGCCGTCATATTGTCGGACATGACAACCTCCCGGAGTGAGTCCGAGACGGTGGTGACGATCCACAAGACGATGTCGACATCATCCTGGTGCCACTTCTCGTCGGCGTGACAGTGGTCGTTGTTGGGCTCGATGTGATCGCGGGCATGGTGGCAATTGAGTAAGAAGAGAAAGAAATTGCGCCATTTATTGAGATTGGAGGTAGAGGCATCGACTTTGAATTTCACGTAGTTGTGGATACTGTCCTGACGAACTAAGGGAGGGCGACAGGAGACGCCGGTGCCGGAGAGAGCAATGGCAGATTCAGATGCGGAGGGCACTACGGAGGAGATTGGCGCGGATGCAGTTTTAGGCCCTAAGGGAGAAAGAGCTGCACGGGGCATTGAAGGAAATCGGGAGGTAGAGGGGTGTGAAGATCGGTGTCAAGGGGAGAGGCGGCGGCGTCGCCGGCCATGGAGGAGCGTTTTGCTCTAATACCAAGAAGGCGAATGATACGGTTCTCCCTGTCTCTGTATTTATCTGATCGTGAGGTACATATACATGAAGTGGTAAGCACGATGGCTACCGATCCTATGTACACGTGACTGCCCCCTATGACTCAGTACAGGAAACGTATCGGGAACATTACATGACTCTGAACTGAATACAAATTGTGTGTTCTGACAAGCAATGCTTGCTAATAAGCGAACAGTGCAGGAGGCTCTCTGTGAACATAACTGTATCAGGGATATTCGCGGAAAGCTTTCTGCAGTGAGAGTGGTGCAGTGCTGTCAACAATCTGCACTATGGCCAGAGATGCATCGAGACCTGACAGCTTCAGCTGGCCCTGTTCCTAGACTGTACAATACACGGCTACATATGGAGCTCTCTGTCATAGCTCGAGCAGACCGGAGGGAACTGATACTGACTGCATTCTGTGTAGCTGGGCACCGTTCCACTGTAGATTTTTGCCTGGTTAGCACTGCAGTTGAGAAAAAATGCAAAAGAGTAGGTACCGGGGTTTGAAGTGTGCGAGCCCGTGGACCACGAAGTGAGGCCCCCCAAGGCCCATCTCCGTGGAAACCCAAGATCAAGGCGGGGTTTACGGCAGGGGAATTTCCCAGGCCGAAACTTGCCCGATGGCCTGTTTGGCCAACTGCTTGGGCCAGACGACGACCTTTCTTTTCAGAGAAGGTCTCCGGCTGTGACTGTGCACAGCGCCACGGATCCGATGGCGAGCACGCGCACACTGCGCGGCTCAGCAACCTGCGTCTTTCTCGCAGGGAGCAGACTCCGCTTTTTTCAAGCAGAGGAACGACCTTCTGCCACGGGCTCAAGCCCACCAACCCACGGTACCAACTCTCTAGCTCTCCATAGCTGGAGTAACAGGCGCCCGCTGCCACGCCTAGCTGCCGCGCCCAAGGAGCGCCGGGTATATAAGCTGGTCGGAACGGCACTCCTTTAGCGAGGTGGGACTAATCCTACTTCACTCAGGTGCAAGCGAGAACGTCGCGGGGCAAACTGGGCCGAAAACAGCGCGTAGAGCCCGCTCCAGAACACGTTGTCCTCCATGACTCCACTGATTCGGTGAACAGCGTAGCCCAGCTTCTCTTTCTCTCTGTAACCAAAGCCCAATCAGGTCAAAGCCGCCAAAGCAAAACAGGAGAAAATCCGGAAAAAACAAATCTAAGAGCAGCTGACATCCTGACACGTCAACGGCTAGGTGTTTCTCTCTTTTCCAGCAATTTTTTTCTTTCTCGAGAGAAGCTTTTGTTTTTTTTTACTTTGCATGTGCAAGAAAAAAAACTACTGTACTGAGTAGAGCTATCAACGGATCTACCTACGTATAATGCTGAGTTGGATATATAATAAGCCTAATACATACTCCCCCAGGCGTTTGGAGGAATTTGCGCTAAAGGTGGTGAATAAGAGCATCCATAGTGTATGCCAAATAGAGATGCCAAATAGCTAATTTGGCTTTTGGTATTGGTTTTGTACACTGTGGAGGTGCCAAATAGTGATGCCAAAGCCAAATAATTTGGCGTAGGAGCAACTAGAAGATCCAATGCCAAATTCATCAAAGTGAATAAAATAATAAGATGGAGATGTGGGACTAGAGAGAAGTGAGCAGCCCACAAATATTTAATTATTATTTTGTACATAGTGGGCCACACATTAGTGATTTTGGCATTTGGCTTTGGCTTTACCACATTGTAGGTAACATAGAAAACTTGGTACTCATGCCAAATAAATCTAGGTGGCAAATTTGGCTTTGGCAACACTATGGATGCCCTAAGTGTTCAAAATGAGCACTTAAACACGTTTGGAATATCTTTTATTTCTCCGCCCCTGAATTTTTTAGGAGACCTCTGAAACATAAAACATTCACAAGTGGCAAGTTGTTTGGGTCGACTCCTTATCATATTTAGCATAGAAACCGCGACATTCGACCGCGAATGCACTAAATGACATCACTTTTGTTTTTTCGACCAAAATCACGTCGCTTTTCATGTGATTTCTTAGAGAACACGTTAAAAGCGGATTAAACGCAAATTGAAACCGTTTCTCATATGTTAGGCCAGTTTGTTGGCGCCGACTTGGCACACGTCAACCCATTTAAAATCGAGGTATCGCCCACAACTAGTGTTTCACTGCCGTCGCTGCCACAACCGCCTCGTCGCTCGATCCGGTGCCCCATCCCCACCCAGGACGACACCCGCTTCTGGCCGAGATCCTCGAGCGCATCCGACCCTGGCCAAGCGACAACATCGGGCTGGGAGATGCAGAGTTCCGCCTATCTGTGAGGAGCTCGAGCTTGACGAAGGTCGCCTACCTTGACCATGCCGTTGTGGGCCACCTCACTGACCCAATGCCTCGTACGACACAAAAGAGTTGATAGCGTGGCACGCCGCTGTGGCCTGTAGGGTCGATGGGGACATTGTCGTTGCAGCCATGGACGCGCTTGACGCGGGCACACAATAGTGGCGCTGGGTTGGGGCAGCCTACCCCTCCGTTGCTCGTGAGGATGGGTTCCACGTCACCGGAAAACACGGCGGCCTGGCCACGTCACCGGTACGCGATCACGTTGCTTGTCGCCGCCGCCCGTGTTACCATGTACGTCCTCATGCATGGTGTGCATGTCGCGTATGTTCGTGGTGTGGTCATCATCCGGCCCCGCGTCCCAGCAGGCCGCATTGGTACCGATCGAGAATGCCTGCCGGTGAGCGGCCGAAGCTCCACTCTTAGGTGTTCCATGTCTTCTCTTGTCCAAGGTTCGAACACTCGACAAAGGCATTAGCGCCGCGATGGCATCCAAATACGCCGCCTGAACCATCACCCGGCCAGCCTCATCCTCAGGGCAAACTAGGCTAGTGTGACACAAGTCAGAAGACATAAAAAAGGTACCAACGAGTGTCGCGGTGGTATCGACATGCTTTTGTCGCCCCGAGGTCACAGTTTCGATCTCACGTTTCGCAAAATATTAACCACTCTGTTCGGTTACCTAGGGTCTCGGCAGCGCTCACGCGACGTGCGACTTCAGGACCAGAACTCCTCTGAAATTGCAATCTGGATCGCATTTCTTCGATCTTTTTTCGCCAATCTTCTAGTTTCTCCACCCGCATCTCTTCCCATGCGCCGTATTTCTCTTCTCGTTTGGTTCGGGGTGATCAAGGGGAGATCTCTGCTGTGCTACCCACCCTTGGCCTGACCGGGAGGCGATCTGGCTGGGGGTGTCAATGGCGGGGCAAGCTGAGGGCGTGGCGAAGAGGGCGACAAGGACTGAGGCCCCTGCTGAAGAGGGCGGTGGGGCTCCTGTGGTCCAACCGCTATCGGAGAAGGGGAATGCGGCAGATGTACTGGGAACGAGCGACGTGGCTGGGTCGTCGAAATCACGTGAGCAAGTGGAAACAATGATGGCGCGATTGCGCCTTACCTAAGTGGATTCCACGGAGGTGGTGATCGACGACATGGATGATCTAGGTCTGGTCGATCCGAAGAAGTCCTTTGTGGACAAGGTACTAGCTCCGAACAAACTCCACATTCAGACAATCTCTACTGTAATGAGGCCCGGGTGGGGCAATCCGAAGGGGCTGATTCTCTATCTAGTGGAGGACAACCTCTTCATGGCTGAGTTTGCCTCAAAGACGGACCGTGATCGGGTGATGGAGGGTTCGCCATGGACGGTTGGGCGTCAGGTCGTGCTGATGAAAAAGTATGATCCTGATGTTCAGTCGCAACTGGTCAAGTTTGATCGTTTTGTTATCTGCGTTGCCGAACGGGCTGATGAATTTTTAGAGGGGTTTCATGATTGCCAAATCCATTGGCTCAGTGAAGAAGATCGATGATCATTCGCTTGGGCGGTGCTGGGGAGGTTTTATGAGCCTTCGGGTTGAGATAACAGTGTCTGGTCCCCTACTCCACTTCGGGGAGGTCGGGGTCGGGGCGGCTCGGCTCAGGGGAGAGGGAGGAACTCAACATCCACTGACAGGTAGTTGTTTCCTTCCAAGAACCAAAATAAAGCAAAAAAAAAGAGGGTCAGAAACGCAAGGCGGCGAAAACCCAGGCATCCCGTTTGTTAGCCATTGAGCAGCATGATACAATAAACTCCCTTGCCCTTGTTATTTTTGACAAGGCCGATGTTCATACCGAGGCTGAAGATGAGGTTGTGAGTTCAGACTCGTTCAAGAAGCAAGGACAACCAATACCAGATCGGCGGATCAGGCGGAGACTGCGGTGCAGTCCCGCCAGACGCAATAAGTATCATAGCCTAGAATTGTCGCGGATTGGGGTCTGACGCGACAGTGGGAGAGCTTCGTTATCTGGTGAAAATTTTTAGACCTACCCTCCTCTTCTTGTCGGAGACAAAGATGTGGGATACCGGGGCAGAGAAGTTCATGTGGTCTTTGGGCTACTCGGGCTCCTTTGCCGTCAGTTGCGTAGGCCGTAGTAGTGGCCTAGCGCTCTTTTGGAAGCCCTGAAAGGTTTCAATGCACATTTCATTGATGTGACGGTGATGACAGAGGACTCAGAGCCGTGGCGGGCTACCTTTGTTTATGGTGAGCCGAGACATGAGCTTCGGTACATCTTCTGGAACATGTTATGGCGCATTCGCCGCGAGTGGTCTGGGGCCTGGCTTTGTTGCGGTCATTTCAACGTGGTCTTGTGCCAGGATGAGCCTGTCGGGGTGCGGGACAGATCGGACGCACAAATAGATTTGTTCAGGAGCTGCTTGGAAGATTGTAGCTTGGTGGACATGGGGTACACGGGGCCGAAATTTACCCGGAGTAATCGCCAAGATGCCCAAAGCAATGTTCGGGTCAGGTTGGACCGACCTGTGGCTAACAATGCTTTTGCTTCCCAGTTCGACGAGGCCCAAGTGGAAAATATAATTCCAACATCATTAGATCACTATGCACTGCTTATTAGCCTGGCTAATGGAGAAGCTCCTCTCCCCATGGGGCCGTTGCAACAGATGTTTCGGTATGATGCCATGTGGCGCCGAGCGGATGACTACGGGCCAACTGTGGAAGCAGCCTAGAAGAGCAGGGAAGTGGGTCGAATTCTCTTCAGACCACTTGGGCCTCGCTAATTCAAACGGCGAGTTGAAGGGAATATGCCCGAGAGGCAATAATAAAGTTTTTATTATATATTATTCCTTGTTTATGATAGATGTTTATTTCTCATGCTAGAATTGTATTAACCGGAAACGCTGATACATGTGTGATTAATAAACAAACCGACGTTCCTAGTGAAGCCTCTCTTTTAACTAGCTCGTTGATTAAACAGATGATCAAGGTTTCCTGATCATGAACATTGGATGTTGTTAATAACGGGGTCATGTCATTAGGAGAATGACATGATGAACTTAAACCCTAACTAAGTATAACAATACGATCAAGTCATTTAGTTTTGTTGTTATATCTTACATTCGGAGTAACATTATTCCTTAGACCATGAGATCATGTTAAATCACTAATACCAAAAGAATACTTTGATAACATCAAACGTCACACCGTAAAAGGGTGACTATAAAGGTGGCATTGGATATTCGGAAAGTGTTAGTTGAAGCTCATGGATCGAGAATGGGAATTTGTCCATCCAATATGACGGATAGATATACTCAGGGCCCTCTCGGTGATATCACATCGACACCGCTTGCAAGCAAGTGATATGATCACAAGGATGTTATATCACGGGAACGAGAAAAGAGTACTTGTCGGATAACGAGATCAAACAAGGTATGGTGGATACCGATGATCGGATCTCGGACAAGTAATATATCACGAGACAAAGGGAAATCGTTACGACGTTGAAAGGCTCACACTATCACGAGAGTCATCGTTGAATATATAGGAGTCATCACGGTTTTCCAGACCCCGCTGTTGATTATTGATCGGAGAGGAGTCTCGATCATGTATATAATATTCGCGAACCGTAGGGAGACACACTTAAGGTTCGATGAAGCGTTAGAGAGGATACGGAATACCGAAGAATATTTTGGGCAGCTCCGGAATTGTTTCGGGAAAATTGAAATAGTTCAAGGGGTTTTTTGTCGAACGGTTGTTAATAGAATTAACAAATGGTTCGAGGTGCTGCATGCAAATGTTTGTTAATGGAATTAACAAATATAAATAAAGAAATAAAAATGTTTTATTTATTTATTAAAGAAAAACCTTTGGATTTTCTAAGTGGGAAATTAAGGAATTTTGAGTGGGTGTGAGTGGAGCTTCCACTCACATGAAGAGAGGAAGGGGTGGGGGCACCCATGGCTGGATGCACCCCCCCTTGGGCTGCCTCCCCCTCCCCTATAAAAGGAGGGAGAGGGCTCTCTCTTCTCTACACACTAGCCCACTCTTTTTCCCTTCCATCCGCTGCTCCATTCCATGGTCTCCGGCTTGGCGAAGCCCTGACCGTGGGATTCTTCACCACCACCAAGACGTCGTGCTGCTGGAATTCCGGAGGGATCCTCTACTTCCGCAACCCGCTGAAACGATGGAACGGAAGTCTTCATCGAGCTGAACGTGTGACCGATTACGGAGGCACCGCCGGATTGCGGTGCTCTTCTTCTCGCTCGGGATCGGTGTGAGAACGACTACGCCAACAACGAGATCTTTTCTCGTACCACTTTGAGTCTTCAAGGGTATGTTATCTCAAGACTCTCTTTCTCCCCGTTGCCTTTCATCTCATAGATTAGATCTTGGCCTTTCGGGTTTATCGCGCGTAGGAAAATTTTTGTTTTCTATGCTACGTTCCCCTTCAGTGGTATCAGAGCCGGATCTATGCGTAGATGAATTGTACGGGTAGAACACATAGGAGTATGTGGGCGTTGATGATCATGTTTTTGCCTCTTTGAGTATTTTATGATCTTAGTGGCATAGTGGGATGAAGCGGCCCGGACTAACTTTACATGTCCACGTACATGAGACTTGTTCCACAACTGACATGCAACTTGAATTGCATAAGTGGCTTGAGGGTGTCTGTTTCTCCTACTATAGTTAAGATCTAATCTACAAAAGGTTGTTAAAAATATATTTTATCAACGTTGTGGTTCTTGTATGTAGGTATGAACGGTTCTATCCTCGTAAGCCCAAAACCACGTAAAATATGCAAAAATAAATTAGAGGCGTCTAACTTGTTTTTGCCGGGCATGTGATGTGATATGGTCAATGTTACAAACGTTATGTATGAGATGATATCTTTTGTAAATTATTGACATACCGGCTGGAGTCATATGGTTGTCTTATTTTATGGCATGCGTGCTGTATGTCATATCCATGTGATATGTTGTAATGGACAATCAAGATGGAGGTGCCACGGACCTTGGTGCCACGCCGGTGGAATGATGGAGATCATACCATGATGCACAAGATGGAGATCAAGTGCAAGAAGGACCATATCATATCACATTATCCATGCATGTGATGTTTATCCTTTTATGCATCTTATTTTGCTTAGATCGCGACGGTAGCATTATAAGATGATCCCTCTCACTTAATATCAAGATAATAATGTGTTCTTCCTTAAGTATGCACCGTTAAGAAAGTTCGTCGTTTCGAGACACCACGTGATGATCGGGTGTGATAGACTCAACGTTCGCATACAACGGGTGTTTTCAAGCCTAGCATGTACAAACATGGCCTTGAAACACATGCAATACAATGGTTCTACTTGGCGAGCCTAGCATGTACAGACATGGCCTCGGAACACGTAACCGAAAGGTAAAGCATGGGTCATATGAATGACATGATGAACATGTTGATGTTCGCCTTTGCAACTGCACCGTCTCACGTGATGATCGGTTTCGGTGTAGTGAATTTGGTTCGTGTAATCACTAAAGACAACTAAGAGGGATGTTGTTTTTGAGTGGGAGTTCATGGGATAATTTTAGAATTAACTTGAACTTAATTTATCATAAACATAGTCTAAATAGTCTTTGCAAATATGTTGTAGATCATGGCACCACCTACCTTCAATTTCAATATGTTCATGGAGAAAGAGAAATTAGCGAACAATGGAAGCAACTTTACCAACTGGGCACTTAACGTGAGGATTCTCCTCACCGCTTGCAAGAAGCTCTATGTGCTTGATGCACCTCTAGGTGACCAGCCCGCTAATGATGCTTCTGATGAAGATAAAAATGTTTATCTGACTCAACAAGAAGACCACAGTATAGTTCACTGCGGCATCCTCTATGGATTAGAGCCAGAGCTGCGAAAACGTTTCGAGAACAGCACTGCTTATGCCACAATGGGAGAATTGAAAATGATTTTCGATACCCATGCCGCAGTTGAGAGTTATGACGCTTCAGAAAAGTTCTTTAGATGCATGATGGAAGAGATCAGCTCCGTTAGTGAGAACGTACTCAGAATGTCTGCGTACGCTGATAAGCTCATAGCCTTGGGAATATCGATTCCCATTGAGCTAGGGATGCATCGTGTTCTCCAATCTCTGCCGCCTAGTTACAAGAACTTCGTGATGAACTATAATATGCAGAGCATGAAGAAGTCTCTTCCTGAGCTTCTCTCGATGCTTAAAACTGTTGAAGTGGAGATCAAGAAAGAACATCAAGTGTTGATGATCAATAAGACCACTAGTTTCAAGAAAGGAAATAAAGGCAAGCCAAGGGTAAACTTCAAGAAGGGTGGCAAATCTGTTGCTACTGTTGAGAAGAAAACCAGGCATGGCCCTAAGCCTGAGACTGAGTATTTCTATTGCAAGGGTACTGGCCACTGGAAGCACAATTGCCCCAAGTATCTGGCATATAAGAAGGATGGCAAAGTGAACAAAGGTATATATGATATACTTGTTATTGATGTGTACCTTACTAGTACTCTGAGTAGCACCTGGGTATTTGATACTGGTTCGGTTGCTCACATATGTAACTCGAAACAGGAGCTGCAGAATAAGCGACCACTAGCAAAGGATGAGGTGATGATGCGTGTCGGCAATAGATCAAGAGTTGACGTGATCGCCGTCGGGACACTACCTCTACGTCTACCATCGGGATTAGTTATAAACCTCAATAATTGTTATTTGGTGCCTGCATTAAGCATGAACATCGTTTCTGGATCTTGCTTAATGCAGGATGGTTATTCCTTTAAGTCTGAGAACAATGGTTGTTCGATTTATATGAATAATATCTTTTATGGTCATGCACCTGAGAAGAATGGTTTATTTCTTTTGAATCTTGATAATGCTGATACACATATTCATAATGTGAATACCAAAAGAATTAAGTTAAATGATGATATTGCTACTTATATGTGGCATTGCCGCTTAGGTCATATTGGTGTTAAACGCATGAAGAAGCTCCATTCTGATGGACTCTTAGAATCACTTGATTATGAATCATTTGAAACATGTGAACCATGCCTTATGGGTAAGATGACTAGAACCCCGTTTTCTGGATCTATGGAACGGGCGACAGACTTATTAGAAATCATACATACAGATGTATGTGGACCAATGAGTGTATCGGCGCGCGGTGGATATCGTTATTTTGTCACTTTCACAGATGATTTGAGTAGATATGGGTATATTTACTTAATGAAACACAAATCTGAAACGTTTGAAAAGTTCAAAGAATTTCAGTGTGAAGTTGAAAATCATCGTAACAGAAAGATTAAATTTCTACGGTCTGATCGTGGAGGTGAATAGCTCAGTTACTAGTTTGGCATGCATATGAAACAATGTGGAATTGTTTCACCACTCACACCTGCCAGAACACCACAGCGTAATGGTGTTTCCGAACGTCGTAATCGTACTTTATTAGATATGGTTCGATCTATGATGTCTCTTACAGATTTGCCACTATCGTTTTGGGGTTATGCACTAGAGACCTCTGCATTCACTTTAAATAGGGCACCATCTAAATCCGTTGAAACGACACCGTATGAATTATGGTTTGGAAACAAACCTAACCTGTCATTTCTAAAAGTTTGGGGATGCGATGTTTGTGTGAAGAAGCTTCAACCTGATAAACTCGAACCCAAAGCGGAAAAATGCGTCTTCGTAGGATACCCTAAATAAATAATAGGGTACACCTTCTATCACAGATCCGAAGGCAATGTTTTCGTTGCCAAGAATGGAACCTTTTTGGATAAGGAGTTTCTCTCGAAAGATGTGAATAGTAGGAAGGTAGAACTCGACGAGGTTATTGAACCTTCTCTTCTTGAAATGGCGAGTAGCGCAGCACCGGAAGTTGTTCCGGAGCCGACCCCGTCAGATGAAGAGAGAGATAATGATCAAGATCATGAAACTCCAATAGAGGAAACTACCACCTCGCAGGTCAACTAGGGAGCGTACAGCTCCTGAACTGTACGGAGATCCCGTATTAAACTTCATGGTAGATGGAGGTGATGACCCTGCGACATATGAGGAAGCGATGATGAGCCTAGATTCCAACAAATGGCTTGAAGCCATGAAATCCGAAATAGGATCCATGTACGAAAACCAAGTTTGGACTTTGGTGGATTTACCCAATGACCGCAAGGCCGTTGAGAACAAATGGATCTTTAAAAAGAAAACTGCCGCTGATGGTAATGTGACCGTCTATAAAGCTCGACTTGTCGCAAAAGGTTTCCGACAAATTCAAGGAGTTGACTATGATGAGACTTTCTCACCAGTAGCGATGCTTAAGTCAGTTAGGATTATGTTAGCAGTTGCTGCATTTTTCGATTATGAAATATGGCAGATGGATGTCAAAACGGCGTTCCTTAATGGTGACATTGAGGAAGAGTTGTATATGATGCAACCCAAAGGTTTTGTTGATCCTAAGGATGCTGACAAGGTGTGTAAGCTTCAACGTTCCATTTATGGGCTGAAGCAAACATCCCGAAGTTGGAACCTCCGTTTTGATAAGGTGATCAAAGGTTTTGGATTTCTCCAAACATACGGAGAAGCTTGTATTTACAAGAAAGTGAGTGGGAGCTCTGTAGCATTTCTAGTACTATATGTGGATGACATATTGTTGATTGGAAATGATATAGAACTTTTAAAAAGCATAAAAGGTTATTTGAACAGTAGTTTTTCGATGAAAGACCTCGGTGAAGCAGCTTATATATTAGGCATCAAAATCTACAGGGATAGATCAAGACGCTTAATTGGACTTTTGCAAAGTACATACCTTGACAAGATTTTGAATAAGTTCAAAATGGAAGATAGTAGGAAGGGGTTCCTACCTATGTTGCAAGGCAAAACATTGAGTAAGACTCAATGTCTAGCTACAGCAGAAGATAGAGAAAAGATGAATAGGACTCCCTATGCTTCAGCCATAGGTTCTATCATGTATGCTATGCTATGTACAAGACCGGATGTGGCACATGCTATTAGTTTGACTAGTAGGTACCAATCCAATCCAGGTTTGGAACACTGGACTGCGGTCAAGAATATCCTAAAGTACTTGAGAAGAACTAAGGATATGTTTCTCGTATATGGAGGTGAAGAAGAGCTCGTCGCAAGATGTTACATCGATGCTAGCTTCGACACTGATCCGGATGACTCTAAGTCTCAGTCTGGGTACGTATTTGTTATGAATGGAGGAGCTGTAAGCTGGAGGAGTTCCAAGCAATCCGTGGTGGCGGGATCATCAACAGAAGCGGAATATGTTGCTGCCTCGGAGGCAACACAGGAAGAAGTTTGGATGAAGGAGTTCATATCCGAACTAGGCGTGGTTCCGAGTGCGTTGGATCCAATGGTTATCTATTCTGACAACAATGGTGCCATAGCCAATGCTAAGGAACCAAGGTCTCACAAGAATTCCAAGCATATCAAGCGCCGTTTTCACTCCATCCGTGAGCATGTCGCAGATGGGGATGTGAAGATTTGCAAAGTAGATACGGATCTCAATGTGGAAGATCCGTTGACTAAAACTCTCTCAAGGGCAAAACATGATCAACACCAGAACTCAATGGGTGTTAGATTCATCACTATGTAATATAGATTATTGCCCCTAGTCCAAGTGGGAGAATGAAGGGAATATGCCCGAGAGGCAATAATAAAGTGTTTATTATATATTATTCCTTGTTTATGATAGATGTTTATTTCTCATGCTAGAATTGTATTAACCGGAAACGTTGATACATGTGTGATTAATAAACAAACCGACGTTCCTAGTGAAGCCTCTCTTTTAACTAGCTTGTTGATTAAACAGATGATTAAGGTTTCCTGATCATGAACATTGGATGTTGTTAATAACGGGGTCATGTCATTAGGACAATGACATGATGAACTTAAACCCTAACTAAGTATAAAAATACGATCAAGTCATTTAGTTTTGTTGTTATATCTTACATTCGGAGTAACATTATTCCTTAGACCATGAGATCATGTTAAATCACTAATACCGAAAGAATACTTTGATGACATCAAACGTCACACCGTAAAAGGGTGACTATAAAGGTGGCATTGGATATTCGAAAAGGTTTAGTTGAAGCTCATGGATCGAGAATGGGAATTTGTCCATCCAATATGACGGATAGATATACTCAGGGCCCTCTCGGTGATATCACATCGACACCGCTTGCAAGCAAGTGATATGATCACAAGGATGTTATATCACGGGAACGAGAAAAGAGTACTTGTCGGATAACGAGATCGAACAAGGTATGGTGGATACCGATGATCGGATCTCGGACAAGTAATATATCGCGATACAAAGGGAAATCGTTACGACGTTGAAAGGTTCACACGATCACGAGAGTCATCGTTGAATATATAGGAGTCATCATGGTTTTCCAGACCCCGCTGTTGATTATTGATCGGAGAGGAGTCTCGATCATGTCTATAATATTCGCGAACCGTAGGGAGACACACTTAAGGTTCGATGAAGCGTTAGAGAGGATACGGAATACCGAAGAATATTTTGGGCAGCTCCGGAATTGTTTCGGGAAAATTGAAATAGTTCAAGGGGTTTTTCATCGAACGGTTGTTAATAGAATTAACAAATGGTTCGAGGTGCTGCATGCAAATGTTTGTTAATGGAATTAACAAATATAAATAAAGAAATAAAAATGTTTTATTTATTTATTAAAGAAAAACCTTTGGATTTTCTAAGTGGGAAATTAAGGAATTTTGAGTGGGTGTGAGTGGAGCTTCCACTCACATGAAGAGAGGAAGGGGTGGGGGCACCCATGGCTGGCCGCACCCCCCCTTGGGCTGCCTCCCCATCCCCTATAAAAGGAGGGTGAGGGCTCTCTCTTCTCTACACACTAGCCCACTCTTTTTCCCTTCCATCCGCTGCTCCATTCCATGGTCTCCGGCTTGGCGAAGCCCTGACCGTGGGATTCTTCACCACCACCACGCCGTCGTGCTGCTGGAATTCCGGAGGGATCCTCTACTTCCGCAACCCGCTGGAACGAGGGAACAGAAGTCTTCATCGAGCTGAACGTGTGACCGATTACGGAGGAACCGCCGGATTGTGGTGCTCTTCTTCTCGCTCGGGATCGGCGTGAGAACGACTACGCCAACAACGAGATCTTTTCTCGTACCACTTTGAGTCTTCAAGGGTATGTTATCTCAAGACTCTGTTTCTCCCTGTTGCCTTTCATCTCATAGATTAGATCTTGGCCTTTCGGGTTTATCGCGCGTAGGAAAATTTTTGTTTTCTATGCTACGTTCCCCTTCACGAGTTCCCTCCAGAAATGGATCAAGGCATCCTTTGGATCGGTTAGACGGAACATCCAGCGTCTCGAACATAAACTGAAATTGTTGCGTGATTCGGCGGTCAGTGATGAGGTCCTGGCAATGGAGAGGGAAACTGAGCGAGATCTATGTGAGATGTTTGAGCATGAGGAGATCATGGCGAGCCAACGCTCTAGAGTGGAGTGGCTTCCTGAAGGTGACATGAACACGACCTTTTTTCATTCACGTGCTACCGCACGAAAGAAAACTAACCGGATCAATTTCCTAGTTCGCGAAGTTGGTTCAAGTGTGAGGACCAAGAGGGGATCAAGTCAATGGTGCACACCTTCTACGAGTCTTTGTTTCCTACAAACCTTCTCTAGCCATGGATGAGGTTCTAGAGTCCATTCCAACAAAGGTGGATAAGAGGATTAATGAGCAGCTTTGTGAACCCTATTAGGACAAGGAGATCAAGGTGGCCCTGTTCCAAATGGGACCCACTAAGGCCCCTGGCCAGGATGGATTTCCAGTCATGTTCTACGAAACACACTGATGACCCACAAGTGTAGGGGGTACATCGTAGCACTTTCGATAGATAAGAGTGTCGAATCCAACGAGGAGCAGAAGGTGATGACAAGCAGTTTGGATAAAGGATTCACTGTAAACACTAGCAAACAAGTTTTTGGTGGTTTTTGATATAGCAGATAAATAAAGTGCGAGTAAACAAAAGACAGTAATAATAGTTGCAGCGAATGGCCCAATCCTTTTTAGAGCAAAGGACAAGTCGGTTGGTTTACTTATGATTACCAAACATTCTTGAGGACACATAGTAACTTTGTGAAGCGCTTTTGTTTCATACAGTTGATTAATATTTTTTGTTTTGATAGGTGTTGTGTGGGTGAAACTATGCTAATGCCCCGCCCAACTAGGGATAATACATACTTGTGATTAAACCCCTTGCAAGCATCTGCAACTACAAGAAGTAATTAAGATAAATCTAACCACATTTAACTCTGGGATCCTACACTCCCTCGTGCATCGGTTTCCTAATGGGGGGTTTAGGTTTCTGTCACTCTGGCAACCCCACAATTAGTAGCCAAATACACAGTGGATCCCTCTAGGACCATAAATGTGAAGTGTCATATAGTTGACGTTCACATGACACCACTAGAAGAATAGCACCACAAGTTAAATATCAAACCATTAGATATTATTCAACATAATGCCACTACTAACATCTTATCTTCTCCCATGTCTTCAAGAACCAAATGAACTACTCACAAGACATCATATAGATCATGGTCAGAGGTGATATAATGATGAATAACAATCTGGTCATAAAGTGCAAACACCGATAAATCTCGTAAGCATCAACTACTAACAAGTAATCCACACCGAGAGAGAGATCTAGTGGAAAACAACAATATAGAACCCTAATTGTTACCGCGGGAAGGAGATGGATGGTGAGGATGATGGTGATGGTGGTGAGGACGATGACGATGATGATCTTGACAATGCCCAAAGCGATGACGGTGACAATGGCGATGATTTCCCCTTTCCGGCAAGGAATATCCCCGACAGATTTCTCCCTGCCAAAGAGCTTTTCTCTATCTGTTGTTTTCCGCCCCAACGAGGCGGTAGATTATTTACTTGATGGTTCCTATGATCTTAGGGTTCTCTGCGGGTCAAGTATGCGAGAGGGGGCTTCCAGTGGTGGGCCAGGGTGGCCACACCACGTGGGAGCGCGACAAGGGGGTGGTACCTGGTGGTGTGGGCCCCCTTTGGCCCCCCTCGTGGCTGGCTCCCTCATCTGGACTTCTAAGACTCCTTCGATGCCCCTTCTTCTTCTGGTCTTCAGAAATAGGGTATCTTGACGGTGCTTTTTCCATCAGATTTCTGGTCCCGTTGATTATTCTCCAATAATTATAGAACGTGCAAAATAAGATGAAATGACATAAGTAATGCATCATAATATGAATTATATTGACGAATAACAGAAAATTAAGATATAAAATAGTGATGCAAAATGGACGTATCAACTCCCCCAAACTTAGACCTCGTTTGTCCCCAAGCGAAACTGAACTCAGAAAACATCACCACAGGTTTATGGAGTGAAGTGTCGATACACAAAATACGGACAAGAAGCATCACATTTATCAATACACAAGTCATTCTAGACAAAAAATTCCTCTCATATAACTCAACTTGAAACTAGTAGAGGGATTCACAATAAAGGTGCAAAAAGGAAATCATAATTGGTTAAGGCAAACTTCGTTCTTGGTCAGAGAACAATTAACAGATTGTACTTATGTTTCGATTAGAGTCTTTATATTAGAGATTATATTGCAGAGTTTAACATGCTCAATCATAACAGTCTCTTTGTAGTCATTTATAACTTTCAAAGTGGTATTCATTCAGATAAAAACATTGTATTACACAAGGAAGGATAAAAGACATGATTGAAGGAATCGCCATATAAATGGTTGGATCAAAACAACTCAAATGCTTTCTTAAGACAGAAAGAAGTGGGTTTACTGACTTAAAATGAATGTAAAAGATAGGCCCTTCGCAGAGGGAAGCAGGGATTAACTCATTTGCTAGAGATTTTTATTTGATAAACATATAGAGAGAGCATAAAATATTTGACACTCCTCCCAACCTTTGTTATCACAAACCATGGCTAACCGAATCCTCGGGTGCCTGCCAACAATCACATACCATGGAGGAGCGTCTAATTTTTTCGGGGTAGGTGTGTATGTCTACATCAACGAATCAGCAAGCAAACAGAAGATTAAGTCACAAGCCAACTAGACCTTACAAGAGCGGCTCCCATTGAAGGACGCTATTGGGGTGGTAGATCATCCCTTTTCTTTTTTGGTTACACAATTATGATTTAACTGATAAATCAAGGGAAAAAGGAGTAAAGAGAATTTATAGTAATTAAGTTTGGGGCTGGGAACCCCGTTGCCAGCTCTTCTAGCAGTTGGATAAGCGGATGTGCCCCTAGTCCAGGTGTGTAAAGTCCAACCAACAAGTAAAATAAGACCGTCTACCTACGTCCTCATGAGCTAAAACATGAGCACAAAACAAGTATAATTTTGAAAGTTTTAAAGGTAGCACACAAGCAATTTACTTGGAGTGGCGGTTAAATACCACATATAGGTAGGTATGGTGGACACAAATGGCATGGTTTTTGCCTCAAGGTTTGGATGCACGAGAAGCATTCCCTCTCAGTACAGGTTTTTGGCTAGCAAGGCTGGGTAGCAAGCATAAGAGTTGAGGTAAAAGAAGAAAATATACATGTGATAGGAACAATCATGCAATCTTCCTTGGAAGTACAAACAATCTTAACTTGATATACTAAGCTTATGAGCCAACAAGAAAGAAAGATCATGGAACAATATATCGACATGCATCTCTCTCTTTTCTACTTAAGCCTCAAAGTATTGTTGCTACTGACCAATGCTAAGTTTGCCAAAACCAAATAGATTAACTTGATGCTCCCATATTGATACCAATACTAACAACAAGATCAATCATATGAGAGAAATTGAAAACTAAAATAAAGTGCATAGAAGGTAAATGATGACGGCAACTCACACCAAGGGATAGATCGATAACTAACTAAAGGGGAGATACTTCCAGACTGCAACCCATCCTATATGATAACTTCTCTACTCATGATATGACTCTACTAAAAGGTAAATAGGTGAAAGATAAAAGTGTGATACCGCGACACTCCCCCAAGCTTGGGACAAGCGAAGGGGATGCCAATACCAATGACGGATTACTTCTTCAGTGGTGGTGGTGAACTCTTTTCAATAAGCTTATCAAATTACTCCGTCAAATCATCAATCACATAGGTGAGCATGCGTATCAGCTCTGTATTGTTCTCAATACAGTCCTCAAACTTGTCCAATAGTGAGTCCCAGCTCTTGGAATTATTCCCCCACACCTCTTCAGATCGGGGGCTTTCATCTCCTGCACGGTTAGAATGATCCATATCCCAGCAAGAAGGCAACTCTGCCTCAGGTACCCTCTTAAATTGATGCTCATGGATTAAAGTATGAAAAGAGTTTTTTTATGTCTGAAGGTGGTGTACTTGAAGCCAAGAAGCGACTCGGAACCTTCCCTCCAGTGCTCATCCGTTTCCCTTGCTTGAATTTGAAGGGTTTTGCTACCACTCCAATTCTTGCGATGGTGGCGCAAGGTTACATGTGCCTGTCTTCTTGTACATCTCCTTCAACTCCACTCTTGATCTCCTCCTCAAGATTTGGGTCTTGGAGATCATCTTCCATCGGTCCCTTCCCCTTTTTGTTGTTGTCGGAGACCATAGTGCCTCTAAAACTGAAAACAGATCCAGACATAAACAAATCAAAACAAAAACACGACGAGAAAACAATATACGGACCTCGGGGGTGATGCGCGTGTAACACACGTTCGTTGGGAGACCCCAAGAGGAAGGTATGAAGAGCATGGTAGCAAGTTTCCCCCAGAAAGAAACCAAGGTCAACCAGTAGGAGAATGAAATCACTTCCGAAGGTTGATGCAGCTGATGTGGCAGGGTGCACTACCAGTTCAAAAGCAACGTGGAACCTACACAACACAATCAAATCACTTTGCCCCAACGAAGCAGTGAGGTTGTCAATCTCACCGGTTTTGCTGAAAACAAAGTGCTTAAACGTATGGTGTGGAAAACAATACTTTTTTGCAGTAGATGAATAGAGAACAATGATGGCAGTAGGAAAAAAGTAGTAATAATATGAAAACAGTGGTTGAAGTGGTTGTATTATCAGTATAAGGAAAATGGACCGGGGTCCACAGTTCACTAGTGGCGTCTCTCCAAAACAGATAGATAGCATGTTGGGTAAACAAATTACAACTGGGGAATTGACAGATATAAAGGATGCACCATATTGCATATGCATGACATGATGATTAATATGTGATTCATGCGGGCATTACAACAAGATACATAGACCGTCATCCAACTGCATCTATGACTAATAATCCACCCTCAGAATGTCATCCGAGCAAACCTTGGGTATTAAGTTGCAAGCAACTGATAATCGCAGTAAGCAAAGTGTGTAATGTAAAAAATAACATCATACTTAGACAAAGCATTGTTGTTTTCTCCTCAATGGCAACAACACATCCCCCACCCATTTATGTTTCGGTCATCGAGCGTGAGTGAAAGGGAGGCATGAACCCAGTATCGAGCATAAATACTCCTCTTGGAGTTACTAGCATCTACTTGGCCACAACATATACTAACAACAGAGAGCATGCAAGATCATAAATAACAAGACCGTGCAAGATCATAAATAACATACACATGAAAAGATCACGATAGATTGATAATCACTGGACATAGAATTGAATATTCATCGGATCCCAACAAGCACAACATGTAGCATTACAATAAGATGATCTTGATCATGTAGGTAGCTCACAAGATCTAAACATGAGGAATAAAGAGGAGAGAACAACCATCTATCTACTGTTATGGACCCGTAGTCCAAGGATGAACTACTCACGCATCATTCTGGAGGCGGGCATGGTGGTGTAGAGCCCTCCGGTGATGATTCCCCCTCCCGGCAGGGTGCCGAGGAGAGCTCCAGAACCCTCATGAAATAGGGTTGATGATGACGGCACTTGCAGATGTTTTTCCTAGAAAAGGCTAGGGTATTTAGGGTTAACCCTTCGAGGAGAATATATAGGCGAGAGGTCAACATCGGTGGACAGCCAAGGGGGGCACACCAGCCCTAGGCACTGTCGGGGGGGAGGGAGGGCTCCCACCCATGGTGTGGGCCCCCTATGTCTCCCCTCCGAGTCTCCTCCGGACTCTGTGTGCGCGACGAATTTCTAAGACTTCTAGGCTTCGAATCGTCCAATTCCGAGAATATTTCTAGAACAACTTTAATGAAACTAAAAACAACAGAAAACATGAACTCGCTCTATGGAATCTAGTCAATAGGTTAGTCCCAGGAAATCGGTAAAAAATGGCATAGAGTGTAAAGGATACATGTAGCATATAGTATGAAAACAACATGGAACATCAGAAATTATGGATACGTTTATGACGTATCAACATCCCCAAGCTTAGTTCCTGCTTTTTATCGAGTAGGTAAATGATAAAAGAAAATTATGAGGTGACATGCTACCAACACAAACTTGATCATCTAAATTGTAAAAGCATATGTACGCTGAAATCATAGTACTTTAAACATAGGCATGATAGATATAATTTTAACAATGAAACTTAGAAATCACCTTGCATCATGAAAAGTAACACAAATAAAAGATCATGAATAATAATGCACTTGAAATTTATACTTTTTTTTAGCATAGAGAAAACATAGCAAAGTGATATTTCGCTTGTCCTTAAGAGTGGGGGAAAACATAAATGCCAGGACACCTTCAAAATTCAAGTGGATGACCAGAACAGATAATTTGAGAGCAAGTAGTAACACATCATGAATCAGTTAATAATAGTTTCTGGGACAAATGCACATTAAACTCGGAATGACAACTATTGTCGGGGGGCTACCCCCGAGTAGGGTAAAGACAAGTGGTAAAGGCAGCTTACAGAAGAGAGGTTTGGTCGAGTAGCCGACTACCTGGTACTCGCTACCCGGTCGACTGCTACTCGGTCTCACCTCAAGATGACCAGAAGGAGAAATCAAGCAAGTTCTATCATTTCGAGTAGAAGGTTGACCCGAGTACAATTGGCGGGAACAATTGGCGGGAACCTACTCGGCCAGAAAGTCAAAGGAGCCGTTCTGACACAGGATCCCGCGTATCCTGGGTCCGTACTTGGCAGCATGCGAACTACTGTTCATTTGGGGACGACGTGCCTGACAGTGACAGCAGGGAGGCATGCTGTGGCAGGATATGGGGGGTCTACTCTGTGCCTAGGTACAGTGATAGCCGTCTGTTCCCTAGTTTTGCCCAACGACTTTCCGGATGAAGCCAAGGTTAGGAACCAAAGCTGTCAGCGGGAACCCGGAAGAAGGACGGTGTGCACACTATGTCGACACTTCGTATTTGGACGTATCCGGCTGGGCATCGTGTATATAAGGTGCCCAGCCGCCTCCTGCGCGGGGCATGCACGAACACACGGCTCATACGCCTTCATTGGAGACAACGCTCTCATCCTAGAAACCCTAAGTTCTTGACCTAGCTCTACCCGGAGAGGAGCGAGAGGCTACTCGGTAGAGATATCATTTGTACTGTGTCTACTCGGAGAAACATCATAATACATACAGAGAGGCAGGAGTAGGGGTTTTACCTCCTCACGAGGGCCCTGAACCTGGGTAGATCGTGTTGTTTGCAGTGTGTTGTTCTTACCTCACGCGTCTACTCGTCGCGTGATCCCTCCCCGAATACCTCCAGCGTCCATCGTCCCCACATCTTTAGCCATCCTATGGCATCTGCCGTGACACCACCACGACAGTTGGCGCCCACCGTGGGGCAACCAGCGGCGCTGGCTGGAGTTACTGTTCGGACGGGATCTTCTTCAGCGGAGCGCGTGGTCTGTGGCCTTGTCCACAGATTCGGCTCCTTCGACTTCGTCACCGACAACGCCGGCTGTTTTAGCGGCAAGGCCATGCCGGAGGGCGGCTCGGTGGTCTCCTTCGGCTCTCACCTCGTCTACATCGCCACCGTCGTCAACCACGCGTATCCTGAGCAGGTGCATGACGCGGAGGATCCTCCCGCGGTGATTGCTGCTCGCGGAAGGCCCGCGTCTCGCTCTGCGAACTGCGCTGAGGTGCTGGTGACGGGCTTGACGGCAAACGCCGGCGCAGCCGCTACTGGCGCTGCGGCCGTCGTCGAGGAGGTGGACGTACCGGCTGGTGGCAGGGTACACCGGCCCTACGAGAAGGAGAGCAACATGCCGCCCTCCACGTCTGCGGCCATTCCCGCGTCTGCTACGCGGCTTGGCATGCCAACCTCCACCGACATCGAGCTCCTGGCCATGAGGGAGCAGCTCGAGCGGCAACGCTTGGAGCTGCTCGCCGAGCAGGCGGAGTTGGACAAGGTGAGGTTAGAGCTGAGTCTAGATCAGCTCGAGTACAATAGGGCTCACGGTTTCACGCCGGTTGTTAGGAGGCCTAGCAGAGTAGGTGCTACTCGTCGTAACCTTGGTGCCGAGATGGCAACGGTTGTAGAGGCTCCCGCTCAGTCCGCCACCGCAAACACCTCCACCAGGCCCAGATACAGTACGCCCGCCAAAACCCTTAGAGCTGCAGAGGCTGTAGCTGCCGAGTTGCCTCGCCTAGATGGCGATGCGCGTGTTAGGCAGCAAGAGAGGCTCAATGAGTTAGTGTTGGAGGCTGCTAGGCAGAACGAGGAGTTCCGGAAGGCCAATCCGGGGGCTGGGGCTTCGCAGATGGTGCATTCGCACGCGGCTAGATCTAACGATCAGGCCTCATCTCCGCATCCCAGCCGCGAGAAGAGCCGCAGCGGCCGCTCGGGCAGAGACAGGCAGATGCAGGTGTATGACCCGGCTGCTGCCGCGAAACAGATTGCTGTGCCGCAGCAGCCCGGGCAGGAACACAATGCTGCAAGAGCAGGCTCTCAAGCCCATCAAGCTCAAAGCCGTGTCCGAGAAGCCGCGCGTCCGGGTACTTCTCGGCAACCCGCAGCTCAGCCTACTCGGCAGAGGCAGCAGCCGCGCGCTGTGGCGCCAGTCGCCTACCCGGTGGAGCAGCCTGCAGCGGTGCAGGTGGACAGGTATGATGATGGCAACTCGGCCATGGAGATGGCCGGCTATGATATTCGTGACCGTGTTGGTGACCGTGTGCTGGCGGCTGGAGATGCAAGGCATCAGTTGGACCGAATCAGCTTGTCGGCGCGGCTGGAGAGCACGGGTCCCCCTGGCCCCGAGTGCTTTGGCCCGCGCATCATGAACGAGCCATCCGTGAAGGGTTTCCAGCTTGCAAGGGGCACCAAGAGCTACAATGGTAGCACCAAGCCTGAAGATTGGCTCAATGATTATGTTACCGCGGTCCACATCGCGAATGGTAACAGAAGATGGGCGGTGCGCTATGTGCCGCAGATGCTAGAGGGTCCAGCCCGTACTTGGCTCAACAACCTGCCCAAGAACAGCATTAACTGCTGGCTGGACTTCTCGGATGCATTCATCAGCAACTTCACAAGCACATACAAGAGGCCGAATAGGCCACAGCAGCTGTCAGCTTGCAGGCAGCGAGAGGACGAGACGGACCGCGAGTATCTTACTCGGTGGAGCACGTTGAGGAACACCTGTGAGGGTGTGAATGAAGCTCAGGCCATCACCTGGTTTGCGCAGGGTTGCCGACATGGCAGCATGCTTTGACAGAGATTGCAGAGAGAGATGCCGAACACCCTGGCCGAGACCATCAAAATTGCGGATCAGTACGCACTCGGCGATCCTACTCAGCCACTGATGGACTCCTCTGAGCCGAGAAGAAACTTCAACGGCAGCAAGCGCAACGAGTTCCGCAACAAGCGCCGAGTGGACAATCGGTATGATCCCGAGGAGGTGAATGCAGTGAATATTGGAGGCAGTGGCGGCCAGAGGCAGAAACCTGCTGGAGCCTACGGGCAAAACCAGAACCAGGGCCAAGGCAACAAGAAGCCATTTCGCGGATCTCAGTCGGGTAGCGGGAACTCCGAGCAGCCGAAGAAGTTTGTCTTCGATGACATGAAGGATGGCCCGTGCAGCTTTCACACCCACCATCCGTCGAGGCCTGCTAACCACACTACTCGGCAGTGCGAGTGGTGGGAGGCAATCAAGAGTGATGGCTTGCCTCCTCCTCCTCCCCTGCCAGCAGCCAATGCCAATGACAATGTGCAGCCTGCTCGTGCACCCGCAGCTCGGCCGCCAGTGTACCCGAGAAGAGAAAACGTCAACCAGGTGGCTTTAGGAGCCAACCAGTACTTCAATAACGAGCGATACCGCAACAACAACAACAGAGGCAACAACAACAACTACCAGGGCAACAACAACAATGGCAACAATGGGGGCAATGGCTCCAATCAGTACCAAGAGCACCACGAGAGCTACATGATCTTCACTTCGGAGCCTGACGACAAGCAGTCGCAGCACAGGCGGGCCATGGAGGTCAATGCAGTGATTCCTGCTGTTCCTCACTACATGTACTGGTGCGACAAGGAGATCAGGTGGTCCCGGGTGGATCATCCCAAGGTGATGCCCAATCCGGGTAGCTATGCCTTGGTGCTGGATCCTACTTTCCTGGGTCCCGTGAAGAATGTGAGGTTCAGCAAGGTGCTGATCGACAACGGCAGCAGCATCAACATTGTGTACAGGGATACACTCGAGAAGCTTGGCATGGCCGAGAACATGATGCTGCCTAGCAAGACTACCTTCCATGGCATTGTGCCCGGGATCTCATGCAACCCGATTGGCCGAGTATGGATTGATGTGCTATTCGGTACTCGGGAGAATTGTCGCACAGAGCGCCTGCAGTTCGAGGTGGTGGACCATCGGAGCCCGTATCACGCTCTACTCGGCAGGCCGGCTCTGAGCAAGTTCATGGCCTCCACCCATGTGGCTTATCTGAAGATGAAGATCCCTGGTCCCAATGGCATCATCACCATCTCGGGAGATTACAAGAAATCCATTGAGTGTGCCTCTGCTGGTTCCCAGTTGGCGGAGTCAATGGTGATTGCTGCCGAGAAGAGGAAGATGTACGAGGTGGTGGCCATGGCTCAGTCCGCGCAGGCTGGCGCACAAGGTGTGCCGAGTATCCAGCAGGGCACTGCCTTCCAGGCTGCCAAGGAGACGAAGAAGATTCAGGTCGACCCTGAGTTCCCCGACCGCGTAGCCATTATTGGCTCCGGGTTGGCGGAGAAATAGGAAAGCGAGCTCATCCACTTCCTCTGTGAGAATCGGGATGTCTTTGCCTGGACCAATGAAGATTTACCAGGAGTCCCGAGGGAGTTGGTTGAGCACTCTTTGCATGTGCGTCATGACGCCAAGCCCGTGAAGCAGGCTATGCGCCGCTTCGGAGATGAGAGAAGGAAGGCCATCGGTGATCAGATCACCAAGCTGCTGATAAGTAACTTCATCATGGAGGTGCTGCATCCGGATTGGCTAGCCAACCCGGTCATGGTCGAGAAGAAGAAGGAGGATCCCAAGGCTGCCACTGCATGGCGCATGTGCGTCGACTACACCGACCTGAACAAGGCATGCCCCAAGGATCCTTTCCCGCTGCCCCGCATCGATCAGGTGATCGACTCCACTGCTGGCTGTGAACTGTTATCTTTCATAGATGCCTACTCGGGTTTTCATCAGATTGCACTCAACCCTGCTGATCAAATAAAGACTGCCTTCATTACCCCGTACGGGGCTTATTGCTATCGTGTCATGTGTTTTGGCTTGAGGAATGCGGGTGCAACCTATCAGAGGTGCATGCAGAAATGCTTGCACGACCAGCTCGGCAAGAATGTGCAGGTGTACGTAGATGACATTGTCATCAAAACGAATAAAACACATACTCTGCTTGCCGACCTGGAGGAAACCTTTGCTAACCTACGCAAGTACAAAATGAAACTGAATCCGAGTAAGTGCACCTTTGGTGTACCGGCTGGAAAGCTACTCGGATTTCTGGTTTCTAGTCGTGGCATTGAAGCTAACCCTTCAAAGATAAAAGCTATTGAGAGCATGTCTTTGCCGAGATCACTGAAAGATGTGCAGAAGTTCACGGGTTGTTTGGCATCTCTGAGCCGTTTTCTGGGCCGAATGGGCGAGAAGGCCTTGCCTCTGTACCAGCTGATGAAGAAGAGTGACAAGTTTGTCTGGACTCCGCAGGCGGATGTGGCATTCAATGAGCTGAAAGCAATGCTGGCTACTGCTCCCGTCTTGGCTAGTCCGCTACCCAAGGAGCCTATGCTGTTGTACATTGCTGCGACTAACCGAGTAGTCAGCGTGGTGATTGTGGTGGAGCGAGAAGAAGAAGGAAAGAGTGTGCAGCGCCCAGTCTATTATCTCAGTGAAGTGCTGTCCAGTTCCAAGCAAAATTATCCGCACTACCAGAAGATGACATATGGTGTGTACCTGGGCGCCAGGAAGCTGAAACATTATTTCCAGGAGCATCCCGTCACTGTTGTGAGTTCAGCTCCCATCTCGGATATCATGGGCAACAAGGAGGCGAGTGGCAGAGTAGCCAAGTGGGCGATTGAGCTAGCCGCGTACGCTCCCGCGTATGCGAGAAGAGAAGCAATCAAGTCTCAGGTCTTGGCAGAGTTTCTTGTGGACTGGGCCGAGATGCAGTATGAACCTCCCGCTCTAGTATCCAACTATTGGAGGATGCATTTCGACGGCTCAAAGGTGAAAGAAGGCCTTGGCGCTGGTGTTGTGCTTACATCACCCAAGCGGGATCAACTCAAGTACGTGCTACAGATTCACTTCAAGGCATCCAACAATGTAGCCGAGTACGAGGCAGTGGTGCATGGATTGCGAGTAGCAAAGGAGGTTGGTGTGCAGCGCATTATATGTTATGGCGATTCGGATCTGGTGGTGCAGCAAGTCTCAGGTACCTGGGATGCTTTGGATGCCAACATGGCATCGTATCGCTTCTTGGTGCAGTCAATGACTGGGTTTTTCGAAGGCTGTGAGTTCCAGCACATTCACCGGGCAGAGAATGAAGCAGCAGACGAGCTTTCCAAGTTGGGATCTTCTCGGCAGTCCATCCCGGCAGGGGTTGCCTTGGAGCATTTGAGGAAGCCATCCATCAAGCCTTCCCCCAACTCGGAATCCATCTTTGTTCCTTCTCTGCCAAATGAAGAATCTGACCCAATGGAAATTGACTGGGAGAGTGCTGCAGGGAACCCGGGGACTGCTGTTCCCTACCCGGGGACTGCTGTTCCCTACTCGGGGACTGCTGTTCCCTACTCGGGGACTGCTGTTCCCTACTCGGGGACTGCCGCTCCCTACTCGGGGACTGCCGTTCCCTACTTGGGGACTGCCACTCCGTACTCGGGGACTGCCGCCCTCAACCCAGAAGCTGTCGCATTCATTGAAGAAGTTCTCGCCAATCGGTCCGGGCTGCAAAGAAGCGCTCCTACTCCTCCTGTGCAGCCGCAAGAGCCTGTCCCAATGGAACTGGACGAACTAGTGTTTCCCATGCGGGAGACACCGAGTTGGGCTATGCCCATATTATCCTTTCTGAGGGACGGTACTTTGCCTGAAGATGAAGTGACTGCGAGGCAGATTCAGAGAAAGTCCAAGGGCTACACTATAGTCCGAGATGTGCTGCATAAGAGAAGTGCCACTGGTGTGCTGCAACGTTGTGTGAGCCCAGAAGAGGGAGAAGAAATAGTGGTGGAGATACATCAAGGGGAATGCGGGCACCACGCCTCTTCTCGGGCTTTGGTCAAGAAAGCTTTCCGGCATGGCTTTTACTGGCTCACTGCACTGCAGCAAGCTGAAGATATTGTGAGGAAGTGCAACGGCTGCCAGATGTTTGCAAGTAAGATTCACATGCCTGCTTCCGAGTTAAAAACAATTCCTATCACATGGCCATTTGCTGTTTGGTGCTTGGATATGGTTGGTCCCTTCAAGCCGGCTAAAGGCAACATGACGCATATCTTGGTCATGGTGGACAAGTTCACCAAGTGGATTGAGGTGAAACCTATTCGGAAGTGTGATGGAGTCACAGCTGTGAGGTTTGTGAAGGATGTGATCATGAGATACGGCTACCCGCACAGTATCATCACCGACAACGGCACCAACTTTGCAGAGGGGGCAATGGTGCGATTCTGCAGAGATAAGCATATCCGACTAGACGTTGCGTCAGTCGCGCACCCTGCCTCCAATGGGCAAGTTGAGAGAGAAAATGGAATGGTATTGGCAGGCATAAAGCCAAGGCTGATCGAGCCGTTGCTGAAAACACCTGGGTGTTGGCTAGAAGAGTTGCCAGCGGTGTTGTGGAGTCTAAGGACTACCCCTAACCGGTCAACCGGCTACACGCCATTCTTCTTGGTATACGGGGCTGAGGCCGTGTTGCCAATAGACTTAGAGCATGACTCCCCCCGAGTAGCCCTCTACACTGAGGTGGAGGCGAGAGAAGCTCGAGAAGACAAGGTTGACCTGCTTGAAGAAGCAAGAGAGCTGACTCTGTCACGTTCGGCTATCTACCAGCAAAACCTGCGGCGTTATCATAGCCGAAAGGTGAACCCAAGGGTTTTCCGAGAAGGAGACATGGTCCTTAGGCTTGTGCAGCGCACGGCCGGGATGCACAAGTTGTCTCCTCCATGGGAAGGGCCTTTCATTGTGAGCAAAGCGCTGCACAATGATGCGTACTACCTTGTAGATGTGCGCCCATCGCAGGCGAACAGGGCAGATAAAGCTGGAGAGGAAACCAAGCGCCCTTGGAATGTAGCTCTACTTCGTCGCTTTCATTCGTGAGCAAAGATGTGTATGTACCCTCTTATCCGAGTTGATATTCTACTCTGCAATCTGAAATTGTTCTCGGGGACTGCCCTCGTCCAAAATTGCTCTAAGTGTTTTTCTTACTCGGCTTGGTCCCTTGTCTATTCGGTTGCTCTACTTCAGAACCCATGAGTGCATTGAGTACTGTGTTTAAACCTATATGCCAACTCTTCGACTCTGCTGCTGTCCGAAACCCGGCTTCATGGCAAGCAAGAGAACAAGCAAAAGGTCAATGAGCACACGAAAATCACTAAGGGAGAAAGGGTGCAGGAACCGAGTAGACTGTTTGTTACTTTTGTTCCCTGCTTTCGTCTTCTCGGCTAAGTGGTGAGCTGCGTTACTATGATTGTTTCTAAGCGGCTAAGTACTTGCAGCCCTACTCCTTGACTCTTGTGACTCGAATACCAAGCAAGCGACAAGTCGCAGGTAGAGCAAAGATGAAAGCATAGGGTTAATAAGAAATGCTTCTCGGGGACTCGCATGGAAACGCAACTCGACATTTAGCCAGAGTTACTCAAATTGATTAATGATTGAAATAAACAAAGTGGGTATAAAAACTGTGTAGCAAGCAAGACAAAGATAGTATATAACATTTGCTCCCGGCATCCCGGGGATCTGATGAATGTTCGAGTTGAAAGAAATTGCAGGTTGACTTAAGATGAGGAGGCAATGTTCTCGGCGCTGGCCTTGGCTGCTGCTTCTTCAGTGGCGGTCGCGGCGGCTGTTTCCTCGGTGCTGGCATGGGCGGCATCCGCTTCCGTCTGAACGGTGGCGGATTCCGTCATCTCGGCAGCATGCTGGGTGGCTGTCTGCTCGGAAGTGGCTGTGGCCGCCGAGACGGGACCGGGAGCCGACGAGGAGCCTGAGGCCTGGCCAGGAGGGGGCACCGTGTCATCGAGAGCAGCGCCTGAGGAGGTGCCGAACTCGAGTGGAGCAGTCTCGATGTGCTCAGCCTCCTCATCGCTACCCGAGACGGCCGTGCCTTTCCCCTTCCCGGCCTTGCCCTCAGGAGAGTCGAAGAAGCCTTCCAGCTCGGAGTCAACTTCTTCGTCAGCTTCCCCTTCGTCTTCGTAGTCGGTGTCGGGCTCCGGGAGGCCATCGATGTAGGTCTCCGTCTCGGCGCACTCCGCGACCTCGTAGGCAATCTGCTTGCGAGTGGCCACGCAGTCGGGATCTAACTCCCACTTGGAATCATTGCGCTTCCCGCGGATGAGCTGCATGTTGAGGTTTTCGTACCAGGATGCGATGCAGAGAAGCATCACATCCGCGCCGGCACGGGCTCCCGAAGCGCGCCACTTCTTCAGTTCCTTCTTCACATTCTTCAGCTTGAGGGCTAGGCCCTTCATGGACTTTGGCGGAGGATCATTAGGCCAAAAAAGCTTGTGAAGCTCAAAGCCCTCGTGCATCAGGTCAGTTCCGAAGCCAGCCAGCTGTTCGAAGTAGCCTTTGAGCACCAGCAAGCTGTCCTCGATCTCGGCTCGGGTATCTGCTGCTTCACCTTTCGCAATGCGAGCCGCTTTGGTCTTGGCCAGCGTAGGCGCAGAAGGAGAGTCGAGATGAGGCCAGATCTCTGAAATAACATGTGGTAACTTCAGAATCAAGAAGAGAAGAACCGAGAAGAAATGTGACCGAGAAGAAATGTGACCGAGAAGAAATGTGTCCGAGAAGAAAAGAAGCAGCGAAGAAAAGACTTACCGGAGAGTTCGTTGCGCAGCCGCTGCAATCTTTTCTTCCAGGACTCCTCGTTGGAAATGTGCCTTTCTTGGATCAGGCGCAAGCCATTCATCTGTGCGAAGAGATCAGCGTTGGCTTTCTTCAGAGTTTCACATTCCTGCTCAAGGGCCCTCTCCTTGGCTCTGAAGGTGCCCTCGGCCTTAGCCTTCTCGGCGATGGCTCTGTCTCTCTCGGCGCCAATGTTGATGGCATCCTGGAGTGCCTGTTGCAACTGGAGTTGCAGCTTCTCGGTCTCGGTGGCATGGTGGTTCAGCAACACACCAGCCTGCTCGGACAGTTGGTGCTGCAACTCGGCCGGCTGGACACACTCTCGGTGTGCTGCAGCAAACACCTTGTGATCTTCTGCGAAGAGCCAGACAAGATCAGTACAGAAGTAATGATGACATGGATTCAAGATTAAACCGAGTGGACGACAAACTCACCGTCTAGCCTTTTGATGGTGGCTTCGGCGTTCTGCACGAAAGCACGGCATTTGTTGTGCTCCTCGGCTAGGTTCTTCAGTTTCTCTGCAGAGAAGAAAGGTTAGCGCAAAAGAAAGCATAAGCGAGCGTAAACATAAAACGCACGAATCGCGCAGCTAAAAGCGTACCTTGCACTTCAGCCAGCTGCTGAGTGTTAGCGTTGGCATCTTTGCTGGCTGCTTCTGCAGCTGCCTTTTCCTTCTCCAGAGCAGCAATTCGCCGCCTGGCGATGGAGTGGTTCCAGAGGAGGTGGCGGTATAAATTAGTCCGTTTCAGGACGCTGTCCTGAGAAGCGAGAAGAAGAAGAAAGTTAGAAAAAGCAGATTAGATTCAACCCGAGTAGGAGGCTACTCGGAGAGTATCCACCTACTCGGCTAGAATCTCGGGGACTGGGAGTGATGGAAAGGAGCAGAAAGGCGAATAGAAGAGAAGAAAATTCAACTCGGGTAATTCAACTCGGAAAAGATAAAGAGAACTTACTGCGTAGGCCTGCTCGACGTCCTCGGCATTCTTGCGATGCAGGAACATCTTGGCTGCAAGGGTCGCGGTCTCGGTGGAGACGGTCATGGGCTTGTGTCCCAGGTCGACCTTGTTCCAGTCCACGCGCATGTGGTCGAGGCCGCCAAGGGTGAGACCATGCCACTTCTCCACGCCGAGAACCTTGCTGTCCCATTTGGCGTCGATGAAGCCAACGGTGTCCAGTACCTGCTCAAGGCCTTTTGATGTTATTGGTTTATCTTGGACTCCGCGAGAAGCAATATTGGCAGTCTGCTGTTGGCTCGGATCTGGAGGAGGGGAGTTCATGGCAACAGCCTTCCTTCCATGCTGGATAGCTAAGGTTTTGTCCTGGGGAGGGAAGCCGATTGAGTGCTGGTGGCTAACCTCAATCATATACTCCGGGTAGCAGGGCTGGCCAGCAGCACGAGCATCAGCCGAGAGCGCGGCGGGAATTGGGCCAGACTCGCGGATCACGAGTGCCCCACCTGAGGTTGGTGGCGGCACTTGGTCTCTGGCTCGCTTCTTCGCCTTTTCCTTCTCGGCCCGCTGCTTCTCGGGATCTGCAACCTTCTTCCCGTCAGCTATGGCCTTCGCCTTCTCGGCGGCTTCCTTCTCGGCCTTGGCCTTCTTAGCGGCTTCTTTCTCCGCCTTGGCCTTCTCCGCAGCTTCTTTCTCGGCTGCCCTTCTGTCAACCTCGCTCCTCAGAGCATCTAGGGCGGCTTGCTGCCTGGTTACTCGCCCGGCAGGGGAGCTAGGTGCATCCTTGGTTTGCGGAGACAAGGAGGAGCTTGGCGGTGCAGGGCCTTGTGCAGTGGGTGGCGCCGCAGATCCATCGCCCTGAGCAGCTCCTGGCAGGGAGCTACTCGGTGCGTCACCTGGCTGCACGCCGCTCAATGGATCGGCATTGGTTGGGGTGGCGTCCATGGCGGTGGTGGCTTCCACTCGCTGCTCAGTAGCAAGATTATCTTGTGCAGCAGCACCTGTGGTTGGCTGCTCTTGCTCTACTTCTGGCCGCTCCTCGGCGGCGTTGTCTTGCATCTCTTGGTCTTGGTTCTCCTCGGCATTGCTAGCCGGAGGAGAAGGGGGTCTCTCTTGGCGGACGGTAGCGTCCTGTGCTGCTGGTTCGGCCGCTGCTCCTCGTGCATCAGTAGTCTGCGGATTGGCAGCAGCAGCGTTGGCGGCGTGGTCCTCATCATCATCAAGATTGATGAGAGGTACTGGTGGTTCCCTAGCTTGGCCGGACGCGAGAGCTGCGTCCGCATTCATGGGAGGTCTGTATAGAAGGAAGAAATCAGAAATTAGAATGGATTTGGGAGAATGGCGCTGCGCGAGAAGGGAAGCAACTAGGAAGAGGGCTTACGCGGTGGTGGACTTGAGCTCTCGCCTGGACCTCTTCACTACCACCTTCTTCTCGGTGGGCTTCTTCCTCTTGGCAGGAGGTGCTGGTGCTCCACTACCGGTTCGCTTGCGGGTCTCAGGAGCGGCGACGGACAGAGGCTTGGCGGCTAGGGGCGCAACGCCCTCGTTCTCGTCCTCGTCCTCGTCGTCCTTCTCCGCGACACCTTCATCTGAGAATACAAGAGAAAGGGGAAGGAATCAGAAACAGCAAACAAGGGATTGGTCCTTCTCGGAAGCAATCAGAGTGAAAGTGTACTTACCATCAAAGTCCTCATCGGACCAGGTGCGGAGAGCGTCGCGCTTATCAGCAACGGGGGAGCGAGAAGGGTTGGACTGCTCCGCGGCATCGTGAGAAGGCACATCGTCCTCCTCACGATCAGCAGACCAGTTGCTCTCGAAAACATCGTAGCTCTCGATGAGCTGGCGCGTAAGAACCTGAAAACCAGAAAAAGATCACAGACTGGCCGAGTACCAGGATAGGCGTGCAGGTACAAAGCACACAAAGCCTAGGCAGTTTACTAAGCATTCTACCCGGATAGGCGTGCAAGCACAAAGCATACTAAGCCTAAGCATGTTTGCTGAAGGGTATTACTCGGAAGGGCGTGCAGGTCTAAAGCACATCAAGCCTAGGAGTTGTTCTCGAATAGGCTACCCGGCAAGGCGTGCAAGCACGAAGCACATTAAGCCTACGCAACCCGGCCAAGTATCCTACTCGGTGCAGAAGGCGATCGCTACTCGCGGCAAGAGAAGGATCTGTCTAGTTGGAAAGTAATGCAGAGAGCAGAGAAAGAAAGGCGTACCCGCTCAATCGGCTTGGTACGGCTGTACGGGACGAACCCGTACTGCCAGTGGTCGCCGAGGCTTGTCGTCAGGATGTTCCTGGCGTGCAGGGGAACATCGATGTTGTCGATCTCGATGGTGGTGGTCCTGGTGCTGTCGCGGGGGCCTCCCATGTAACACATGAGATGGCTGCGCTCCTGCAAGGGCAGCACTCGGCGCTGGATCCAGCACGCCACTGGATCGTCGTTCTTGAGGCCTTGCGCCTTCAGCCAGCTGAGTCGGTCCTCCATCTCGATGGCGTCGTCGTCGTTGACGGGCTTGTCTTTCCAGTACAGCCCAATCGGAGCGCGGTTGCTCCAAACCGGCAGGTTGATGCGGTCATCTACTCGGGCTCCTTCCGCGGCGGCAACGTTCTTGACGTAGAGGAACGTCTTCTGCCAGAGCTTGACGGAGTCCAGCCCCTTGATGCGGGGGTGGTGCGTCCCGGACCGCTGCACCATCATAGCGCAGCCGGTGTCCGTGGCGCGGGCGCCGCCCGCGGAGTCCTTCTTCCCGGTGGATTGTTGGCGCAGATGGAAGTACCTGAGCCACGTCTCCCACGTGGGCCGGACGCCGAGGAAGGCCTCGCAGACCACGGCGTGGTAGGCGAGGAAGACGACGGCGTTGGGGGGAAGGTGGTGCATCTGGATGCCGAAGTGGTTGAGGAAGTTCCTCAGGAAGTCGGAGGCGGGCAGTCCAAAGCCGCGCTCGAAGTGCGACATGAAGACCACCCGCTCTCCCTCCCGCGGAGTGGGCACGAGCTCACTGCCTGGCGCCCGGCACTCCACGCCGGGAGGAACCCGCCGGGTGTTGACGAGCCAGGCGCAGTCTTCAGCCGTGACGGAGGAACCGGCCCAGCCAGCCTTGGCCATCGCTGCGGGTGGAAGGAGTGAGAGGTGTTGAAGGATTTGGTGGAGGGATTGAGTTCGCGGCGGCGCGAGAGCTTGCGCGGCGGCGGAGAGCACGGTGGCGGAGAAGCGCAGGAGACAAAGGAGGAAAAGTGCGAGGAAGGGGAAAAGGAAATTACCAGGGAGGTATTTATATCTCCTCCGCGGATTTACCGTTACCGTCGTGGGAGTGGGATCGATTGTGGCGTGTGGTGGATCCTGTGGCCGGTTAGAAACGCACACAAGCGCAGGTCGCGCGCGTAATGGCCGCATTGGATCCCACCACCGAATCGTGGCCTATAACTGCACTTGATGGGACATGACGGCCGGTGGGCCCAATGCGTGAAAACTGGACGCGTGGCAGGTCGTGTCCTGGGCAACGAAACGACAAGGTCGTGGATGCTTGACACGTGGGCAGTTGCGGCGCGAAGGGCTGGATCGTGCTCTGTGCCGCAACGGCTCGATTCCAGAAAATTCTCTAAGTCTTTTTACTCGGTTACAGAGTAGAAAGCAAGTGATACTTGGAAGAGAGGAAACCCAAGGTACTTTCCATGAGTCTTTTTACTCGGTTACGGAGCAGAAAGCAAGTGATACTCGGAAGAGAGGAAACCCAAGACAGCTACTCGGAGGCTCTTCTCGGCATCTTGAGGTTCAAGGGCTGAGAGGCAAAGATTGGTTTTAAGCTGGATGAGCCTAGTGAACAAGTTCGCAAGACTCAACCAGCTTCGGGGACTGCTGTCGGGGGGCTACCCCCGAGTAGGGTAAAGACAAGTGGTAAAGGCAGCTTACAGAAGAGAGGTTTGGTCGAGTAGCCGACTACCTGGTACTCGCTACCCGGTCGACTGCTACTCGGTCTCACCTCAAGATGACCAGAAGGAGAAATCAAGCAAGTTCTATCATTTCGAGTAGAAGGTTGACCCGAGTACAATTGGCGGGAACAATTGGCGGGAACCTACTCGGCCAGAAAGTCAAAGGAGCCGTTCTGACACAGGATCCCGCGTATCCTGGGTCCGTACTTGGCAGCATGCGAACTACTGTTCATTTGGGGACGACGTGCCTGACAGTGACAGCAGGGAGGCATGCTGTGGCAGGATATGGGGGGTCTACTCTGTGCCTAGGTACAGTGATAGCCGTCTGTTCCCTAGTTTTGCCCAACGACTTTCCGGATGAAGCCAAGGTTAGGAACCAAAGCTGTCAGCGGGAACCCGAAAGAAGGACGGTGTGCACACTATGTCGACACTTCGTATTTGGACGTATCCGGCTGGGCATCGTGTATATAAGGTGCCCAGCCGCCTCCTGCGCGGGGCATGCACGAACACACGGCTCATACGCCTTCATTGGAGACAACGCTCTCATCCTAGAAACCCTAAGTTCTTGACCTAGCTCTACCCGGAGAGGAGCGAGAGGCTACTCGGTAGAGATATCATTTGTACTGTGTCTACTCGGAGAAACATCATAATACATACAGAGAGGCAGGAGTAGGGGTTTTACCTCCTCACGAGGGCCCTGAACCTGGGTAGATCGTGTTGTTTGCAGTGTGTTGTTCTTACCTCACGCGTCTACTCGTCGCGTGATCCCTCCCCGAATACCTCCAGCGTCCATCGTCCCCACATCTTTAGCCATCCTATGGCATCTGCCGTGACACCACCACGACAACTATGCTCTCTCAATTGTGCATAAAGTTAGAATAGGGAGAGTCAAGGTAAAAGAAAGGCCCTTCACAGAGGGAAGTAGAGATTAACTCATGTGCTAGAGATTTTTATTTTTATTAAACAGAGGTATCGAAAACATTTTTTAGAGAGGTGCATGCTTATGTCAACGAATGGTAAACAGAAAATACAGTACGTCACAAGCCTACTAAACTTCATAAGAGAGGCTCCCATTGAAGGACGCAGCTGGGGTCAGAAGGTCATCCATTTTTCTCTTTTGTATACACAATTATGCTTTGACTGATAAACCAGGGGCAAAAATAGTGAAGAGAATTTTATAGTAACCAGTTTTGGGGCTGGGCACCCGGCTGCCAGCTCTTCTATCATTTGGATAAGAGGATGAAGACACTAGTCCAGGTGTGTAAAGTCAAATCAACAAGTGAGATAAAGATTCTCTATTCACGTCCTCATGAGCTAAAACAGGGGCACAAAACAGGAATAATTTTAAAAGTTTTAAAGGTAGCACATGAGAAATTTACTTGGAGTGGTGGTTAAATACCACATGTAGGTAGGTATGGTGGACACATTTGGCAAACTTTGGTCTTTGGGAGTTGGATGCACGAGTAGATCTCATACTCGGTATAGGTGGAGGCTAACAAAAGACTGAGACCGGCAAATCAAGAGAACAATAATGACCATAATCATGCATAGCGAGAAAAACATTATTAATCAAAGCATAAAAGGTATTACAAGTCAAAAACTAAATGATCATAGAGGATATAAGTGACTGGTTTGTAGTCATACACATGGTGTAAGCATGTGACAAGTCAACCAAATAAAGAATTCGAAGGAGCACACCACAAATTCATGCTTCAATATGATAAGAAAACAACTCATGATTCTTTCAATGGCACAATAAACACTCTCAGCTATTTGAGACATGTCATGCTACAATAAAAACTACTAAGAATAGAATTAAAATAACATATAGCATGACATGGAAAAGTCTAGCCACAGTCTATACAAGCTTCTATTTGCACCGTTATAAGCATGAAAATTCTACTACTGCTTTCCAACACCAATTATTTTATACTAAACAAAAACTCTCCAAGAGATATAGCAATGCAACAAGAGAGTACTAACGTAACTCTACGATACATCCATTTTGCATCACTGTTTTATATTGTTATTTTCTATTATTCATCGATATATTTCATGTTATGATGCATCACTAATGTTATTTTATCTTATTTTTCATGTTTCATAATGTTTGAAGAATAAACACCGGAACCATAAATCTGATGGAAGAAAGCACCGTCAAGATACCCTATTTCAGAAGATCAGAAGAAGAGGGGGGATAGCGGAGGAGTCTTAGAAGTTCCTAGGAGGAAGTGAGCCAAAAGGGCACCCGGAAGGGGGCCACCTGGGGCCCACACCACCAGGCGGCGCGCCCCTTGGCCGCGCTTGTGGGTGGTATGCCCCCTAGCCCATTCCGGGGTGCCCCTTTCACGTACTTGACCCCTAGGGAACCCTAAGCCCCAGGACATCATCGAAGAATTATTCCAACGCTACCTCGGGACGGAAAACACCACAGAGAGAAAAGCTCTTTGACAGGGAGAAATCTGCCGGGGAAATTCCTCTCCGGAGAGGGGAAATTATCGCCATCTTCACTGTCATCACTCCGGTCATCATCAATATCTTCATCGTCATCATCATCACCACAAGCACCATCACCCTCTTCATCCACCTTTATCCCGATGTAACAATTAGGGGTCTTTTATCGTTGCTCTTCACTAGATCTCTCTCTCGGTGTGGATTACTTGTTAGTAGTTGATGCTTGTGAGATTTATCGGTGTTTACACTTTATGACCAGATTGTTATTATCCATTATATCACCTCTGATTATGATCCATTTGATGTCTCGTGACTGGTTCGTTTAGTTCTTGAGGACATGGGAGAAGTCATGATGTTAGTAGTGAAGTTATGTTGAATTAATATCTCGTGGTTCAGTATTTAAGTTGTGGTGCTATTCTTCTAGTGGTGTCATGTGAACGTCGACTACATGATACTTCACCTTTATGGGACTAGGAGGATGAATTGTGTATTTGGCTACTAATTGTGGGGTTGCCGGAGTGACAGAAACCTAAACCCCCATTAGGAAACCAATGCACGAGGGAGTGTAGGATCCCGGAGTTTGAAGGCTATGGTTAGGTTTATCTTAATTACTTTCTTGTATTTGCAGATGCTTACGAGGGGTATAATCACAAGTATGTATTAGTCCTATATTGGCGGTGCATTATCATAGGTTCACCCACACACCACTTCACGAACCAATAAATATTAATCAACCGTAATGATGCCAAAGCACTTGACGAGATTCTCGTATGTCCTCTGGAACATTTGGATAATCATAAGTAGAACGAATGGCTTGTCCTTTGCTCTCAAAAGGACTGAGCCACTCGCTGCAACATTATTTACTGTCTTTTTTTAACTCACACTTTATTTATCCGCTATACCAAAAACCTCCAAAAACTTGTTTGCTAGTGTTTATAGTGAATCCTCTATCCAACCTGCTTGGCAACACTTTTTGTTCATCGTTGGGTTCGACACTCTTATTTATCGAGAGTACTACGATACACCCCCTATACTTGTGGGTCATCAATACTATTTTATGGCGCTGTTGCCGGGGAGTAAAGCACTATTGGTAAGTGGAATTGGTAAGAGAAACTTTTACTGTGAGCATTGTTTTTGGTTCTGTCTACTGTTTTATGTCATTATGGAGGATACTTTTGGTTCTCTGTTTAGGGGTACTTCTACCATTACTGCTAGGGTAGTAGGTGACCCGTTATCTGCTCAATTAGATCCTTATAAAATACCTATGAAATTGTTGGAAGTGTTATGGATAACTGCTATTACGGAGATGGAATTGTCCACCCCGGTGATCATTTGCTCTTTATACATAAATGATGCAAGTTATTCGGGTGTGCGGGTATTAGAATGGATCAAGTTAAAAGGAAATTATTTTCTTTATCGTTGAAAGGAAGAGCCGCTGAATGGTTCAAATTACTGAAGAATGGTGAATCTATTGGATGGGAGGAAATTGTTCCTCTCTTTTATTATGAATTATATCCTCCTAGTGAGATTCATAAAGACCAAAATCAAATATATAATTTTCTGGCCTCATGATGGAGAGAGTATTTCCCAAGCTTCGGGGAGAATGAAGTTATTAATGCTCAAATGTCCCGTTCATGAACTCCAATATTGTTATCAATAATTTTTATGCAAGGCTTTCTCTTCATGATAAGGATTTATTGGATGCTTCTTGTTCTGGATCATTCACACGTATGAAGGAAGAAGCTAAATGGGATCTTCTCGACCGTATTCAAGATAACACTGAAGGTTGGGAGAATGAAAAAGGTAGAAAGTCAAGTATAAATTATGATTATGAATGCATTAAATCTTTTATGGGAACTGATGATTTCTATAATGTTAGTGTTGTTTGTGGTCTTGATTCTCAAATCTTTGCAAACTATCTTAAAGCTTTTGCCTCCTATCTTGATATTCCTAAGAAGTAATTTAGCAAGTACCATGCACCTTATGAAGATATTGTTCCTCCTAGTAATATAGAAGTGCATGCTGTTAATCCTGCTGTCCTGAGCCTTATATTGAAAAAAAGCATTTGCCTGCTAAGGTGAAAGAACACTATATTGTAGCCAGTGTGGTTAATAAGACCATTAAGAAATCTATTGAACTAGTTGAACAAATAACCCTTGAACCTGCTGTAGCAATAGTAAAAGATCTTGTTTGTGAAAATGTGGAGGATGAACACATTGTATTTTGTGAGGATGCTTCTAATATTGTTTCCCAATCTCATAGACCTAAGAAAACTAGTGTTCCTGTGCTTTCTGTTAAGATTGGTGATCATTTCTATTATGGTTTGTGTGACATTGGTGCAAGTTCCAGTGCTATACCTTATGAGCTTTATAAAGAAATTATGCATGATATAGGTTCTTGTGAGCTTGAGGATATTGATGTGGTTATTCAACTTGCTAATAGAGAAGTTGTCTTTCTGATTGGTATTGTTACAGATGTGGAAGTTTTATGTGGTAAAACTAAATATCCCACTGATTTTTTTAGTACTTGGTAAGGCTGCTAGTAAAACTTGTCCTATTATTTTTGGTAGACCTTTCTTGAACACTTGTGGTGCTATTATAGATTGTAAGAGGGAGAAGATATTGACTAAACTTGATGGAAAATCTTATGAGTTCAATTTCTCCAAATTTGCTAAAGCACCTTATGAATCTAAATTTCCTGATGAGAATTTTAAAGTTGAACAACTTGCTTCTTTTTCTCTTTCTCCTAACAATTATTTGCAGCAATATATGGAGGACCATGAAAGTGAGGTCTTTATGGAAGAGATAAATGAGATTGACGATATTATTCTTCGTCAATCGGTGATACTGAAACATAATTTACCTATGGAAGAGTTGGGTACCACATTGCCACCCAAGGAGGATCATGTCTTTGATTTAAACCATTTGCCCGATGATCTTAAATATGCTTATATTGATGATAAGAAAATATATCATGTTATTATTAGTGCTAAACTTTCAAGTGAAGAAGAGGAAAGATTACTGGGAATATTGAAGAAACACCGTGGAGCTATTGGATATAGTCTTGATGATTTGAAGGGGATTTCTCGCTGTATATGTCATCATGTTATTAATATTGAACCTGATGCAAAGCCAGTAGTTGAACATCAACACCGTTTAATTCCTAACATGAAGGAAGTGGTAAGAAATGAGGTATTAAAACTTCTTGATGATGGTATTATTTTTCCTATTGCTGATAGTAAATGGGTGAGCCTTGTGAATTGTGTCCCTAAGAAGGGAGGAATGACTATTGTGCCTAATGAAAATAATGCGCTTATTCCACAAAGAGTAGTAGTTGGTTATAGAATGTGCATTGATTTTAGAAAGGTTAATAAAGTTACTAAGTAAGATCATTATCCTTTACCCTTTATTGATCAAATGCTAGAGAGGTTGTCAAAGAAAAATCATTTTTGCTTTCTTGATGGTTATTCTGGGTTTTCTCAAATTGATGTTAGGGAAAAAGATCAAGAGAAAATAACCTTTACTTGTGCTTATGGTACTTATGCTTATAGACGTATGCCTTTTGGTATGTGCAATTCTCCTGCTACATTTCAAATATGCATGTCTTTTATTTTTCATGGTTTTTGTGAAGAGGTTGTGGAAGTATTCATGGACGATTTCTCCGTCTATGGAACTTATTTTGATAATTGTTTGCACAACCTTGATAAAGTTTTACAGGGATGTGTGGAAACTAATCTTGTTCTTAATTGGGAGAAATGCCACTTTATGGTGAATGAAGGAATTGTTCCTGGCCATAAAATTTCTCAAAGAGGTATTGAAGTTGACATAGCTAAAGTTGAAGAGAAAATGCCCTGTCCCCGGGATGTTAAAGGTATTCATAGTGTTCTTGGTCATGCTGGTTTTTGTAGGAGGTTTATTAAAGATTTCTCTAAAATATCAAAGCCTCTTACTAATCTTCTTCAAAAAGATGTACCATTTGTTTTTTATTATGATTCTAAGGAAGCTTTTGAGACTTTAAAGAAGGCTTTAACTATTGCTCCTATTGTTCAACCACCTGATTGGAATTTACCTTTTGAAATTATGTGTGATGCTAGTGATTTTGTTGTAGGTGGTGTTCTTGGACAACGAGTAGATAAGAAATTGAATGTTATTCATTATGCTAGCAAGACTCTTGATGATGCTCAAAAGAATTATGCTACTACTGAAAAAGAGTTCTTAGTTGTATTTTTTGCATGTGATAAGTTTAGACCTTATATTGTTGATTCAAAGGTACTATTCATACTGATTATGCTGCTATTAGATACCTTATAGAAAAGAAAGATGCTAAGCCTTGGCTTATTAGATGGGTGTTGCTTTTACAAGAGTTTGATTTGTATATTGTGGATAGGAAGGGTGCTGAAAATCCTGTTACCGATAACTTGTCTAGATTGGAAAACACTGCTTTTGACCCTATTCCTACTAATGATAGTTTTCCAAATGAATAGTTGGCTGCAATAAAGATAAAATCACAAGATAGTCCATGGTATGCTGATTATGCTAACTTTATTGTTTCAAAGTATAGCCTCCAACATTTACAGCTCAACAAAGAAGGAAATTCTTCTATGAATTGAGGCTTTATTTTTGGGATGACCCACATTTATATAAAGAAGGAGTAGATGGTATTATGAGTAGATGTGTACCAGATCATGAACAATGTGAAATATTGAAGAAGTTCCATGGTGGTGCTTATGGAGGATATCACACCGGAGATCGAACCGCACAGAAGGTTCTACAATCAGGTTTCTATTGGCCTACTCTCTTTAAAGATGCACATAAATTTGTTTTATCTTGTGATGAATGTTAAAAAGTTGGTAATATTTCTAGACGTAACGAAATGCCTATGAGTAATTCTCTTGTTATTGAACCTTTTGATTGTTGGGGATTTGACTTTATGGGTACTTTTCCTCCTTCGAATGGTTATACTCACATTCTTGTTGCTGTTGATTATGTTACTAAGTGGGTAGAAGCTATACCTAAAAAAAGTGTTGATGGTGAGACCTCTTTAAAAATTCTTAAAGATGTTATTTTCCCTACGTTTGGTGTGCCTAGATATCTTATGACTGACGGAGGTTCTCATTTTATTCATGGTGGTTTTAGAAAAACCCTTGCTAAATATGATGTTACTCATAGAATTTCTTCAGTTTATCATCCTCAAACCAGTGGGAAAGTAGAGCTATCAAATAGAGAAATTAAATCTACTAGTTGAGTGCCCGTGCTTTGCCACGGGTGGTATTGTTAAAATTATGAAAAGTGATCATTACAATCGATGAATATTTGCGTAGATGAAATGTCTATACAAGATGATGTACTCTTATATTTGTGTCAATAAGCACAAATAAATATAGTTAAGGCCTTCTCCAATGTTTATTTCTTATGGAGACCTTATGAATCATAACTGTCGGCTTGTCTCCAGCAGTCATGCGCTCAGCTCGGGGCATTGATAGGATTCCTCCGATGTACCTTTTTAGCTTTTAGACAAGGCGGATGGAAAGAGGACTTTAGCCACGGGTCAGTTTGCTTTATTTTCTCATCTCTGAAACCTCTTACATTCCAACAAAAAAAAGTTCAGATTACTAATAGGACGTGTCGTTGTAAGTAAACCATAACAATATACGGCAGACATCGAACTGAACCCCATAGTAAACTGAACCAAACACTAAAACAGACCAAAACAACAGATAACAGACACTAAAACTCAACAACTTGCTAGACTTGCAGAACTGATGAATAGCAGATAACATACACATACCAACTACCACCACACGATCCGACCCGCTAAACGCTGTCTAAGAGCTAGCAATATGGGTTGATGTTAGCAATTAAGACTGTGCTCTGCCCACAAAGGAAAAAAAATCCCAGTCCCGTGTGCGCAACACCTCCAATCACCAAAATCATCGGAAAAAAGAACCAATCATAGTGACTCCCCTCGACCGCAACCCCGGCGTATTCCTGCCTCATGCCTCCACCGTGGCACACGCCGACTGGCAGCCCTGATGCATCCCTGCCACATGCTGCCTCCCTGCACCGCTCCTTCACCACCTTGTACCACACTGTCGACTCGGAACACTATATGACACATTCTCATAGCCGCCACACCGTTGCCATCATACAAAAAACATAGACCAGTTAACCATGACTACAACCTATTCAATCTTTCAGTAAAATTGTATTCTTGAATGGGTCCAACTCCATTTGTGCATACAATAAAAAAGATAAGCAATCAATTTTAAGCTCAACTGAGACAACTGAACTATTCCGGTTTTCAAAATTTAGACAAGTAGTTCAAAGACTGACTTGCAAAACAGTTAGGACATAATAACTAAGAAGTTTCAATCAAGTGATCAGGTTAAGAACATATGTGCTTAGGGCATCTCCAGTCGTTCGCCCCCCCCAGGTTTCAGATCGGCGCTTTTTAGCGATAGCGCCGGCCCGCACCAAAAGCTGGGGGGACGATTTCACTAGCCGTTCGGCGGCCCAGAAAAGAAAGCACCGATATCATTCGAAAGTTCACTTCCCGCCCCCAAAAAGTAGAGCCCTAGTTCGGCGATCGGCAGCCATAGTTTCGGGCGATCATATTACAAAAAACGCCACAGGTGGGCGATCAAATATAGTTCAGATCGAATCACACAGACGGGCGCGCGCGGCGTGGGCAGACGTAGGAGATCAGGCAGACGCGTCGGCCGGCGTCGGAGCAGGAGGCGAGCTCGGCGCAGCATCCAGGTCGATGACCGCGTCGGAGCGGACAGCGGGCGCGGCATCCTTGTCGACGGCGGGCTCGCCAATCTCCAGGTCGACGACGGGCAGGGCATCCTTGTCGACGGCGGTATCCTCCAGGTCGGCGTGCGGGCTTGTCGGCGCGGTGGTGTAGCTGTCGCCAGCAGACGATGTCGGGGCCGGGGGCGTGCTGATGTCGGTCAGGATGAGGTTGCACTGCGCCAGGAACCAAGCTCTCACCTCAGGGGTCATCGTGGCCGGGTCGCCGCCCGTGAGGAAGGCGAGGTCGTTTTTCCTCTTCTTCGCCGCGGTGCTAGTCCGGAGGAGGTCGATCTTGACCTGCGAGTTGGCCATGAGCGCCGCCCATCGCTGTTTGGAGACCTCCTCCCTCTTGCCGGCCTGGACCTGAGCGTCGGCGATGCAGGTCTCGATGGACGCCTGGAGCTTCGCCGCTGCAGGCGCCCGTCCCTAGCCAGCTTGGCTTTCTTGTGGCCCATCGGCGGACGCCCTTCGGACGCGCATGCAGCCACCGCGTCGGGGACGTACTCCTTGCCCTTGCCAATCGAGCGACGCACCTCCGCCCACTTCTCGCAATCCTCGATGAGGACAAACACGTGGAGGAACTTGAAGTCGGATCCCTCGTCGTTCTTGTACGCCTCGAGCATGCGGACGATCTCCATCTCGCGGTTGGCGCCGCTCTGCGGCCTCGCCGAGATCTCCTCCTGGATGCCGTGCCACTTGTTGCACGACGCCTGGATGTTGGCCCAATGGTTCGCCATGGCCTTCTGGCCGCGGTCGAGGACGCATGGGGCGTAGTAGGGATCAATCATGCGGCGCTCGTCGTACGCCGTCTTCACCCGCTTCCAGTAGTTGTCGGCGTGCTGGTTCGCGCCGACGATCGGGTCCATGCTCACCGTCTTCCACGCCTCGGCGAGGAGCGAGTCCTCCCTGGTCAGCCACTTGATGCGAGGCTCGGCGGGGGGCAGGGGCACCTTGGGCTCCTTGCGGGGACGCCCAGGGCCACGGCGCTTCCGTCCTTCGCCGGCCGGATCTGTCCCCTCTGGTACCACGGGCGTCTCGTCCACGTCGTCGTCGTCGCCCTGCTCCTCCGTCGCCTGCGTACCGGAGCCGCCTTCGCCGTAGCCGCCACCGACCTGCGTGAAGAACTCGCCGCTGCCATCAAGGAAGCCCGGGCTCGCCGCCGCCGCCATCGAGCCGGACGCGATGATCTCCTCCATGTAGCTGTCCTGGGGCTGAAGTCCGGCGAGAATCGCACGGCGGTGGGATGGGGAAGCTGCGTAGCCCGGCGCGGCGCCATACATCATCGGCGTGTGGTAGGGGAAGGTGAGGTTGGGGTTGAAACCTCCCAGCGAATCGCCTTCGACGAACCACGCTGGCGGCGGGTGCGGTGACATGCGGGGCGACGGCGACTGCTTCCAACCAGCAAACCGGGGGCCGAAAGGGCTCTTCTTCTTGGCGAGAGGCGCCGCGGCGGGCGTAGGTGGCTCGTCTGGCGCCTCCTCCTCCTCCTCGTCCTCCGCCCCGTCTTCCTCGGCGGTGGCCTGCTCCTCCGCTTGCAGCTGCACCATGAGCTGCCTCTGCCGCTGCGCCGCCTCCCTACCCCGGCGCTTGACGTTGGCTGTCTCCAGCCGCGACCTCTCGGCGATCCACTCCTTGTTCGACATGCCGGGTGGTCGCTCCTTCGGTGCTCTTGGCTTGCGCGGCTTCTTGGCCGCGGGAATGGAGACGGCGGCGGCGGCGGCGCGGGGTCCTGTAAATCGAGCGGGAGCCATGGCGCGTAGATCTCGGGTGCGGGGGGAAATGGCGGGAATGGACCGGGGGGAGAGGTACATGTGGGAGGAAAGTGGAGGGAAGCGCCGAAAAAAGAGAGGGAAATCGTCTTCCGTCGCCGACAGGCGTGGCCCACGCGCGCATTTCGCCCCCCCAAGTTGAACCCAGCGCGCTGGGTTCGGCCTGGGTTCGGCGACGCCAAACGGCGCGAAAAACGGCGGAAAGCGGCGCTAAATCGATTCCTGGGGGGGACTGGTGCGAAACGGCGCGAAACGGCTCCAAAAACGCCGCTTGGGGGGGCTTTGGGGGGACGGCTGGAGATGCCCTTACATTTAATAGTTTATAGAAACCTAATGCTGCATTGACCATTCCTATGTAAACTTTTGTATTCATATTTCAAGATAAAAAGAATTAGAGGAAAATTGAGCAACTTAAAGATTTCTTAAAACACAAACTTGAGAAGATTCTCTGTATTTCTACAAAATAACTCGTGATAATATTCGATAACAACAAAGCTTCCTTGAAATTTATCCTCTATCTGTTCTTTCTTTATTTCTTAATTCAGCATCATTTCTTGTTGTATGTACTGGCTATTTCTAGTTCTCAAGATAGTACCATGACAGCCAAGAGAATCAAGTTTGTTCAGGATGTTCCATCTAGCCGATACTGATTATGACTACAGTTTTCTATTTTGTTAATATAACAGATAAAATACATAAAACTATACCACACACTTTATACATGCCGGAAAATAGCACCTTTCCAGATTTTTTTGAGTTTAAGGTGGTCGCATCCACCGCTCGATTAGAAGAATAGAGTTGACCCAGTTTATAAGGGAAACCGGGTCCTAAAACCGTACAGGTGCCCTGTTTATAAGGGAAACAGGGCCAAAAAACCGCACAAACGAGTGAACCCGTCGTCCTCACGACGTCGGTCCAACCACGCCACAAACACACACCTCCAACCTCGGAGCCGCCGCCCCGACGTACACCACTCGGCACCAAAGCCGCACACGAGTCGCAACGCCGCACGACCCAACCTTTCCAGATTTTGCATGAACATCAAAGCCATTAAAGCAGGTGAGGCCATTAAGCAGGTGAGTGTAATTTTACAGTTTTTTTGTAAAATCTTGTAGGAAGAAATGATTCGAGGAAGAAGTCGTGCTTTCATGTGGCCATTCCCTAATAATTTTCAGCTTCCTCGCCTCTCCTACATTTAGATTTCGTAAATATGTGTTATTTCTGTAACAAAGCAGCGTAAAAAGATTCAGGGATGAAGATCATGTACATTATATTCTTCCTGTTTGCGCTGTAGGAAACAACCGGGTCATCCACCATCACCACCATATAAACCTTCGCAAATACACCGCAGTTTAGGCTAAAAAAAGTAAGGAAAGAACATAACACAAGGGATGGTTTGGGAAACGCTATGGCAATAGTATTACTGCACCACTGCATAAAGCTTTCCAGAACTTCTATGCTCGAACTTATGTTCTTATATATATGGTCTGAAAGTATGTTAGGTTAGGATTAGAGGAAATTAAAAAAAAGGGCACAGACCTGGTACGCCAAGAATTGTCTTGCTCATGACCAGGCCACCAAAAGCATGCATGAAATTGTTTCCAACCTCCATGAGACCTTAGAAGAATAGTACATGTCCTGGTAAGTGTCAGAATCAATCATTTATAGTGTCACTCTAGTATTTGGTGAAAATAAAAAATATACAAAACACTAATGAAACGATGAATAAGTCATTGCTTCATCTATGGTTGGTTCAATCTATGTGTTACCCAAATTAGGACATAACCAGTTTACAGTTTCCGGAGCTAATTACCAATTTGTGAGGTCATTTCTACTTCGCAGACTGGTGGCGTCCTCTGCATCCACAGATGAGGCTGCACAACAGTGAACCTGAGGATGCAGGGGGGAAATGTATGGAACAAAACTATCATAAATATTACAGAAGCATTCTTTGAAAAAATCTCTATAGATGGTGAGTTGGATAAGCAAAAATAGTCACACAAAAAATTAAACGATGATGTTCATAGAATATTGGCTTCTTTTGTTGGATACATAATCCTAGTAGTTTGAGGACGTTAGTATGCGAGGCCTGGGGATAGTGAACACAATATAACCTCTTGCTTACTAAGAGTCTTAAGACTACTACATATTAGAAATGCAGAGCTTCAGATAGTGGCAAACGGATACCTCTAGTATTGCCCGTCACCATGAGGTCCCGCATATTCTTAGACCACGAAGACTTGACAAGAATTGAGCTGATGGCGTCCTCTTTCCATCTTGTAGCATATTTATACATATTACATCAAAAGGCATTGACTCCATTGGGACAAAGCCAAGTTCCAAAAGCACAAACCAAATAGAAGCTGCAACAGAAAGGATAGGTACACACTAAATTAGACCCCCAACATATCAAATGATTCGAGAAGTCGAGAGACCAGCCTGAACATGCACAAATATGCACTCGAACTTGCCTACAAGATTTCATTTTTTTACAAAGAGACATAATATAGGTTCCGAATTCAACCTATTTCACTCTGGCATTATCCTTTAATCAAATTCAGTATCTTTGAAATCATCTTTCAATCAAAGTCAATCCCTTTGGAATTATCCTTCATCTGAATTCAATTTTGTCTCTTTTATCTTTTTTCCACACATATATTCAGTATATCCATTTCTTATCCAAGTTGGTCAAATCACTGTAAGCCAATGCCATCCCATCGCGAAAAGGAGTAACACATATGCCAATTGAGAAAATAGCTCAGAGGTTTGCAGTTTGCAGCAGAGATGGAAACAAATTCCATATCGGAAATCTGCAAACAAAGTTGTCGTCACCATGGGCACGCGGAAGTACTCAAGAGGCTTCATCGAGGGATTCCTGGGCAACACTGAGATTGACGAGCACGCTCACCTTGTCCGGCCGCAGCAGGCAGAGGTTCCATGACACAACAAAAACCTTCAATGCCTAGGCGCCTAAAACACGTCAGTCAGTCACCGCCGATCGGCTCGATCTCGCGCCTCGATCCAGATTCGGGGGACCAGTTACCACTGGGTGGAGGCGGAGGTCGTTGAGGAGCGCGACGAGGTCCAACGCAGCGGCAATCACGCGACGCCAGGTTCTCCATCTGGCTGAGAAGTGTACCGAAGCTCCATTAATTTGGTGGCACGGTGTGAACGTGCGGTGTTCATAGAGATGTGGTAATGGGAGGAAGGAAAGCGCGGCGACAATTGCCGTTGTTTGCAGAGATTTGTCTCCCGGACCTAGGCTATGGTGGCGGCGGAGATGGAGTACCGACGTGGGTGCGCTATTTTCCAGTAATAGGAAGTGATCGAGTTTGGTTTAGTTGGGCCTGGCCCATGTGCACGATCGAGAGGCGTAGGCAGACGAGCGATGGCCTAGCGAGCGACGTACCAACGTACGAAACGCACCATCACGAGAGTAGTAAAGATAAAGATAAAGATAAAGAAAAAGAAAAGATAAGAAGAGACAGGCCTGCATGCATCAAGAGTAGCTAACAAATCTAACAAACTTCACAAGATAAGGTTACATGCAACGTTACGGTTGGCAAAAACAAAAAAACGATTAGTGTGGTGGCATTTGATGTGTAATTATGTTGAAGTGTGACACCACCGCCACAGCAACCTTAATAGTAAAGATCTTGAAAAAGACTGTTAATAAATCTAGGAAGAATTGGTCTGATAAGTTGAATGATGCTTTATGGGCTTATAGAACTGCTTATAAAAATCATATGGGTATGTATCCTTATAAAATGGTTTATAGGAAAGCTTGTCACTTGCCTTTAGAATTAGAACACAAAGCTTATTGGGCAGTGAAAGAACTTAATAAAGATTTTAAACTTGATGGTAAGAAAAGAATGCTTGATTTGAATCATCTAAATTAATGAAGATGTGAAGCTTATGAAAATTCTCAACTCTTTAAAGAGAAAGTTAAACACTGGCATGATAAAAGAATCCTTAAAGGAGAGTTTCATGTTGGTGAGTAAGTTCTATTGTATCGGTCTCGTCTCAGATTTTTTGCAGGAAAATTACTCTCCGGATAGGAAGGACCTTATATTATTGAAGAAGTGTATCGTTTGGGTGCAATCAAAATTGCTTCCCTTAAAGATAACACTACACAAGTGGTAAATGGGAAAAGACTCGAACATTATATTTTGGGGGGATTCTATGATGAAGATGTTCATGTTATTCAAGTAATGACTCCGGAGAAGTTCATTAGAGGGGAGATTTCAGAATCTGCAGAGTCTGTTTTGGAATAGGTAACAGTTCTGTTAAGAAAAACTTCGAGGATTACCTTCCAAGTTATAAATTGTTGGCTTCCTCCGTGACTCATAGATTTATCTAGACACTGTTGTAATTTTTAATCTCGTGCTTCTTTTTATATAAAGTATAATAACCGTAGGGATTTTCCCTACGGTAAATGTTTAAAAAAATTATTGGTTTTTGGAAAATATGAAAAATACCGAGCCGAAGAGGAGTTGGAGATGGTGCCCGAGGGCACCACACCACCTAGGGGCACGGGCCCGCCCCTGGCCGCGCCAACCTATGGTGTGGGCGCCACGGAGCCCCTCTCCGACTCGTTTTCGACCCGTACTTTCCTTTCGCTACGTATGTTTATGATATTTAACCCCCCGGACCCCCCGAGGTTCGTATATCGTTTTCTCGTCGTGTTTCTATTTTGATCTATTTTTGTCAGGTTACATCTTCATATCTAGAGCCACGATTTCCTCTTCCGGACTTCCCAAAGACAGTTTCTCTGCGAACGTCGTCAACCCGTACATGAATGAGTTGAAGATGCATCCCAAAGAGTTGCTGCTCAAGGATGGGGAGGTGCAGATTGAAGATGTTTGGGGCCCTAAAGGAGAAGGAAGTCTGGAAGCTAGGATGGAAGAGCTGGAGCAAGAAGTCTTTAGGTACAATAAGATTGCGGAGCGTGAAGTTGACATCATCCACAAGATAAAGGCAGATGTAACATCCCAGTTTTTTGGGAAAGTTCAAAAATCAGTAAAAGCTAAAAAAAAATGTGTTGTTAATGCAAGCCACCAAATTCAAATAAATTTCAACCACAAAATAACTAATATGACTTTTCCAAGGTATTTGAAATTGCTAATCCGAATAAGGGTCTATTTTTAAACACTCAGAGTTGTTCTTAATAAATAGTTTTGCAAAATAAATTCACATTATCTAAAAGCAAGACCTATTCCATAGAATGATTCCAAATCAAAAATGGTTTTGAAAATGTTTATATGATATTTAAAACTAGAGGACCATAAACCTTAATGATATTTTGGCCTTCTTAAATGTTTTAAAAGCACAAAAATAAGTATGTGCATATGTTAATGTTTTATCAAGGTTTCAAATAATTCAAGAAAATTCAACAAGATTATACTAATGTGTTTTAAAATCAATATTATAACATATAGTATTTTACAAAATTTTGTTGAAGCCGAATTGGAACTATTGTTGAAATAGACATAAAAGCCTATTTGTAGTTAAAAATAATATTTGAAATTTTCCAATTTTAAAATGATTACAAATGTTGGCAAGCATGTCATGGTTTAATAAATATTTGTTTACAAAACTAATGCAATTGAATTTGTTCATTTGGAGCCTTTATTCAAAAGATATTAATGAAATAATCAAACCAAGAAAAGGAAAAGGAAAAAAAAAATATGGGCCAACCTATTCAGCCCATATGCAAATGCACGTGAACGTGTCTTGCAGAAAAAATATGAATCGCTGGCATCAGCGATGATGTCAGCTTGTTCAGTAAAAAAAAGATTACAAAAGAATAAAAGGCAAACACATGCACGCACGCAACATGATATGTACTAGCCAGGTCCGGGCGCGGCGCATCACCGCACCTTGTCTGCGATTCTTTTTTGTACTTGCTTCAAGTTTTGCTTTGTTTATTACTACCTCCGTTTCCTTAAAATAAGTCTTGTAAATTTTTGTCAAAGTCATGCAAAGTTTGACTGAGTTTTGAGAAAAAACTAACATCCGCAATACAAAAAGAAATATAGTAAGATACATCATGAAATATACTTTCCATGTTATACTTTTAGTTGTCTTTAGGAGTGGAGGTAGTACACAAGTGGTTCTGCTATGGTTGGCCGGGGAGTAGCAAAAACACGTCCTGACCTTCATGTGCGGTGGAGTGGTAGCAGCGAGTTGTTCATTGATTACATAACAGGCAGAGTATTTTATAGGATTGACATATTACAACAGGATGGCTGTGGCCTCGAATCTCACTACATTCTGAGGTATATGATGTTATAAAATAGAAAATGCATGGTATAACCCTAGAACTCGGCCAAAAGAACGTGTCGCCTTGGCACCATGCTGGCAGACGAACGCGTCCATGTTATCTTAGATAGGGAGTTTTTTGTGTTGATGTTGGCCCATAACACTTTTTCGTCAGCTTTGGCACAATAGTGGCGTCTTTGTGAGCCTAATCCGACAACATTGTCCATACATATGTATTTAACAGTGGCTTGCGAGCTTGCAACTATTTTACAACATAAACTAACCGGTATATATATATATATATAGGACAAATTTATGCTACTCTCGGGTGTAGCTACACCCACATGTGTTTAGTATGATGTATGTAGTATCTATCATACCGAAGAGTATGTACAGCTAGTATGCAGTATATACTACTATTTTGGCAGTATATATACTACTTTTTACGTAGTATGTGTGATTTTTCTACATACTCCTTTTATATGTATATATATATCGGTATTTTGAATACATAGTGCAAACTACATGTTAAATTTTATAATTTTCACGTAACTTGATTTGGAGTATCTTAGATATAGTATATGAACATAATCATACCGAAAAAGTATGACACATACCTCCGTAGGGCAGTATATGAGACGTGGGTGTAGTAGAAACCATTTTCCCTATATATATATATATATATATATATATATATATATATGCTTCTAGCACATTGCACAAGGGTTTCATTAGGTACTATTTTGCAATGCAAAATTAAACAGATGATACTATTTTATACAAATTATGAGGGTTTCCCTTCTCTCGGTTGAGCTAAGGAAAACCATGTTTAAAATTCCAAAAAGTTTTATCAAGTTTACATGTGTACGAATTTTCTGCGGCCCAGCCTTCACGATAAAACTTCTGAAGTGGAGGCCTCATGGAGTCATGAAGGGAAAATGTTGTCGATGTGTCATCGCCTCATCGGTGTTGCACTTACATGATCAGGGCAACTGAACACTTGAAAAAAAGATTTATATTGAAGGTTGAAAGGTTCCACTGCAGATGTAGTTGCTTTATTTTTTTAACTGCGGATGAAATTATAATTTAATTGTGTGATCATTTGAGTTACCATTCATATAATATATATTCACCGTTTTAGACAATAAGAAGACAACACAAGTGCTTTCCAATCTTTACATCTTACAAGATCATACACCAACACACATGTAAAAATAAGCATTCATGTCACGGTAAGGAGACTGAAACACCCGCAGTTAAGAAACAGGGAACATGCAGGAGCCATCCAATTTCTTCATCAGACACTAAAGAACGCAGAACCTGCAACAACACCAACATATGTTCCCATAAAAACCATGTGGTCCTACCAACTCTACAAGAATCGTACCATCAGTCATGATCTTGGAAGCAAACATGAGAGATATTTCAGTGGTGGTTGCATAGGTGACTAATAAGTGCTAAGAGAAATAAACATACACACATGCTTCAAAACCGAAGCAGGCGTGGTCTTCTAAAGATATTTAATTAAATACTTACGAAAATCCAGCTGAAGCACCGAGCATGTGTTGTGAAAACAAACTTGTCGCAAAATCTCTTTCGCTTTCTACATTAAGTGAACCTATTACACTTTGTGCAATCAAAATATTAAGATACTCAAAGATCAAATTCTAGTGGATAATGTGATAACACTGGACCATGCTACGAAGCGACGCGGCCTCAATTAAGCATGGGCCTCTACCTTATCGTAGTTGTGCACACCTTCATGCTCTACCTCTCGAGCAGAATCATGGACACTTGAATTATGTACAAACTACTATTAAAATCTATGATTATTTGAAAACAAATTAACACTGATATTCAAAGAAGAATGAATGTTTGCATATCTAAGTTTGGAAATTCGGAAGATATCTGAGCACATGTGACCCAGTTTTTACTTTAGAGCAAGATGTAGGTATCCGTAGAAATAATAATTGCTTTATTTCAAATGGTAATGACTGATTTTTTCTTAGGACACTCCAGATCAATAGCACAGATCATGAGGCAACCCAAGAACACTATATAGCAGTGACTCATATCGCTTCACCAACACCGCATTGTTCAGTCGCTTTCTCCCTTAACTAACTATGACCCCATTTATGTCAGAAACTTATCACATCCAGAATAGTATCCAAGTACTGTTCCCAACCCTTTAATGCACTGAAAAATAAAGGAAGGATAAGTAGTTACACGAAACATATTGTAACCCGATTTGTGATTACAGCAGTTTACTTGAGAATATGACCCCAGATAATAAGAACTAACAATACAGATCTCAAAATTATGAAACTTTTTTGGTTCGCATGAAATTTAACCGTTAAATAACGCAGTCAATTCAGACAGATGATCGATCACAAAAGTACCCAATGTAAGTTCTATTGTCACAGTGATTCAGTGCTATATCATGAAAATGCACCAGAAAAGACGTAAGAGCGTGTATTGGCAACATAAATGGCAAATGGTGAGATCAAACCTTGGTTCCTGATCATCATGTCCCAGAAGCATCAAGTTAACTCAACTGAAATAAACAGAATTTAGTGTGATGAGGTGTATGTTCTGAGCCCCACTAGGATGGATCTGTCCAACCCCTTCTATGAGTTCACCGGTGGTGAAGACCTAGCAAACCACAACTTCAGCTTTTGCATTTCAACACCTAGAGGGGCTGGATAGTGAATTAGATCTGGAAGGACAATAAAAATTCGCAAAACCAGACCAAATATTTAGATATTGGAAGAAGATGTGAAGAAGGAGCTGCAAATTACACCTTGCATCAATTATGTCGATAATCATTGTTGGATCTCGATTTTTTTCAACGGAAGGATCTATGTCAGCACCGTGACCAATCTGACAACACCTAATATAAGACACATACAGTGTTACATTCATATTAATAAACTAAGAAGTGAAATGAGAAGCAGAAGTGCATAAAAGGCCAAATAGCAAAGGATGCATAATTTAAGTAAATTATCAAGAAGTAATTGATGGGTAGTGCCTGGATTTACTGTCGCAAAATACCAAAGGATAAATCGGTTTTTTCTTGACCTTATGTGCTGTATAATACCTTGCTGAGACGTGGGCATTACATATCTTACTTGAAATGTGCCTTAAACTGCTACCTTGGTACATATGGGCCGGCAACTACACTTTTCGTGCATGTCTTATTTTTCGGAGCTCGACATGCCATATTTCCAATTGGGTTGCTGTTAGGAACCACACAATCTTGACAATTGCAACCCGGTAGTGTGCACTCCCTTTCACCCTAATTGAGATGAAGTGCAAGTTCATTATTCTGAAGGAGGCGGGAAAAATCAAATAGACATACTGCAATTATGAAATCTAGTTTGACATTACATCCATCAGCAAGAACCAACAAACAGTTACCCAAGAACATGTAAGAGGAAAACCAAAAATCGGTGGTAATAGAAAATAAAGGCCCGCAAAACCACCTCTATTTAATGGAATTGCGGCAGCCGATCATGGAAATCTATTTGCATCCACATATCTCCGACATGTTGGGGGCACCCCATTGCTGCAAAGATAAAACATTTAAGTGAGCACTTGTGCCAGCTCCTATCAAACTAAAAACACCACACTGAAGGCACTAAGAACTAAGGGTTTGCTTGGTAGTTCAGTTTTTCTCAGTGTTTTTGAGATACCATGGTTTCTGAAGATACCGTGGGCTGGGATGAAGCAATTCGAGGTGGTTCGTACCATTGAATACTATAGTGCTATATGGTATATCTAATAACATGATATTTTTGGAGCATCCATCAAGAGGCCTGATGGAGGGATGATAACCCGGTAGGCCAACGCCAAGGAGTAACTCGGCCCAAAGGACGCTGCGCAAGACCCGGCTTAAGATAAAGGAGCTTCTAGAAGGCCCAGGAACGTAGGCCTCGTAACCCGGATTGTGGGTTCCGATAAGGAAGCTTAGGGTTTGTAAGTAGTGTCCGGGTAGGATTCAGAGTGCGCCTTGGAGAGTAGGCCAGGGGGTCCGGATATTATATAAGCCGGCCCCTAGGGTTAGACAAAGAGAGATCCGAGAGTTCGAGCAACATTGCTAGGTATCGAGTATCCAGTGTAACACAAGAGTTGAGTTAATATATTCAGATCGTAGACTCGGCGACTTGATTGCCGGCTACCAGATCGCATATCATCATGTTTTTCCCCGAGCTAAACCCTCTCCCAACCACCAGAGTCGATTTGCCCCAAGATAAGTTACCCCCGGTAACGTCTGCCGTGATTATCCCATGACAATTGGCGCCCACCATGGGGCCTACGTCCAAAGGTGTTTACATCACGGGAGAAGCTCGAAAGAACATGGAGAACCTTGTCATCGGCGAGATCTACACCGACCCCGAAGGAGAGAAGATGGTGGACGATTCCGGCTGGGGGCCAGAATCGGATCTGCTTGAATCCGGATCTGTCGTGACAATCGGCCAGATCGACGTCTTCATCGGCATGGTACATACGTCCGGTTCAATCCCCGACGATTTTGGATTTGATTCTGTGTCAGGGGAAGCCACCTACGCTCAGTCAGATGGAGAAGAATCGGTCGGAACGGTAGATCCGACAGAAGAACCCACCACGAAGAGGGAACAGCCGGAGGAGCCGGCATGGACCCCGCGTGGCCGGGTCACAAGAGAAGATGATACCGAGTCTATCTTACATCTGCTGGAGGACCGGTACGAGGAAAATAGCAGCGAAGAGGAAGAGTACGAATCTGCGCCAAGCATTGTGCGCCAGGTTGCGGTTTACACGGCTCCTGCGACCAATCTTAATCAGGGGAACGTGACCACGGCCGCAGTCGGAGCAGCACAAGCATTGGCCCAACAGCAAGGTCCGGTTGACGGAAATCCGATTCTCACTCGGGTCGACGGAGAATCGGCATCAGCTACCAGTCATGCGGCGAATAGTGAGTTGCATGCAAACACTTTTGGATATCTGGCAACCCGGACGCCAGGGGCGGGTCCTTCAAACCCGCAACACCCGGCCCTATTCAACAACAACTCGATTCTAGATCCCACCGTTCTGGCCACGGTCATCACTCCGGAAAACGCGGCGGAACGTGTTAGAGATCTGGATGTAGCCCGCCGTGCATTGGAGCAACAGAGAAGGCAGGTAGAAGCAGAAAGGCAAGGGATGGCCACACGCCAACGTGAGCTGGATGCATTGGAAACCCGGCTCCGAGAAGAAACAACTAGTGTACGTCAAAGGCATCAAACCAGATTACCAGCAACGGGTGGAGTTATAAACCCGGCCACGCTATTCATCACGCCTCAGGATCAACCGATTCCCGCGGCGAACCAAGGAACCGTACAACAACCCGCAACTGGAGGAACAAAGCCGGTAAACACGCAGGCCGGGTTACCCATACTACAGACCGGAGTCACTGCCGGCAATACATTACCACCACCACCACCATCGCGATTTCGCACACCAGCAGGTCACTACAACAATCCCATGGATAATGTGTACGCAGCAACACTCGCATTGAATCAAATCCCCGTGAGAGGGTCACCCCACGCAGAGGAGACCCGGTGGGCGATAGATCTACTGCGCACTGCGGTGGCACAACAAGTTAATTACCCGGACCACAGAAGTGGAATGCATGGGACACCATATATCAGCCAGCAACGAGGCAACACCGGCAAAATCCAGACAAGTTCAGCGCGGCGGAGGGAAGAGAAGCAACAAATGCCGCCTCCTCCCCGCGCTCAGGCAGTACCAGCAGCATCAGCAGCGCAAGCTATCGTGGATAGTTCCAGAGCAAGGAGAGCTGCGGCCGGGTCTGTGGTGCATGGGCCGCCAGCAGTACCGCGTCCAGCCGCACCCCCCGCAGGATCGCATGTTTCCCGGGTGAGACCAGTCCCGACTAATCTCGCTGGGCCTAAGTGTTTATCGGACGACATCAGGGCTGAGCCTTACCCGGATAAGTTCAAGGAACCAGGAAAAGTGGTGAATTATGAGCCGACTATGGATCCAGAAACATGGTTGAGCAGCTATGAGATGGCTATGTCGATCCGCAATGCATCTGAAAATCTTCAAGCCAAGTTCATGTATTTAATGATGTCAGAAGGAGCAGCCAAGCTATGGTTCAGCAATTTACCGGAAGGATCTATCAAGTCATGGGAAGAGTTTAAAACTGCGTTTATCAAGCACTTCCATGGGACGTGTAAAAAGCTATTTACTATTGATGACCTAGAACGGTGTGTCCAAAAGAAGGGAGAATCGGCGCGCAGTTGGGTGCGCCGAGTCATGGAGATACTTCACTCATCTACGGATATTCGGCCCAAGGATGCGTTACAAGCAATGGCAAAGACGTGCAAGTACATACCTTTAGTGCAAAAGTTAACTCGCATGAAATCTAGTCGAAATGCTTCAGAGGTTACGATGGGAGAGCTAATGGATGCATGCAACAAACACGCCGCAACGGATACTACAGAAGAGGACGTCGATGACAAGAAAACAAAAGCAAACACAAGCAACAACGGAAGAACCGGCAATGGGTCAGCGCCGGGTAACAATGGAGGTAACAATGGGAATAATCAGAAAAAGCGCCCGTTTGAGGGAGGCTCCGAGTTTGTCGCTAGCACGGAAGCCGGGTCTTCGAGACCTAGAGCGGAAGGAAATTTCAATACTGGAAATCACAACGGAGGAAATTATCAAGGGCCACCAAGGTCGGGTAACAATTGGGATATCTTCAGAATGGCGTGCCCAAAGCACAGCAGGAACGGCAGGCCGGCTAACCACTCGTTGGAGCAGTGTGCTGACCTACAGAGATGGAAGAATGAGGAAGTAAACAGAGCTATGCGAGGTGCAAGTCGGGGAGGAGGACCGGGTCCGGGTGGAAACCCGGGCAACGGTCCACCCCCAGCCGGTAACCCGGCAGGCGGAAATCCGGGTGACAACCAAGGGGGAGCTGGAGGTTTCCAAGCTAACCCCAAGCAATTGGGACAATATCACGTGCATACCACAGGAACTTCTAACAAGGATAAAAAAGATACTGAAACAAGCGGTAAACTCGGTTTCCTCGGCTGTTCCGAGATACCTGAGATGGTCGGAGCAGGATGTAACATGGAGCAGAAGAGATCACCCGGAAAGGATAGAACACCCGGGAGTCTTAGCATTGGTGGTTGCGCCACAAGTTAATGGTTATGAGCTGAAAAAGATCCTAATGGACGGTGGAAGCAGCATCAATATCTTGTATTGGGAAACCTTTCTACGCATGGGTCTCAAGGAGTCTCAGCTACAGAAAAGTTCGACCGTTTTTCACGGGATTGTGCCGGGTCACTCAGCATGCCCCGAGGGAAAGATCACATTGGAGGTAGCTTTTGGAGAATCGAAGGATAATTACCGAGTCGAGTGGCTTACTTTCGAGGTGGTTAAGTTGCGCAGTCCTTATCACGCGCTATTCGGAAGGCCGGCTTATGCTAAGTTCATGGCCAGGCCGTGTTATGTGTATCTACAGCTAAAAATCCCGGGTCCTAAGCAGACTATCACCATACATGGGAGCCGGGATATAGCAGCTGAGTGCGACGAAGGAGATGCGGCAATGGCTGAGCAAGCTTGCACAAAAGAGGAACTCAAGTACTACCGGTCTCAAGTAGACCCGAATGACAGAACAACGTTAAAAAGGCCAAATACTGAAGATGAGAGAGCAAAGTTCAAGGCAGCACAGGACACAAAGATGGTAGCTTTCGTCGAGGGTGATCCCTCTAAGCAATTTGCTATAGGATCTAACTTGGACAGCGAGCAGGAGAAAGCACTTGTGGAGTTCATTCGTTCAAATCAGGATGTGTTCGCCTGGACGCCTAGCGATATGTCGGGTATCCCCACAGAGTTGGCAGAGCACAATTTGCACGTCGACCCCAAGTCCAGGCCAGTGAAGCAGGGCTTGAGAAAGATGAATGAGGAAAGAAGGAAAGCTATAGGAGAAGAAATTGCACGGCTGCTTACAGCCGGCTTTATCATGGAAGTATTTCACCCGGACTGGTTAGCAAATCCGATTCTCGTGATGAAAAAGACCAATGAGTGGAGGATGTGCATTGATTACACGAGTATCAACAAGCATTGCCCAAAGGATCCGTTTGCACTACCAAGGATAGATCAGATCATAGACGCAGTAGCTGGAAGTGACCTATTATGTTTCCTGGACGCATATTCCGGGTATCATCAGATCAAGATGAAGAAGGAAGATTGGGAGAAAACATCGTTCATAACCCCTTTTGGGGCCTTTTGTTACAAGACCATGACATTTGGATTGAAGAACGCTGGCGCAACCTATCAACGGTGCATTCAGAAGTGCTTTGAGGACCAAATTGGACGCAACGTCCACGCGTATGTAGATGATGTGGTGATCAAGACCAGAAAGGCGGAGACATTTATTGATGATCTAAAGGAAACATTCAAGAACTTGAGAAGGTATCAGATGAAACTCAACCTGACAAAGTGTGTTTTTAGAGTCCCAGCCGGGAAATTACTCGGCTTTATCGTTTCTGAGAGAGGAATTGAGGCAAATCCGGATAAAATCAAAGCTATCCAGAGTTTGAAAAAGTCGGAAAATTTGAAGCATGTTCAGAAACTCACAGGGTGCGTAGCAGCCCTGAGCCGGTTTATATCCAGACTCGGAGAGAAAGCAATACCCTTGTACCGGCTCTTGAAGAAATCTGACAAATTCGTATGGGACCAAGAGGCGTTCGAGGCACTAAAGAAGCAATTATCTGAGGCACCAGTCCTAGTAGCCCCGGGTCCTAAAGAGCCCATGCTATTGTACGTTGCAGCCGGGCCTCGGGCGGTTAGCGCAGTGGTTGTAGTCGAGCGTAAAGAGGATGGAAAAGAATACCCGGTCCAGAGGCTGGTTTATTACGTCAGTGAGGTGTTATCAGAAGCAAAGCAGCGCTATCCACATTGGCAAAAGCTGGTTTTCGGGGTTTTCATGGCCAGCCGGAAATTCAAGCCATATTTTCAGGAACACCCCATAACAGTGGTGAGTTCTATACAAATGTCGGATATCATCAGAAACTCGGATGCAACAGGCAGAATAGCAAAGTGGGCGATCGAGATGGGCGATTATCATATCAATTACGAGCCAAGGTCAGCAATCAAATCTCAAGCTCTAGTCAATTTTATTAATGATTGGACGCACACAGGCATGCCCACCATGGCTCCAAACTCCGAGTCTTGGATCATGCACTTTGATGGTTCCAAGCAATATGAGGGGTCAGGAGCTGGAGTGGTGCTAACATCACCCAAAGGAGACAAGTTGAGTTACGTACTGCAGATTCACTTTGATTGTTCCAAAACCGTCGCCGAGTATGAGGCCTTATTACATGGTTTAAAGGTAGCCAAGGAGATGAACATTAAGAGGATACGATGTTTTGGAGATTCGGACCTTGTGGTACAACAGGTCTCAGGAACTTGGGATAGAAAAGATGCAACTATGGCAGCATATCACAGAGAAGTGGATAGAGTTGCCGGGTGTTTTTCCGGGTATGAGGTGGAGCACATAGACAGAAGAAAAAATGAGGCAGCAGATGCACTCGCCAGACTCGGCTCGCGCAGAGAGCCGGTTCCACCCAACGTTTTCCTGGATGAACTATGGAGACCATCAGTTAAAACCGAGTCTGAGGAAGAACTGGCAAATCAAGACCCGGATTTGGAGCTCGTGGCCACAGTACGTGCTGTTCCCGAGTGGACAGAGCCGTTCCTGGCCTACCTATCACGGGGCGAGTTACCACAGCAGGAGGTGTTAGCAAGACAAATTCTGAGGCGAGCAAAAGGATATTCTATTATCAATGGGGAGTTATACAAAAGAAGTGCAGCGGGAGTCTTTTTTGCGCTGTGTAGCACCAGAAGAAGGCCGACAGATCCTCAAGGAAATCCATGAAGGTGATTGTGGGCATCATGCATCCACAAGATCCCTTGTGGCCAAAGCTTATCGACATGGTTTTTTCTGGCTCACGGCCCTAGCAGACGCGGAGCGCTTGGTGGCAAGGTGTGATGGCTGTCAAAGGTACGCTCGCCAAACCCATGTGCCGGCTATGGAATTACGGACTATCCCGTTAACCTGGCCGTTTGCTGTTTGGGGTATGGACATGGTTGGCCCCTTCCACATGTCACCTTGCAAAAAGACACACCTCTTAGTGGCTATTGATAAGTTTACAAAATGGGTTGAGGTCATGCCAGTTACCAATTGTGAAGCAATTACAGCAGTTAAGTTCCTGAAAAGGATTATCTACCGGTTCGGATATCCCCACAGCATAATTACCGACAATGGAACCAACATGTCCCTTGGCGAGATGGAAAAAATTTGTGGTAACAACGGAATCCGGCTTGACGTAGCTTCAGTGGCCCATCCACAGGCTAATGGACAAGTGGAGAGGGCAAATCAAGAGTTGCTTCATGGATTAAAGCCACGATTGCGAGTTCCGTGTATCAGAGCTGCTGGTGCATGGGTTGAAGAATTACCTGCAGTGGTTTGGGGTATCAACACAACACCCAACAGATCTACTCAGATGACACCGTTCTTCATGGTTTATGGTGCAGAGGCGGTGTTGCCGAGTGATATCATCCATGACTCGCCTCGAGTGTCGGCTTATGTCGAGACAGAGAACGAGAAGACCCGGCAAGATGCCGTGGATATGCTAGAAGAAGAAAGGGAACAAGCATTGGAAAGATCAGCTATATATCAGCAGGATCTGCGGAGATATCATAGCCGGCGCGTGAAAACCCGGGTCTTCCAGGAAGGAGACCTGGTTCTGCGCTTGGTACAGTCAAAGGAAGGAAAACACAAGTTATTACCGCCATGGGAAGGACCATTCATCATAAGCCGGAATCTGCACAATGGATCATATTACTTGATAGATGCAAGGGAAGAGTCGGCAACGGTTAATGACACCGCTCATACCACTTCATCTATGCAAGAGAGAGAAAGACCATGGAACGTAGCCCAGCTGCGTCCCTACTATACCTAGTATAGACTAGACTCACAAGTGGAATTACACGATGTAACAGGCAGCAGGTTTCAGACGCACTCTTTTCCTATCCAGGGTACCTAAGGGGACTGGAGGGTTTTTAATGAGGCGGCCTGCTGACCTAACTTTCTCATATCAATAAAGAGATGGTTAAGCAATATATCTTTTTTACATGTTTTATCAAGTTTTTTATTTTTTCTGTTATGTTTTTTACTTTTCTTCCAGGTAAGTATTATTTATTGTTCTTAGTACATTAGCTTCTTTAGTATGTTGCATATATTTAGGTCTTGGGGGCTGATTGCTTGAATAGCACAGTTACAAACTCAAAGACCCGGCCACGATGCCTATGAATTATAAGGGCCGATTACTCGCAAATGAGTACGGCTGCAATCTTATAACCGGACAAAGGAGCCAAACTTTCTTGACTTTTCTTACTTAAGCTCGATGTGACTCGCACTAAAGTGGCATGCTTTGCTCGCTTACGATTACAATCAGCCATGAAGCCCAATGGGACTTGCCTGACACTGTTTTCGTATAGATGTAACAACATGATATCCACGCGAAAGCCGGCTTACAGTACAAGATAGTCAAAAGGGTCATCTAAACCACAAGTTATGCAGAGTACATGGTTGAAAGCCAGAAACTCAAAGTTTATTAAGCATAACTTCAAAACCTATGAGAAATGGCTCTCGGTTTTGGGCTTAGCAGAAACAACTTGTTCTTCCTTGAAAAACCTCACACCCTAGACTCGGAATTTCGGGCCTTGGGGACTGGGGATTTTGAAAAAAGTGGCAAGTTGCTTAGCTACTAAGCTCAAAAAACCCAAACATCCGAGTCTTGGAGACTTGGGGACTTAGAGAAAAGTCCACCTGTCAAAACCCACGAGACTCGGAAACCGAGTCTCACAAAAGGAACCATAAAGAAAGTCGGATATCAAGAACAAATGGGCTCATAAGCAGATAAATATTAAGATCATCCAAAGGCCAGAAAGGCCACGAAAGCTATTAAAGTTTCAAAAGCGTATTACACTTCGCAACGGTAGTATCAAAGGTGCACAGGTGCACCATCCAAAATAAATGTTCAAAAGGCCCATAGGCCCGATAAATGTGCCTAAGACGGTTGCCGATAAAAAAAATTCACTCAGCATCTCAGGCCGAGTCATCAATCTTCCCCTTGCCCTTGGCAGCCGGGTCTTGCTCCTCGCCTTGGTCCTTGGCATCCTTGGCAGCGGCAGCACCCGGATCAGCAGTAGTGCCGGCCCGCGAGGGAGGAGGGACAACTGGCGTGGAGGTAGTGGGCGCAGAGTCGGCCTCAGCCTTCTTCTTAGCGGCCTCCTCTCTTGCCTGGGCAGCCTCTGCCTTCCATCGGGCCAGCATGTCGTACGGCTTGGGAATATCCGACTTAATCACCTTATCATCATCATCATACGCAGGAGTAATTGAATTGATATCCAAGCCTTCAGCAATCACACTGGCCGGGTGACGAACTTCCTTCTGGATGGCCTTGAAATTCTTGACTGAGAACTTGGACCCATCATGGTTATATTCTGGAAACCCGCCCACAAGCTTGGCCGGCTCGAGCTTAGGAAAATAAGCTTTGGCCAGTGCAAGCCCCCGGGTTACTCCAACCCGGCAGGACGAGCGCTTCCAGTGCCCAATCCACTCAGGAATAGTGGAGCAGGCGTCCAGCAGCTTCTTCAGATTGTCGTGCCCAACACCCGGCCATTGCAGTTCCTGAAGGATCCATTTGGTTCTGGCACAGAGCTGCCGGATAGTGTTCTTGATGGTTTTCAACTTGGCAACGTCATCTTCGTCCGGGATTACTTCATCCGGACCTGCAGAAAGTAGGAAAAGACAACGAGTAAGGAAATCCGACTATCTATCAGAACGAGAATCCGGGTCATAATTGTCGAGTTAAGAATCGTACCAGTCAAAGCACGATACGTATCACCAATTTGAACAGAAAGCTTTGTCAGCTCATCTTCTGCTGCATGAGCCCTCCTCCTATACTTCCTCGTGATCTTGCCGCTCCTCCTAGCTTCAGCTTCAGCCGCCTCACGCAGAGCTGCCTCCTTCTCAATGAGCTTGGTGGCCTTTGCCAATTTTTTCTCGGATTGGGCCACGAAAGCCTGAGTGGAGACACAAGGAAGGATTAGTCGGATATACTACGAAGTTCCAAGTAAATTATAAATAAATCCACCCGGAACTTGGGGACTAGATAAGGATACAGACAATATTGTTGGGATTTACCTCATGTTTGGCTATCAAAGCTTCCAGGATATTTTCTTCATCGGCCCTCAAGGTGTGCAGGGCATCAAGCATCTGGGAGAACGTCATGTCCTCGGGTCTGACACCAGAAGAGCCGGCAGATTGATCGCCTGGCAGGTGGACTTTCCCCGACTTTGGGGTTGAGACCCGGACTGTCTGGGCGTCCGGGTTTGGAGAACCCGTCCTTGTGTCCAGGATCTCAACCTCCTCGTCCTCAGCCTCTTCAGATGGCTTCGGAGACCCGGCTTCCTGGTGAGCTGGGTCACCCAAGGGGCCTTGTTCCTGGTTGCCTTCAACGTCATCGCCAGTAGCGGCGTCCATATTATCAGTCGGCCCCTCGGTCTCCCGGTTATCTGTCTCCATGTTCTCCGGGTCACTAAGTGTGACTTGGGCGCTGAGGAAAAAAGAGAGAAATAGTTAGCGACAGTGGATGAAAATTATCAAGTATACGAGGATATCATATAGCAAAGACTCACCCGGTGTTCACAGCGTAATTTGGCGGGAGCTCGCTGCTGGAAGCAGATGAAGCTGTCACAGGAACTGACAGCGGAACCCGGAACTGCCCAGCCCGTGGATGGTTGGGGGAGGGGTGACGCTGAGGAAAGTTGGAAGGGTGAGGTAGAGGAGTACCGGCACGGTGGACTGGAGAGGTGGAGATACCCGGGTTGAGGGGATCATCACCCGGGGAACTCCGGGTCACCCTACGCTTGGCCGGAAGAGGATCCTTCAAGTGTGATGAGTTGGATAATTGTTGGTTAAGTTTACACATGTTATCAAAGGAATAGGGTTCGTAGGACATAAAGGAGAAGGGAACCTTGGATACCACCCCTCTGGTCTTCCTCTTGGCCCCGACCGTTACTTCTCGTTCGGATTCGCTTTTATCGGACTCGGTGGCCTCCGGGTCCTCCTCGTCCTTGTCATCTCTGTCTCCAACCCTGTAAGTCGAGTATGCACAGTCGGAGAAAGTTAGACGTGTGAGCAAAATGATGCAAGTGAAGCTGACAAAAGACCCGGATGAATACCTTCGTCATTATCAGCCGGTTCCTCGTCTTCTTCCGGGTCTCCGGAAGAGGGGGAGGTCTCAATATTCCAAAAGATGTTGTCGGCCTGAGATAGAAGCATAAAAATGAGGATTAGTGGCGTATCAAGTCAAAGTACGAGGATAAGTGTATAAGTATCGGATTTTACCGCTGGAGTCGGGTTATCCCGGGTAAACGGCGCTAACCCGGCGATGTTCTTGATCACCTCCAGCTTTTCCGTCAAGAAACTCTTGATGGTCTTGTTGGTGTTGCCAGCTGGATAATTCTTAGAGGAGTATCGGAGCGCGTCCGTGACGTGCCCCGAGTAATCGCACATCAGCTTGGTGCGGATGGAGTTGGACTGGATCCGGAAGTCCACCCATGTCTTAACTAGATTGAGCCCAAGGAGACCTTGGGCCGAGAGAACAGCTATCTTAGCCAAGAAAGGTTGAATGGATTCCCTGTCCGACTCAGGGGCAAAGGCGTTGAAAGATTCGGAGGTATCAAGGAGACCCTCCGAGTAACCCGGCAATTTCCTTTCGCCGGGTGGGGAGGTGCCTCGGCAGTAGAAGAAGGAGAGTTGCCAATGCTTAACGTGAGAGTTCAAGTTAAGGGTCGGCATTGGCGAGTTCTTGCGGCGCTGGATGGAAACCCCGCCGCAAGCAAGAAGTGCCCCGTCACCGCTTTCGCGGCACGGTTTGCATTGAAAGAGTTCAATAAAAAGAGCCAAATTTGGCGGAATGCACAAATATGACTCGGAAAGGACGATAAAATGGGTTATGTTCAACATAGAGTTAGGCCCTATGTCGAACACCCGGAGGCCGTAATGTCTCAAGACTTCACGAAAGAAAGGGTGACCCGGAGGGCGGAACCCCCGGGTCACGTGCTCGACAAAGCAGATTACCTCGTCGGCAGCAGGCGTGGGCCGGGTCTCATCACCCGGCACCCTCCAGTGGATGTCTTCCTGAGGGAGAAGGATCCCTAACTCGGCCAGCTCCTCTAGCTTGGCCTTGGTGACGGTGGATCGCGCCCAGTTGGCGGATATTGATTGGGTTGTCCTTGCTTTAGCCGGCTGCTTCCCTTGCTTCTTGGGAGCCATGGGTTCAGACTGCAGAACACAAGACAAAAAGGTATGAGACGTAAGATTCGGAAATCGTGAGTTATCCGAATATAACACAAACAAGTATCAGTAAGAGGCATGAGGACTATGAGTTGTCCGAGTATCATTGGACGGAGCAAAAGTTACAGATTATCCGAGTATCGAGTATCAGTACAGAAACTATGGGGTACTTACGTATTGGTAAGAATTTGTGGAAGTAGGTTGATTGCCCATAAATCTAGTGCAGATAAAAGAACCGGAAGAAGTGGATCTGCCGGGTATCAATGACAGCCGCGGAAAATTTGGGCGAAATAGATCTAGATTGAAAAATTTGCGGACGATTCTGCGGAGAAATTGATGATTAACGGCGATAGGGGAGTGATGTATGACCATCTATCAAGCTATTTGGACAAACTAGCATGTGTCTATGTGACTTAATCCGGCGCGGGGCAAGAAATAGCCCGCGGTTGACCTAGATCCAATCTAGGTCAAATCGAGAAATTGCAAAGTTAATTCAATGGGAGCAAGAAGCTTACCGGAGAAGATTGGAGTAGAGCACGACGGCGGCAGATGGCGCAATCCAAATGCCCCTTTGCGATTCCCGGCGGGCATGATGAGGGCGCGGCGGCGGAGTTTTGCGGCGGCGCGGGGCGAGCGGTGGATGAACGCAGCCGGCGGCGGCTCTGCTCCGGTGGCGCGCTCGAGGTCTCCGTGGCGGTGATGAGCGAGCACGGGTGAGAGAGGACGCCGGCGGGGACGAAGGAGAATAAGGAATGAACCGTTGGGGTGGATTACCCCCTAGGTACCTATTTATAAGGTACGGGTGGGTAAACCTAGGCCAACGGGCGGGAACCAAAATTTTCGGGATAAGGGATACCTGTCCGAAATTTTGGGGATATGCGTTAAGTACCCGAGAGCAATATCCGGACAAGATAAGAAGGAAATCTTTCCACGATATCAGGATCAATTATCAAGTGAAGTAAGCCGGATCTTTGACATTCTTACCAGGTCGTTGACCCGGAAAAAGTAAAGATGGACTTAGAGAGAGCCGGGTTATTATATGGCCACCATGGAGTTAGGCCTAGCTATTTATCGAAGCAACCTAACCCGGCCTCTATGGACTTGTATGTTTGTTATTTTTGCAGGGAATAGCATGCGCTTTAAGAGGGGTCTCATGAAGCCCAAGCTATTCTGGGGACTACTGATGGAGGGATGATAACCCGGTAGGCCAACGCCAAGGAGTAACTCGGCCCAAAGGACGCTGCGCAAGACCCGGCTTAAGATAAAGGAGCTTCTAGAAGGCCCAGGAACGTAGGCCTCGTAACCTGGATTGTGGGTTCCGATAAGGAAGCTTAGGGTTTGTAAGTAGTGTCCGGGTAGGATTCAGAGTGCGCCTTAGAGAGTAGGCCAGGGGGTCCGGATATTATATAAGCCGGCCCCTAGGGTTAGACAAAGAGAGATCCGAGAGTTCGAGCAACATTGCTAGGTATCGAGTAACCAGTGTAACACAAGAGTTGAGTTAATATATTCAGATCGTAGACTCGGCGACTTGATTGCCGGCTACCAGATCGCATATCATCATGTTTTTCCCCGAGCTAAACCCTCTCCCAAACACCAGAGTCGATTTGCCCCAAGATAAGTTACCCCCGGTAACGTCTGCCGTGATTATCCCACGACAAGGCCGGATCCTCATTTTTCATAAACCAAGAAACAAAATTGCCATTTGTATGAACTATGCATTTACTGGAAGGCATAAGAACACAGTAGTACTGTAAAAAAAATTTAAACTTTGCTCCAATAGAGTATGATCAGAATGAAGATCCGATAACAAAACAGGTATAATGAAAATATTTAAGTTGGACTTTTCCGTCTGAATTTGACTGAAAAGAAGCATCGTATCTAAATAAATAAAGTCAAAAGTAAACAAATATATTATTTAATTTGGATTAGTCACAACATTTTTTATTTTCCATGCTAGCTCAAATAAATATATCATGTCTATTGATAAAATTAGTAAATAGGATGCATATACACTATCAAACACCAGGAGTACATGTTTTTTTTCTTGTCAACTTTAACCATTTAAACATATAAATTTAAGTTATTAACCAAAAACGTCAAGCTGGCACCTGCTACTAAAATAAGAAATAACAGGGCTTTGGTAAAAATTAGTAAAGCCTGAAAAAGACCAACACGATATAGCAGGCTCATTCCATGCTGCATGGGAAACAAACAATCTTATAACATATTGTTGATCAATGAGGTAATGGTCGCATTTTATTGTGGCAACAATTCATATGAATCTCATAGGAGAATCCTTTTATTTGACTGCCTTAGATCGTTGCACTACTTTATGACAGTGAACTAAACCATAACTACAACCTCCCCAGACCTGACCGCCAGAGTCGAAGGAGACCGAAGCAGAACCAGCACTTCCCAAGGCTGAGACAATGAAACAAATTTGCATATAGTGAAAGAAATACCCAAATGCCATATACCAGGGTAAAAAAAAACTACCCAGACCAACCTGTAGCATACCCTTATGTTGCATGGATCAAGAGAAATGGCAAGGCCATCGACGACAACAACCCTCCTACCTCAGATTCCCTTTTCTACTCAGGAGCAGCCTCCTTCTACTCAGGAGCAGCCTGCGTACTCGACCCAGCATCAAAGTCATCACACCTGACCTAGACCGTATCAGCAACCACACCTTGAGACCCCAATCAGAAGCGGCTTGCTAGGCAGAGGGGAAGAGTGTGAGCAATAGCCTCTGAAATCCCAAGGTACCAATTCTAATCCTTCCCAACTGTTTTCTTGTTTTCTTTGGTACGTGCAGAGATGACCTTGGCCACCTCTCAGGTTTATGTTCCCAAACCATGAAATCACACAGGTTACTAATATTTCAGCTGATTCTGTTACCGTTTCATTGACCTTCTCTGAATTTAATGTCGAAAAGAATGTTGTCAGCACACTTTGGTTTCAAAACCAACAAATATTGTAAGGCGCATACAGTGGCTTACTAAACACATGAATTTTTAAGCATCCGAGATATACCATAATATATGCATATGCTGCCATCTACAAAGTCGGAAGGGAAGGCGGCCAAGTGGAGAGGAAGGCGCGCGCGGAAGCGACATGCACCTGAGAAGGAGAGGACGGCCCAGTCGCAGTGGTACTAAGAATTCATTGTTGGATCGCAGAGAAACGGCGACCATCACAAGTAGCAATTCCGGCTGCGACTCCTTGGCAGCGTCCACCACCAACCCTCGCCACCCCTCGCCGTCATAGAGAACTCGAAAGACAGGGGAGACAACGGCCCTAGAAGAAAGCCGCGTGAGGCGAGGGTGAAAGCGTAAACACCAGACCACCGCCCGCGCTAATGGCAGGACCACCACGACCCGCGGCAGGAACTCCGGCGCCTGCATGTTGACGACTGCTAGATCCGCTCCTCTGCAGCCTCCCAGGTCACTGTGGCACCTCCATCGCTGCATCCTTGGGTCGCATCGAGAATAACGACGTTGGCCAGACCTCTTGGGTCCCATGGACAACAACGAAGCCGGCTGGACACGGCCGCTGCGCTCCTAGAGTTTCCACGGCTTATCCGTGACCGTGAGGATGACCTGCATATGCAGCGTGGACATTGCTAGAGACGGCACGCCGAGCTCTGGCTGGAGCGCCGGCGGCGGGCCGACCGTCTTCGGCCGCAAAGGCCATAGGGCAGGGGAGTACTCGGGGTGTCGGCCCGTGCAGAAAAAGGATGGCAAGGAGGAGCGGCTGCGTCGATTAGGAGAAATAGGATATCTGGTCGCTGCCGTCGTTCCGTGTACAACACACATATCGGGAAGAGAGCCGGCGACCACGGAAGATATCGGGCATGGTAGACCAGGGAAAGGAGGAAACCGGGGCAGGGAATAGCTGGCTCGGGGAAGGGGGCTGCGGGGCTGGGTAGGAGGAGGCCAGTGAGGCACGCCGAGGGCGACCCATCTACTTCTCCCCGTCGGCACAGAAAAGGGGATAGAAGGTCGGGACTCTTCGAGAGACATGCACATCGAGAGGATAGTCAAAGTGGTGTTGCATCCATCGGCCTGGCTGGCCCACCACGACTGGATCGACTAGGGGAGCAAAACGAACGCAGGCAAAGGAATAGAAGTAATGACACGTGTCGACGAACCAAAGCCGGTCATGACCATACGAATTTTGTGGAAATTTAGATAAGACGTGGTTTATGATAGTACTTATGCATGCGATGCATGCACGGGCTCGGCTGGGCCGGCCGGCCTTTTTCACGTACACGCGTGTTGCGAGTACCCCATCCGTGCTACTCCCTCCGGTCCGATTTAAGTGTCGCTGCTAATCACATACAATCTATAGTTGTGCTCACCACACATTTTGCGCACTGGAGGGAGTATTTTATTTAGTCCCACATCGCCTATTTACAAACACTACACCCCACCTCCCGCCTATATAATGAGACCAATAGTCTAGGTAAAATCACAAAAATAAATTCAGGTTGAACCATTTATTTTGGTTTGACTAGAATAAAATAATTATTTTTTTGGTGGGATTTCTTATCTTCTTTTCCTGCGGCGCTTCTCACACGACGAAGATACCACGTGAACTATCTTTTGTACGTATATTTGTAGAATGCATGTTTTAGTATATTTGCGGCCGCGAATTTAGTTTCCGTAGTATTACACTTACTTTCTTAGTTTATTTTATTTTAACTTTAGGCTAGCGTAATATTTTGACGTACGTACACTGCGCAACGTAAACTAGACAAAGACACGTTATAGCCGTAGCCACACAATTTTGATCCTATGACCACAAATAGATCACCTAATCTATTTTTACGAGCCAATCACGTCATGCCTTATAGTCTACCTATTTTTTTGGAACAACGCCACGTAGAAATTTCGTCGGCTAGTTTTACCTAAAAAACCCTACAACTTAGGATAGTCATAATTTTTGAACCGTAAGGCTAAATTTAGCAAATTTGGACTTTTCGGAAAGCCCTTAACCTGTAGAATCATTTAGCATTGTTTAATTTCGAATTTAACTATTTAAATTTTATCTAAATCCAAATACCCATTTGAGTAATTTTGACCTAGTTTAAACTGAGTAAATAATCTTAATACGATTCCTTCTACAATAATGTTCCATTTAGTAATCTTGGACCAGCGAGACCAATACCTAAACCATATGGACCCTAGTGAACCTATTCTATGTAATCTTGGCGTACAACACTACTTAGTGTTTAATACCAATTGAATATGATATGCTACTTGTTAATAGCTAATAGCCAATTGTGGTGTGATCATTTGTGTCATGACAAAAAATAAATATATGTTAACCACCTAATGTAATAGCAAGTGAACCTGTAATTCATATAGAAAAACCTTTTATTTATTTATAAGTTATGTTGTAACTTTACTATAACCCTAGTACATAAAACCTTTGTGTGAATCATGTTGATCATGGTTTGCTCTAAAACCTTTAGAACAAAACCTTGCATAATCATTGTGATCAGAGACCAACCGTTTGGACCCTTGGAACTTCCTTGACAAATAGGAACCACTCAAGTTTGAATCCTTCAAGCCCAAACCTTGTCCATAAAAGACTACCCATCAACCTAATTATCATAACTAGAAGATTCCCCGCGCGTTGCAGCGGGAATATTGAGAAAAAAATGTCATTGAAATAACGTGAAAATTAATAGTAACCGCATTGTACATACTATGCTAAACCAATCGGAGACAAAACAATCAAGTAAAGTGAACAACCAAAATGATCAGACTATTATGCACTATGGTAAACCAGGAAAGCATTTAAACCATCGGGCAATGAAAATAACTCTCTTTCTAGAAGAACCAAGGTAGAACTAAGGAAATCCAGATTGTAGCCCCGTGTGGGTGGCCAAATATCCGTTGCTACCGTCTTAGTGTCACCTCTGAAATAAAGTTATTGGCAATATTGAGCATTGAAAAACATTTAGTTAAGTAGCTGGCATTTGTTTTTTGAAGAATCCTTTAAAAGAATTTCAGAACTAACCAAGTGCACGGTAAACTACATGGAAATTTATAAGTAGAATCATATGATTTATGTGCTTAGCATTTGTTCATGTGATGAAATATTTCATGTAGCAAATTCTACTGAAAGGTTACCTGAAAAGCTTAAAATGATACTCACTCGACCGAGACAGAAAGTTTAGCATACACGCGTAGACCATGTGAATGACTGCATATTATTCCCATATAAAGAACACATTCCTTGAAGCTTTTAGTTGTTACAATGGTTTCCCCTTGGTGAAAATCTGGATGAATCGTACAAAAAATCAAACCTACAAAGAGGAAATAATAGACCTGTCCATGCTAACTTCCGGTTGCATGCAAAAACGATCCACGTGATGGTTTCTTGTAAAACATACACCTGAAACCTGCGTGCAAAAACTGAACGACAATAAGAAGTTTGCAATTATTATTATTATTATTATTTTATTTTATTATTTTTTGTGGGTAAGAAGTTTGCAAAACTGAATGGCAATAGTTGGTCGCCTGCTGTAGTGAGGTTAGAATTGCTCGAGCAGTTTTCGCAGCCTACTTGTTGAATGTACAAAGTGAAGCTAACAATGGCAAAATAGCATATGTATGATCCTTCAAACCGAAATAATAAAGAACCTCTCTAAGTAGAAAATTACAGATTTGGTTAGCGCTCCTATGCCGGCACTGGTCCTCGTTGCATCTAAGAACGCCATCTGCATTTGTGATCTGCTGTTAGCTTTTGCAACTGCGTGGTCAGAAGAAAGGAACTATAAAATCCACCACGCCCTGCCAGCTGAGAAATCTGAGGAAAGAGGTACCTAGCTTTCCATGCTGGCTTATTCAATGTAGTTAGATCTGATATCAACATGAATATACAACATCGAACCAAAAAATATTTTTTTGTGTTTGTACAGAATTGTGATGGTTCGTATTGAAATAAGATAACGATAGTACCACAACATGGAAAGGGAGATAGACAAATTGCAGACCTGAAAAGGATTAATATAACCGAATATAAGAAAGAAATTAGGGAGTTAAAAATAACCTTCCATCATGGAGAACAGGGAGTGATCTGGAGGTAAGTCCCTAACGTAGAATATTATAGATTTGGGGTGAACAACTGAGATTTAGTTAAATCGTTGAATTTATATTGGCATGTGTAAACACCTAATTATAGACGCGGTAAGGGGATATGCAAAATAACTTGGTTCGAGGAAGGCACCTGACACTGGGAGACACCTGGTTCGAGAGGAGCAACGTTGGCCAAGCAACACCACAGCGGGCAGGCCCACGGTGGACCGGCGCTGCTGGAACGACAACTTGAGGGGATGAGAATTCAACAATCATAGAAGTGCGTGAGAAATTCATGGATTCAAAAGTTGTACGTACTGCCGACGATTCTAGCAAGGTGAGCGTGTAGTCGAAAGGGTTGGGGAATGGGGATGCGGAGCACGGATTTTCAACATAAAAGAAACTACGCGCACTTCTGGTATGCGTCGATCAGTTTCTGGTGAAGCTATTTATCCTGGGAATCATGGGGGAAGAGGAAGAGAGATCGTCGTGGCTCAGTCTATTTTAAAGTAAATGACGATAAATACTGGGCAGTGCAGAGCGGTTTTGGATCATTTGCGGTGAGGAGGATATAAGACGCAGGGAGCAGATTTATGGCCATGAAATCCTGGGGCGCCGGGCTTGGAGCAGGTAATCACTATTAAGGAAGGCACGAACACATTTATTTGACGGGAGGAAAGGTGAGCGACTGAAGCTTCTCGGTAAGCCCATATAAAAGGCTTCTCCTCAGGCCCAAATAGTGACGCCCAGGCAGGCCCAAATAGTGACGCCCAGGCCAGGTACGGGAGTCGTGACAACATAGCGAATGCAGGTCGCTAGAAAAACGTAGCGCATGAAGCGACACAGCACGTTGGAACTTAAAAGATGACGTGGAGGCAGGAGAAGGCTGGAAAATCAGCCAGTGGGGTGTCCCTATTTAGATATAGAAGATTCTCTTTGCATATTGAATTATGTGAAAAGCACTGACCTATCAATAAATAACCTAAAGCAATCTTACTTTAAACACACTTTTATGTTTGTTTGCCTTTGTTTGCATTGTGTTTGTGATTTGCTTGTTTATTGTTATTTATCTGTATTGTTTAGATGATACGGAGAGGAACGTTCTAATTGTGAAGAGAGTGTGATTCTACACCAAACTTCAAAAAGGCAAGTGGCACACATGATCCTACTATTTTAATATATGCATTAGAGTTTTATTATAGCTATGCATTAGTAGGAGTTGTGTGTTATCGCTATGCTAGATTTATTCACTAACACCCAAGTGGAGCAATCATATGTTATCCCTAGATGTAGCAATCCATATGTTAGGCAAACACCGTAATGTTAGATTGCTTAGCCATGCTTCTAGTTATTCGTGGTTGGGATTATTATCATGCTATGATGAAAATCGTTATTTTAATTGCTTATGAAAACAACATGATAATTAATTAACCACTGGCGGATTGCTAGCATGTCATCAGAGTACAAATTTTGGTGGGGACCGCCGCCCAGTATCTTGAGATTATGTTTAGTTTCTGTATGTAGTTGTTTTTGTGTGCAACCGTGTTTCATATTAGTATGGGCTAGACAGAATTTGTAGGTTGTGGTGACTCGAACCCAACGTGTCCAGAGATGTAGAATAGTGGTAGGATGGTCCGGCTCGTGGAGGGTTTGGGGATCTACTTCTTATGAATTCTGGCTTAATCTTCTTTCCTTCCATGTTACTAGTGGTGTATCATGGTGTTTGGGGTCGATTAGGCAACACGGGTAAAGGGCACAAACCTCGCGAGGGTTAAAACTAAGATCTTAGCCATGTTCCATTGGTTAGGAACAATTCAACAACCAGATAGGAAACATGACATATCTCGTTCATCTTGTTTTATTGATTACTACCAATTTGACTATGGGTTATTGGAGAAGTGCCTGATGGTGTTTCAGCGTGCTAATCCAAAAAGGGTAGGAGCACTTTGCTATCAACCAAAGTGTCCAATTATGTAGGAGCACTTTGCTATCAACCAAAGTGTCCAATTATGTGCAAAAATTATTTTCTATTAAAAGATAGGACAAATGTATTTATGCAAACTAGCCCAGAAACTGCACCAGCCAAATATGCATGTAGATTAGTCACTTGCCATTTATATCCACCATAGTGTCACTTGCCAATACATTAAATTGTATTGACTCCCTTGTGGCTGCATATTCCAACGTGCAGATGGTTCCGATGACGAGTGAGGATTTCGTTTAGGTTCTCGAGTCTACAACCAACATGTTTTGCCTGTGGCACATGAAGAGGATGAGGCTCATTGATGTACTATGTTTTCCGCTACATAAGTTTGTATTTACGCTAGCCTTGAGCTATGCAAGTTGTAAAACAACTTTGTAAAGTCTGGATCATGCGATATAATAAAGATGTTGACACATTTGGATGATATTTTATCTTGTATTGTGGTGCTAGCAATTGATCCAGGCAATTAAAAGGTGGGAGCGCTACAACAGAACTGGTCGCCGAGTACAAGAAGGAGACTTTAAAGCTTTGGGAGGAGATCTTCTCACTCACCGAGACCACCAACAAATTGCAAGCACAACTCTACGATGTGCAGAATCAGAACTGTGAGTATGAGAACAGGTTTAAACGTATAAGCTATGCTGCTAGTTTCAGGATATTGGAGACCAAGACATCATTTGTGGATCGAGAGCCTTTACCTTGAAAGTTGATGATGAGAAGGACTCGCCACCACCACCAAAGAATTAATTCATCATTGGTATTGGCATCCCCTTGGCTTGTTCCAAGCTTGGGGGAGTGCCGTGGTATCACACCTTTATCTTTCGCCTTTTTACTTTTTAGTAGAGTCATATAATGAGTAGAGAAAATATCATATAGTATGGTTCGCAGTATGGAAGTATCACTCTTTAGTTGGTTATCGTTGTATCCCTTGGTTCGAGTTGTCGTAATGAAATATTAATGAGAAGTTTCATCATCTACTTGCTCTACTTTATTTTAGTTTGCAATTTTTGTTATATGGTTGATCTTGTTATTAGTATTGGTATCAATGTTGGAGCTTCAAGTTAATCTAGTTGGTTTTGGAAAACTTAGCATTGGTTAGTAGCAACAATTTGTTGAGACTTAAGTAGAAAATAGGGAGTTGCATATAGATATATTATTCCATGATCTTTCTTTCTTGTTAGCTCTTCAAATAAGTTTGTTTGTACCTTCAAGGAAGATTGCATGATTGGCTCTATCATATATGTTTTTGTTTGTTTTACCTCAATTCTTATGCTTGCTACCCAACCTTGCTAGCAAAAAACCTGTACTGAGAGGGAATGCTTATCGTGCATCCAAACCTTGAGCCCCAAAACCTTGCCATTTGTGTCCACTATAACTACCTATATGTGGTATTTCACCTCCACTCCAAACAATTTGATTGTGTGCTACCTTTAAAACCTTCAAAATTACACACGTTGTGTGCCCCTGTTTTAGCTCATGAGGACGCCAATAGAGAATATTTATCTTACTTGTTGATTGGATTTCACATCCTGGACTAGTGGCTTCATCCGCTTATCCAAATGCTAGAAGAGCTGGCAGTGGGTTCCTAGCCCCAAATAATAATACAAATTCTCTTCACTCTTTTTTCCCCTGATTTATGAGTCAAAGCATAATTGTGTAAACAAAATAGAAAGTGGGATGGCCTTCTATACCAGTTGCGTCCTTCAATGGGAGCCGCTCTTGTGAAGTCTAGTTGGCTTGTGACGTACTGTTTGCCATTCATTGACATAAGCATACACTTATCAAAATTTAGACACTCCTCCATGGTTTGTGATTGTTGGCAGGCACCCGAGGATTCGGTTAGCCATGGTTTATGTATGAAAGGTTGAGATGAGTGTCAACTATTTTATAACTATGTTTAAAAAAATAAAAGCTCTATCACATGAGTGATCCATGCTTCCCTCCGCGAAGGGCCTATCTTTTACCTTTATGTTGAGTCAGTAAACCTACTTCTTTCTGTCTCAAGCAAGCATTTGAGTTGTTGTGATCCATCCATCTATATGTTGATTTAATCAATCATGTTCTTTATTCTTCTTTGTTTGTACAAATGCTTTTATCTGTTTGAATACCACTTTGAAAGTTACCAATGTCTGCAAAGAGACCGTTATAATTGACGCATGATAAACTATGCAATATAAGCTCTAGTATAAAGACTCCGATCGAAAGATAAGTACACTATTAATTGTTCTCTGACCAAGAACGAAGTTTTCCTTTACCAATTTTTATTTCATTTTGCACCTTTATTGTGATTTCCTCTACTTGTTTAAAGTTTGATTATATGGGAGGAAGTTGCTGTCTAAAATGACTTGTTCTTTGTTAGATGTGATACCTTTTGTCCGTATTTTATTTATCGACACCTCACTCGATAAACCTGTGGTCATGTTTACTAAGTTCAGTTTTGTTTGGGAACAAGTGAGGTCTAAGCTTGGGGGAGTTGATACATCCATTTTGCATCACTGTTTTATATTGTTATTTTTTGTTATTCATCTATATATTTCATGTTATGATGCATCACTTATGTTATTTATCTTATTTTGCATGTTTCATAATTTTTGGAGAATAAACACCGGAACCAGAAATCTGATGGAAAAAGCACCGTCAAACCCTATTTCAGAATATCAGAAGAAGAGGGGGGATACCGGAAGAGTCTTAGAAGTTTCGAGGAGGAAGTGTGCCAGAAGGGCAACCGGAGGGGGGCCATATGGGGCCCACACCACCAGGCGGCACGCCCCTGGCCACGCGTGGGGGTGGTCTGGCCCCCTGGCCCACTCTGGGGCGCCCCCTTTCGCGTACTTGACCCCGAGGGAACCCTAAGCCCCAGGACAACATCGAAGAATTATTCTGCCGCCGCCTCGGGGCGGAAAACACCAGAGCGAGAAAAGCGCTCCGGCAGGGAGAAATCTGCCGGTGAAATTCCTCTCCGGAGAGGGGAAATCATCGCCATCCTCACCGTCATCGCTCCGGGCATCATCAAGATCGTCATCGTCATCACCACCAGCACCATCACCCTCATCATCCACCTTCATCCCGTTGTAATAATTATGGGTCTTTATCGTTGGTCTTCACTATATCTCTCTCCCGATATGGATTACTTGTTAGTATTTGATGCTTGTGAGATTTATCGGTGTTTACACTTTACGACCATATTGTTATTATCCATTATATCACCTCTGATTATGATCCATATGATGTCTCGTGAGTAGTTCGTTTAGTTCTTGAGGACATGGGAGAAGTCATGATCTTAGTAGTGAAGTTATGTTGAATTAATATATCGTGGTTTGGTATTTAAGTTGTGGTGCTATTCTTCTAGTGGTGTCATGTGAACATCGACTACATGATACTTCATATTTATGGGTCTAGGAGGATGCATTGTGTATATGTCTACTAATTGTGGGGTTGCCGAAGTGGCAGAAACCTAAACCACCGTTAGGAAAGCAATGCACGGGGGAGTGTAGGATCCCGGAGCTTTAAGGCCGCGGTTCGATTTATCTTAATTACTTTCTTGTATTTGCAGATGCTTACGAGGGGTATAATCACAAGTATGTATTAGTCCTAGTTGGGAGGTGCATTAGCATAGGTTCACCCACACAACACTTCACGAACCAATACATATTAATCAACCGGAATGAAGCGAAAGCACTTGACGAGATTCCCGTGTGTCCTCGAGAATGTTTGGTAATCATAAGTAGAACAACCGGATTGTCCTTTGCTCTCAAAAGGATTGGGCCACTTGCTGCAATATTATTTAATGTCTTTTATTTACCCGCACTTTATTTATCTGCTATATCAAAAACATCCAAAAACTCGTTTGCTAGTGTTTACAGTGAATACTATATCCAACCTTCTTTGCAACACCTTCTGCTCCCTTTTGGGTTTGACACTCTTATTTATCGAAAGTACTACGATACACCCCCTATAATTTTGGGTCATCAATGAGGCACACTCCACAACTTGGAGAGAACTCACCAAATCCCGGAAGCCTCCAAGACTCCGGGAAACAAGATCCACGAGCTCCCAAAGCTTCGGGGACACCAACAAGGCTCCAAACTCCAATGAGCTAATAGAGACAAGGTTCCAGGCTCCCATGAACCAAGAACTACAAGATCCATAAGGGATAGGTGGGATGGAGAGGAATCGATTTGGTGGAGATGTAGATCGAGCGCTTCTCCCCAAAATCCCAAGAGATCAAGGGCTTTGGATGGGTATTTGGGGATATCCTTGAGGTTCAAAGTGGTCACAAATGGTGGAGAGAGATGCTTCAAGTGATAAGAGATCAAGGAGGAAAAAGATATCTATTTATAGTGTGGTACATTAAGTGTCCGTTGGAGAGTTGTTAAGTTTCGTAGGAAACCTGGCCCTAGGGCCGGCCACGCCGGCTTGGAGGTTGGCAGGCTCGTGAAGGAAGCAGGCAGGCAGGCAGCCCGGCCTAGGTCGGCGAGGTAAGAGAGGCATCCGACGTTGGCCCGAGCTAGGCCGGCTTGCCAGAACACCCGACCTCCAATCAGAGAGATACGACCTAGGCCGGCCTCACAAGGCAGAGGCCGGCGCACTAACATAAGTGTAACATCCCTGATTTTTGGAAAGTTCAAAAATCACAAAAATTTGAAACTTTTTTGTTTTCTATTAAAGCAAGCCATCAAAAACCAAATAAAATTCAAACACAAAGTAAGCATGAATTGTTTTTACTATGATATTGGAATTGATAACCCAAATATCTTTGTTTTCCAAAAACCTAAATCCTCAAAACAAATAACTATCCAGAGAAACTATTTTCCCTATTTGCAAACCTTAAAAAAATGTAAAATGGTTTCTATAGAGAAGTTGTTTTTCCATTTGGTTTTCTCCAAATATTATACCAAGTATTAACCCTAAAGTGTTTATATAAGTTATTTTATTTAGGAAAACAAGTAAATAACCATGGAAAACAATATTGGCATTTTTTACTCTCGTCTGAATAATATTAAACGCCACTTCAAAGTGTCAATTATTTTCTAATTAGAAAAGCACCTTTAGTTGCTATGAGGGTTTGCTCATATTTTAAAAATAAAAATAGGATTGAGTAATGATGACTTTCAAATATAATATTTTCACTATAGTATGTGACTAAAAAATTATTTGACAAATATTTACATTTCGACTATTTTCTAATTTTAAAATAACATTAAGTACTATTAGCATTTTAATCACATTTTCAAATTTTCAAATTTGAATTGCGTCCAAAATAGTTTTCAAATGTGCTTAGTTGAAAGAAGATGTCATTTCAAGAATTTACAAATTTACTTGAGGCTAAACGGATTTTTAAATCAAAAGTTATAAAGGAAATAAGAAAACACGAAAAAACAAGAAGAAGAAGAAGAGGAGGCACCAGCCAGCCCAAACTGGGCCGAGCCCGTTCCTTTCCCTCTCTCCCTTTCGCTCACGCGCTGCGCAGAACCTAGCAGGTCAGCGAGGTTCCAATTCGTAGTGTTTTTTTTCATGCGACATCAACGAGGTTTGATTTTTTCCCAAAGGAGACATAACTGATCAACTTCAAAAGTGGAACTGATACTTTGCAAACTCTATTTTGAGGCAATGCATCACACAATGAGTGGTTCTTCCTATGAGAGCCAACTTGACCAGGTACGAAGGGGGAACACACACGAACGTACCCCTCCCCCTTTTCCCCCGTTGAGAGTAGAGAGGTGACTCTTATTTCCGCCCCTGTCCTTTCTGCCCATCAGAGGTTCTGCCGGCTGGAGAGCAGATGGATTAGGTGGAAGGCCCCTTGTACAGTAGTAGCAGTAGATGTAGCCTTAGGTTAGGTGCTACAGTTTGTTTTTATATGCAGGTTTTGCCCTATGTGGCTGTTCTTGGCTTCGTGCCACACCATCTCAGGCCTCTGGCGCTGTCGAGCGGCGTTGAAGGTGCACCTCCTCGCTCTGCTTGCTTGGATCTGTGGTGGATAAGGAAGCGGGTGCGAGATGTGGTGGAGATGGCGGTTTGAATAAGCTCGACATAAACTCCAAAAGTTCTCGTGTACCATGACTCCTTCTCTCCGATCTTGCTTCCTCGGTGGTGGGAAGAAAGGAGAAGTCAAGATGTGTTGTGGATCTGTGGGGGCTGGAGGAGAGGCGGAGTGATCTGCCCGTGGTTTTCAGCAGGAGCTGCGCCGCGACATCTGCTGCTTCATCTTCGCTAGAGCCACTTTTGGAAGCGCTTTCTCGGCGTCGTGCTCGGCGTCGATGCTTCTGGCCGAAGGGCGGCCGCTCCCACCTTGGTCGCCGCCATGGTTTGGCCTGGCACAAGGTCTTCAGCAACCTCCATCTACGGAGACCTTCTCGCGTCAGCGCGGTGGGCTCCCGCCAAGACTCACCAAGTGGTTCGTCCTCGACTGCGTCTTGGTTGGTCGTTGTCGACGATGGTGCAAGATCGGCAGAGCAGGAACACGGGGATCTTAGGGACTGCATTGCATTTTTTGTTTCCTCTTGGGGTTCCTACTGTAAAAGGCGTTTTTGTCATTTCTCTTTTCGACAAGGTTCTCTTTGTAATTGTACTCTGCCGACAATGAATGCAAGATCCTAGGGTCTTCTCCTCCCTTCCCCTGTTAGAACAAAAACAGGTACGGAGAGGCTCTTCCTATGGTGCCTCGGTCTGCAGCCAGCCATCTCGCCAAAGAACTTTTTTTTTTTTTTTTGAAACTTTCGCCAAAGAACTTTCATGGCATTCCTATTTCCCAAATCCCAACGGTGATATGTGAGCAAGCATTGAAGAGCACCATTATCAGCCACACCAGCGATCCGTCGTGTGAACCAATCACAGGCTGCATCTCAAATCCCACGGATCGCCCCCTCCTTGCCCCACCACTGAATCCTACCCGTCCATCTCCAGGAGAAAAAGCACAAAAGCGCGCACCTCCATTTCCACCACCGGGCCCTCCCGCTGGCATAAATACCCCGCACACCCCGCACTTCTACCTCACCATTCAGCAGTCAAATTTCCCCAATCTCCACAACTTCTTCATCGAGCTCCTCTCGTCGGCAGCAATGTCAGGCCGTGGCAAGGGAGGCAAGGGGCTGGGCAAGGGCGGCGCCAAGCGCCACCGGAAGGTCCTGCGCGACAACATCCAGGGCATCACCAAGCCGGCCATCCGGCGTCTGGCGCGGAGGGGCGGCGTGAAACGCATCTCCGGCCTCATCTACGAGGAGACCCGCGGCGTGCTCAAGATCTTCCTCGAGAACGTCATCCGCGACGCCGTCACCTACACCGAGCACGCCCGCCGCAAGACCGTCACCGCCATGGACGTCGTCTACGCGCTCAAGCGCCAGGGCCGCACCCTCTACGGCTTCGGGGGCTGAGCACCAGATCCCATCGGGTGTTCCCTCATTTGGTTCCTGGATGTTTAGTGTTGTTAGGGTTTAGTTGGTTGGGGTCGATGGCATGTAACCTCTGATGGAATCTGTTGCATAGGGATGAATGAATCTGTTCCGTATGAATGAATGGATGGATCTGGTGTTGCTGGATGCTTGAATTGATTTGGTGTTGATAGATACTTGAATTGATTGGTGCTGCTGGTTACTTGGCTTGGTCTTGATCTAGATGAACAAACCACTAAAGTTACTGCACGTTTTTGTACTACCACTACAATGTTAAAAAAATATGGATGAATGGATGGATATGTACCTCAATTTTCTGTAATGTGGTTCCTTGTTTCAGTCACCCAAGTTTTAGGCCTAAAGCTGTGCTATCACCAGTCTGAAGATTGGCTTGGGCTGCATCGGTGTCAAATTGCTTTAGCACACTTGTCTGATGCTTCTATTTTAACTTATGCTTTAAAATCGTAATTTAGTGATTTGTCCTTTGTCTCTTTATCATTCCATCTTATAGGCTCAATATTGGCGGAAACAATTTAGGTGCTCTGTAGAATATGCTATTTGACACATTTTTCAACTTGCTGCGCTTTGGTTACCTCAACTTTTCTGCAGGATGAAATAATAATATCACCGTTCAAAAACTAATATACAGGTTCTGATGAAGCAATCTGTGAGCGTGAAGGCATCATGCTGTGATGGAATGAATTTGGTGGTTGCTCAATATATTTGATTTGATGCTGCGATAGTATGAAGCCACTGAGAAATGCATGTTCATTTGTACTATGTATGAAGGTATTCTAATCGTATTTATTTTGTCCTTGATGCCTGTTTTAAACTGTCAATCCTCCAAGCTTTAGGTAATTGCTTAGACTGTTGTCTGAATTAAAGTGTCAAAATTCATTCAGTGAAATCACAAGCCTGAAGCTTGGCTTAGACTGCACACTTTCAAAATGCTTTGCAACTAACACATGTTCAATCAATTTTCTTTATCCCACTGGTATGCTGCTTCTATTGTCAGAATCATAATTTAGTAATTTGTTCTTTGATCTCTGTTATTGTTGCATCGTACAGTCTCAGAATTGATGAAACAATTTAGGTGTGTTTTAAGAATGTGCTATTTGACTCTATTCACTTCTTGTGCTTGGGTATCTCAACTCTTCGCCAGGATGAATAGTATTATCACAAAATTGTATATACAGTTGTGGATGATGCAAACTGTGAAACAGAAGGCATCATGCCGTATGCTATCTAACAAGACATACCAACGGATTCCCCATTTTGGCGGGGTATCTTATCGGTTAGACAGGATTTCTTTTCCCGTGGATCTTTTACTGTGGGCAATGGTCTACATACTAGATTCTGGGAGGATATCTGGCTTGGGGACAAAGCACTGGCTAATCAATACCCCAGACTATATAACATCGTCAGAAACAAAAATGTTCTTGTGGCTGATGTGCTGTCAAATGCACCACCAATAAACATTCAGTTTAGGAGAAATCTGTTTGGAAATAGTTGGAATGATTGGTTGCAATTAGTTCAACAGGTGATGCATATTTCTTTGTCCAATGACGAGGATTCCTTTATTTGGAAGTTGAACCAGAATGGGACATTCTCTGTTCGATCCATGTATATTGACTACATGAATGATCAACCCCCTTTTCAGCACAAGTATCTTTGGAAAATGAAAATACCACTCAAAATTAAAATCTTCATGTGGCTACTCAATAAGCGAGTCATTCTCACTAAAGATAACCTGACCAGGCGCAATTGGCAGGGCTGCACTAAATGTGTGTTCTGTTCTCTTGATGAAACAATAGAACACCTGTTTATTTCGTGTCCTTTTATTATTAAAATATGGAGACTGCTTCACTTTACTTTCAATATTCCTCCCCCTTTGAGTATGGACCATATGTTTGGTGATTGGCTTCATGGCATTGCTAAAAATGATAAACAACGAATTAGGATTGGCGTTTGCGCCTTTGTTTGGGCTGTATGGAACTGTCGTAATGACGCAATTTTTAACAAGATACAACATGCTCATTTCTTACAGGTGGTACACAAGGCTATCTATTGGATTTCTTCATGGTCCCTCCTTCTACCACAAGACCAGCGCCATTTTATGGAGGCTGGATGCAACCGGTTACTGGCTATAATACGGGCTATCCTCTTCACCAACGGGTGGCAGCATGATCGAAGAATTACTTCTTCGTAGTGAAGCTTTAGAGTGCACGTCTTTTTTGCTCCATCATTTTTGTACTTGATCTTTTGATCAACAGATTATGTAATACTTGGATTGTGTTTATCTATTATTAATAAGAAGCCGTATGCATCATTCCGATGCAGAGGCTGGGACTTTCCCCCTTTTCAAAAAAAATCTAACAAGACATCACCAAGAACCCATGTCACTTTGGCGAAATCCCAGCATATCTGAGCAAAGTTGTGCTGTTGCAATGTTATGATCCAACAGGTTAATCAAATTGCTTTATCACACTTGTCTGATGCTTCTATTTGAATCTGTGCTTCAGAATCCTAATTTAGTAATTTGTCCTTTGGTCCCTTTATCATTCCATCTTACAGGCTCTATTGGTGGAACAATTTAGGTGTGTATGTACCAATTTAGTGATCTCAACTCTTTTGCAGGATGAAATAATATCACTGTTCAAAAACTAATATACATGATGTGATCAAGCAATCTGTGAGCCTGAAGGCATCATGCTGTGATGGAATGGATTTAGCATTGCTCAATATATTTGATTTGCTGCTGAGATAGTATGAAGCCAATGAGAAATGCCTGTTCAGTTGTACACTTGTACTATGTACAAAGGTATTCTAATCACATTTATTTTGTCCTTGATTCCTGTTTTAAACCGTCAATCCTCCAAGCTTTGGGTCATTGCTTAGACTGTTGTCTGAATTGAAGTGTCAAGATTCATTCAGTAAAATCAAAAGTCTGAAGCTTGGCTTAGACTGCATCACTTTCCAAATATTTTGCAACTAACACATGTTCAATCAATTTTCTTTATCCCACTGGTATGCTGCTTCTACTGTCAGAATCATGATTTAATAATTTGTTCTTTGCTCTGTTATTGTTGCATTGTACAGTCTCATAAGTCATAACTGGTGAAAACAATTTAGGTGTGTTCGAAGAATGTGCTATTTGACTCTATTCACTTCTTGTGATTGGGTTATCTCAACTCTTCACCAGGATGAATAGTATTATCACAAAATTGTATATACAGTTGCGGATGATGCAAACTGTGAAACAGAAGACATCACGCCGTATGCTATCTAACAAGACATCACCAAGAACCCATGTCACCTTGGCGAAATCCCAGCATCTCTGAGCAAAGTTGTGCTGTTGAAATATTATGATCCAAGTATTTCATTTCAACATTGTTGTGTTGTGTACAAAATTTATCCTCGTTCACATTTTTTTGTCACAGAAGATTGTGATCATTCTTAGATTAGATCTGTTTCTATTTAGCCTTCATAAAGAAATTGTACACGCATACCTATGTTGTGTGCATGATAGGAAATTATAACAATTGTGTTTTCCAACGTAATTCAGTGGTCCATGAACCAGTGAGGATTATCGCATTTGGTAAATATTTCTTTATTCTAGGATTTGCAGTTTTTTGTCAAAATGCTACTGCAGAATTGAGGTTTCTAGTTGATAAGGTTATCCAGTACTATGTATAATTTACTTTTTTTTTTTTTTTTTTTTGAATGGCCACCGGGGGAGGGAGAAGACCCTCCACCTGAATTGTATTCATTTTTTGCCTATAAGGCTTTGCAGCCTATTACAAGATGGGTTCAAGTGAACCGGAAATTTACAGAGAGGAACTAGAGGGAAGATAAAACGAAAAACACACACACACCAACACACACAATCGGGGGTGCCTGCACGGCGACATCACCAGGAAGACGAACATAGGCAATGCATAGAGGAGTGTCACTAACGCCATCGAAGGGCACCACAATCCCGAGACCTTGCAAATTGCAGCACCACAACCTGCTTGCAAAGCGACTATCCACTAGCTGGCAAACCAGGAGCATACGAGGGTCAACGAGTGAAGTTGGCATAGTCGAAAGGCCTTACTCTGCCGAGAGAGCGATGCATCCACGAAGCTCGCGCGGCTGATTGGGTGCCAGAACTGCGAGGAGTTTCTGCCAACGCCATCGAAGGGCATTGCAAGACCGAGATTCCACCACCGTCACGAACCTTGACCGCTAACTCAGCCGACGGGACAGCCCCAAGCACTTGCGAGGAGAGGAGGCGACCTGCGCCGTCGAACGGGGTCGATCAACCGAGACTGCACCAAAACACGAAGCTCGCAACAATGCCGCAACCATCACCATCGGAATTAGCCAAGCATGAGCACCAAACTGGCCCAATTGCCGCCACCGGACAAGAAGCACGAGGTTCACATTGTGACGCCTTCAACAAGGAAAATGGCGCCCACAGGCACCACCGTCACGGAGCTTTCGCTCGGAACCATGGCAAGAAGCTCACAAGAGGTGCAATTGCCCAAACCACGCCCCCAACAAGGTAAAACGGCACCATTCCAGTACCGCCGTGGCCGGCTCTGGGTACAAATCAGAGCAAGGATTTCTCCTGGTTGCGCACCTCTGTAAGCAATCGCCCGCCATGCGCCTGGAAGGGACGGCAAGCTCTACACCCATGCGAGGAGCTGCAGTCCGCCACGAAGAGGAGCTGCAGGGCCGTAGGCACAGCGGGGTGGAGGGCTGCCGGCAGAACCTCAGCCCCGCGCATCGGAGAGGGCCGTAGACACGACCCCGTGGCTGCACAGGCAGGGGCTTCAGCCGCGCAGCCGGACCTGGAGCAGGGAGCTCAACTCCGGCATGGGCTCTAGGAGAGGCGGACACAGACTGAGAAGCGGCCGCCGGCCAGCGGCCAGGAGGGAGAGGGACGGGAGCCCGCCGGAGACGGGAGAGGCGGCCGCAGCCACCGGCGAAATTTTGGATCTCACGGGGGAGGAAAAGCTTGGAGACGCGTAGCAGCCCCCACGGGATCCACGTGACCTTCTCGGCCACAGGCCCGCCGCCACCACGGCGGAGGCCGGCGGCAGCGGCGGTGGGAGGGGGAAGCTGGGGGAGGCCTGGAGGTGGCGGCGGCGGGGGTCTCCCGGGTCGCCCTAGGTCAGGACGACACGGGAGGAGGGATCTATAATTTACTTGGAAATTAGAAAATTGCAATGGCATGTTATTGTGATGCATGTATGGTGGACAATGTCTAGGCGCTTCAAATTCTGCTCGTGAATACCATTTTTTTTATATTGGTATAAGTCATGATGTTTTAGGATGGCCATGAGGCCATCCACCACTTGGCTGGTCGGACACTGTGGTGTACCTTGTTCTACCAGTCGTTCTGGTCATTTCACGATACATATCTGCCAGATAATGCAACGATCACAGGTTTGTTTTGCTAAGTGCTGAATATATTTACTGTACTATATTCTACTCTTTTAGGACATGAATTTTGGTCTTCAGTACTGAAGTGGAATCTTCATACCAATTGGATTATGCCTCTGTGGACTGTGGAGGTCGAAATGAATACATGCATATCAAGCTGTTGGCTGGCCTGATTATACTAGCTGAGCTAGTCAGGACTCAGGAATCAAGATTCTTCAGTTATGCAAATCACTACAGCCTTTCTCGACTTTTCAAAGGCTAAGATGTAAAGATCTATACATTAGCTCTATATAAACACCAAGGTCGTAGCCAGATTTCTTTATTTTGTAATGCCAGAGATTTATCTTTATTTAACTTACTGTTTTCTATGTACTTGTTATGCAGGGCAATGATCCAAGCCAACAAGGTGAAAAAACTGTAGTGAAGTTCTTGCCTTTGCTAATTGGTTATTTTGCTCTTTCCGTTCTTTCTGGGTTGAGTTTATACTGGTAAGCATATGTTGTACAAATTTCAATTACTTGTTATAAGAAACATGTCTATTGAACTAAGGATTTGATCATAACTTACTGCAAGTAGAGGTTGGTCTGTTAGAATGCAGACAATAGCTATTTTTTCTAGTCTGTTACTCCGTATTAGTTTCAAGCTGTTAGCCTGTTGATGGTTAATTCTTACTCTGAGGTGTAAAACATTGTGGCTTTGGCTGTTGTGGTCTACAGCAAGATTGGTTTGACCCGACCTGATGATCTTATTTTCAGTTTGGGATAGCGTATTTACTAACAAGCAAGGGTAAGCAGCTGCCATAGCCTCATTGGAGAATTTCCTGTATTTTTATGCCTATGCTAGCTCTGCCAAGACAATAGCATGCTACATAATGGAGATCAAGTTCCCACTCTTTTATCTGCTTTTAACACTGATAGCTTGCACCCTATTTCTCTTTTATAGGAGGACTGTTGCATTCCTTCTAGTATTAAGTCACCAGTTCTCTGTGTCATGTTCTGGCTGTATTTTTATGTTTGTGTTTTTCACTAGTTGTACTTTTTTTGCAGGCTTACGAATAATGTCCTTAGAAGCACACAGGAAGTATGGCTCTAAAAGCTTGAAGGTGCCAAAAATCCTCGTCAAAGAATATATCGACAAGCTTGCTAGAGAGGAATCGGCTAATATTGGAAAGTATGAACGTGCTATTAAGATTGAGGTTCTCCCCGGAAATCGTAACCCCAGCCTGTTCAAATGCTAAAACCAAGCAAACCCACAGCGTGCTGGAAGGTAATGTTTAGATATGCTTGAGATTGCCAATGCATTTACTATGCCAGCACTAATGCATTTACTATGCATTTACTATGCTTGAGATTGCCAATGCATTTACTGGTCGCTAAACCATTGGATCCGAGATCCTTGCAAGTCAGATCAACAAACAGTTTTGCAAGTATTTTAATTGGCATGTTTAGAAATGAGAATTTAGTAACCATAGTGATAAAGATACTTAACATAACAAGTACTCCCTCCGTCTCATATTATTTGTCTCAAAGTTGGACAAAATTGGATGTATCTAGACATATTTTAGTGTTAGATACATCTACTTTTGTCCAACTTTGAGATAATTAATATGAGACGGAGGGAGTAGTATATGTTTGCAATAGCGTTAATATGCTCAGAAGTTAGAAATAAGAAGAAACAGAAGTAAATAAATTTTGGACATATTGAAGAGTTTTGTACAGTAAGAAATTTAGGATTGACGTCAAGGATATATCTTAAACTTTACAGTCAATAATTGAAAACCAGCAAACCAGTACTAGTAAATAAGGTAAGACTGCATATGAATCCAGTGAATCTTGCATAGAACTATGAGCACTACACTACATTTTCTTGTCCTTTAAACTATGTACATGTAAGCGTCAATATAGGCGTTGAGTCCAATTGAAGGATTTTGACAGGCGTCACTGTCAGATACACTTCATTTGCTTATCGGTGCTATTGAAATGTGCCAAGAAAGCATCATGTTGTCAGCATGTCAATTTTTCTCTGAAGTATTAGGAGCCTTGGGTGTTGCATTTTGTTGATTTGGTGCCACATTTAGCTCCAACAATTAGAGTTGCTGGATACCTGATTTGGCGCTGCGATAGAAATAATCCAATGAGTAAAATGCCTACAGGTTTGTGTTGCTCCAAGAAAAGTATCTCAATCCAGGATGTAAACGGCCCATCCGCTGGACAAATTGTAGACGCCGCTTTGGCCACATAATAGTTTGACGGATTTTGCGGTCGCCACATATTTAGTTTTGTGGCTCCATGCGGTTATGTGGCACCGTGAAAGCCGCGACGGCGAAGCGCTCCGCACTCTGTAGCGCCTGACTGATCTAAACTCTCTCCATCTCTGATAGGAGTAGATAAATATAATGGGAGAGAACAGGAGCTTGTGTCTGTAGAGGCGGGGACGGCAGGACGCTGGGTAATTTTTGGCTGCACCTCACTGGACACCGCCGCTTCATAAGCTGCCACGCTCGCAACTGCTCTGCATCTTGGCTAGCGACACCAACATCGGTATAGAGCAGAAGTAGACGCAACCGCCATGGTTCGTGCCGTCGACCATGGCGTAAATGCTGGCCCGTGACCAACCAACATGGTGGCAGTTTGTAAGTGCTGACCAACCAACATGGTAGCCCCTTAGTCTTTGTTGTAGACTCTAATGCCGACTCCGCCTGGCAGCATAAAGTGCCGCTCGGGAACTTCAAGATGGCACTCACAATCTCATATGCGTAGTTTCTTTGGACTCATAATCTCAAGATGGAACTTCAAGATGGCACAAAAGTTGTTCCGGAGAGAAGCCAACGGACAAGAGGTAAACAAGGGTGCCGCCCACGACCCCTCGCTGCGGCCTGCGGCTGTCTCAGCGAGAAGCAATCACGCGTTAAGCAAGAGGAAAATCAAGGCTGATGTCCTCACTAGTCACTACGGCCCACCGCGCTCGAAAGTGTAAACTACGGCACTTGTATTGTGCAGGCGGCGTACAGTTCGCGAGCAGCCGCTGGCACCCCTGACGTTGATGGCTCGGCCAGATATGCCACAAAAGTTTTGCGGACATCCACGTACGCCGTTTGATCGATTTTTTGCGGGCGGCGTATACGTGTCCAGTGGGAGCCGCTGCCACTTACATCCTGAATCTCAATCATTGTTCTGGGATGCTTGGTGTCAAACTTGCAATTCTACAAGATCTAGGCCGTTGCTTAGATTGTTAACTGAATTACGGTGTCAAACTTCATTCAGTTGAATACCTAATTTTGGTTCACCATTTGATGCCTGGCTTACACTGCAGTGTCAACATGTGTTTCAGAATTTTGGTTCACCATTCTGTAGCATCAGGATTCTGTTTGAAGTTTGAACATGTGTTTCAGAATCATAATTTTGTTCTATGTCCTTCATTGTCTGTCATTGCTGCATCTTACAGGGTCATAACTGGTGGAAACAAATTAGATGTGTTTGAAGAATGCTATCCGACCCAATAGTGATGCATCCAAGCAGCCAATAAGGGAAGTTGCAATTGAAAATGCAGGTTCAGGACTTGAGGCAAACCGAAGAGTTTGCAGCCTGCACATCTATGTATATGTGCATCTGTCGACCTATACGAAATAAAGGAAAAAGAAGATGGTGCACGAACACTCTGTTTTTGCTCTGCTTTATATTTTGGTTCTCTGTCAATGGACATCAAAGAAAGACAATGATGTGAAAGCGTAGTAAGCAAGAAAACGCACGCAGTTAGAACTTCACGAGGGAAGATCTATATATGGTATCTGAAGGCACAAAGAACTTCTCGATGGAAGATATATGGCATTCGAAGGAACAAAAGCATTTTGAAATGGTGTTCATTCCATTGTATGGGAATTTTCAGCACATTACAGAAGTCCATGATCCCGGACTTGGAGGGTTTACATCGGGGTGATATTGTCCTTGACTAGCTAAGCCTTTGGCCACACATACATGAGTGTGGTTTCTCCTAGGCAATGCAGAATCCACTCAAGAAACTTCCAATGCATATGAACCAAAGTAAAATCATCACAACTTCACACGCGGAATAGCAAAAGTCCCCAACCCAAGACAGCTCACACGACTAAGGTGGGTCGCAAACTCCATTCAGTTTCTCCTTTCACTGCTGCAAACCGGGTAGCAAAATAACTGGAGTTTGATTTGTTTCCACGCTTATTTCTCATGCTTTTTAGTAGCAGAATTTCAGCAACGGTTTCGATGCTAGCTTTGCGTTGGTTCATCCTCCTCATTTGTCTGCTTAAACCTTCAGTTTAGGACCAGCAAAGGAGCTAATTTCCATTTGCGACACGATTGATATACCTTAGTAGAGATCATTGCCTTAGGTCGGAAACCCCACTACCACGCGTGTAAAACTGTAAGTGACTGAACAAGGTCCACATAACACTAGAAGCTGCTGATAAGTAGAATAACTGCAGAGCTTGAGAGAAAGAATTAACACCCAGTGTATGGTTTAGAAGGACTTGCCAGGGATCGAGGAACATGGTTGCTCTTGCTCGAGGTAGAAGCGGGTTGGCATCCACACTCTGTTGCGCCACCGGATGTAGGTGAGGACCGTCTTCTTGGTCTCGGTACGCCTCGTTGGCACCACGACGCCGTCGCCGCTTCCGACGGCCGGGATCTCGCCGTCGCCCTGCTCCAGCATCCACGACCGGAACCGTTTGTGCTGGTGCAGAGCACAGCTAGGGACCGGGCGATCTTCTTCGCACAGGCACCGGATGATTGTCTGCCGTTCTGGTCCCGAGGGCTCAGGTGCGCTGTGATCCCGCTCTAGGAGGCACCACGCCATCGTCTTGTTCGTCTCCCACGGGGACGGCAGCTCCTCCATGGCCTCCTTGGCCCGCTTGGACGACCGTGGGCTCGGCTCGTCCAAGGTGTCCTCCTCCGTGGAAAGCCGCGGCTTCTTCCTCTTCTTGCCGCGCTTCTTGTTATCCCGGTACGGCTGCATTTCGTTGTGGTTGCCGATCATCATTGACTGCAATTTGTTGTCCTCCAGCAGCAGAGGAGCCTGGGACGGGATTTCGTCGTCGTCGTCTTCGCCGTCGCCGGCGAACGTCATCATCGCTTGGAGTTGGTCCTGGGAGGGCAAGGGAACCAGCGGACCGAACTCGGCGAGCATCAGCGCTTGGTATTCGTCCTCCCCGTTGTCCCGGAACGGCTGCGTTTCGTTGTCCTCCGGCAGTAGAGGCGCCTGGGTATGGATTCCCCCGTCGTCGCGGGAGATCATCATCATGGCTTGGAGTTCGTCCTGGGAGAACAGGGGCACCAGCGGACCGAACTCGGCGAGCATCAACGCCTGGTATTCGTCCTCATCCTCACTGAACATCGGACGGTCGACCTCAGGTTCGCGTTCCTCCGGCAGCAGAGGCGCTTCTTGGGACTGGACTTCCTCGGCGTTGCCGTCGCCGGCGAGCATGATCATCGCTTGGAGTTGATCCTTGGAGGGCAAGGGCACCAGCGGACCGAACTCGGCGAGCATCAGCGCCTGGTATTCGTCCTCCTCGGTGAACGTCGGCCAGTCGACCTCCGCGAGCGGCGGCAAGGCGGCATCGGAGAGACGGGAGAGGGCCGACATGGACGCCGGGAAGGTGGGGCGAGGAGGCAGCAGGATGGAAACGGGCATGTTGGCGCTCGCTCGTGTAGTGTAGGTGGTAATGGTATGTGGCGATGAGATATGGCATGGGAGTATATATGGATCGATCCAAAGTAGGAGCTGGAGTCGGTTTCCGAGCTCGAGTTAGGTGACGTGGCACGCCTAAGCTGGAGTCGGATTCCGAGCTCGATCACAGGTTCGACTGATCGCTCGGACTTGTCTGGTTAGTACACTTGCCTTTCTTTCTTTCCTTTCCAAGCTGGCGAGTGGAAATTCCTTCATGACTCCTACTCGGATCCGAAAGCTTTAATTCGATCGATGCCAATTGCCAAGTTTCAACTTCAAAAATCCAAACCAAGAAGCCACCGGTGGAAACAAAAAAAGAAGATGATGACAGCTCGACGAAACCTGGACGATACTTTGTGTGCTTCCTGTGGGTGCTTCGGTCCGCCGGTGGTGCCCAATGTCACCGTGCTCCGTGAACATATTGGTGCATTTGTAACCGTTTTTTTTCGGTTCTCCGCTAATGAACGGGATAATTGTCTTCTGTTTTTTTTTAATAAAATAAGAAAACATATTCTCCATTTTCTTTGTAAAAAACATATATGCTTTGGGTTATGGGCACATCTCCACCAGTCCCCAGAAGTCTTGATGGGGTCCAGGCAAAAAATGGCCCTAGCGGCACCCCCATATGTCCGAGCCCATCAAAACTTTTTTCATCCCCGATTCACTCTCCATAATTTGGAACCTTGTTGGGGCCTTTGTACAACATTCCTCAGACACGCCGGCCCAGCTTTTCATCCACATTATTTTCTGTCTTTCTTAAAAAACGCTAAACTTTCTCTCATCAGGAATTGACACCAAAACTGATGTCCCGGGCCCACATGTTGGGTGATGTGGCACGCCTGAGAGAGAATTGGCACCGAAACTGGCAGTTGGCCCCAATTTCACTCCATAAAAATACTAGAGAAAAGAAATTTGTTGGTGAGGTGGACACGGGTCCCAAATGTGAGTCATATCTCTCTGCCAACCCGACATGGGTCCCACATCTTCTTTCTCATGTCATCTCTTTTTCCCAATTTGCGAGAACCATAGGCATCGTCGCCACCTAGCCACGCCGTTCCCGACCTCCCCGAGCTCCGCCAATGATGCTCTGAGGCCTCGCCCTCCTCTACCTTCCAGCCTAATCTAGCTTGATGGTAAGATGCGGATTGACTGAATCTGACGAATCTTCCCCGCCTCCGGCCGATACCTAGCCCCGTCGTTCCCGACCCTCTACCGCATCTAGACGCCACCGCATGCACAGTTCGGCTCTTGCGGTTGTTGTTTTGGGACGCTTCGTCGTGTTTGGGCCGAAGAAGAAGGTATGGCCGTGCCTCCCGAGGTTCTCCCACGGCGGAACGATGTCAGGGTCGCCATGGATAACGGTGCTCGCCTATGGGTTGTGGGGGCCGAGCGCGCAAGCGATTAAAAAGGCCGACGTTCGAAGGGGTGCACGCCGGGAGGGAATGGATGTTGCCTTCACGAGGGATGCGCTTCGCGTGAAGCCTTCGTTGGGTACCTCTCCCGCTAGCACTCCTCATGGAGCTCCGCCTATGCGACGACCGGAATCCGCAATTGTTGGTCGCCCGAAATGCGCCGCTCCCGGGTCACCCAGTGTGTGTTGCGGCGTACGTGCGGGAATTCGCTTAGGGGGACGCGACGTCCATGTCGGTCAAGTGGCGGAGATATTCATGCTTGACGGTGTCTCCGCAAACCATGGTGAGAGGTTTGAGAGCACATCCTTGCGATCCCTCACTAGTATAACATAGGCTTGAGCCGGTTATACCAACCTTATCCGGCCTACGGTCTCTAATGTAGGCACAATTAGAGCCGGTTCTAGGAATTGGATCTAATCACCAAATCCCTCAAACGATCGTTAGAAAAAAGACGTCTCTAATATTGAAAGTATTAGAGACATTCGTTGGCAACATCTGTCTATAATCATGTGAGTACCAGAGGAGGTTGTAATTTGTGACCGTATTTATCTTCCAGAATATCTGATTTTCCTCTTCCGCCATAAAATAGGTGAATTGGATAATATTTGTATCATGTGGGATAATTTCGAGAGGGTCCGATCTTGTGCTACTAATAAACTAATACATAAAACATATCACATAAAAAGAACTATTAATATATAATATTGTTCAACGTTCTCAACTCCAAACTCCAGTTTATGGAAAGGAACTCATCAGCAATATAAATGGTCCCCATTATTAACAGACAAAATAGAATTATTACTCTAGCTAGACGATCTCCATCTCAATGAACAACTCCAATATGAGGTTCATTGTTGTTGTTCTTCTTCTTCACCCTCCGAGGCCTCATCAGAACGGTTCGATCGTCCTCATTGTCGTCTTCATGGATTCCATAGTTCATAAAAACAACAGAGATCCTGGGATGTGGACCTGACATAGTAAAAATTAGTAGATCTCCCATGTTGAGATTGTTCTGCGTGACAAACTCTTCCCATCCTCCGCCGTGCAAGCGGGGTTTTCTCCGTTCTTTTGACACAATAATTGTGTGCATGCTACCAAGAGTACGAAACAACACACTCTTGCCTACCAGCTCGTTGAACGCTAGACGAATGTTGCATGATACAATATGTAGTGCAACCGAAACAAAAATAAAATATAAAAATTAGATATTGCGGTGACACTTTTGCACATTACAAACACAAACAAAATTGAAGCAGAATTGTTTTACTACCACTATGGTGCGGTGACTGATGGTGTGGACACACGTTCGTTGGGAGATCCCAAGAGGAAGGTATGAAGAGCACACTAGCAATTTTCCCTCAGAAAGAAATCAAGGTTGAATCGACCAGTAGGAGAAAGAAATGACTTCTGATGGTTGTTGGCAGTTGATGTTGGCAGGGCGCACTACTGGTTCAACAACAACGTGGAATCTCCACAACACAACCAAGTTACTTTTCCCCAACGAAACAGTGAGGTTGCCAATCTCACCGGTTTTGCTGAAAATAAAGGATTAGATGTATAGTATGGAAAACAAGGTTTGTTTGCAGTGAATGAAAAGAGAACAATGGTTGTAGTGAATGAAAGGAAAACAATGGTTGCAGTGGTTGTATTATTATTGTAAAAAAATGGACTGGGGTCCATAGTTCACTAGTGGTGTCTCTTCAAAATAGACAGATAACATGCTGGGTAAACAAATTACAGCTGGGCAATTGACAGATATAAAGGTTGCACCGTAGTGCATATGCATGACATGGTGATTACTATGTGATTCATGCAGGCATTACAACATAATTCATAGACCGTTATCCAACTGCATCTATGACTAATAATCCACCCTCAAAGTGTAATCCAATCAAATCTCGGGTATTAAGTTGCAAGGAACAGATTATTGCATTAAGTAAAGTACGTAATGTAAACATCGTTGTTTTCTCCCTAATGGAAACAACACATCCCCCATCCGTTACGTTTTTTGTCACTCGAGTGTGGATAAAAGGGAGGCATGAACCCACTATCTAGCATAAATACCCCCTCTTGGAGTTGCAAGCATCAACTTGGCCAAAGCATCTACTAGTAACGGAGAGCATGCAAGATCATAAATAACATAAACATGATAGATTGATAATCACTTGACATAGCATTTAATATTCATCGGATCCTAGAAAACACAACATGTAGCATTACAATAAGATGATCTTGATCATGTTAGGTAGCTCAGAAGATCTAAACATGAGGCATAAAGAGGAGAAGACAACCATATAGCTACTGCTATGGACCCGTAGTGCAAGGATGAACTACTCACGCATCACTCTCGAGGCAGGCATGGTGGTGTAGAGCCCTCCGGTGATGAATTCCTCTCCCGACAGGTAGCCGGGGAGAGCTTCAGAACCCTCCCGAACTAGGGTTTATGATGATGGCGGCTGCAGAACTTTTTTTGGCTGGGGGCTCGGGTATTTAGGGTTAACCCGAGGAGAGGTGTAAATATCCAAAAGGGCAACATCGGTGGGTGTCCAGGAGGCCACACCACCTGGTGGGGCGGCTAGGGGGACCCGCACCGCCCTATGGTGTGGGGCCCCTGAGGCCCCCTCCGGATCTCCTCCGGATCTCCGTATACGTGACAGACTTCTAAGACCCTGGAATTTTATTTCATCCAATTCCGAGAATATGTCCAGAATAACTTTTCTGAAACCAAAAACAGCAGAAAACAAGAACTAGCTCTGTGGCATGTTGTTAATAGGTTAGTCCCAGGAAATCCATAAAAATTATGCAAAGTGTATAGAAAACAGGTAGCAATTGGCATGAAAACAACATGGAACATCAGAAATTATAGATAGGTTTAAGACGTATCAACATCCCCAAGCTTAGTTCTACTCGTCCTCGAGTAGGTAAAACGATAAAAACAAAATAATTTCTGAGGTGACATGCTACCAACATAATTTTGATCATCATAATTGTAAAAACATTTGTAAAGCTGAGATCATAGTACTCTAAACACAGGCATGATACACATGATTTTAACAATGAAAATTCGCAACCTTGTTCCAACAAGAAAAGTAACACAAACAAAAGATCATGAATAATAATGCATCTGAAAGTTATATGTTTGTTTTGAGCAATAAGAAATCATAAAAAAGTGGCATTACGGTTGTCCTTAAAAGTGGAGCAAAACATCAATGTCAGGACACCTTCAAAGTTCAAGTGGATGACTAGAAACTAATAGTTTGAGAGCAAGCAATAAATAGCATGAATCAATCAATAATAATATTTGGGACAAATGCACGTTAAACTCAGAATGGCACTTAAATGTGCATAAAGTTAGAAGATGAAGACTCGACATAAAAGTAAAATAAAGGCCCTTTGCAGAGGGAAGCAGGGATTAACTCATGTGCTAGAGCTTTTTATTTTATAAACAGAGGTATTGAAAACATTTTTTAGAGAGGTGTATGCTTATGTCAACGAATGGTAAACAGACAATACAATACATCACACGCCAACTAGACTTCACAAGAGCGCCTCCCATTGAAGGACGCAACTGGGGTCAGTAGATCATCCCTATTCTCTTTTGTTTACACAATTATGTTTTGACTGATAAATCAGGGGCAAAAAGAGTGAAGAGAATTCATATAACCACGTTTTGGGGCTGGGCACCCGTTGCCACCTCTTATAGCATTTGGATAAGCGGATGTGCCACTAGTCTAGGTGTGTAAAGTCCAATCAACAAGTGAGATAAAGATTCTCTATTCACGTCCTCATGAGCTAAACAAGGGCACAAAATAGGTATAATTTTTAAGGTTTTAAAGGTAGCACATGTGCAATTTACTTTGGAGTGGCGGTTAAATACCACATGTATGTAGGTATGGTGGACACATTTGGCAAACTTTGGTTTTTTGGGAGTTGGATGCACTAGTAGAGCTCATACTCAGTATAGGTGGAGGCTAGCAAAGACTGGGAGCGACAAATCAAGAGAGCATAATGGCCATAATCATACATAGCGACAAAAACATTATTGATCAAAGCATACATGGTATTACAAGTCAAAAACTAAATGATCATAGAGGCTAGAGGTGACTGTTTTATAGTCATAACATGGTGTAAGCATGCGCCAAGTCAACCAAATAAATCATTCGAAGGAGAATACCACAATATTATGCTTTGAGATGATAAAAACAACGCATGATTCTTTCAATAGCACATTGAGCACTCTCATATATTTGGTAAAGTCATGCTACATCAATAATTACTAGGCATAGAATTAAAATAACATCCAACATGACATGATAAAGTCTAGCCACAGTCTAAACAAGCTTCTATTTGCACCGTTATAAGCATGAAATATTTTATTGCTTTCCAACACCATCATTTTATTTAAACAAAAACTCTCCATATGATATATCAATGAAACAAGAGAGTAGCATTGCTCTACAAGAACTAACATCTCTGAATAAGAGATGCATGAAAAACATGAGCAAAAAAGAGGAGGAGTTGCAGCAGCTAGAAGAAAATATAATAATACGAGCATGATAATGAGGAGTACGAGTATTCATATGAAAAAGCGGAGCGTGTATCTCTCCTTCACAAGAAAGCTGGTTTCCAACTAAGTTTATTGCAGCAATAAAAACGAAAGAAAACAAAATAAAAACAAGAAGACGCTCCAAGTAAAGTGCATATGATGTGACCGAATAAAAATATAGTTTCACTAGAAGTGACCTGATAAGTTGCTGATGAAGAAGGGGATGCCTTGGGCATCCCCAAGCTTAGACGCTTCAGTCTTGTTGGAATTTGCTGGGATGAACCACGGGGGCACCCCCAAGCTTTGGCTTTTCACTCTTCTTGATCACATTATATCACCATCTTCTCTTGACCCTTGAAAACTTCCTTCACAGCGAACTCGAGGTAATTCTCATTAGAGGGTTAGTGCATAATCAAAAACTCACATGTTCTACATGGACACAAGCATTATTAATACTTTTTAAACATTATATGAAGCCACTGATGTTTTATGGAGGAAAGAAATCCACTCAACATAGTAAGAGAGGGAATACAAGTAAAAAGGTTGAATCTGTCAAAACCAGAACAGTCTGTAAAGACGAATTTTTTCGAGGCACTTACGTTGCTCAAATCGAAAAAACTTAAAATTAGAAAAAGTTTTGGAAATAGTTGTGGATTAAGCAAAAAACTTTTCAAGTCATTTTGATCTTTCTGTGATTTTATACGATTTTAACAGCGGGCAGCAAAAATCTGTTTCTGCGCAGAAATCCAAATCTAACTTCAACTTTTAACTAGAGACTTTACTTGGAACAAATAATATGAGAAAATAAAGATACAAAGGATTTGCTACATAAGTAAACAACACCTTGACTCATAGAAAACAGAGAAAAACAATGCAAAAAATAAAAAACATGGGTTATCTCCCAAGAAGTGCTTTTCTTTAACGCCTTTCAGTTAGGCCTAGAAAGAGAGAATCAAGTGTTTTCAAACGAAGAAGCATCCATATCAATAATTTCCACTAAAACACAACAGGTAGCAATTGATACTTTAGGTCCCCCTGAAGATGATTCAACATGTAAATCACTTTTAGTTTCACTAAAAGATTTATCAATTTTAGGCACATTATGGGGTTTTGGTTTAGACACCTTGGGAACATAAATGAATTTTTGCTCTTTTCCCATAAAAGCTTTCTCCCTCTTAAATTTAAGAGAGGAAAAAGTTGAACTTAGGGTTTCCATAGCCTCTTCTAGTTTACCTATCCTGATATTTTGATTGTCATGTATCTTGCTAGCCTCTAAAATAGTGATCCTTTTATTGATACTTATTATTGATTTATTAACTTTGCCAGCATTATCAAGGAAATTTGGCAATTTTTTCTCCATAGAGTTCAGCTTTTTTATAACATCATCTAAAGTGATCTTAGTTTAAACATCCTTAGTAGGTGGTGTTCCAACTAAGATTTCAATTAAATTACAGGCTTCCAAAGCAGGAGTTCTCAGAAAATTACCACCTGTAAGGGTGTCTAGAACATACCTATACCAGCTAGTAATACCAACATAGAAATTCCTAAGAAGGATTAAGGTGGAATATTTTTAGTACATCTATGATGGGAATCACTTATTCTATACCAAGCATCTTTCAAACTTTACCCCCCTTGTTGCTTAAAAGAGCGAACCTCAACTTCAGGAATATTCATTTTAGCAAGATTAAAAATAGGATAAAAAACAACAACTAGAATAAGAACTAATTTTGTGTGTGTTTAGATATAGAGAAGCAAACAAGACAAAATAAAATAAACTAATCAAAACAAAAACAAAGTAAAGAGATTGGAGGTGAGAGACTCCCCTTGCAGAATTCCTCTTCCACCCAGGAAGCGGCGCCAGAAAAAAGCTTGATGGCGTGGATACACGTTCGTTGGGAGACCCCAAGAGGAAGGTATGAAGAGCATAGTAGCAAGTTTCCCTCAGAAAGAAACCAAGGTTGAATCGACCAGTAGGAGAAAGAAATGACTTCTGAAGGTTGTTGGCAGCTGATGTTGGTAGGGCGCACTACCGGTTTAGCAGCAACGTGGAATCTACACAACACAACCAAGTTGCTTTGCCCAAATAAAACATTGAGGTTTTCAATCTCACCGGTTTTGCTGAAAACAAAGGATTAAACGTATAGTGTGGAAAACAAGGTTTGTTTGTAGTGAATGAAAAGAGAACAATGATTGCAGTGAATGAAAGAAAAACAGGGTTTGCAGTGGTTGTATTATTAGTGTAAAAGAAATGGACCGGGGTCCACATCTCACTAGTGGTGTCTCTCCAAAACACATAGATAACATGTTGGGTAAACAAATTACAGCTGGGCAATTGACAGATATAAAGGCTGCACCATAGTGCGTATGCATGACATGGTGATTACTATGTGATTCATGTGGGCATTACAACATAATTCAGAGACCGTTATCCAACTGCATCGATGACTAATAATCCACCCTCACAGCGTAATACAATCAAACCTCAGGTATTAAGTTGCAGGCAACAGATTATTGCATTAAGTAAAGAGCATAACGTAAACAATGTAAACATCGTTGTTTTCTCCATAACGGCAGCAACACATCCCCCATTCGTTACATTTCTGTCACTCGAGCGTGGATGAAAGGGAGGCATGAACCCACTATCTAGAGTAAATACCCCCTCTTGGAGTTACAAGCATCAACTTAGCCAAAGCATCTACTAGTAACATAGAGCATGCAAGATCATAAATAACATAAACATGATAGGTTGATAATCACTTGACATAGCATTCAATATTCATCGGATCCCAGCAAACACAACATGTAGCATTACAATAAGATGATCTTGATCATGTTAGGCAACTCACAAGATCTAAACATGAGGTATAAACAGGATAAGACAACCATATAGCTACTGCTATGGACCCATAGTCCAAGGATGAACTACCCACGCATCACTCCGGAGGTAGGCATGGTGGTGTAGAGCCCTCCGGTGATGAATTCCCCTCCCGGCAGAGTGCTAGGGAGAGCTTCAGAAATCTCCCAAACTAGGGTTAACGATGATGGCGGCCCCGGAACTTTTCGTGGCTGGGGGCTCGGGTATTTAGGTTTAAACCAAGGATAGGTACAAATAGGATAAAGGGCAACGTCGGTGGGTGGCCAAGGGGGCCACACCACCTGGTGGTGCGGCCAGGGGGACCCGCGCCGCCCTATGGTTTGGGGCCCCTGAGGCCCTCCTCCGGGTCTCCTTCGGACTCCATATACGTGACATACTTCTAAGACCCTAGGATTTTATTTCGTCCAATTTCGAGAATATTTCTAGAACAACTTTTCTGAGACCAAAAACAACATAAAACAGGAATTGGCTCTGTGGCATCTTGTTAATAGGTTAGTCCCGGGATGAAATCATGTAGCAATTGGCATGAAAACAACATGGAACATCAGAAATTATAGATACGTTTGAGATGTATCAGTGACACTCTTGCAGATGAACACTAAAACTGGATTCAGTAAAGTTCCTAGCCACGAAATCATTTTTGCGTATTTGACATGCCATCTCATGTTAGCTAAGTTAAAATGATCATAAATTAATTGTAGTACTAGAAATGGAAGTAACTAACTAAGGAAAGAATCATAAACTGCTGAATAAATAAATGATAGAAACGACACATCTACTTTTTTTATATATAGTTGAACATGTGTTAAGAGCAACGAAGGGATAGATGCAGCAAATCAACATGTACTTGTTCCTGTAATGGCAATGGAGGCAAGCACTTAAGCACACAAGGGACTGATACGCCATAAACGTATCCTTAATTTCTGATGTTCCATGTTGTTTTCATGTTGTTTTCCACATGTTTGCTATACAATTTATGTCATTGTTATCAATTTTACGGACTAACCTACTGACAAGATGACACAGAGCCAGTTCCCTATTATCTGCTGTTTTTAGTTTCAGAAAAGTTGTTCTGGAAATATTCTCGGAATTGGAAAATTCGAAGCCTGGAAGTTTTAGAATTCCCGAAGGTTCCACGGAGTCCCAAAGAGACCCGGAGGGGGGGCTCAGGGGGCCCACACCATAGGGTGGCGCGCCTGAAAGTGCACTATGGTCAACTAGAGAGGGGGTGAATAGGTTGACTACCAATTTTTCTTCTTTTCCTTTTAATTATGGCTAAGCAAGATAAAGTAAGGTTCACTATATGTGCAACTAGGCGAGCAACCTAAGTGATACAATATAAGATACGCAACGAAAGTAAAACGAAAGGCAACAAGATAAACCACAAGTGTAAACAATGAGACAAGGATATGTTTCACGTAGTTCCTTCTCAAGAGAAGTACGTCTACGTTGGAGAGGTGGGGAGCCACCTAGGCGCTCCTCAATAGCACGGTTGTGCACACCTTCTTATCCTTGAGCTTCTCCGGTGAGGGAGATTCTCGTTTCCACTATGAGGTCGACTTGAAGGCGTTGACCAAACCCTTACATGAGCTCGAGGTCACTCCACAAGATGGATGGAGGCTCTCAAGCAATCCGAAGGTTCTTGCAACAAGGTGGAAGCTACAAGCACAAGATCTACTAAGGTTTCTAGGCCTCAAGTAGGATTCTAGATCTACTAGGATGTGGTGGATGAATTTGTAATTCCTTTGGTGGAAGTGTGGATCTAGGTCTCCTCTAGCTCTCCACAAAGTATGGGAGTGTTTGGGTGGTTGGAGAGGGAGATCTAGAAGGTTGAAGCTTTCATTAATGGCTAGGAGAGAAAGTGGGGAAAAGATTAGCATTTATGAGGTAAGGGAAGGGGTATTTATAGACCCTCCCCAAGTGGCCGTTTGAGAAGCCCACGCAGCACCGGAGGCTCTTGTGGCCTTCACTTGTGCGCACCAGCGCGACCCTTTTCTCCTTTCCTGGTAACCTTGCTGGCGGAGGCTCCGGTGCCTTTGGCGGAGGCTCCGCCCACCGGAGGCGCACCGGAGGCTCCGCTGGGACCTCCGCCCTTATCCAACAGAACGCCATTTTGGCGGAGGTGCCACCGGAGGCCAGCCCCCCCAGTGGGGTGGTGGAGCCAGCGGAGGCTCCGGTGGTTTTACCGGAGGCTCCGCCCACCGGATGTCCACCGGAGGCTCCGCCCACCGGATGTCCACCGGAGGCTCCGCCCTGGACTCCGCTCTTCTCATCCCAAACGCCATTTTGGCGGACCCCCACAGGAGCCCACACCGGAGGCCAGCCCCCAGTGGGGTGGTGGAGCCATCGGAGGCTCCGGTGGTTTTACCGGAGGCTCCGCCCACCGTATGTCCACCGGAGGCTCCACCCTGGCCTCCGCTCTTCTCATCCCGAACGTCATTTTGGCGGACCCCCACCGGAGCCCACACCGGAGATGCAGCGCTTGAGCTGTGCTGGAAAACGACTGGGGCGGAGGTTCCGGTGGTTTCACCGGAGCCTCCGCTGCATACAAAAAAGCTTTTCCAGCTTTGTCATTTTGAGCTCTTTTCATTCCAAACGAAATTGTATCCCATAGAGAATGTAAACTTTATGAACCTGGGCATTTCCATGAATAACAAGTAAACGTTAGAACAATAGGTATGTTCTAAAATTATCAAAACGGAAGATGATCTTTCATTCTCCCCCTTTTTGGTAATTGATGACAACATCCCTATTTGCATAATTAAATACACAACATGAACGGAGCTCCCCCTAAAGATATGCTCCCTTCATATTGAGAGAATTTTAAAACAATGGATATATAAACATATGAATAATAGTGAGCACAAAACACATAAGATAATAAGTTCACAAGCTCACAATGCATAATAATTTAAACAACCGAAGTTTGCAAATGAAAGACCAACTCTCTCAAGCAAAAGAAAGATGCAAATCGAAAAACATGCTTGATAGAGACTGATGCATGTAAAATGCATAGATGAATTTTGCATATTTTCACATGGTTTTTTTATTACATATTGCATCATATAAGGGTATAATTCAATGTTTTATAGTATTTTGGGGTTAAATTACAAAGTCCCCAACTTTTATGGAATTAACCCTGCCTGTTAGAAACCCCGTTTTCTATATTTTTGACGTTTCAGGGGGCAAACTTCCGCGAAATCACCTGAAAATCTGTGGGGATCATTTTCTTGGAAGGAGAAGACTTGCGGGCGAAGGATCCACGAGAATTGGGCAAGGAGGCCCAAAAGAGGACCCTCCACTCGGCCAGATTCCTTGGCCGCGTGAGAGGCCCTCTTTTGGCCCCTGTGGCCCCAATTCCTTCCATCTTCGACTTACCGAATCCGTCTTGACCCAAAACCGACTATAAAAAGGGTCCCCCGTACCCTTACGGAGAGGAGCGCCGCCGAAACACCGAAACAGAGACTAGAAATTCCAGATTGGAGGGGGAAAACTCCGGCGGGGCACCGTCGGTGTGATCTCCTACCCCTCCAACGTCATCTCCATCGACATCTCCATGAAGAGGGAGTAGTCCACCCCAGGGCTATGGGTTTGTGGAAGTAGCACTTGTATCTCTCTCTCTCTATGTGCTTCACTAATTAGATCCGTATGAGCTGCCTCACATGATTACAAGCACCGTTGTAATTCCTATGTGGTGGATCTTTTCTATGAGTTATTGAATCTGAGATTGCAATTGTTTCTCTTGAGTTATTTGAGTAGATGTATCTTATGTACCCCGTTCTTATTTGCTAGCTTTGATCAATCTAGTTCTTGAGAGCGTGTGTGGGGTGATGGGTGCATTAGTTGGAGTAACGGGGGGTGGCTAGTGCTGTGAAAGTGACAGAAGTTCAGCGATCCACTTAGATTTTGTTAAACCTTTCTTAGTTACCTCACTAGGGATAAAAAGGAGTACCTTGTTACCGGGGATTTGAAGTGACACTAATCAATCTCCATGACTAGATCTAGCAAGTTCTTACTTCAACTTCATGTCACATTGCTTAAAGCTATACTCTAGTTTTTCCTTAATTATCGAGGTGTTATGATTTATTTCGCATCTTGGTGGAGTATAAGAGGGATCAATATGACCGTAGAGATCTCTATGCTAGGACGTGATGCCCATATGAAAGTACTCAATGTTAAACATGTTATTGTAATCTCACATGTAATTCTTTATGTCCACCGTCTACCACTTTATTTGAGAGAATGCAAGTGTGAAACCATGAACCCCGGTCCTATTTTAATTATAAGAAAACACTCTAGTTACTTTGCTGCAATTTACTTTACTTGCAATTTACTTTACTTGCATCTCCAATTCAAATTTACATTATCTCCATCACCACTTGCATCACAAAAATACAAAAAAAATCCATTGCATATTTATTTTCTCATTTGCATTTAGTAGTAGATTTAATTATTGCACATTTACTTTCAGTTTTGCATTGCAATTTAGAAGTCTCACACCTTGTGCTTGACAACCACTTGGTGAGGTTGAGGGCACAAAATTCTCTACTTGTTTGCAGGATCCTGGAGGAAGCTTGGAAGACAACTGCTGAAATACTAGCTCCCCAAGAGTTCGATATAAACCCTCGAGTCACCCTCGTGGGGAACAAGGCTTGCCACTAGCTACACACTCTGCACTTGGAGTCTCAACCTAGCCATCAAGCGTTTTTCTGGCGCCGTTGCCGGGGAGCCATAGGTGAAGGAGTTGTCCAAGGGATCTCACAAGAAGTCTTCATCATCAACAAGGTGTGCAAACACCTAAGCTTAGGGAGGTTGCACCTACGTGAGTATCGTCCTTTCTATCTCCACATTCTTTCAAGTAGATTGTTTTGTTTCTTGTCTTGTTTTTGTTTTTGTTCTTGTTTTTGTTTTGTCTTGCATATTTTATTTTAGTTTGCATTTTAGCTTTGCATTTAGTTATCTAGTTTATTTTAGTATTTCGAATTTGCTTAGTTACTTTACTTTTGTTTTGCATAAAAAATTAAAAACTACATAAAAACTGTTAAAATGGGTGATAGAACTAAATTAAGTGACTACACAAATACACCCAATGACCAATTCATTGCTAGGAAAATTACTACACCTGAAATACAAGCTGAAAGCTATGAAGTAAGTCCTAGTTTATTTAATTTAATTACTAGAGAGCAATTTGGTGGTAGTGCTATGGAGGATGCCTCTATGCATCTTCATGATTTCATGGAAATATGTGATATGCAAAAATTTAAAAATGTGGAAAGTAGTGTTTTAAAACTGAAATTATTTCCTTTTTCACTTAAAGGAAAGGCTAAAGAATGGTTACTTTCACTACCTACAGCTAGTATAAAGTCTTGGGATGATTTAAAAGAAGCTTTCATTAAGAAATATTATCCTCCCGTTAAAATTTTGCAAAATAGGAATAATATCCTCTCATTTAGGCAAAATAATAATGAACATGTAGCCATGGCATGGGATAGAATTAAATTAATGTTTAGAACATGCCCATCACATGGAGTAAATGAATGGACCATACTACACTGTTTTTATAATGGTCTAAACTACATGTCTAGAAATATACTTGATTCTGCTGCTATAGGTGCCTTTATGAGTAAAACTGTAGGTGAGGCTAAGAGCATATTAGAAAGCATATTGCAAAATTATAGTCAATGGAATACTGAAAGAGCACCCAATACCACTAAGAAAATAAACTCAATTGAAGAAACCAATGATTTGTCTTCTAAAATGGACACTATTATTGCTTTTATTAATAAACAAAATATGGAGAATGTGCCTTTGCAGGAGCTAGTTGGTAGTAATTCTGAAAGTGTGGATGTTAATTTTGTTAGGAATTATGGTAGCAATGGTTTTGGTAATGCTTACAATTCATATAGTAAACCTCCTTATGTGCCAAATAAACCTTTTGTTCCATATCCTAATGCTAATGAAAATAAGTGGAAGCCTTCTAGTGAAATTTCTGAATCTAATAAATTGCTTATGGAACAAGTTGCTAGTCACAATGCTATGATACATGAGTTAAATAAGTATATTGCATCCATTAGTAGTGATATTAACGTATTGCAACTTCAATCTTTGAATTTAGATAAAGCATTATCAAAATTAGCTGATAATCAAGCAACTCTATTAAGCATGTCAGCAGGAAAGCCACAAGCACAACCTAGTGTAGGAATGAATTCTATTACTATTGCTGCTCCTATTATTGAAAATATTGATCATATTGCTGAGAATACAAGTCAGCATGTCCCTACTAGCTTAGAAGAAACTTTGAATGAAATAGTGAAGTACCCTGAATATTTACTTCCATATATGTCTTATCTTGCTAGCAAAGATGAAATTAGTCCTCATGAATCAAGCATGCTAGCTAAATTAGAGAGTAAAGTAGAGGAAATTATTATGCTTACTGAAATTAAGGATCCATTGCTTGATTTAGAAAAAAGTAGCTTGCAAAAACTTATTGCTACTCTACAAAAATTTGCTAGTGATCCCACTATAAATGTTAATCAACCTGGCTTTGGCTTTGGATCTTATATTGCTAATCATGTCTTGCAAGAAAAAATTGCTAGGTACAAGAATGAGGCCATGATACCTCCTAAGCTTGGGGATGCATGGATCCCCAAGGTGCTAGTTTCAATTGGAAAAGAAATTCACCATGCTATGTTAGATCTAGGTTCTAGTGTATCGGTACTCTCTAAAGAATTATATGAATTGCTAGAACTAGAAAATTTAGAAAAGTGCTCAAGTGAATTTGTCCTTGCTGATAACTCTACTAAACATGTTGTAGTACAAGTAAAAGATGTTATAATTGAATTGCACATGACTTTCGTACCCGTTGATTTCATTATTATGGATATGGGGGATAAATCCCCTAGTCCTATTATTTTGGGTAGACCTTTTCTTCGTACTACAGGTGCAATCATAGACTCCAAAGAAGGGAATGTAAAGTTTCAGTTCCCTCACAAGAAAAGCATGGAGCACTTCCCAAGGAAGAGGGGCACGCTGAAGAACAAGCTCCCTCATGAGCTTTATCCCTCTTGATTATCAAGTAAGTAAAGCCTAGCTATATGGCTATAAAGAAAGCGCTTTACGGGAGGCAACCCGGTTGTTTTTGTTTGGATTTTCCTAGTGTCCTCTTGCTGTCTCAAGAGATTAGTTTTTTTTTGTTTTAATTCTGGAGTTTTCAATAAAGAGTCAAGTCAAACCCATTTGGACTTATAAGTTGCTATCCTAGTGCATGAAATTTCTGTTTCAGCACGAGTCTGCTCACCGTATGATTTTACGTTTTTTATTGGTATGTCGGATTGAGCTAATTTTTTAGTATGTTCTGCAACTTTTTGTCCTCTGTAAGCAAAAATTGGCTTAATTTTTTGACGAGTCTAGCTTAGGGAAAAACGTTCGTTTTGCTGCTGCTGCTTTTCTGGACAGATTCTGCCTTCTTTTGTTTTATGCACTCTTTGGGCTTGGGAATCAAATTTCCATGATTCTTTCAAGCAAGAGAGTGAACATAAAACATAATGAACCTTATTGTCTATCTACTGGAGCATTTTATTTGGAATTTTGCACAGCAAGCATGTGATTTGTTTGTCCTTGCTAATCTCACCCCATAGAAAAAGAATGGGAGAAACATGTTTTGTGAAGTTTTTTTTCACAGGGAATAGAGGAGCTGCGCCTCAAGACATCCAAGAATGGTGAAAGCCATAAGATTGGGTATGTTATGAACACCCCACTGGAGCTACACTCTTTTGGTTAGCACACGTCTACTTTCTATTTTTCTAAGCAAAGCATTTATCGTAGAGACTTGAAGCGTCTAGTTTTTGTTTTTATTTTTGTTTTGATAAGACCACCACCATCATTTTATATGATATTGAGCTACTGGATTTTGGGGTTGGAATGTATTGGATGCTAGTATTATGACTTGTAATAGGTATGCCATGGTTGATTTGAAGAGCTACATATGTTTGCATGATTTATAGGCTTTTTATGTGTAGAAATTTGCAATAATGTTGTCTTGAGCTATCTCTTATTCATGTCCTTGATGTTAATTACTGGTTTATTTAGTTTGTCATGAAATTAGTAGTTCTATGGACATATGCATGCATAGTATCTGTTCAACTATCTCCCTCTTGCTAGCCCAAAAATTTAAAAATTCCAACAAGTAAAAACTTGTTTCCAACACTCCTTAGCCAAGTATTTCCAGTGAGTCCACCATATCTTCCCATTAGCTTCATTGCTATTCCGAGTATGTTCACCATGTTATTGTGTTATTTATGTTCTAAATTAAGATATTCACTTTATTAATTGTCATGGGTTGAACTTGGGATAGGACTCTCACGAACTTTTGAAGGCACACTTTACTTTTTATGCATCTAATAAACAGGACCCAATAATGGGAGCCACAAGTTTTGCGTTTGACAAGTGTGTGGTTGGGAGCTAGCTATAAACGTGTATCACCGGAAAGCTTTCAACATTGCACAATTTTTTTTACATTTGGTTGATATCATGTACTCCCTCCGTCTCAAATTAATTGTCGCAAACTTGGACAAAAATGGATGTATCTAGCACTAAATTATGTCTACATACATCCACTTTTGTCTAACTTTGTGACAATTAATTTGAGACGGAGGGAGTACTTTTGTTTTCGGACTCCTGCCATGCCGAAATGAAATAGAGGAATAGTAAGTTTTGATGAGTAAGTATCTATATGACTAGAGAAACGCATTGAGCCGCTAACCCAAGCCATGCTTTATCATGGTGGAAATTTACTTACAGATTGAGTGACTCTACAACACATCCTATAATAAAATAAGAAGCTATGCATAATAGTGAATGAAAATAAAAAGGATGATGAGTCTACTTCGTTTGTTCATCTTGTCATTGTAACATGGGATTGTTTCCATGTCATGGGGCAAGAGGTACCTCTTTGCGGTTCTCTATGATGTCATTAATACTTATTATGATTGTACAAAGCTTATTAGGAATCTTAAGTTGAGTAATCATGGAGTAGGTTTTCACACTCACGGGGCATGAGGCTTTCAACCACCTTGTCATTCTCATTACTTCAATACTCACAATTTTAAGATGCTAGTGATAAAGGGTCAATGAGAGTCCTAGATCAATGGATACCACATTTCAATTAGTAATTTTAGTTGAATAATTTAGAGGCTAAATAAGACTTGATCATGTTTTACCTCTACTCAATTTTCTCCAAAGTGTCCACCATATTTTCTATTCTCCATTATGCTATTCTTTGACCAATATAGGATTTTATTTTTCATTTTGTGTATGCATTTGGTCCATAGTGTTTTTATTTCATTATACACTTTGTGAACTTTCATGAAGCATCTTTGCTTGCATATTTGATATTTCTTACAACATGAATTGTATATTGCTACTCATTTCTAGTATTAATCATTTGATTATATGTAGCATGAATAATCCTCCTTGATATCCCATGATTGTTTCAATATGCAAAACCCATCTTAGTTTTATCACCTTCATACTCGAGGACGAGCATGGGTTAAGCTTGGGGATGTTGATGCATGTAAAATGCATAGATGAATTTTGCATATTTTCACATGGTTTTCTATTACATATTGCATCATATAAGGGTATAATTCAATGTTTTATAGTATTTTGGGGTTAAATTACAAAGTCCCCCAACTTTTATGGAATTAACCCTGCCTGTCAGAAACCCCGTTTTCTATATTTTTGACGTTTCAGGGGGCAAACTTCCGCGAAATCACCTGAAAATCTGTGGGGGGTCATTTTCTTGGAAGGAGAAGACTTGCGGGCGAAGGATCCACGAGAATTGGGCAAGGAGGCCCAAAAGAGGACCCTCCACGCGACCAGATTCCTTGGCCGCGTGAGAGGCCCCCTTTTGACCCCTGTGGCCCCAATTCCTTCCATCTTCGACTTACCGACTCCGTCTTGACCTAAAACCGACTATAAAAAGGGTCCCCCGTACCCTTACGGAGAGGAGCGCGGCCGAAACACCGAAACACCGAAACAGAGACCAGAAGTTCCAGATTGGAGGGGGAAAACTCCGGCAGGGCGCCGCCGGTGTGATCTCCTACCCCTCCAACGTCATCTCCATCGACATCTCCATGAAGAGGGAGTAGTCCACCCCAGGGCTATGGGTTTGTGGAAGTAGAACTTGTATCTCTCTCTCTCTATGTGCTTCACTAATTAGATCCGTATGAGCTGCCTCACATGATTACGGGCACCGTTGTAATTCCTATGTGGTGGATCTTTTCTATGAGTTATTGAATCTGAGATTGCAATTGTTTCTCTTGAGTTATTTGAGTAGATGTATCTTATGTACCCCGTTCTTATTTGGTATCTTTGATCAATCTAGTTCTTGAGTGCGTGTGTGGAGTGATGGGTGCATTAGTTGGAGTAATGGGGGTGGCTAGTGCTGTGAAAGTGACAGAAGTTCAGCGATCCACTTAGGTTTTGTTAAACCTTTCTTAGTTACCTCACTAGGGATAAAAAGGAGTACCTTGTTACCGGGGATTTGAAGTGACACTAATCAATCTCCATGACTAGATCTAGCAAGTTCTTACTTCAACTTCATGTCACATTGCTTAAAGCTATACTCTGGTTTTTCCTTAATTATCGAGGTGTTATGATTTATTTCGCATCTTGGTGGAGTATAAGAGGGATCAATATGACCGTAGAGATCTCTATGCTAGGACGTGATGCACATATGAAAGTACTCAATGTTAAACATGTTATTGTAATCTCACATGTAATTCTTTATGTCCACCGTCTACCACTTTATTTGAGAGAATGCAAGTGTGAAACCATGAACCCCGGTCCTATTTTAATTATAAGAAAACACTCTAGTTACTTTGCTGCAATTTACTTTACTTGCACTTTACTTTACTTGCATCTCCAATTCGAATTTACATTATCTCCATCACCACTTGAATCACAAAAATACAAAAACAATCCATTGCATATTTATTTTCTCATTTGCATTTAGTAGTAGATTTAATTATTGCACATTTACTTTCAGTTTTGCATTGCAATTTAGAAGTCTCACACCTTGTGCTTGACAACCACTTGGTGAGGTTGAGGGCACAAGATTCTCTACTTGTTTGTAGGATCCTGGAGGAAGCTTGGAAGACAACTGCTGAAATACTGGCTCCCCAAGAGTTCGATATAAACCCTTGAGTCACCCTCGTGGGGAAGAAGGCTTGCCACTAGCTACACACTCTGCACTTGGAGTCTCAACCTAGCCATCAGAGACCCATGCAAATACCCGCTCCTAATAGATAGATATCTCTCCCCCTTTGGCATCAAGATACCAAAAGAGGGAGAAACTTATGCTAACACCCTGAAGATCACTCGGAGAAGATATCCAGGCTTGGAGGGCGGGCACGGCGGTGAGAGATGGTGAATTTTTCTCCTTCTTCCTTGTAAGACCACTCAATGAGCTTTCCGACGGAGTCCTTGGCCTGCCACTTGTCCCAGTTAGTGATGCTAGGTAGCACCGGGGACTCCACTGACTCGCCACCATCACGACGAAGCTGACGCTCTGCCTGGAATGCCTTGCGGTGCTTGAGCTCCTTATCATAGTGGGCTTCCCATTGACGCTGCTCAATCTTCTTGTTCAATTTGAACACCTTCTTGAGATCCCTTTCCATCCACTTGAAAGCATTGTCAGAAGGAGGAGGGCGAGAGGGACCTGCCTCTTCTTCTTCCTCCTCATCAATGATAACATGTGGTTTGGCCTTGTATTTGCGAGGAGCCGGTGTAGGATGCACAACGGGCTCGGTGTGGTCCTTGATGAGAAGTTTCTTCTCCATGTGTGGGATCCAATTAGCATCATCAAAAGGTTCTTCCGGGAATTTGTCCTCCCACACATGCAAGATGATCTTCATAATAAAGGGCCCAAAGTAAGCATTCTTGCGGTTGATAACCACGTGCGATAGCTCATTCCACATATAATCTAGTATATCGAGCTTCTGGGTTGAACCGGCAAGGCGCTTATCATGAGTGAAAAGCATAAGGTTCTTGAGGAATCCTTGGATCTCATCGACAATTCCCGTCTTTGGGTTGATGGTCTCGCGATAGATACGGAGCATGATGTCATAAGTGGGGTAGAGACCCTTGACAAACCCAACAACAAATTTCTTCCAGTCATACAGAGGGGTGATCTGATCCTTGGAGGGAGATTGAGTGTTGATGGCATGAATACGGAACCACCCATTGTCAAACTCCTCGCCACCGGCAAATGGTCCATGATCCGGGTATCCTCCAAGAAGAGTTCCAACTTCAGACCACTTGATAGTTAGGTGACGTCCCTTGGTCATCCAAATAAGATGACGCTCCGTCTCATTGGCGAGATGCACTGTGGCCAAGAACTGACAAACTAAATCTTCATCACAATCTTGTTGGACACTCATGATGGGAGCAAGACCAAATGTCTCAACAATCTCTAGTGCCTCCCAAAATACTTGGGATTCCTCTCCAAATGCCCAAAATTAATAGCATGTTGAGGAGCAACATTCTCCTTGGGCTTCCTCATCAAAATCTCATGATAGATCTGGCTCTGAAAGACAGTGTGGAATCGAGGGTCCTTACCCCGGAACTGTGGCATCAAACGGTCGCGGTCAATGACATATGGGTTCTCGCGGCGTTCTTTCACGGACACCCCCTCAGACATCTGGGAAGCAGACTTCTCCCTTCGTGGCAATGTCTTCTCCATAGCCGGGAACCTCTTGCGCTTGGGCTGAGATGGGTCCAGAGTTTCCTCGATTTCATAAACCCTAGGAGCCTTGCGACGAGCCACACTCTTGGAACAAGTGCCCTTGCCTTTGGAGCCGGATGCATCTATGAGAGAAATAGCAAGAATAGCATGAAGAAAAGGTAATGCTCAAGTCTTAGCAGACGCACAAATCCAAGAAACAAAGATATGCATAGTATTAGGGTTGAATAACAAGGGTTAGGGCATATGAACGAATCCACCCTAAAAACCGTGGCGGTTCAAGCCTAATACTCACTATCTAGGTTGCTAGGGTTTGTACTCGTGATCTTCTACTCCAAAATCCAAATCCACGCATCTAGATGTTAAGAACATGGAACTCCTATGCATCCCCATCCATCAACTAGATGAGAGAGAGAGAGAGAGCACACATACCCGCACCATCCATGGTGGAAAGGAAGGAGGAGGAGGATCCCGGGGTGGTCCAAGGCAAGGAGGAGGACTCCCGACGGTGGAGCACCCGATTCCGGCGATGGAGACCTTGGGGGAGGCGGCGGTTGTGGGGGAGAAGAGGGAGGGCGAGTGGGGGAAAATGAGATTGGATCTTGTTGACCCCCGCTCGCCCTGGAACTTATCCCGCAAAAACGCCATGGTCGAAGCCTCCGGTGGTTTCACCGGAGTCTCCGCTCCCTGCCCAGCAGAGCCTCCGGTGGTTTCACCGGAGCCTCCGCCCTCTGTCAACACAGTACACCACTTTACGGTCCGCTGGGCAATTTGCACCAGCGGAGGTTCCGGTGGGATCCGGTGGACATGGGCAGCGGAGCCTCCGGTGGTTTCACCGGGTCCTCCGCCAGACCAAGTTTACGCACGCCAAAATCAGAAAAACAGGAGCATTACGAATGGAATAATGTTTTGGGTAAAGGAGGCTTGGGTTGGAAACTAGTAACTGATGTATGAGAGACATTACTCGATGGGGTTCGCAAGATGAAAATAGATAAAAGGCCGAACCCACACAAGTTGTCAAGAGGGAATAAGATATTTGGTAAAGATCCAAAAAGAAACATAAAAACAACTCCGAGAGGAGGAGGTAGGTGGCCGAAGCCACCATGTTTGAGTGTGTACTTTGGAACCGCGAAGATATATCTAGGGTCCAAGAGTACTACTCACAATTAAGCACAATAAGCTACAAGTTGACTAGATATTCAATGATGAATTGATTTTCGCATAATAAGAGGAGTGTGCACTCATGAGTTGAGTGACGCTCCCCCTATGTCCATGCCTACATCCAAACCTAATAGCACGTATAATGAAGGTACACATGCAAGGTTTCAAGTGAAGTTGGAAGAATCGATGACATTTAGTTCATTCCTCAAAGCTCGAAACCTTGGTTCATCAAGGGCCTTCGTGAATATATCGGCAAGTAGATCCTTGGTGGACACATATGAGAGATCAATATCACCTTTCTCAACATGATCCCGAATGAAATGATGACGGATCTCAATGTGCTTCGTCTTGGAGTGGAGAACGGGGCTGTAGGCGATCTTGATAGCACTCTCATTGTCACAAAGAAGAGGCACCTTGTCAAAATGAATACCATAATCCTTCAAGTTTGCCTCATCCAAAGCAATTGGGCACAATAACTAGCCGCGGAGATATATTCGGCCTCGGTGGTGGAGAGAGCAATGCAGTTCTGCTTCTTTGAAGACCAACATACTAGGGAGCGGCCAAGGAATTGGCAACCACCGGATGTGGACTTCCTATCCGTCTTCTCTCCCACATAATCCGCATCCGAATATCCAATGAGCTGAAAGCTTGAACCCTTGGGATACCAAAGAACAAAATTTGGGGTATGAACTAAATATCGAAAGATTCGTTTCACCGCTTCCAAATGACTTTGCCTCGGGGAGGCTTGAAACCTTGCACATTTACCTACGCTATACATGATATCCGGTCTAGATGCACAAAGGTAGAGCAAAGAACCAATCATGGATCGGTATACCTTTTGATCTACCTCTTTACCGTTGGGGTCAGGTTTCAAGTCAGTGGTTGTGGACATGGGAGTCTTCATAGGCTTGGCATCATTCATATTGAATCTCTTGAGCATGTCTTGAGTGTATTTGGCTTGTTTGATGAAGGTCCCTTCATGATATTGATTCACTTCAAAGCCAAGGAAAAACTCCAACTCTCCCATCATAGACATATCAAACCTATCGTTCATAAGCTTGCAAAACTCCTCATTGAACAAGGTGTTAGTAGACCCAAAAATGATGTAATCCACATAGAGTTGGCATATGAACAAGTCACCTCCAACCGTCTTGGTAAAGACGGTGGGATCGATTAAACCAACATTAAACCCACGATCCACTAGAAACTCTTTAAGGTGCTCGTACCACACACGTGGGGCTTGTTTAAGTCCATAGAGCGCCTTATCGAGTTTAAAGACATGATCGGAGTGGTTGGGATCCTCGAAACCCGGATGTTGATTGACATATACTAACTCATTAATGGGATCGTTTAGGAAAGCACTCTTAACATCCATTTGTTGTAACTTGAAATTATGATGAGATGCATAAGCAAGTAAGATGCGAATGGATTCAAGACGAGCTACGGGGGCAAAGGTTTCACCGAAGTCAAAACCTTGAACTTGAGAAAAACCTTGAGCCACCAATATTGCCTTGTTGCGAATGATAATACCATCTTTATCTCGTTTGTTCTTGAACACCCATTTGGTGCCAATGACATTTTTGCAATCCTTGGGTCTTGGCACTAATTTCCACACCTTGTTCCGCTCGAAGTTATTGAGTTCATCATGCATGGCTTCAAGCCAATCTTGATATTCGAGTGCTTCATAGACCTTCTTGGGTTAAATGAAAGAGACAAAAGCATGAGCCTTGCTAAAATCCTCCAACTGCCTCCTAGTGACCACCCTTCCATGAACTTGCCCAAGAATCTTGTCCTCCGTGTGACCCGCTCATTCAAGATTCTCTATCCTTCTTTTTGCTCTACGTTCTAGCATCTCCTCCAAAGATTCCTTGGATATAGATTGGGAATCACCTTCTTCATCGGAGACATGTCCATCTTCGTTTCGTCCTTGATCAATAATGGGTGAAGGATCACCACTAGGTTGATCTCTCTCAAAAATTATGGAACCTTGATCATGATTAAGATGAGTAGCTTGGCCTTGATAATAGATTGGCCTTGAATTCTTGTTTGACCTTGATCATTAGCTTGAGGGCTTGGTGAATCTTGTTGACTAGCTTGATCATCAACGGTGTAGTCAATGGCTCCACTTGAGTGGGGCATAGTCCTTCTCCCTCCGTCATCCGGTAACCCTCAATGGGGATTATTTCACCAATCCCCATTCTTCTTATGATGATGGGAGGAATTGCATATCCTACAGCACCATGATCTATACGCCCCCCTTGGGAGCCGTTATCCTCATCAAACACCACGTCTATATCTTCTTCAAATTGTCCGGTGGACTTGTTGTACACTCTATAGGCGTGACCATTTGTGGCATAGCCAACAAAGATACCCTCATAAGATTTGGTCTCAAATTTTGACAACCGTTTACCTTTCTTGCGAATGAAGCACTTGCAACCGAAGACCTTGAAATAAGATACATCCGGTTTCTTGCCCGTGAGAATCTCATATGGAGTCTTGTTCAAGATCTTGCGAATATATAACCGGTTGGTAGCATGACATGCGGTGGAGACGGCTTCGGCCCAAAAGTTATAGGGAGAAGAGAACTCCACAATCATGGTCCTAGCCGCATCCATCAAAGTCCGGTTCTTTTTCTCTCCAACACCATTTTGTTGAGGGGTATAAGGAGTGGAATATTGATGATCAATGCCCTCTTCACTAAGAAAACCCTAAACGGTGTAGTTCTTGAACTCCGAGCCATTATCACTCCGGATGGCCAATATGGAAGCATTGTGTTGGCGCTCCACTAGAGTGATGAACTCGATGACTCTCTTTTGAGTTTCACTTTTCCTCTTGAAGAAATACACCCAACAATATCTTGAATAATCCACAATCACTAAGAAATACTTCTTTCCTCCGAGACTATCATAAGATAGTGGACCAAAGAGATCTAAGTGAATGAGCTTGAGAATTCTTGTGGTGGAGGTAGTGGTATTGGTTGGGTGAAGTTCTCCGTGTTGCTTCCCAAAGGCACAAGAGCTACACACACGATCTTTAGCAAACTTAGCCTTGGTTAGTCCTAGAACATGATTGCTGTAACATCCCAACTTTGTTAACAAGTGTTGTGGTGTTGTGTTCATATCATACATGCATGAAAACAAAAATTTAAACCATGTTGAAACAATTTAAATTATGAATTTCAATGGTTTGAGAAAATCCCACAAATAGTACTTATTTTGGTTCCCAAAATTTTGTGTTGGGAAATATTTCAAATACACCAAAGAAACATATGTTTTTTTTGGAAATTTCATAAGCTTTCCAAAAAGTTATTTTTGCCAAATTTTATGTTCATAAAAGGCCCGGAAAACATGGTTTTTGTTGCAGTTTTAAAGGACAGAAGGGTTGTTTGATAATTTCCAAAACTTTCCAGGGGGTTATCGGAAATGTGACTTTGTCTTCTTCGTTGGGACAGAAGGAGCAGCTGCGTGGAGGCCGTACGGGAGCCGCTGCCACCTCCTACTCGTCCGCCTGCTTGCGTGGCCGAGGATACCTCTAGGTCGATGACGTGCCCCCTCCTCTCTCTCTCACTCGTCGTCACCCTCTCTTTCTCTCTCTGGCCCTCAACACGAACGAACCCTAACCCTACTGCTCCCGTCAGACGCCGCCTAACGCCGTCGACTCCGGCCACGGCGGGTCGAATTGGAGCCACCACCAGCCCCTCCGTGCTCTACTCTACTCCCTCGCTCACTCGCGCTTGCAGGGACGCCCCGGAACGGCCGAATCGGGCAATCGTTCCCAACTCTGGCCGCCGGCCGACGAGGAAGAATCCGGCCGCCTCCGGCCGCCCCTGCCCCCTCCGACCACCTCTCTAGCCTCCCGGTGTTGTGGTGAGTCTCTCGGGACCCTCCATTACCTCCCTCTCCCACCGTACCGTCCCCGCGCCGAGCTCCGCCGTCGATCGTCGCGTCACCTCGTCGCCGGCGAGCTTCCAACGACATTTAGCAAGCGGCGTTGCCTCCCCTAGGTCCCTCTCGAGCCACTCTATGTCGTGGTGCCCTTTGATTTCAACAGTGCGCGCTAATTTGATCAAATTCGAACTCAATTTTGAAGAACAGAGCACTGTGATGTCACAGTGACATCACAATGACGTCATAAGTCCTATTTTTTTAAATCCTAGGAAATTCCAGAAAATTGGTTTATTTTGTAAATTGAATAACTATTAAAAATTTACTCAGAAAAATAAAATAAAAGTATGGAGTTGATCAGAAAAATGTAAGCTACCAAAATATATCATTTTCATATATGTTTGAGAAAGTTGAGAATTGGCCATTATTTAATGTTGTTTAAATCATTTAAAATAGAAAAATAAGTTTTTATTCACTAAAATTAGAAAATTAAAAATTATATAACAAATTGCTCAAAACGACAAATGGAATCTAGTTATGGTGTTTTTAAAACCATTTGAGAAACTAAAACTGTACTCACTTTCAGAATCGTCCGAATTGCCCCTCCGCGGTCTATTTCAGGATAATTTCAACAAAACTTCATAACTGACATACGAACCCTAGAAACTCAACAAACATGTTTAGGGCTTTATTTCAGTGCATTAACTTTCTCATGCATACATATTGCACATTGCATCGATGCCATGTGTTGATTGTTATTCTTCTTTGCGGTGTTTGTTCCCCCTCGGTAGAACGTGACTCCGAAGAGAAGGCCAGGAGTCCAATGGTGAATAATTGATCCTAACCGACAAGTCAAGCACTTATTCCAGAAGACTTTATCTGGTTTTCTTAACCAAGGCAAGCATAACCTCTTATCTGCTAATATATGGTTTTCGAAGTGTTTTGGATCTCGTATATTGCATGCGGTTCAAAGTCTTTATGGTCTTAGATAGAGTTCATATACTTGCTGCATCGCCTAAATATCCTGATCCACTGCTCCTAGCAGCTATAGGTTTGTTTGTGCGCGCCTCGTTAAAGTATGTGAGTCTTGCTTACCCATGCCTAGTTGTGATCTGATCCATCCGGTTGATGAATCTGGTCAATGCATGAATCTATTATGTCAGGTTGTTGTGAATTGTATTACCTTTGATAACTTGACTAAATAACGGCATGGATGTGAGGCCACAATGGGTTGTGGCGTTTTGTCCTGTTCATGCCCCTAGGAGCGAGCTCTCGCCTTCGAAGCCAAGACTGAGCGTGCAACCACACGCGGGATCTAACAGACCGCGCTCGACTAACTAACTTGTATAGCCACGTCCATGAGTCACGTAGTTTGATCTTTCCATCTGCGTGTGAGTCAGAAAACGATTTGGAGAAAACTTAGGGCGTGACCGGGACAAGTGATGGACGTACACGAATCTTGATCCCGACTCACACAACAGGTGCCGTCAGGAGGTGGCCAACTCCCTGTTGACGGGGTGGGCCTGTTTGGGTTGACTCATGGATAGGGTCGGGCAAGGTAAAGGTCGTGGCTAGCCACCCTCTGCCGCGCTCCATGGACGAGCGTACATGTGGCGTTAAGAGTCGGATGGTACGTGTGGGTAAAGTGTACCCCTGCAGGGACAAATCTTCTCGAGAAGTCATGTCCACGGTTACGGACGACTTGGCAACGGATTCTGAGATCATAGATAACTTCAACGGAATGACTAAAACTTGTTAACAATGATTGAAGGGTGCCTCCTCGGATATGCCGGGAGGGGTGATCCTTGTATCATGAGATAGTGTGAGAATGAGAAGGACTTGGTGGAATACAAGAAGATGATGATATCAGTAGTTGAGTAGCTTTCTCATCTATTTTCAAAATACTCCATAAGACGTGCTATTCCTCCTCGATTTGGAAAACAAAGATTGCTTTACGCAAATCAACCTTCATAAAACCCTTTCTGAAGACAGCAGATATATAAAAGGTTAGCTAAGTCTTGTTGAGTACCTCACGTACTCAAGTTTGCTTAATTTTGGTTCAGGTGAAGATCTCGCATCGGTGGTGTTTCTACGTGGACATCGACGAGTAGTTTGGGGTTCCTAGGTAGCGGCCTGGAATCTATGGGCTGGGACGTCGCCTTATCTTGTGGCCTCTTAGGCCTTTTTGGTACTTGTTGATTAGCAACATAATTTGCCTTCCGTTGTTTGATGTAATGTTGGGTCGTGTGACCTCTGTTTGTACAGCTACTCTAGTAACACCTATTTAATAAAGCTGCATGTCTAGAGTACTGATTTGATTGGTTGTTGGTTCCGAGCTCATTGTTATACAGTTTTGGCTATGCATGCATAGTTGTCGCCGTCGAGGGGTTGTGGAGCCGATGATCCATGTCCGAGCCCGCCTGCCGATGTGATTCGGCCTGGGGCGAGGTAACCCTAGTAACCCTCGATTGTTGTTGCGCTTTCTGGACACATAGCATCTCTATATAGATTTGGTCATGTTTCCTTGAGTTTCGTACGATTCGTGGACGCTTTGATATGCATAGTTGGTTATGACTAGCATGGATACAAGGAGTAGTAGACTAGGGATCCAGACTACGTGCCAATGAATCCAGTCTGCCTTCCATTGTTTGTTGCGGCCGGGGCTGGTAACCCTGAAGCCCTTGTGAGTCCATGGCTAGGAGCACATAACAGTATGTATATCTCTGGGTCCGGGGTCGCGACAAGTCATGGTATCAGAGCAGGACTGCCTGTAGGAAAACCTTACTGCTGGTCGATGTTGAGTCTAGTGTTTATGAAAACTATTTTGAAACCTCAAATGGATTGTGAAAACCTTCTTAGGATTCTTTTTACTCCTTATCTGGTATCGCTCTAACTCTGGGTCTCCTTACCTGTTTTGGATTTGAAAAGATTTTTTTTATCTCTCCTAGTCATTCAAAACTTAGGTGCCTTCTTGAGACGGTAGGTCGTTACCTCCATTCCTTGAAGAAGTTGTACATCCACACTAAGCCACTGAATGACCATTCGTGAAAGAGAAGAGGTCTAACAACTTCGTTATCTTTGTATCGTCTCCCCAACAAGGACTCCGATGTGTTTCATTGCAAGTAGTCCATGTAGGTCCAACCATCTTTCGCAAGTTACTAATACATGAGTTCTGCAATCTCGCTCATCTTCTTGAGCTTGGCATCGTTGTCCATATCTTGAGAATTCAGCATATGTATCTCGTTGGTAATCGGTGCAATCTCTTCGCTCAAGCATACCGAGTCTGAGCTATAAATCCACTAACTAGAGCTGAATCTCAAGCAGCAACGATGGTTGGTGTTTCCTCAAGAGAACTGAATTAGGTTCATTTGAAAATACAACATGGTTGATGTTGTGGTTGACACAATTAGCCGGAAGGCCTAATGTCATATATCTTTGAATCCGTAAGAACAGCCACTCTCCATGAGAATTCTTATGTGGCTCATTCTAACAAGTTTTCTACACCGTTCTTCCAAACCGGAGTTTATGTTCCACTTTATGACCTATAGAAGGCTTGTCGTGAGCCTGTTGTCTGCATCTAGAACATCAAGAAAAACTTGGAAGTTGATGTTTCCAATATCTCTCCGTTGAACCTCCAAAACCTTTGTTCTAGTGGAAACAAGTTTATCATAAAAATATCTCGTGGTGTTTTGTAACCGCCATTGATCAGTTCCCTTTCTCAAGTTGTTTGTACTTGAAGCTCTATTCATCTCACACATTGTGTGAATTTCTCAGTCACTTCAGCCATGCGATCTTAACCATGTGGTAAACGAATTGCTTTGTCAAATCCACAATAGGAAAGAGATTCCCTATTCCTTCTGGTGTTTCAATCCTCGTTGGTTATTCATCCTTACGGTGTGACCAAGGATTCTTTCTTTGTTACGGTGTTCCAACATTCTTTGGTTACTTATGTCCTGTTGTAAAGTAACATCATGATCTTTGACAAAGATTTCAAAAAAAATTGACGGAATGAAAGTTCCTTCATCTTCCGTGTCCACTCCGAAGAGTGAACATGATCCTGTATTAATTTTTGTCAACGCACGATCACCGTGTTTTCTCGTGTTTCCCCTCGTCTATAGATATTACGTTGTGGTATCCAAGACCATCCTCTCCATCTTGGTTATCTGTTTGAAGAAACCTCGATGTCATAAGTTGTTCAACCTATATTTTCCACAAGGATTTAAAGTCTTGTGTAAAGCTCATATTCTAAATTCTTTCAAGAACATTCGTCCAAAAAACTTGAAACCTTCTCCTATTCCCTCTGTTATATATCTTGATGTGTTTCATGCCTGTTAACTCAAAAGTTCTTTACGAACATCCCTATCTTGAGTCAGCCATGAGATACTCGATCTTCGTAAAGATCAGTTCCTAAGAGTTTTCCCTCTACCTAAGGTGTAGCCTCTGGAGATCTTCGCAATTGCTACGGATCAATCTCTTTGAGAAGAGAACCGTAAGGTTCGAGAAGATAGTTCAAAACCGGTGTTCCTTCTTTCTTCTCCTTCGGGAATCTCGGGACGAGATTCTTGTAAGGGGGTAGATTTGTAACATCCCAACTTTGTTAACAAGTGTTGTGGTGTTGTGTTCATATCATACATGCATGAAAAAAAAATTAAACCATGTTGAAACAATTTAAATTATGAATTTAAATGGTTTGAGAAAATCCCACAAATAGTACTTATTTTGGTTCTCAAAATTTTGTGTTGGGAAATATTTCAAATACACCAAAGAAACACATGGTTTTGTTGGAAATTTCCTAAGATTTCTAAAAGTTATTTTTGACAAATTTTCTGTTCATAAAAAGGCCCGGAAAACATGGTTTGTGTTGCAGTTTTAAAGGAAAGGGTTGTTTGATAATTTCCAAAACTTTCCAGGGGGTTATCGGAAATGTGACTTTGTCTTCTTCGTTGGGACAGAAGGAGCAGCTGCGTGGAGGCCGTACGGGCGCCGCTGCCACCTCCTACTCGTCCGCCTGCTTGCGTGGCCGAGGAGACCTCCAGGTCGATGTCGTGCCCCCTCCTCTCGCTCTCACTCGTCGTCACCCTCTCTTTCTCTCTCTGGCCCTCAACACGAACGAACCCTAACCCTACTGCTCCCGTCGGCCGCCGCCTAGCACCGTCGACTCCGGCCACGGCGGGTCGAATTGGAGCCACCACCATCCCCGCCGTGCTCTACTCTACTCCCTCGCTCACTCGCGCTCGCAGGGACGCCCCGGAACGGTCGAATCGGGCCATCGTTCCCAACTCCGGCCGACGAGGAAGAATCCGACCGCCCCTGCCCCCTCTGACCACCTCTCTAGCCTCCCCGTGCTATGGTGAGTCTCCCGGTACCCTCCATTCCCTCCCTCTCCCACCGTACCGTTCCCGCGCCGAGCTCCGCCGTCGGCCGCCGCGTCACCTCGTCGCCGGCGAGCTTCCGACGACATTTAGCAAGCGGCGCCGCCTCCCCTAGGTCCCTCTCGAGCCACTCTACGTCGTGGTGCCCTTCGATTCCAACAGTGCGCGCTAATTTGATCAAATTCGAGCTCAATTGTGAAGAACAGAGCAATGTGATGTCACAGTGACATCACAGTGACGTCATAAGTCCTATTTTTAGAAATCCTAGGAAATTCCAGAAAAATGGTTTATTTTGTAAATTGAATAACTATTAAAATTTTACTCAGAAAAATAAAATAAAAGTATGGAGTTGATCAGAAAAATGTAAGATACCCAAATATATCATTTTCATATATGTTTGAGAAGGTTGAGAAATGGACATTATTTAATGTTGTTTAAATCATTTAAAATAGAAAAATAAGTTTTTATTGACTAAAATTAGAAAATTAAAAGTTATATAACAAATTGCTCAAAACGACAAATGGAATCTAGTTATGGTGTTTTCAAACCCATTTGAGCAACTAAAACTGTACTCACTTTCCGAATCGTCCGAATTGCCCCTCCGGGGTCTATTTCGGGATAATTTCAACAAAACTTCATAACTGACATACGAACCCTAGCAACTCAACAAACATGTTTAGGGCTTTATTTCAGTGCATTAACTTGCTCATGCATACATATTGCACATTGCATCGATGCCATGTGTTGATTGTTATTCTTCTTTGCGGTGTTTGTTCCCCCTCGGTAGAATGTGACTCCGAAGAGAAGTCCAGGAGTCCAATGGTGAATACTTGATCCTAACCGACAAGTCAAGCACTTATTCCAGAAGACTTTATCTGGTTTTCTTAATCAAGGCAAGCATAACCTCTTATCTGCTCATATATGGTTTTCGAAGTGTTTTGGATCTCGTATATTGCATGCGGTTCAAAGTATTTATGGTCTTAGACAGAGTTCTCCTATACTTGCTGCATCGCATAAATATCCTGATCCACTGCTCCTAGCAGCTATAGGTTTGTTTGTGCGCGCCTCGTTAAAGTCTGTGAGTCTTGCTTACCCATGCCTAGTTGTAATCTGATCCATCCGGTTGATGAATCTGGTCAATGCGTGAATCTATTATGTCAGGTTGTTGTGAATTGTATTACCTTTGATAACTTGACTAAATAACGGCATGGATGTGAGGCCACAATGGGATGTGGTGCTTTGTCATGTTCATGCCCCTAGGAGCGAGTTCTCGCCTTCGAAGCCAAGACTGAGCGTGCAACCACACGCGGGGCCTAACAGGCCGCACTCGACTAACTAATTTGTCTGGCCACGTCCATGAGTCACGTAGTTTGATCTTTCCATCTGCGTGTGAGTTAGAAAATGATTTGTAGAAAACTTAGGGCGTGACCGGGACAAGTGATGGACGTACACGGATCTTGATCCCGACTCACAGAACAGGTGCCGTCAGGAGGTGGTCAACTCCCTGTTGACGGAGTGGGCTTGTTTGGGTTGACTCATGGATAGGGTCGAGCAAGGTAAAGGTCATGGCCAACCACCCTCTGCCGCGCTCCATGGACGAGCGTACATGTGGCGTTAAGAGTCGGATGGTACGTGTGGGTAAAGTGTACCCCTGCAGGGACAAATCTCCTCGAGAAGTCGTGTCCACGGTTACGGACGACTTGGCAACGGATTCTGAGATCATAGATAACTTCAACGGAATGACTAAAACTTGTTAACCATGATTGAAGGGTGCCTCCTCGGAGATGCCGGGAGGGGTGATCCTTGTAGCATGAGATAGTGTGAGAATGAGAAGGACTTGGTGGAATACAAGAAGATGATGATATCAGTAGTTGAGTAGCTTTCTCATCTGTTTTCAAAATACTCAATAAGATGTGCTATTCCTCCTCGATTTGGAAAACAAAGATTGCTTTACGCAAATCAGCCTTCATAAAACCCTTTCTGAAGATAGCAGATATATAAAGGGTTATCTAAGTCTTGTTGAGTACCTCCCGTACTCAAGTTTGCTTAATTTTGGTTTAGGTGAAGATCTCGCATCGGTGGTGTTTCTACGTGGACATCGACGAGTAGTTTGGGGTTCCCAGGTAGCAGCCTGGAATCTATGGGTTGGGACGTCGCCTTATCTTGTGGCCTCTTAGGCCTTTTTAGTACTTGTTGATTAGCAACATAATTTTCCTTCCGTTGTCTGATGTAATGTTGGGTCGTGTGACCTCTGTTTGTACAGCTACTCTAGTAACACTTGTTTAATAAAGCTTCATGTCTAGAGTACTGCTTTGATCGGTTGTTGGTTTCGAGCTCATTGTTATACAGTTTTGGCTATGCCTGCATAGTTGTCGCAGTCGAGGGGTTGTGGAGCCGATGATCCATGTACGAGCCCGCCTGCCGATGTGATTCGGCCTGGGGCGAGGTAACCCTAGTAACCCTCGATTGTTGTTGCACTTTCTGGACACATGGCATCTCTGTATAGCTTTGGTCCCGTTTCCTTAAGTTTCGTACGATTCGTGGACGCTTTGATATGCATAGTTGGTTATGACTAGCATGGATACAAGGAGTAGTAGACTGGGGATCCGGACTACGTGCCGATGAATCCAGTCTGCCTGTCGTTGTTTGTTGCGGCCGGGGCTGGTAACCCTGAAGCCCTTGTGAGTCCATGGCTAGGAGCACATAAACAGTATGCATATCTCTGGGTCCGGGGTCGCGACAATTGCCACTTTGAAGGTCATGCAACATTCTCATATTGTTGTGGGCTAACCAGCGATGCCAAAGCCAACCCACATCAACTTTAGCCATTAGGCATGTCGCGGCACACGTGTCTCCTTTAGAGAAGTCCACTACATACATGTCGTTCTCGATAAACCCAACAAAGACTAATTTAAGAGTTGTTTCCCAAGTTACAATCACATTCTCTTTATTAAAGAAAGAGGTAAAGCCACAATTCGCAAGTTTAAGAACGGACATCAAGTTATAGCCAAGGGACTCAACAAGGAGAACATTCTCAATTGATAAATCATTTGAGATAGCCACCTTGCCTCATCCCAATACCTTAAGCTCGGACTTGTCACCAATAGTAACGCAATTGAGGTGAGGTAATGGAGGTTCAATATTGCTCATTGCGTCGTAGCTTCCGGTCATATGTTGGGATGCACCACTATCCACTGTCCATCTACCCGCACCGGAAGCACTTCCCTACAAGAGATACTTTTCTTGATTTAGGTACCCATTCATCAATGGGTCCTCTTTTTTTAGTAATAAGGGTCTTAGGAACCCAAATAGTCTAATGATAATCATCACCATAAGAAGTACCAACGTATTTAGCATAAACATGTCCATCTCTAAATTTCATAAGAACATAAGATGGGTTATATTTTTCGGCGAAATCATTGTGAGTGATACTCCCCCTAGAGGTATCACCACCCACAATGGCGTTGGTCTACTTCTCCTTGGTCACCTCTCCCTCTTTCACAAAGACAACATTTTGAGAGGAGGAAGTGACACTCTTGGATTTCTTCTTTGACTTGGGAACAAAGCCAAGTCCTTCTTTCCCTTTCTTGGCTCCTTGAGAGCTTATGGCATCATTGAGAACTTTCTCTCTTACTACAATGTTAGTCGTAGTACAAGAGGTAGGCATGATAACAATGCTATTAGATGAAGGGATGTAACTTGCTTATTAGATTGTTGAGATAGAAGCTTATTTCGAGACTTGGTGAGTTTGTCATGAATTTCTTTAAGAGACATGAACTACTTTTTCTAGTTTTTCATGATTCTAAACAAGTTTCTCATGAGCTATTCCTAGCTTCAACTCTTCTTCTTCGAATATCTTAAGTAAAGCAAGGGATTTTTCATTATCTTTCCTAAGTTTGGAAACATTAATAGCATAAGTCTTCTCTAGACTAGATAGTCTCTCTTTGAGAGAGGCCCTCATGGATCTTTCTTTTTCAAGAGCTTTTACAAGCTCATCGTCATAGTTCTCCTGGCTACCACCATGGCTCTCCAAAGTCATGATGATTTCCTCCTTCTCATATATGAGAGAGTTAGTATCATCAAGTTGCCTCAAAAGGGCCTTTACCTTTTCTCTAGTTTCACCTTCAAGACTACATAACCAAGAGCCTAGATTCTTGGCCTCCTCATCATCAACAATGTTTTCAACACAATCCAATAATGAGGGAGAACTAGTGGCAATAGACTTGGAGGTGGAAGATATTACTGAGGTGGCTTTTGCCATGAGACATGTAGGTCGGATTGATGCCTTCTCATTGGGGGATTCAAATAGAGAGACCGATGAAGAGGAAGTCGTAGCTATGGTGACGTGGGAAACACCTACGACTTTATCTTCTCCTTCATCTCCGGAGTAGTATGTTTCCAATGTGGGGCCTTCTTGAACATATAGATCCCTTGGGACTCTCCTAGCAAGATTCTTATTTTGTGGAGCTTTGTTCTTGTCCTTGTGAACAAGCTTCCCTTCATTCTATTCTCTTGGATCAAATGGACATTCCTTGACGAAATGGTTTGCACTTCCACAATTGAAGCATGTCCTTGGCCGCTCCCCCGTCTTCCTAAAGATCTTTTTTCTTGAAGGTCTAGGAGCACCGGCCTTGTGATCCTCCCATCTCTTCCAATAACCATGCATGGCAAGAGCGATACACTTATGAGAACCTTTGTATGTGTCTTCATAGTCCTCATCATCCTCATCCTCCTCATCCACTTCTTCTATCTTAGAGATCTCCTTAGACTTCAAGGCAAGGTTTGGAGACTTTCCAACTCCTCTTGAGCGAGCGAGCGCATCATCCGCGCTCTTGTGAGATAGGGATATGGCTATGACCTCAATAAGAGCACCAATGGGGTTGAGAGAGTTGTAGTCGGATCTTGTTCAAATGCTAGAGGAGAGGTTCTTCTCGAACGGAGTTATGGCCTTGACAAACTTCCTCTTGATCCACTCATCGGAGATTTCCTCTTTTCCAAAGTCCCTAATTGATTGCCAAGGGTGAAAACTCTTCTATATAGCTCCTCGGGACTTTCATCTTCAAGCATAACAAAGTTCTCGGACTTGTCGAGAGCAACATCATACTTGGATGATTGGATGCTAGCATTGCCTTGGAACAAGGTGTCAAGTTTATCCCAAGCCTCCTTGGCGGTCTTGATACCGCGGATGTGTTCAAGATGTTCTCTTGGGAGAGCCTTTTGGATAGTGACAAGAGTGGTCTTGTTGAGTTGGAATTCCACATCTTCTCTTGGAGTCAAGTTGCTTGGATCATGAGGGTGGAATCCATGGAGTATGCTTCTCCACAAAGCGGTGCAAGATCCTGAAATATGAGATTCCACATCGAACTTCCAAGATGAAAATTCATTAGTGTTAAGCATGGGAGGAACTCCAACGTTAACCATGCGTGGCATTGTGGCAATGGGATGGATAGAATCATAATTGGGAGGTGGTGGAACTTTAGAGGGAGACCCCGAACCGTTAGCCGATTGAGACTTGGAGCCTTCGGAGCTCCCACCGCTCTTAGCCTTTTTATCGGCTTTTGCTTTGGCTTTCGCCTTGGCTAAAGCAATATTAGCTTCCATTTCGGCAATGTCCGGAATGGACTCTTCATCCGAGCTAACCTCATCGGCGGTGAGAGGTGGTTCCTCAAGCTCCTTGGTTTTCCCCATCATGGCCTCCAATATTTTCTTTATGCTAGAAACCTCCAAACCAACACTAGAGCTAACCTTGGACAATTCGGTTTGGAGAGTTCCAACCGTTTCTTGTAGGTTAGTTATAGTGTCGGTCATTTTGGCGATTTACGCATTAGAACCGTCGGGCGCATTTTCATTGATCATTATACTCTTAGGCGGTTAAGCCCTTAGTAAGAGCCGAGGCTCTAATACCAATTGAAAGTGCACTATGGTCAACTAGAGGGGGGTGAATAGGTTGACTACCATTTTTTCTTCTTTTCCTTTTAATTATGGCTAAGCAAGATAAAGTAAGGTTCACTAGATGTGCAACTAGGTGAGCAACCTAAGTGATACAATATAAGATACGCAACGGAAGTAAAATGAAAGGCAACAAGATAAACCACAAGTGTAAACAAGGAGACAATGATATGTTTCCCGTAGTTCTTTCTCAAGAGAAGTACGTCTACGTTGGAGAGGTGGGGAGCCACCTAGGCGCTCCTCAATAGCACGGTTGTGCACACCTTATTCTCCTTGAACTTCTCCGGTGAGGGAGATTCTCATTTCTACTATGAGGTCGACTTGAAGGCGTTGACCAAACCCTTACATGAGCTCGAGGTCACTCCACAAGATGGATGGAGGCTCTCAAGCAATACAAAGCTTCTTGCAACAAGGTGGAAGCTACAAGCACAAGATCTACTAAGGTTTCTAGGCCTCAAGTAGGATTCTAGATCTACTAGGATGTGGTGGATGGATTTGTAATTCCTTTGGTGGAAGTGTGGATCTAGGTCTCCTCTAGCTCTCCACAAAGTATGGGAGTGTTTGGGTGGTTGGAGAGGGAGATCTAGAAGGTTGAAGATTTCATTAATGGCTAGGAGAGAGAGTGGGGAAAATCTTAGCATTTATGAGGTAAGGGAAGGGGTATTTATATCCCCTCCCCAAGTGGCCGTTTGAGCAGCCCACGCAGCACCGGAGGCTCCGGTAGTTTCACCGGAGGCTCCGGTGGCCTTCACTTGTGCGCACCAGTGTGGCCCTTTTCTTCTTTCCTGGTAACCTTGCTGGCGGAGGCTCCAGTGCCTTTGGCAGAGGCTCCGCCCACCGGAGGCGCACCGAAGGCTCCGTTAGGACCTCCGCCCTTATCCAACAGAACGCCATTTTGGCAGAGGCCCCACCGGAGGCCAGCCCCCCAGTGGGGTGGTGGAGCCAGCGGAGGCTCTGGTGGTTTTACCGGAGGCTCTTCCCACCGGATGTCCACCGGAGGCTCCGCCCTGGACTCCTCTCTTCTCACACCGAACGCCATTTTGGCGGACCCCCGCTGGAGCCCACACCGGAGGCCAGCCCCCCAGTGGGGTGGTGGACCCAGCGGAGGCTCCGGTGGTTTTACCGGAGGCTCCGCCCACCAGATGTCCACCGGAGGCTTTGCCCTGGCCTCCGCTCTTCTCATCCCGAACGCCATTTTGGCGGACCCCCACCGGAGCCCACACCGGAGGCGCAACGCCTGAGCTGTGCTGGAAAACGACTAGGGCGGAGGTTCCGGTGGTTTCACCGGAGCCTCCGCTGCACACAAAAAAGCTTTTCCAGCTTTGTCATTTTGAGCTCTTTTCATTCCAAACGAAATTTTATCCCCTAGAGAATGTAAACTTTATGAACCTGGGCATTTTCATGAATAACATGTAAAGGTTAGACCAATAGGTATGTTGTCATTTAATTATCAAAACGGAAGATGATCTTTCAGCGCCCACCCCCTTGGCCGCGCCAGGGGGTGGTGTGGGGACCCCAGGCCTCCACCGCCTTTGCCCTTTATCCTATTTAATCCCCCCGAATGGTAAACCCTAAATAGATCCCACTTCTCCCCGAAAAACACCTGAGGCCGCCGTCATCATCATCCCGAGATCGGGAGGGTTCTGGAGGTCTCCCCGGCACCCTGCCAGGAGGGAAATTCATCACTAGAGGGGTCTACAACACCATGCCCTCCTTCGAAGTGATACATGAGTAGTTCCTCCATGCACTACAGGTCCATAGCAGTAGCTAGATGGTCGTTCTCTCCACTTTGTGCCTCATGTTTAGATCTTGTGAGCTGCCTAACATGATCAAGATCATCTTTATGTAATGCTACATGTTGTGTTTGCTGGGATCTGATAAATGTTGAATGCACGTATAGTTGACCCAAAGATGATATCATCCACGTATAGTTGGCATATGAAAAGATCCCCTTTTACCCTCTTTGTGAAAAGGGTGGGGTCGATCTTCCCAACTTCAAAATCCACGATGATGCAACAACTCTCTAAGGTGCTCATACCATGCATGTGGTGCTTGTTTAAGTCCATAGAGCGACTTATCGAGCTTGTAGACATGGTTAGGGAAGTTGGGTTCTCGAACCCTGGAGGTTGTTTAACATATACCTCCTCTTTCGATGGACCATTTAGAAAAGCACTTTTGACATCCATTTATTGCAATTTAAAGTTATGCAAAAATGCATATGCAAGAAGAATATAGATGGGCTCAAGGCGAGCCACAGGAGAATAGGTTTCATCAAAGTCAATGCCTTCCACTTGAGTGTAACCTTGAGCCACCAATCTTTCTTTGTTCCTTGCGAAAATTCCATGCTCATTTTGCTTGTTCTTGAATATCCACTTAGTTCCAATAACATTGTGGCAATAATTTGGCTTCTTAACTAGCTTCCAAAATTTATTGCGCTCAAAGTTATTGAGTTCATCATGCATAGCTTCCAAACAATATGATTCCTCAAGAGATTCAAACACTTGCTTCGGTTCCACCATGGATATGTGAGCTTGATGCTCACTAAAGATTGCCAATTGTTCTCTTATGGATCTTTTTTCTTGAACATCACTCAACACCTTATCATTGAATGCATAAATACACTTCAAGGCTTTTATAATCCTTCTAGCATGTCGGGCTTTGATTTTCCTCATTATTGCGAGGAGGAATCTCTTGATCATATTGATCATTTGGGTCTCTTTCTTGACCGGAATGTTGGCCTTGATCATCATCTTTAAGACTTTCTTCAACTTGAGGAGAAGAAGATGAACATGGTTGATATTGGCCTTGACCTTGGCTAGCTTGAGTGATAGGAGTGCTTGGTTCTTGCATAGCAACTTGGTCAACAAGAGGAAGGTCTTGAGCTTGTTCTTGGTTAGGTGTATCACTTGCTCCCTTGGCATGATCTTCTATTATAGACGAGGCCTCCACTTGAGTAGAGCATAGTTCTTCTCGATCCGCCACAAGGTTGTCCCTTGATAGGGCGGAAAAATCTCAAACCTATCATTCCTATGGCTTCTTGAGGCATTTCAACATCTACATTAGAAACATGAAATTGTGCCACTTGGGGGCCATAATTTTCCTCAAAAACCAATCTACAAGATTTCTATGACAATCTGCGAGGTCTTGTAAAAGACTCTATAAGTGTGGGATTCGGCACAGTAACCAACAAATATACCCTCAATAGATTTAGATTAGAATTTAGACAACCTAACACCTTTTATCAAATATAAACACTTACAACCGAAGACTCGGAAGTAAGAGATATTGGGTTTTCCCCTGGTGAGAATCTCGTATGGAGTCTTCATTAAGCCCTTGCAAATGTAGAGCCGGTTGGAGGGGTGGTATGCCTTAGAGATGGCTTCGTCCCATAGATATTGGGGAGAAGAGTACTCCGCCAACATGGTCATAGCCATATCCAAGAGAGTCTGATTCTTCCTTTCGTCTACACCATTTTGTTGAAAGGTATATGCAGCGGAATATTGATGATGAATACCCTCTTCACTAAGAAATTCATTTAAGGTGTAGTTCTTGAATTCGAAGCCATTGACACACCTAATAGCCATGATGGGAACATTTTGTTGACGTTGCACTTGGATGGAGAAGTAGATGATGGTTTGTTGGGTCTCACTCTTCAACTTCAAGAAATAAACCCAAGTATATCTTGAATATCATCAACAATAACCAAGCAATTCTTATTGCCTTCAAGACTTGCCTCAAGCACGACACCAAAGATATCAACACGGAGAATCTCCAAGATCCTCTTTGATGAGATAATGGTCTTGCATTTATGGGAGGCATCATGCATATTTCCTTCAACATAAGCCCTACAAACACGATCTTTGGAAAAAGAAACATTTTCTTTTAGTCCGAGGATGAGGCACCTTTGTGAAGACTTTGAAAGTTCTCATGTTAACATGGGATATGCGGTGATGCCACAACCATCCCACATCCGCCTTTTCGAAAAGATAAATCACTTGACAGTTGGTACACTTCAAAAAGTCTACCACATACGACTCATTTTCGACATGTCCCACATATGCGACGTCTAGAGTCTTGATCCAAAAAAGGACCACAATGTCAAGTTCAAAGAATATGGAGAAACCCATCTTCCCTAAAGCACGAACTGAAAGTAAAATGAAACAAAGGGATTCGACAAGCATGACATCAAGAATACTGATATCTGGAGCAACAACAACCTTGCTGAACCCCCATTATCTTAGACTTGGACTTATCTCCATAAGTGATGGTTGCTTGATTTATATTTGGGCGCAACTCCGTCACAAGTTCTTTGCTTCTATATGACTCGTACATCCACCGTCGATTATCCATTTAGACCCACCAGAAGCATAGTCCTACAAGAAATCATTGACTAGAGTTAGGACCCGAGGAGGGTCCTCTCATGTTAGCAACAAGGGTCTTTGGAACCCAAATAGTGTAGTCAATGTAACCCTCAATAGGACCAACACATTTATCTTGCACAACACCATAAAAATCAACATATAAGAAATGGTGAGGATCGTTAGTTCCCGCGGGGTTGCTACGAATAGGGTCGTCCCTAATGACAATACCACTTGCAACAACATTCTTCTTAGCTTGTACGGCTTGGCATTGTTCTTATTCTTCTTCTTGTTGTTCTTGCTCTTGGAAACATAGCCAAGACCTTTCTTGCCAACTTGTGTCCTAGGAGCAACCACTTGTGGCTTAGGAGCCACAACCTTCTCAACACTCGGGCCCTTTCCCTTGATTCTTGATAGCTCTTCCTTTAACCTAGCATTCTCCTAAATAATATTTGCATGATCACAAGAATAAGTAGAGGTACTAGGCATATTGAATGGATAGATTTGAGTTTGAAGTTGTTCACAAGACTTGTTGAGGGTAGAGTGTTCACTCTGCAAGGCCTTGTGAGCTTTAGTGAGCTTCTCCTAGTTCCTCGGTTAGTTTTTCATGACCAACCACAAACTCAACGTTCTTCTTTTTAGCCCTTTTATATTTAGCCATAGCATGGTAACGTTATTTAGTGAGTTTAGAAATTAATTCATTATATGACTCTTCAATAGTTTCAAGTTCCTCCTCAAGAGAGACTCGAACCTCATGCTCTTCCTCAAGAGACATAGTGAGAGATACTTTTTCAACAACATCTCTTCTTCCAGTCTCACCTTTCTTCTCAATAGCCTCATGGGCCTCTCACAATTGGCTCATGATAAGATCAAAGTACCTCTTTGTCAGCGGAGCATCCAGGATTTGAGCATAAGGGAGGCGAGGAAGAAAACGGGCACACAAAAGATGGAAGAATAAAATATACCAAGAAGAGTGCCACAATTTTGTTATCATTTTCTAGGGTCTTGCTGCCGATATTTTGCTTTTTTTATAGCTTGTTCTGTGAACTTGACAAATGACTCCATGTATTATGATTGGAAGTTTTATTCAACAAACATTTTCAAGGGAACATTGTGTATCATCTAGGTCGGGAATCAAAATAGTATGTCCGGTAGATTGCTCTCTGACCTCTGTCCCTTGTTTGGATTTATATATTCAGCCATTTCAATTGGATTGAACTATTATTTATTGATGGTTCCTTCTTCTTCATCATGACTTAATTTGTTCTACCATTCTAGTTACTAGAAAATAATTAACATACTATGTGATTCATATATAGAAAATCAAATTAGCAAGTAGCACTCATTAGATTAGGTTTTCAAACTAGTAAGTAGGAATTCAAATATTTGGACGGACATGCTGTACATATATTATGGTGCGTACCTTAGAAAATGATCCGATCTGGTTGGTTATGAATGGAGGGTGGCGCGACGGCAGGTCGTAGCGGGTAGTTGACAGAGACGAGGCCGACGTGCCTTCGCAAATCACCAATTGCGCCGAGTTCTAGTTACCGGCAGCCGGCGACGATGATCAACCAAGGATGCCTAGGCAGCTGGGCAGGCCAGGGAGGTACAGTAATAACAAATGTATATGATGCAACGCGGATCAACTGATCGATATGTCGAATAGGAGCATGGATACGTAGGCTATACACAAGCCATTGTGTGGCCTTGGCCGCTAATTGTTTTGGGCTTGGCCCATTTAGTTTCAGAAACTAGGATTAAGCGTGCGCTTTACTAATGACCGGGGTATCATTAGCCAAGATAGAACTAATACTTACATTAGCACCTGCTGCATATGATTAAGGGGGCCGAACCATGAGGGGCCTGGCCCCCGCTCGCCCCTTGGATCCGTCACTGCTCTTGGTCCACCTTGCACGTTAGTCATAAAACGACCCAAAGAGGCAATTTCATCTTCTACACTAAGACTAGCAATGTTATTCATTTCATTTGGATTCTTAGAGGTGGTATAAGGTGATACCTCTGAGGCCTTAGCCATGAAGCACTTGGCGGAGGATTGCGGAAGATTCTCATTGGGGGATTCAAAGAGTGATGAAGAAGACGATGATGATGCAATAGCAATAACTGCCACCTCACTTGTGGTTTCTTCTTATTCATCATCACCGAAATCATACTCTTCTTCAGTCACTAGCACATACTTTGTGGGGGGGGGGCTTATTGTTGAAAGGTTTCTTCTTGAAGATAGCTTTCTTGTAAGGGATCATTGATTTGTCCTTGGGAATAAGATTCCCTCCATGATTTTATCTATTCTCATATGGACACTCGGCAATAAAATGATGCTTTTCTTGAGTCCCTTCCTTTCCATAACTTGACTAGGTCTTCTCCTCAACATATGCCTGGGCCTTGGGAGAATTCTTCCAAAACCTTTGCACAGAAAGAGCAACGAAATCCTTAAGCACATGATCATACTATTGATCTTTCGAAGGAGCCAAGTCTTCAATTCACTCCAACTCTTCATGATGATCCACCACCTTGGTCACAACCTTGGCCTTCAAAGCCACGGAGGCTCCTTTGTGCATTCCAATAGCACGAGCACGAGTGTCAAGCGCATTCTTCGTTTGAACTTGGAAGGAACACATCTCTTGCATCACTTGTGTTTAGGTCAAGAGTTGATAGTCGTGTCTTCCTTGAAGAGCCTTCAAGTCCGCGGGCTCAAATGGCATGAGGGCACTCACGTACTTTATCTTTATCCAAGCATCATGAATATGAGTGGCACCAACACCATTAAAAGCGGTGGCAAGGGTCTTGAGTCTCCGGTATATGTCCTCATTATTCTCAGCACATGCATATAGAATACTTCGGCCTCATTGCTCAAGGTATCATACTATTCCTCTTCATGCTTTCATTTGCCCACAAACATGGTGATAATATCATCCCATGTTTCCTTGACGGTGGAGAATTGTTGAAGATTATGCATGTGGTTTGACCCACGGCTTGTTGAATCATCGACAAGGCGGTGTAGTTGAGTTGGCAATCTACTACTTCTCTTCTTGTCAAGTTCTTGGGGTCATGAGGCTAGTATCCATATTGAGTGACCCTCCAAAGCTCAATATAAGAAGAGTTCAACTGAGTTTTCATATAATATTTCCATTGACCAAAAGAATGTGCATCAATTTTAGGAGGATTGCCTCCAGGGTTAATATGAGGATGTGGGATAGGAGGATCGGGAGAGTATCGTCCTTCTACATTGTGGTACTCTCCCTTCTCATCCGTTCCCTTAGAATTTTTTCTTAGGGGATTCACTTTTAGCTTCTCCACCCTTATCCCCATCCTTTTCTTCCCTCGGTATTTCTACCGAAGGAGATTAAGTCGAAGTCTCCGGTTCCTTGTCTTTCAAGAGTTGCAACATAAGATTTCGCAACTCCGTCATTTTGACATCCATGGATGAGGTCAAGGAATCTTTCAAATCCTTGAGATCATCCATAGTGACTTGTGTCGCGGAATCGGTGGCTAGCCATTCATCGGCCATACTAATAATCTTAGGCGGTTAAGCCCAAAATAAGAGCCAAAGATCTGATACCAATTGAACGGATAGTATGGGCATCTACAGGGGGTGAATAGGTTCTACGACCAACTTTAATTTATTTTCAAATTAAGGATTTACGCAAAGGTAAATTCTCTAGATATGAAACTAAGGTGAATTTACCTATATGATAACAACAACAACAACAACAACAACAACAAACAAGATACCAACACAAAGTAAAGGAGATGGAACAAGGTAACCGATAACGGAAACACATAGAGACAATGATGTAATCCCGAGTTTCTTCTTTTGAGGGGAGTACGTATCGTTGGAGGGGTGCGAGTTTCGCCATGAAGGCCTACTAAACGCCACAAAGGCCTCACCCTATTCTCCGATTAACCTCTCCACAAAGGCCTAGTTCACCTTCCATTATTGGTTCCCTTTGAGGCAGGAATCTAGTCCTTTACAATGATCTTTAGGCACACACCCACAAACGAATTGGGGGCTCCCAAGAATCACCAACAATCAACAAGTGTAGCAATGGAGTCTAGGTTTCCACAAAGAAACCCTAGACTCAAATCCCTCAAGTGAATGAGGGGGAAATGAAGAACGACTTGGTGAATATGTAGATCGGAGCCTTCTCCTTCAATCCTCCAAGTATCAACAAGTTTGGGTGGAGGGTTGGAAGAAATCTAGCTTTTGAAGGCTCAATAAATGTTGGACTTGAATGATTTTTTAGCTACCTCTTGGGGAAGAAGTGGATGGGGTAATTGTACCCCCCCTCCCCAAATCTAGCCGTTTGACCCTTTTTACGCATGGCGGTACTACCATTGGGGTCAGCAGTACTACCGCTACCTGGTAACCTGAGCGGTACCAGGGAGTACCAGCGACTAGTGGCAGGCGGTACAACCGGAGAAGCACTCCAGCAGCGGTACTGCCGTTGACCACATACTCGGTATAAAATAGAAGTGGTCGGCGGTAGTACTAGGCCACTACCTCCCTAGTACCGTAAACGTTACCATGAGCAAAATCACCCTGGCGGTACTTTGACCGGTACTGTCAACGGTACTACCGCGTTCCTGGAAGGAGCGGTACTACCGCCGACACTAGCGGTACTACCGCGGTGGATAAACTTGCTTCAAAATAGACTTGGTACCAGCGGTAGTACTAGCCCAGTACCGCCAAAGTACTATTGTATGCAGTAGCAAAATCCAAGTTGGCAGTACCGCCCGTGGTACTACCGCTTCCTGGAGGTAGCGGTACTACCGCTGGGACGGCCGGTACTACCGCTGCATAGAGTCAATTTCGTTGGCCTTAACTTTTTACACTCTTCCTTTTTGCGTCATTTTGATGTTTTCCTGAAAGGCAATTAGACGCGATGATCCTTGATCGTGTTGTTATCAACTCGAAACACATAGAGAGATTGAGTTCCAATATCCTCTTGGATGAAATGATAGTCTTGCTTGGGTGGGGGAGTCATGCATCTTTCTTTCAACACAAGCCCTACAAACACGATCTTTGGCAAAGGAAACAATTTCTTTTAGTCCGAGTATGTGGCCACCCTTGTGGATACTTTGCAAAGTCCTCATATTGACATGGGATAAGTGGCGATGCCACAACCACCCCACGTCGGCCTTTCTGAATAGACACGTCGCTTGAGTGTTGGTTGACCCCGAAAACTCCACCACATACAACTCATATGCCCAACGGAAGCGACCTATAGAGTCTTGCTCCACAATAGGACCACGAGATAAGGTTCAAAGAAGACAAAAAAGCCCATCTTCCCAAGTGCACAAACTGAAAGTAAATTATAACTGAGGGTCTCAACAAGCATGACATTCACAAGAGTGATATTAGGTGCAACTACCACCTTGCCAGACCCATTACCTCATATTTTGATTTATCTCCATAAGTGACGGTTTCTTGACTTGTATTTCGTCTCAACTCCGTCATTAGCTCCTTGCTTCCGTTCATTAGAATTGTGCAACCACTATCAAACACAGATTTTGATCCACCAGAAGCATATCCCTACAATAGATCATTTTGAGATTCAGGTACCCATCTTCCAATGGGTCCTCTTTTGTTGGAAACAAGGGTATTTGGAACCCAAATAGAACGATCAATGGATCCTCCACGAGTACCATCATATTTAGCATGCACACCATCATAATAATCAATAAAAATAATATGGTGTGGGTTAGTGATTCCTGCAAAGTCACAACGAGAGGTTTTGCCCCTTGTGGCATTAGCATTCGCAATTACATTCTTCTTTGCTTGTGCGGGCTTGGACTTATTCTTGTTCTTCTTCTTCTTATTGGCAACATATCCAAGACCTTCTTTCCAATTGTATGTTTTTTTTGTTTGCAAAATATCTTCAATACGATTCTTGCCCTTTGCATTGATGGCATGGGAAAGCTCATACTTCAATCTAGCATTTTTCGCGATAATATTTGCATGATCATAAGAAGAAGTAGAGGAACTAGGCATATAAACTTTAGTTAGTTGAATTTGAAGTGTTCATGAGACTTAATGAGGTTAGAGTGGTCACTCTCCAAATACGTGTGAGCCTTGGTAAGCTTCTCTAGGTCCTCAGTTAGTTTAGCATGGCCAACACCAAATTCACCCTTTTCCTTTTTAGCCAATTTATATTTAGCAATAGCTTGGTCATGTTCCCTAATTGTTTTAGAAATCACCGCATTATGTGACTCCTCAATAGAATCAAGTTTCTCCTCAAGAGAAACCCGAAGCTCTTGCTCATCCTCAAGAGTGACGGTAAGGGAAGAAATTTCAAGAGCATCTTCTCTTTAATTTTTCCCTGCTCTTCAAGGAGGCTTTGAGCCTCACCATACTGACTCGTTAGAGCTTCAAAGTGCATTTTTCTTTCACCTTCAAGTTAGTCATGAAACGGTCGAAAGCAACAATTTCTTCCATTACTCTACGACTAGTGAGATTATGCATTTAATTTGTAGTCTTATGAGAGGAGGAAGATGGTACCTCTGAGGTCTTATCCATAAGACAAATTGCGGATTTGGCGGGAATATTATCATTGGAGGATTCAAAGAGTGAGGGAGGTGATGAAGACACAATTGCTATGGGGGGGCACTTCACTTGTGGTTTCTTATTCTTCTTCTTCATCATATGACAAATACTCTTCTTGAGTCACCAAAACAATTCTTGAAGATGACTTCTTGTTGAAGTTTTTCTTCTTGAAAAAAGGCATCATGTGAGGAATATTTTATTTGTCCTTTGGAATAAGGTTTCCTCCATGGTCTTATCTATTCTCATAAAGGCACTCGACAATGAAGTGATATATGTCTTGAGAACTGAAGCAAGACCTCACGCTTGGAGCTCCTTCCTTGATTCCACTTGACTTGGTCTTTTCCTCTACATAAGCCTTGGCTTTGGCGGGATTCTTCCAAAAGGTCCTAACCGCAAGAGCCATGTAATCCTTATGAATTGTTTTGTACTCTTTGGGTTTGTAGAGGATTCACCTCCTCTTCCGATTCATCCTCATCTTCTTGATCCACAACCTTCATCACAACTTTGTCCTTGAAAGAAAGAGAGGATCCTTTGTGCATTCCAAAAGCACGAGCACGAGAGTCTCGAGCAAGCTTGGCGGCTGATGGCTGACGTTGGTAAACCCCAAGAGAAAGGTTGTGCAGACTGTAGCGGCAAGTTTTCCCTCAGAAAAGAAACCAACATTGAATCGACCAGTAGGAGGACAAGCAACTTCTGAAGGTTTATGCAGTTGATGTTGTAGGTCACACTACCGGTTCAGTGGCAACGTGGAACCTATAGAACACAATCAATTCACTTTGCCCCAACGAAGCAGTGAGGTTGTCAATCTCACCGGTTTTGCTGATAACAAAGAGGTTAAATGTATGGTGTGGAAAACAGTATGAGAAGAATGTGAAAATAGCAGTAACAGTGTGAAAATAGTGATTGCAGTTGTTGTATTATCAATGTGAGAAAATGGACCGGGGTCCATAATTCACTAGTGGTGTCTCTCCATAACAGATAGATAACATGTGTGGTGAACAAATTACAGCTGAGCGATTGATAGATAATGAAACATGCATGACATGATGATTACTGTGTGATTCATGTAGGCATTACAACAAGATACATAGACCGTCATCCAACTGCATCTATGACTAATAATCCACCCTCAGAATATCATCCAAACAAACCTTGGATACTAAGTTGCAAGCAACAGATAATCGCAGTAAGAAAAGTGTGTAATGTAAACAATGTAAACATCGTTGTTTTCTACCTAATGGCAACATCACATCCTCCATCCATCACGTTTCTATCACTCGAGCACGGATGCAAAGGAGGCATGAACCCACTATCGAGCATAAATACTCCCTCTTGGAGTTACTAGTATCTACTTGGCTAGAGCATCTACTAACAACGGAGAGCATGCAAGATCATAAATAACATACACATGAAGACAACATGATAGATTGATAATCAAGAGACATAGCTCTGGATGGCACTCACCGGGTTCGGGGCCAGGTCGACGCCCCCATACCCGCCCCATTTAACTTGTCGGGTCTCATTTCTTACCATACCCATGACCCGGCCGGGTTTGGGGCCCCAACGGGTACCCATTTAAGTAGCGACACCGACACATGTGGGGAATAAAATAATGGAATATTGGGATGAGGTTGGTGGGAATAAACACGTGTGTACGTGTGTTATCTCCGGGATTCTAGATTCCAACGCGTCCATGTGATATGTGAGGTTTGTGGTCCATAGCTCGTGGACGTGTGGTTAGCCATAGGATTATTAGGGATATGATTAGGAATTAGAGCGGGTCTGCGGGTACGGGTTTTCCACCCCCATACCCGCCCCATTAGACCTGGCGGGTCAAACATTTTATCAAACCCTTTAAGACGGGTACCCGTCGGGTTTGCGGGTTTCGGGCCCCATTGCCATCCGTAGACATAGCATTCAATAATCATCGGATCTCAGCAAACACAACATGTAACATTACAATAAGATGATCTCGATCGTGTAGGGCAGCTCACGAGATCTAAACATGATGCATAAAGAGGAGAGAAAAACCATCTAGCTATTGCTATGGACCCGTAGTCCAATGGTGAACTACTCACACATCACTCCGGAGGCGGGCATGATGGTGTAGAGCCCTCCGATGATGATTTCCCCTCCCGGTAGGGTGCCGGGGAGAACTCGAGAACCCTCCCGATCTCGGGTTGACGATGACGGCGGCCTCAGGTGTTTTTCGTGGAAAAGTGGTATACTTTTAGGGTTCACGCATCGGGGGAATAAATAGGCGCCCCAGGGGCCCACACCACCCCATGGCGCGGCTAGGGGGCCCACACCACCTTGGATTTGAAGAAGAACACCAAGACCGGAGACTCCGGAGAGTCTCCGGACAATTTCCGGTGACGCTTCTGTCGCTGACACCACTTGGAAGCGAAGAGGAATCTTCTAGACTGGAGACTCCGGAGAGTCTCCGGACAATCTCCAGAGTGGCTTCTGTCGCTGACACCATCTTTTCCTTAGCCATTTTCGCAGAGATAACCTTCATACCGGAGACTCCGGGGTGGGAGACCGGAGATTCCGGCCTGGAATAAATTCCAGTAAGTTAACCAGGGAGAATTCTTTTGCCCTTTTTGTTTCTCACACCACCATTTGAAATATGATTGAATAGCCCTGAAATACATCAACACACTTTAGCGTATACGTGTGTCATTAATAAACATCCAAAACAAGATTTATGTGCATTTGCACTTTCATGTGGCCGCCTCCATCATCGCCAGGTCGGTTTACGGCCACGGAAGTCCCGACCGTGCAGCCTCACGCATCGTACCCCGCCACCGAGGCGAAGGGCATCCCGATCTTGTGGGAACGGCCCCGAGGCCCGTCACCGGGGTCCCCGCCGCCACGGGGCACCACCACGGCATTCACGTCATGTGCCACCGGCCACCGTCGTCCTCGCCACGTCAACTTCACCCAAATCCGCACCGTTAATATTTTGACTGAGCCGTCGTCGGTAGCACGGGCGCCGCCAGGCTGTGTCCTCTGACGGAGGCGAGGAGGGAGGGAAGGGGAGATCCGGCAGCGAGATTTCTAGGGTTTCCCCGTGTCGCCTATACGAGGGACGCGGGGGAGAGGGGAAGCAAATATATTAGATTTTCTTCATTGTCAGCCGAACAAGCTGGGACTCTTCCCTTTGCATTAAAGGAGGAAAAGGACAAGAGTTCCAGGGTTACAAGACATAACATGAAAAAGGAAACAAAATTCACACGGATAAAACCATTGACAAAAATGACAGGGTTTATCTCCCAGCCTCTCTAAAAATCCCACTGTCCGATCTAAGGCGCCCCCCAACTCAACGCGAACTAAGATGTTTTCCCTAGAAGATTCTCCTATTTCGCTCGTTCCAATGTGCCACGCAACATAGGAGGCAACCGGGAAGATCAGATGTTTCCTGAACTATGTTTCTCCCTCGGTTCACCACGCCCCACCAGTTTCTAATCCTAATTTTTTGAGCCGACGTAGCTACTCCCGTATAGGAAGTAGTGTCAGACCCTCTGCGTAGGGACATGTTAGGGCTAGATGAGCTGCACTATCAAGGATCCGATCATAGAGGCTGCATTGGTCGTCATGGGGCCATCATCACACTTGCAGTCTCTCTGTTGTCCAATTCCGGTTTTGTAGAAGGAGCCATACTAGGAATCTCATTTTGCCCTCTTCCTTGATGCTCCCAACTTGCACAAGATCCGACAACCTGGTTCTACCAATGAACTAAATTTCATACGCCGAGCGAGCCGAGTATGTTCCATGTCAGCGAGGTTCCAATTCGCAGTGTCTTTTTCATGCGACATCAGCGAGGTTTGATTCTTTCCCAAAGGAGACATAACTGATCAACTTCAAAAGTGGAATTGATACTTTGCAAACCTCTACTTTGGGTCAATGCATCACACAGTGAGTGGTTCTTCCTATGAGAGCCAACTTGAACAGGTACGGAGAGGCTCTTCCTGCAGCCAGCCATCTCGCCAAAGAACTTTCATGGCATTCCAATGGGGATAAATGAGCAAGAATTGAAGAGCAACAGTATCAGCCACACCAGCGATCCGTCGTGTACCCAAGTGAACCAATGACAGGCTGCATCTCAAATCCCACGGATCGCCCCCTCCTTGCCCCGCCACTGAATCCTACCCGTCCATCTCCGGTCGGAAGCACAAAAGCGCACACCTCCATTTCCATCACCGCGCCCTCCTGGTGGCATAAATACCCCGCACACCCCGCACTTCTACCTCACCATTTCACCGATCACCGGACAAATTTCCGCAATCTCAGTTTCAAAAAAAAAAAATATTCCCCAATCTCCTTCACTCCTTCGAGCTCCTCTCGTCGGCAGCAATGTCAGGGCGTGGCAAGGGAGGCAAGGGTCTGGGCAAGGGCGGCGCCAAGCGCCACCGGAAGGTCCTGCGCGACAACATCCAGGGCATCACCAAGCCGGCCATCCGGCGTCTGGCGCGGAGGGGCGGCGTGAAGCGCATCTCCGGCCTCATCTACGAGGAGACCCGCGGCGTGCTCAAGATCTTCCTCGAGAACGTCATCCGCGACGCCGTCACCTACACCGAGCACGCCCGCCGCAAGACCGTCACCGCCATGGACGTCGTCTACGCGCTCAAGCGCCAGGGCCGCACCCTCTACGGCTTCGGGGGCTGAGCCTCAGATCCGTCGGGTGTTCCCTCATTTGGTTCCTGGATGTTTAGTGTTGTTAGGGTTTAGTTGGTTGGGGTCGATGGCATGTAACCTCTGATGGAATATGTTGCATAGGGATGAATGAGTCTGTTTCGTATGAATGAATGGATGGATCTGGTGTTGCTGGATGCTTGAATTGATTTGGTGTTGATAAATACTTGAAATGATTGGTGTTGCTGGTTACTTGTTTTGGTCTGGATGTAGATGAACAAACCGCCAAAATTACCGCACGTTTTTGTACTACCACTAAAATGTTGAAAAATATGGATGAATGGATGGATATGGATCTCAATTTTTATGTTATGTTATTCCTTGTTTCAGTCTCCCCAAGTTTTAGGCCTAAAGCCGTTCCATCGCCAGTCTGAAGATTGCCTTGGGCTGCATCAGTATCAAATTGGTTTGCAGCTACACAGGTATTTGAGCTTGTGCTTCAGAATCATAATTTAGTGATTTGTCCTTTGTTCCCTTTACCATTCCATCTTATAGGCTCAATATAGGTGGAAACAATCTAGGTGTGTATGTACTAATTTAGTGATCTCAACTCTTATACAGGATGAAATAATATCACTGTTGAAAAACTAATACACAGGATGTGATCAAGCAATCTGTGAGCGTGAAGGCCATCATGCTGTGATGGAATGGATTTAGCATTGCTCAATATATTTGATTTGATGCTGAGATAGTATGAAGCCAATGAGAAATGCCTGTTTGGTTAAACTATGTACAAAGGTATTCTAATCACATTTATTTTGTCCTTGATGCCTGTTTTAAACCGTCAACCCTCCAAGCTTCGGGTCATTGCTTAGACTGTTGTCTGAATTAAAGTGTCAAAATCCATTCAGTGATACCAAACGTCTGAAGCTTGGCTTAGACTGCATCACTTTCAAAATGCTTTGCAACACATGTTCAATCAATTTTCTTTATCCCGCTGGTATGCTGCTTCTATTGTCAGAGTCATAATTTAGTAATTTGTTCTTTTCTCTCTGTTTTTGTCGCATACAGTATCATAACTGGTGAAAAACAATTTAGGTGTGTTTGAAGAATGTGCTATTTGACTCTATTCACTTCTTGCGCTTGGGTTATCTCAACTCTTCACCAGGATGAATAGTATTATCACAAAATTGTGTATACAGTTGCGGATGATGCAAACTGTGAAACAGAAGGCATCATGCCGTATGCTATCTAACAAGACATCACCAAGAACCCATGTTAACTTGGCGAAATCCCAGCATCTCTGATCAAAGTTGTGCTGTTGAAATATTATGATCCAAGTATTTCATTTCAACATTGTTGTGTTGTGTACAAAATTTGTCCTCGTTCACATTTTTCTTGTCACAGAAGATGGCGATCATTCTTAGATTAGTTCTGTTTCTATTTAGCCTTCATAAAGAAACTGTACACGCATACCTATGTTATGTGCATGATAAGAAATTACAACAATTGTGTTCTCCAACGTAATTCTGTGGTCCATGAACCAGTGAGGATATTTATCGCATTTCGTAGATATTTCTTTATTCTAGGATCTGCAGATTTTTTATCAAAATGCTATTGTAGAATTGAGGTCTCTAATTGATAAGGTTATTCATTACTATGTATAATTTACCTGGACATTAGAAAATTGCAATAGCATGTTATTGTGATGCATGTCTGGTGGACAATGTCTAGGCGCTTCAAATTCTGCTCGTGAAAATTTCAATTGTTGAGATGTGGAGTTTTCTCCATATTTTTTTGACATTTGTATATAATTCTGATGTTCATGGCCATCCACCACTTGGCTGGTCGGACACTGTGCTATACCTTGTTCTACCAGTCTTTCTGGTCATTTCGCGGATACATATCTTCCCAGATAATGCAACCATTACAAGTTTGTTTTGCCAAGTGCTGAACATATTTACTATATTCTACTCTTTTAGGACATGAATTTCGGTCTTCAGTACTGGCATGGAATCTTCGTATCAGTTGGATTATGCCTTTGTGGACTGTGGAGCTCGAAATGAATACATGCATATCAAGCTGTTGGCTGGCTTGAATATACTAGGTGAACTAGTCAGGACTCAGGAATCAAGATTCTTCAATTATGCAAATAACTATTGCTGGAAAAGCAACAACAGGTCGGGTTTTACTACAACTACTTGAAACGTGTTTGGATAACATCCTTTTTCGATTGAGTATGGCTGCCTTTCTCTTCTTTTCAAAGGCTAAGATGGAAAGATCTATATAGTAGCTCTATAAACACAAACGTCCTAGCCAGATTTCTTTATTTTGTGATGCCAGAGGTTTATCTTTATTTAACTTACTGTTTTCTATGTACTTGTTCTGCAAGGCAATTATCCAAGCCAACAAGGTGTCAAAACTGTAGTGATGTTCCTGCCTTTGCTAATTGGTTATTTTGCTCTTTCCGTTCCTTCTGGGTTGAGTTTATACTGGTAAGCATATGTTGTACAAATTTCAATTATTTGTTATAAGAAACATATTGAACTAAGGATTTGATCATAACTTACTGCAAATAGAGGTCGGTCTGTTAGAATGCAGACAATATCTATTTTTTCTAGTCTGTTATTAGTTTCAAGTTGTCAGAATCCTGTTGATGGTTAATTCTTGCACCGAGGTGCAGAACATTGTCGCTTTGGCTGTTGTGGTCTACAACAAGCTTGGTTTGACCCGACCTGATGATCTTATTTTCAGTTTGGGATAGCGTATTCACTAACAAGCAACAGTAAGCAGCTGCCATTAGGCTCATTGGAGCATTTCCCGTATTTTTATGCCTATGCTAGCTCTGCCAAGACAATAGCATGCTACATAATGGAGATCAAGTTCTCACTCTTTATCTGCTTTTAAGACTGATTGCTTGCACCCTATTTTTCTCTTAGAGGACTGTTGCGTTCCTTATAGTATTAAGTCAGCAGTTCTCTGTGTCATTTTCTGGTTGAATTTTCATGTCTGTGTTTTTCAGAAATCTGTATTGACAAGCTTGCTATAGAGGAATCGGCTAATATTGGAAAGTATGAACCTGCTGATAAGATTGAGGTTCTCCCCCAAAACGGTAAACCCCGGCCCGTTCAATTGCTAAAACCAAGCGAAGCACAATGTGTTGGAAGGTAATGTTTAGATATGCTTGAGATTGCCAATGCATTTACTATGCCAGCACTAATGTCATCATGCTCGCTAAACCATTGGATCCGAGATCCTTACAAGTCAGATCAACAACCAGTTTTGCAAGTATTTTAATTGGCATGTTGATAAATGAGAATTCAGTAACAATAGTGATAAAGATACTTTACATAACATAGTATTATATGTTTGCAATAGCGTTCATCTGCTTAGAAGTTAGAAATAAGGAGAAATGGAAGTAAAATAAATTTTGGACATATTGAAGCCTTTTGTACAATAAGAAATTTAGGATCGGCGTCAAAGATATATCTTAACTTTACAGTGAAATACTTGAAAACCAGCAACCAGTACTAGTAAATAAGGTGAGACTGCATATGAATCCAGTGAATCTTGCATAGGACTATGAGCACTACACCACATTTTCTTGTCCTTTAAACTATGTACATGTAAGCGTCACTATAGGCCTGTGAGCGCAATTGAAGGATTTGGACAGGCGTAAGTGTCAGATACACTTCATTTTCTAAACCGGTGCTACTGAAATGTGCCAAGAAAGCATCATGTTGTCAGCATGTCAATTTTCCTCTGAAGTATTAGGAGCCTTGGGTGTTGCATTTTATTGATTTGGTGCCACATTAAGCTCCAACAACTGGTGTTGCTGGATACCTGATTTGGCGCTGCGATAGAAAAAATCCAACGAGTAAAATTTCTGCAGGTTTGTGTCACTCCAAGAAAAGTATCTCAATCATTGTTCTGGGATGCTTGGTGTCAAACTTGCAATTCTCCAAGCTCTAGGCCGTTGCTTAGATTGTTAACTGAATTACGGTGTCAAACTTCATTCAGTTGAATACTTAATTTTGGTTCACCATTCTGGTCCCTGGCTTACACTGCAGTGTCAAAATGGTTGGAGGTTAACTCACGTTCAGTCAAATTGCTGCACCCCAGTAACATCAGGCTTCTATTTGAACATGCCTTTCAGAATAATAATTTTTGTAATCTGTCCTTTGTTCACTATTCATATCTGCATCTTGCAGGACCATAGCTGGTGCAAACAAATTAGTTAGGTGTGTTTCAAGAATACTATTTGACAGAACTATTCAACTTTCCTGTTCTTGGGTTATGTCAACTCCCCACATGGATCAGGATGCCGCGGATGATGAGATGCAGAAATGAATAGTGAGCCATGATTGTCAAACTAAAGCTCATGTACTTGTAAGTTCATATGTGTTCCTACCAATTTCAATTCAGTAGCTTTGGCAGCCTTTGCTCTTGCGGCATATTGTTCATTTTTAGATGGAAAAAGGGAAAAATCAAGCAAGGTTAACAGTATTTTGATCCCTTTTTTTTTAACAAAACAACAGAGGGCGATGAGCACACCTGAATTTTTGCATTAAAGGTGGCAAAACGGCCAGGTTTACAGGGGAAATAATACAGGGGGTTCGGGGATAGGGACACACACCACTCAACCAGCGGGCGGCAATCCACACGCCGAGGCGCTCGCGACAACCAGAGAGTGAGGTGCTGCCGCGTGATCGAGAAGAATTCCGAAGTAGATGTGTGCACATTATCGAAGATAAGGCGGTTCCTAGTCTTCCAGGTTATCCAGAGCAGGAGAGAGGCGGCGGCCATGCTCAAGGATGGCACCCACGCAGGATGTGCAGCCGAGAACGCCGCGATCAACTCGGGGATGCCGGGGGTGTCGGCACAGGAAACCCCGGCGGCACGAGCCCAAATATCTCTCAGGCGGGGGCACGCCACAAACAGGTGATGTGAGTCTTCGTCAACGGCAGGGCAGAATGGGCAGGCGGCGGAGTTAAGGACGCCCAACCGGCAGAGCCGCGCCCTGGTGCGCGTCCGGCCATTTTGATCCCTCGCTGTGTCCTCTTTCTGTTTACCCTTATTGTATCCTCTAGTTGAAAGTAAGTGTTCCCTGTTCTTCTCATCGTTTCTCTACCTGCTTCTAGAATGATTTTTCAGGGCTCCAGAATGAAATATATCTTGCTCAGGATTCTGGTTTAATCACAATAGCATAAGAACTGCAGTGAGTTGCAGTTATGAAGACATACAATCCCGGAATCTCCCGTAAGCAGTAAACTTACCACTGAACTATTCCAGTAAGCAGTAATCTCCGGTATGACTTTCTGTGGGCTAATAACAAACAGATTGGTATGTTCTGATTTATAAGCAATTTTGGCCATCCGATTTTTTTTGAACTAATTTGACCAACAGTTTGTCCTACCCCGATAAGTAAAATGACTGCAGGTTTGTATTACTCCAATAAATGTTTCTCAATTGCTTGCTTGGTTTCAAATTTCTCTAGGACATTACTTAGTCTGTTGAATTATGGTATCAAACTTCATTCAACTGAACACTTAATTGTGGTATCACCATTCTGATCCTTGGCTTAGACTGTATCCGTGTCAGAATGGTGCGCAGTTAACACACGTTGAATCAAATTGCTGTAGCATCAGCCTTCTGTTTGAACATGTGTTTCAGTATCATAATTTTGTAATCTGTCATTTGTTCTCTGTCATTGCTGCATCTTACAGGGTCATAACTGGTGGAAACAAATTAGGTGTGTTTGAAGAATGCTATCTGATGCAATAGTGATGCATCCAAGCAGCCAACAAGGGAAGTTGCAATTGAAATGTAGGTTCAGGACTTCAGGCAAACCGAAGAGTTTGCAGCCTGCACATCTATGTATATGTGCATCTGTCGACCTAAACAGAAATCAAGGGAAAAGAAGATGGTGCAGGAACGCTGTGGTTTGCTCTGCTTTATATTTTGGGTTCTCTGTCAATGGACATCAGATTAACTAAATAGCAACATACATAAGGTGGTGGCAACGGAAATGTTTCAGGTAAACTGAAGATTCTGCTTATACAGTTCGTGCGACTGAAGATGTGAACGCGTTATAAGCAATACAATGCACGCAGTTAGAACTTCTCGATGGAAGATTCCTCAGCACGTCTATATATGGTATTTGAAGGCACAAAAGCAATTTGAAGCAGCTGATGTTCATTCCATCCATATGAGAATTTTCAGTACATTACAGAAGTCCATGATCCCGGACTTGGGAGGTTTACATCGGGATGATATTGTCCTTAACTAGCTAAGCCTTTGGTCACACATACATGAGTGGTTTCTCCTAGGCAATGCAGAATCCATCCAAGAAACTTCCAATGCATATGAACCAAAGTAAAATCATCACAACTTACACGCGGAATAGCAAAAGTCCCCAACCCAAGGCAGCTCACACGACTTAGGTGGGTCGCAAACTCCATTCAGTTTCTCCTTTTACTGCTGCAAACTGGGTAGCAAACTAACTGGAGTTTGATTTGTTTCCACGCTTATTTCTCATGCTTTTTAGTAGCAGAATTTCAGCGATGCTTTTTTGCTTTGGTTCATCCTCCTCATTTGTCTGCTTAAACCTTCAGTTTAGGACCAGCAAAGGAGCTAATTTCCATTTGCGACACGATTGATATACCTTAGTAGAGATCACTGCCTTAGGTCGGAAACCCCCCACTACCACGCGTGTAAAATTGAAAGTGATTGAACAAGGTCCACATAACACTAGAAGCTGCTAAGAAGTAGAATAACTGCAGAGCTTGAGAGAAAGAATTAACACCCAATGTATGGTTTAGATGGACTTGCCAGGGAACATGGTTGCTCGAGGTAGAAGCGGGTTGGCATCCACACCCTGTTGCGCCACCGGATGTAGGTGAGGACCGTCTTCTTGGTCTCGGTACGCCTCGTTGGCACCACGACGCCGTCGCCGCTTCCGACGGCCGGGATCTCGCCGTCGCCCTGCTCCAGCATCCACGACCGGAACCGTTTGTGCTGGTGCAGAGCACAGCTAGGGACCGGGCGATCTTCTTCGCACAGGCACCGGATGATGGTCTGCCGTGCTGGTCCCGAGGGCTCAGGTGCGCTGTGATCCCGCTCTAGGAGGCACCACGCCATCGTCTTGTTCGTCTCCCGCGGGGACGGCAGCTCCTCCATGGCCTCCTTGGCCCGCTTGGACGACCGTGGGCTCGGCTCGTCGAAGGTGTCCTCCTCCGTGGAAAGCCGCGGCTTCTTCCTCTTCTTGCCGCGCTTCTTGTTATCGGTCTTATCCCGGCACGGCTGCATTTCGTTGTGGTCGCGGATCATCATTGACTGCAGTTTGTTGTCCTCCAGCAGCAGAGGCGCCTGGGACGGGATTTCGTCGTCGTCGTCTTCGCCGTCGCCGGCGAACATCATCATCGCTTGGAGTTGGTCCTGGGAGGGCAAGGGAACCAGCGGACCGAACTCGGCGAGCATCAGCGCCTGGTATTCGTCCTCCTCGTTGTCCCGGCACGGCTGCGTTTCGTTGTCCCCCGGCAGAAGAGGCGCCTGGGTCTGGATTCCCCCGTCGTCGCGGGCGATCATCATCATGGCTTGGAGTTCGTCCTGGGAGAACAGGGGAACCAGCGGACCGAACTCGGCGAGCATCAACGCCTGGTCTTCGTCCTCATCCTCGGTGAACATCGGACGATCGACCTGAGGTTCGTTGTCGTCCGGCAGCAGAGGCGCCTGGGATTGGACTTCCTCATCGTTGTCGCCGGCGATCATCATCATGGCTTGGCGTTCGTCTTGGGAGGGCAAGAGCACCATCGGACCGAACTCGGCGAGCATCAACGCCGGGTATTCCTCCTCATCCTCACTGAACATCGGACGGTCGACCTCAGGTTCGCTTTCCTCCGGCAGCAGAGGCGCTTCTTGGGACTGGACTTCCTCGTCGTTGCCGTCGCTGGCGAGCATCATCATCGCTTGGATTGATCCTTGGAGGGCAAGGGCACCAGCGGACCGAACTCGGCGAGCATGAGCGCCTGGTATTCGTCCTCCTTGGTGAACGTCGGACAGTCGACCTCGGCGAGCGGCGGCAGCGCGGCACCGGACCGACGGTAGTGGGCGGACATGGACGCCGGGAAGCTGGGGCGAGGAGGCAGCAGGATGGAAACGGGCATGTTGGCGCTCGCTTGTGTAGTGTAGGTGGTAATGGTATGTGGCGATGAGATATGGGATGGGAGTATATATGGATCGATCCAAGTAGGAGCTGGAGTCGGATTCCGAGCTCGATCTGGATCGATCACAGGTTCGACGGATCGCTCGGACTTGTCTGGTTAGTACACTTGCCTTTCTTTCTTTCCTTTCCAAGCTGGCGAGTGGAAATTCCTTCATGACTCCTACTCGGATCCGAAAGCTTTAACTCGATCGATGCCAATTGCCAAGTTTCAACTTCCAAAGTCCAAACCAAGAAGCCACCGGTGGAAACAAAAAAGAAGATGATGACGCTCGACGCAACCTCGACCATGGTCTTTCGATTCGACGACACTTGTGTGCTTCCTGTGGGTGCTTCGGTCCGCCGGTGGTGCCCAATGTGACCGTGCTCCGTGAACATATTGGTTCATTTGTGGATAATTGTCTTTTACTTTTTTAAATAAAATAAGGAAACATATTTTTCATTTTGTTAAAAAAAACATATGTGGTTGGGTTATGGGCTTAGAGCATCTTCACGGGTACCCCAAAAGTCTTGATGGGGTCCGGGCAAAAAATGGCCATAGCGGCACCCTCATATGTCGGGCCCATCAAAACTCACTTCGGCTCCCCGATTCACTCTCCATACTGGCCTGCTTGGGGCCGTTGTACAACATGGCTCAGACAGGCAGACCCAGCTTGTCATCCATATTATTTTCTGGCTTTCTTAAAAATCGCTAAACTTTCTCTAATCACGAATTCACACCGAGAATGATGTCTCGGACCCACAGGTTGGGTGATATGGCACGCTTGAGAGTTGGCCCACTTTTCGCTACAGAAAAGAAATTTGTTGGTTGAGGTGGACATGGGTCCCAAATGTGAGTCCTATCTCTCTCCCAACCCGACATGGGTCCCACATCTTCTTCCTCATGTCATGTCTTTTTTCCAATTCGCGAGCACCATAGCCATGGTCGCCACCTAGCCCCGCCGTTCCCGACCTGACGTGGGGATGACTTCAGAACCTATAGAGTGGGCCTACCTCGTCTAAATGCCCAGCACTGAAGTCCAGCCCCAAGGACTACCCCGTGGCTCTAGAAGACCCAGTGGAGGCGCACCCGCAAGACTTGCGGGACAAGAACGAAAGTTTCCGCCGCCTAGAGCTAGGGTTTGTAATCCCCTCCCCCCGGGTACAGTTTGAGACCCGGTCACCTATTTAAATGCTGGGAGAACCACCGAAGAGGGGGATCCAATCTAGTTTTCACCATCATAGCCATAGCTCGAGATCCACTCTCTCGACTTGCGCACCCACCATTGTACTCGATCTTGAGAATACAAAGACATAGAAGCAGGAGTAAGGGTATTACCTCTACGAGGGCCCCGAACCTGGGTAAAATCGTGCCCTTGTTAGCCGACGTAATCCGCCAGCGCCTATTTCGTTCTCTTACTCGAAACCCTACCAGATCATCCGAGGGATTTGTCGACAAGACTCATCGATAATTGACGGCGTCTGTGGGAACGGCAGGCGCTGGATCCATGGCATCTTCGGCTTCATCTTCACCGAGCTTCAGCTGGAGCCCGGGACTCTCGGCTCCATCAGAGCCGATCTGCTTCGGGTCATTCATCTACACGCCCCACTCGCCGGAATCTCGCCCGGCGTTCAGCGGACTCCAGGAGGGCGTCAACATGACGTTCGGCAATCTTCATTTCCGCGCCAGCAAGAAAGGAATCTTACACTTCCCCGACCAAACCGAGCTCGACGAATCAGACTCTGAGTCCGTCTCGAGCCCGGCGACACCAGTCGCGACTTAGGGTTCAACAGTGGCTCCATCCGCTGCAACACGCGCGATTTCCATACTATCGCGACTAAGGAACCCTCCAAACTCGAAGAAGATAGCTGGCCTACACCAAAGATATACGAGCCATATCTGGCCCACGTCTACATGGCAGATCCAGTCAAAGAACCTGTAGAAACGAAGTCTAGCCTCGCGACGCGACAATAGATCAAGGTTTCGCGAGCCGCTTGGCTCAAAGCAAAGGCAACAGTGCAGTCAGGCCACCCGATAGAGTCCGGGTGCTCTCAAGAAGACCTGATCGCGTACCACTACCACAATTCGCTGAAAAGCCGACAACTATCGGAAGCCCGCAAAGAAGTGGAGTTGCGGAAACAAGCAGCAGAGGCCTCGAGTGCGCGTCGTGCAGAGCTCTCCAAGACCCTCTCAACGGGGAACCAACCCATCAAGAAGGGAAAGTACGTCTCAAAGACCGCTCGCATGGATCAAGGTTCCCTCAACGAGGTCAGCAAAACCCTCGAGACCTCACTCATGCATGTTGACGACGAGGGCAACGTGCACCCGACGACTCCCCCCACTACGGTCCTAGCCGCCGCTACCTACCTACAGGCCAACCAGCCGCCAGAAAATGACCCTCGCGCGGAGCAACATCAAGAAGTCCAAAGGGGGTTAGGCATGGCCGGAGCGGCCATCGCCGCCCGAAACCGCAAAACGCCGCAACCCCTGAAGCTGATAAAACACCTCGGGTGGACAGAACACCTCGTAGACGCGAGAGTACGTCACCGAAAAGAGGAGACAGAGAATCGGCTCGCCTCCCTAGGGGCAAAGAGGCCAGACGTCGTGGCGTGCGCCCACGCAGCGACGATGATAGCACGCGAAACCGTGACAGTAGCACATGGCACCACGGAAGTCGCTCGCGACATTGCAGTAGGGAGCCACGGCAGGAAGATAACCGCGATCGAGCTCAATACGACACGCGTGGGGACATCGTATAGAGTAAAGTCGACAAGGCTCGCGCTCACAGGAACCGCGCCCGATCACTATCCACCTCCTCTGACGAGGAAGCTTGCGGCGCAATGTGCTTCAGCAGCACCATCCGCGAGGCACCAATGCCCAAGAGATTCAAACTCACGACGGAAGTGGCGAAATACGACGGCTTGAAGGAACCCAAGACCTGGCTATCGGACTACCTGACCGCGGTGAAGTGCCAGCGCGGGAACAAAATTACAGCCATGCAGTACCTAAACCTACACCTCGTCGGCACAGCCCGAAGCTGGCTTGAAGGAAGACCACGCGCGCATTACAGATCCTGGGATGATCTCACCCGTGACTTCGAGACGAATTTCCAGGCAACATACAAGCGGCCAACGTCTATCGAGGAACTGCAAGCGTGCAGGCAGAAAAGCGGCGAATCTACCCGCGAGTACATCCAGAGGTAGACTACGCTAAAAAACAAGGCGGTGAATATATCATAGGAGATAGCAGTCGAAGCTTTCACCAAGGGCGCTCGACGCGCGGCCTTCCGAGAGGAACTGGGGTGATGCGCGCCTAAGTCAATCGGTGAATTAATGGTGTTAGCAGATAAATGGGCAAATGGAGAAGAGTCCCTGCGCAACGAAAAAGCTTCTTCGCCCACGCACGACGAAGATCGCAACGACGACTGCTGGAAGAGGAAGAGACGACACTACGACCAGGATGATCAATCGGAACTGGTAGCGGCCGAATTCACAAGAAACCGCGATAGGGGTCCCACGGAAATCGCGAGTGGAAGCCAAAACCAGACGACAAAACACCCGAGGAAGACCTTGACAGATACTGCTCCCTACATCTGTTTACAGATAAGCGAACGTGCAAAACCAAGGCCACTCACCTCCTCAAAGACTGCCGAAAGTTTCAAGACATCCACGAGGCGTACACAAAAAAGCACATGGCAGCCATTATCCAAGGATACCCGCAACTGTCGGGAGGAAGCGTCGGACACCAACCACCACCCCTACCTCCACCCGCAGGGCACCACAATATGGTGCTAGCCGCACTCCCAACGCCAGCCGCCGCAAACCAAGGAGCTAACAGGTACCCGAATCCTCAGGGGCTTCTAGGCATGATACAGAACAAACGCTAGCCATATTATCATGGCAGTACAAGCCCCACCGTCAAAAACTGAATACCTAAAGATGTCCGAGCACCCGATAACCTTCTCTAGAGAGGACCACCCTCCACGGGTGTATCGACCAGGGCATGCATCGCTCGTCATCCAGGCGCAAATAGGCAACTACGACCTAGCCAAGGTGTTTAGGTGGCAGTAGCGTTAACATCATATATGCGGACACACTCCTCAACATGAACATGAACCTGGAGGGACTCGCAGAATCGGAAACATCCTTCCACGGGATAGTGCCAGGAAAAGCCGTCCGACCACTCGGAACAATCAACCTGAAAGTGATACTCGGAGACCCAAGTAACTACAGGAGAGAGTTCCTCGACTTCGAGGTAGTCGACTGTCCATCACAGTACCACACAAGTCTCGGCCAAACAGCGTTCGCGAGATTCATGGAAGCACCCCATTACGCCTACCTCAAGCTGAAACTCCCAGGAGAATACGGTACAATCACCGTGAATGTCGAATTCTAGAAATCAGATAAGTGCGGCAACGACTTCCATGAGATCCCAAAATCTTTCGGGATGCAAGAGGAGTTAGAAGAATTGGCAAAGACCACGTACAACTCCGTGATGCCACTAACCAAAAACAATGCCCTATATCTCGAGTTTAGCCCGAGTAGCGAAACTCGAAAGCATCAAGTACACCCGACAAAATCAGTGAAGACGGCGATCGTGTCAACCACCCTATCATCCACATAGGAAAGCAGGCTCTTCGAACTCCTCCGTGAGTACTAGGAGATTTTTGCCTGGCAGCCATCATATATGCCAGAAATACCTAGAGAGTTCGCCGAGCACTCATTGGAAGTGTTTAAAGATGCAAAGCTGGTCAAATAGACCACTCGACGCTTTTCCGAGCCAAAGCAGAGAGCACTCGGAGAAGAAGTGAACAAACTACTATACGCCATGTTCATCAGGGAAATCAAGATATCCACCTGGTTAGCAAACCCGGTGCTGGCCCCGAAGAAAAACACGGACATCCTTCGCATGTGCATCGACTATACGTCGTTGAACAAACACTGTCCCAAGGATAACTTCCCACTCCCGCGGATCAATCAGATCGTCGACTCCACAGCAGGCTGTCAACGCCTCTCCTTCCTGGACGCCTACTCGGGCTACAACCAGATCAGGATGAAGCAGGAATATGAAGATAAGACATCATTCATCACACCAGATGGTGTATACTGCTACACGACAATACCTTCCGGGCTAAAAAACGCAGGCGCAACATATCAGCACTGCATGCAAAAATGCCTCGCCAAGCTCATTGGCAAGAACGTACAAGTGTACGTTGACGATATCGTCATCAAGCCTCGAGTGGAGGAAACACTCCTCAAGGACATAAGGGAAACATTCGACGCCCTCAACGCATACAGAATCAAGCTCAACCCGACAAAATGCGTCTTCGGGGTCCCTGTTGGCCAACTCCTCGGCTATTTGGTCTCTGCCCAAGGAATTGAGGCCAACCCGGAGAAAATTCAGGCAATCTTGACGATGAGAGAACCAACAAATCTTCGTGGCGTACATAAGCTCGCAGGATGACTAACAACCCTCAGCGGGTTCATCACAAGATTGGGCGAGCAAGCGGTCCCCTTCTACAAACTGTTGAAGAAAACAGATAAGGACGAGTGGACGCCAGAAGTAAAGCAGACGTTCATCGACCTGAAAAAGGTGCTAGAGAGCAACTAACTATTAATCACACCTCTGGAAAGGGAACCCATGTACCTATACATGGCCGCAACAAACCAGGTGCTCAGTACAGTACTCGTGGTCGAGCGACCAGAGGGGGGAAAAGCACACGATGTACAACGACCAATATACTACCTCAGCGAGGTACCCTCGCCGTGCAAACAACAATATCCCCACTACTAGAAGTTCGCGTATGGAGTAGTCTTCACAACCCGCTAACTCAAGCATTACTTCTAGGAGCATACCGTCACGGTGCTGAACGATGCATCACTCGGTACAATTATGAACAATCCTATGACATCCGGAAGAATCGTAAAATTGAGCATCGAGTTAGGCGCCTGGGATATAATATACACAGAGCGCAACGCTCTAAAATCTATGATGGTCACAGATTTTCTCTCAAAATGGACGGAACTGCAAACCCCAGAATCACTAGAATACTCGAGCTCCTGGATCATGTACTTCGACGGGTCGAAGAGAAACGAGGGAGCAGGAGCAGGCGTCGTCGTCATATCACCGAGAGGTGACAAACTCCAGTATGTCTTATGCCTCGACTTCCCCCTCGACGACCCAACATCCAACAACGATGCAGAATACGAGGCGCTCCTACACGACATGAAGATGACGATTGCCTGCGGAGCCACCCGACTGATGATTTACGGAGACTCTAACCTCATCGTGCAGCAGATGATGAAGAAATGTGATATAGTCGCAAATAACATGATCGCCTATCGCGACATGTATAACCTTCTCGAAGAAAGTTTCAAAGGTACGAACTGAAGCACATTGCACGATCAAGTAATGAGGAAGCAGATAGACCGCCGAACATCGGGTCAACAAACTCCCCAGTTCCGCCAGGAATCTACTTCGAAAAAGTAATTAAAAGGTCAGTCAAGCTCAAAAAGCACACAGAGATGCCAGCAACAACAGAAACGGGTCTAGCCAGCAAATCTCCAGAATCGAGCTCCTCCACAATATCTCAAGGCAAGAATTCCTGGTCGAGCCAGTTTGGACAAAGAAGTATCTCGACTACTTGATCCACACGCAGCTCCCAGGGGATATCTGTGAAGCACGACAAATAGTTCGACGCAGTAAATCTTTTCGGGTGACAAAGGGAGAATTGTACAAGCAAAGCATATCAGGAGTACTCCAGAGGTGCATCGCACCCGAAGATGGAAAGGAACTTCTCCGTGACATACACCAAGGCGATTGTGGGAATCACGCAAGTTGGAGAGCCATCATAGGCAAAGCCTTCCGAGCAGGATTCTACTAGCTCACAACAGCAAGGGACGCCAAGGACCTGGTCGACAGATGAAACGCCTGCCAAAGGTTCGCACTCAAGCCACATGCACCAGCTACAGAGCAACACATGATCCCCCTATCCTGGCCCTTCGCCCAATGGGGACTAGACATGGTGGGACTGCTGCGGAAAGCAACACCCGGAGGATACACCCACTTGCTGGTCGCAGTCGACAAGTTTACAAATAGAGGTCGTTCCAGTTACGTCGCAACACGCAGAATGCACCGTAAAATTCCTCGACTCCATCATTTGCAGGTTCGGGTTTCCTCACAATATTATCACGGACAATGACACCAACTTCACGGCCAAGGAAACCCAAGATTTCTTCAAAGAAAAGGGGATAACTTTCAGCTTTGCCTCGGTGGCGCACCCCCAAATCAACGACCAAGTCGAACGATCCAATGGATTAGTTTCGGCTGGCCTAAAGAAGCGGCTACTCACCCGACTACATACAGCAGCAGGGCATTGAGCTGAAGAACTGCCTTCGGTGTTGTGGAGCCTAAGAACAACCCAAAACAGATCAACAAACTACACACCATTTTTCATGGTTTATGGAGCCGAAGCAGTGCTACCCGAGGACGTCAAGTTCAGCCCTCGACGAGTTGTTGCATACAACGAAGGGGTGTCCCATAAAGCACTCGCAGAAGACATGGACGCATTGGACGATATCAGGGACGTCGCACTCGCAAGATCCGCCGTCTACTTGCAAGCAGTACGCAACCACCACAGTCGCCGCATACGCCACAGATCCTTCGGGGTAGGCGACCTGGTGCTACGGCTCAAGCAAGAAAAGGGACACAAGCTAGAGCCACCATGGGAAGGACCCTTCATCATACATGAAGTTATCCCAGGAGGCATCTATCGCTTGAAGAACCCGAAGATAGGCGGCATCTACTTCAACCCATGGAACGTGGCACACCTTCGCAAGTTTTACCCTTAGAATTTTTTCTTTATCCTACTCGCAAGAAATAAGGTTGTTCCAGCCAGATTGTAACCCGACCAAAACACATGACTTCTCAGTCATTGAAATACAAAGATGGTTTATCAACCATAACTACAAAGACTACTTAGTCTCATTTTTTCTTTTTCCTTACATGCTAACAAAGGTAACACCCCAACACACGGGGCCACACCAAACTAGCATAAAACAATCTTCGAGTGCCCATGCACAACGAACGTTTTACAAGGTTACAAGGTACACACCTTAAACACCTTAAACAAACAACATACAAGGTATATACACCTTAAAACTAGACAACACTATCACCGCGCGGCAGTCTCTCGGATAAGCCGCTTCGTCTCTGCAGCAGTTAGCCGCACGATCCGCTCCACTGCAGGTCGCACAATCTCATAGTGAGGAACAAAGTCAACAGCCGCTCCTCGGGTCTCAGGAAGTCGTGCCACAAAATTGAAGTTGACGTCAGATGCCACAGCTGCATAAACGCGAGCGCCACTTGGGCGCCACAAATGAGCTGCTGACGCACACACTCGCAAACATCTTCCACCTGGCGAAACAGTCTTAGCAGACCAGTCAATCTATCGGGAATGACGTCGAAAGGGTACATCGCCCGATAGACCGAAGAAAGGGCCTCCCGACAAGATTCAACAAAGAGTTGCGCCTGACTTACTCCACATTGCAGAGTAGCCAGGACAAAGCCCCTGCCGCGGTCAGACCAGAAGTTGCACACATGGATGTTGGAGCTGCTCGACTCACAAGCCACTCGGTTATCCACCCAGTGACCGTCAGGTTCAACAACTACATAGACAGGAAACGTGTCAGTCCACAAGCAAGAAAACCACTGAAAACACTCGGGGGCTTGCGGGGCTTACAAAGCATGATCTTTGCGACACTCGCCAGCTCCTCCATCACAAATTGCTCGCGGTCAGCAGTAAGCTTCTGCTTGGACTTGGCAACATCCGCCACACCCTGCAGAGCCTTGAGCTTACGCTCACCATCCGCGACGCGACCACGAAGCGACGCAAGCATACTTGCATCAGTAGTCGGTGGCTAAGTTGAAGGAGCAACACCGCTCGATGGGCCACTGCCAAAATCTACAACCTGGAAAGAACACAGGAAACACGACTGTTTCAGTCAAAAAGCCGCATCCCACCCGTCGATCTACAACAAACATATCTTCGAATGCTCGGGGGCTACTCCCATCGGGAGAACACAAAGTAAGGCCAATTAAAAAATGTTGACACTTTTAAACATCTCGATTGGAAAGAAAAGTACGGGATGATGATACGTCATAAATAAGATGTCATAGAGTCAGTTCCCTGTTTTCTGCTTTTTTTTAGTTTCAGAAAATTTGTTCTGGAAACATTCTTGGAATTGGAAAATTCGAAAGCGAGAAGTCCTAAAAGTCCCGGAAGCTTCCAGAAGTCCCGAAGAGCCCCGGAGGGGGGCCACAGGGTTGCCACACCATGGGGTGGCGCGGGTCCCTCTGGCCGCGCCACCTTGGGGTGTGGGCCCCCTAGCCACCTCCCGGCATTGCCCTTTCGCCCATATATACTCCCCGATGCATAAACCCTAGGGGAATCGACCTTTTCCACAAAATACATCCGTAGCTCCGCCGCCGCCGCCGCCAAGTTTCGGGGGACTGATCTCGATTCTGGCACCCTGCCGGGACGGGCAAGTGCCCCCGGAACCATCACCATCGACTCCACCTCCATCTCCATCGCTGTTGTTGTCTCCTATGATGGGGAGGGGGTAGTTCTCCCCCGGGACTAAGGGCTCTACCGGTAGCTATGTGGTTCATATCTCTCTCCCATGGTGTGATCTATATGTGATCATGAGCTTTGTAATCTATTTGAATTTTTAGATGTTACTCTTCATCTTTTGCTACTCAAGTGCTTTATTAATATGAATTATGGAGTCACCTTGTATCGCGGTGTGAAGGTTATAGTGTGCACATCGTGTGTGTCTCCTTTATGGATTGTGGTGTTTGCGTGGAACCATTTGGGTCCCATGGTGATAGCATGGGGGTTACTTAGTTGGGAAAGTGCTTACTCTGAGGAGTGATGTTAAAGCCCTACGCAATGATTAGTGTTTGTTATCCAACCGGAGAGGGTTAGGAGTAGCATAGTGAGAGAAGATATCTAGTTATTCATCTATGTGATCATTGTTGAGAGTGTCCTCTAGTGAAAGTAGGAGCCCTAGGCCTTATTTCCAAGCATTGAAACACCACTTTCCGCCTGTTCTGCTACATGCTTGCTTGCTGCCATCTTTATTTCAGATTGCTATTATCACTTATTATCATCCATATTACTTGCATTTTACTCTCTCTTCGCCGAACTAGTGTACCTATACAACTGAAAATTGTATTAGGTGTGTTGGGGACACAAGAGACTTCTTGTATCTTGATTGCAGGGTTGCTTGAGAGGGATATCTTTGACCTCTACCTCCCTGAGTTCGATAAACCTTGGGTGATCCACTTAAGGGAAACTTGCTGCTGTTCTACAAACCTCTGCACTTGGAGCCCAACACTGTCTACAAGAATAGAAGCGTGCGTAGACATCAAGCTCTTTTCTGGCGCCGTTGCCGGGGAGGTAAGGTAAAAGGTTCTCACATCCTCGGGTGTGAGTGCTCGAAGTTATTTCCTTTAGATTCTGCAATTATATCTTTTTGTTTCTTGTTTTCACTAGTTAGGCTTATTTTTACTTGTTGCCTGTTCTTATTTTCACTAGTTAGTCTTAATGGAAAACAACAAAAATATGAGAGAGCTTTATTTGCATTCTAGTAGCAATGTTATTAGCATTAATTATTTGGATACCATTATTTCTAGTACTATGGAAAATTCTAAGCTTGGGGAATCTAGTTTTTATAAACTTTTTAGTTTTCCAGCTTTAGAGGAGAAAATTTGCTCTGATGATACTTTATCTTTCATATGTGATAAACCTAATGATGCTTGTGATATTTTAAATCCTCCTACTGAAAGCATTCCTTTTAAAATACCCAAGAAAATTGTTGAACTTGTCATGGATAACCGCTATTTTGGAGATGGAACTGTCCATCCTAGTGATCATTTACACTTTATGCATGAATTATGAGAGTTATTCAAGTGTGCAGGTATCTCAATGCACCAAGTTAAGAAGAGGCTATTCCCTTTGTCACTTGAGGACAAAGCAAAGGAGTGGTATAAACTACTAGATGATCCTCATCATTTGGAGTGGAAGGAACTTGAATCTCGGTTTCAGTCTAAATTTTATCCTTCTCATGAACTATACTCAGATAGGAATTACATTATAATTTTTGGCCTCATGATGGAGAAAGCATTACCCAAGCTTGGGGAAGACTGAAAACATTAATACTCAAATGTCCTAACCATGAGCTTCCTGAGGAAATAATTGTTACTAATTTTTATGCAAGGCTTTAAGGACATTGGAAGGATTATCTAAATGCCTGTTCAGAGGGTTCTTTTTGTAGTAATAAGGATGAAGATAAGTGGGATCTTCTTGATATAATTCAAATCAATTGTGAATATTGGAATAACAACAAAGGTAAAAAATCAGGTATCGACTATGAGTATGATTGCATTAAGACTTTTGCTGAAACTGCTGATTTTCACGAGCTTAATGCTAAATATGGTCTTGATCCTCAAATAGCTGTTGGTTGGTATAGATCCTTTGCTTCTTATCTTAATATGCCTAAAGGAAATTGGGACATATATCATGAACCTTTTAAAGACACCTGCATGGAAAATGAAATTGTTATTGATGATTGCAATAAACATGCTCAAACTTCTGAAAGTACTATTTCTTATAAGCATGTTAATTTTTGTGGAGCACTTAGACCTTGTGAAAAGAATCAAATTGAAGAATATTATTGTATCCATCATAGGAATGAAAAAACTAAAATGTGGAGTAGGTCTCTAGATGATCTTGGTGAAAAAGTGTGTGCCCTCTATCCTTTTATTTGTGAACTTTGGTATAAAGTGGGTCATTTTAATTTCCAATGCTCAGGCCATGATAGTAGCCTTTCGAATCCTATGAGTATTGCATGTTTGTATTGTGATGAAATGATCACCCCTAATGAGAATGATGAACTTATATTATTTTGGGGGTGTGAAGAGTTATTAAGAAAAACTTCTTTGATAGATATGAGTGCTTTTGATATGAATAGTGTCTTGCATGGATGCCATCTTTAGTGTGTTGATAATTGCCATGCAAATACTTACATACAAAATATTATAAAAGAGTAGACTTTACCAAAATATGACAGGACTAATATGTGTTTTGTTCTTATTAAGAGGAGAAACCCTCCAAAGTTCTTTCTATTGTTTCTGATAATAAACCAGGGTATGTGGAGAAGCTCCCTTTGAAGCCTCTCCCTCCTAAAGAGGGGAAGAAGAGGAAGAAGAAGAAGAAGAGGAGGAGTAAAAATAGAGAGGTAACCGTATCTTTCCCTAAGCATGTTGCTCATATTACAGCTTTTGCTGATGAGTCTGAACTCAATGATTTTCCTATGCATGTTAATATGAAAGTGATCATGATTGGTAAAAACACACTACTTTTGATACTGAAAATTTGTTTGGTACCAATTCTAAAAACTATGATAATAATTGCCGTACTATTAGTACCATCCATGTGCCTTCCAATTATGATATAGAAAGCTCTAAACTTGTGGATGATGTTTTTGAAAATCCCTTTGCTATTAATAATTATATGCTTGATACATCTCCTCCTAGTAAAAATGATGATATGTTTACAAATGAACGCATTTTGGAAGACAACTATTTTATTGCTTGTGATGATACTATACCTCCAATAGATTATGATTTCAATGATTAATATGATGTTTTTAGTCCATATACTATCGAGGAGAAAATTAATTATGATTTCAATATGCCTCCAGTCTTTGATAATTATTATAAAGAAAGTTATAACATAGTCTATAATCACAATCATCCTCATGAAACTTGCCATAATTATGTGGGATTACCCAAAACCATCTCTTTAATATACAACTTGTCTATCATGTTTGAGTTCTTTATGATAATCCGACTCCTGTTGTTATTAATAAGAATGAATATGCTTATGTGGAGAGTAATAATTCTTTTATGCATGTGGCTCATGATAAGAATGTTTCTTGTGATAGTTATATTGTTAATTTTATCCATGATGCTACTAAAATTTATTATGAGATAGGGAAACATAATTTTATGCATCTCAACATTATTAAGTTTCCTTTCTTTTTGTTTAAAATTTTTAAGTTGCACATATTTTGCTTTCCTATGCTTGTTGCTTTGTGTTTTCATGACTTGTTTTTCTACAAGATTATTTTTCATAGGAAGTCGGTTAGACTTAAATGTGTTTTACATTTTCTTCTTTATTCTCTCTTTTTCTTCAATTCATATTTCTCATGTGATCATCTTCTCAAATTATCATGCCTAGCTAAAAGGCTTTAAAGAAAAGCGCTACCGGGAGACAACCTGTTTTATTTCTCTGTTTTCATTATGTTTTCCTTTGTTTTATTTTGTGTGCTTTGCACCTGGGTGTTATATATTTCCTTAGGAACCCCGCTGTATCTTTTATTTTGTGTTTTTATTGATCCAAGTAAAGCCTCTAGTGGAAAGTTGAGACTATATTTCCGATTTCTGCGCAGAGAACAGATTTCTGTTGTTCACCGTAAAACATCGTATAAAATCTTGGAAGATCATAATGATCTGAAATTTTTTGTGCTTATTCCTATGCGAATTACGCAAATTTTCTTATAAGACCACTTTTTTATTTGAGCAACATAAGAGTTTCGAAAAAATCGATCTCTGCCTGCTGTTCTGTTTTGACAGATTTCTGCCAATAATTGCATTTGCATCTTAATCTCTTTCTTTTGGTGTTCTTTTGAGAAAAAGAGTTTTAAAAGAAGTTGTGATAGTATCTAATGTGTTTATGAGTGCCAGGCTTGTTTTTAAACTGAACCATGTGAATTTATTATTTCGACTGCACTAACGTTGCTAATGAAGATTGTGAGAAGTTTGGTGTGAAGGAAGTTTTCAAGGGTCAAGAGAAGAGGATGATATGACGTGATCAAGAAGAGTGAAGATCCTAAGCTTGAGGATGCCTCGGTGGTACATTCCAGCAAATTCCAAGAAGACTCAAGCGTCTAATCTTGGGGATGCCCAAGGCATCCCCTTCTTCATCAACAATTTATCAGGTCACTTCTAGTGAAGCTATAATTTTATTCGGTCACACCTTATGTGCTTTACTTGGAGCGTCTTTTTTTTCCAGTTTGTTTGGTTTTCTTTGATGTAATAAATGGTTTCAACCTATCATACTTGTGTGGGAGAGATACACGCTCCGTTTTCATTGCTTAGAACACTCTAGTTTTCATTCTTATTGTTCTGTGAGTGTTCACTTTTTGCTAGTACTGCGTTTAGCCTTTGTTTTCATGCATCTCTTATTCAGAGCTGTTAGTTTTAGTAGTGTTATGTGAGTACTATCATGCTTTATTGCTGTATCATGTAGAGTTTTTTTGTTAAAGCATATCTTGTATGGTGCTTGTTGGGAAAAGAAACCGCTGCTTGATGTAGAATTTACAACAGTACTAGTAGAAGCTTGTATAGACTGTGGCTAGAAATTTTTCATGTCATGCTAAATGTTATTTTAGTTTCAAATCCTTGTGTTTATTGAGTAGCATGAATATACTTAAATACCTGAGAGTGTTTAATATGTCTTGAAAGATTCATGAGTTGTTCTTGTCATAGTAAATCATCAATTTATGATATTCTCTTTCAAATGTTTTATTTGGTTGACTTGGCGAATGCTCACACCATGTTTATGACTACAAACCAGTCACGAATAGCCTCCATGACCACTTAGTTTTTGAATTTGTGGTACCTATTATGCTTTAATTAATGATGTTTGTGTCGCTATGCATGATTATGGCTCTTATGCTCTCTTGATTTGTCGCTCCCAGTCTTTTGCTAGTCTCCACCTGTACTGAGTATGGAATTCTAATCGTGCATCCAAACTTCTTAAACCAAAGTTTTCCCATTGTGTACACCATACCTACCTACATGTGGTATTTCACTGCCACTCCAAGTAAATTGCTCATGTGTTACCTTTAAAACTTTCAAAATTACTCATGTTTTGTGTTCTTGTTTTTTCTCATGAGGACGTCAATAGAGAATATTTATCTCACTTGTTTATTGGATTTCACACCCTGGAATAGTGGCTTCATCCGCTTATCCAAATGATAGAAGAGCTGGCAGCGGGGTGCCCAGCCCCAAATTAATACAAACAAATTCTCTTCACTATTTTTGCCCCTGATTTATCAGTCAAAGCGTAATTGTGTAAACAAAAGAGAAAGAGGGATGACCTTCTACACCAGTTGCGTCCTTCACCGTGGGAGACGCTCTTGTGAATCCATTTGGCTTGTGACGTACTGTATTGTTTGTTTACCATTCATTGACATAAGCATACACCTCTCCTAAAAAAATAGACACTCCTCCACGGTGTCAAACTTTTAATACCTCTATTTAATAAAATAAAAAGCTCTAGAACATGAGTGATCCCTGCTTCCCTCTGCGAAGGGCCTTTCTTTTACTTTTATGCTGATTCTCCATCTTCTAACTTTATGCATAGTTGAGAGAGCATTTTTTCCATTCTGAGTTCTATGTGCATTTGTCCCATAAACATCAATAATTACTTCATGATGTGTTCTTAAATTATTTGTTCTAGTCTTCCTCTTGAACTTTGAAAGTGTCCTGGCATTTATGTTTTGTCCCACTCTTAAGGACTAACAAAATACCACTTTGCCATGCTTTCTCTATACCTGAAACAAAAGTTTATCTTTATTTGCATTATTATCCATGATCCTTTATTTAAGATACTCTTCATGATGCAAACCGATTGCTATGCTTTATTATTAAAGTTCTATTATCATGTTTCTATTTGAAGTTCTATGATCTCAGAGTACATATGTTTTTACATTATAATGATCAAGTTTATAATAGTAGCATGTCACCTTAGTATTTTTTATCGTTTACCTACACGAGGACGAGTAGGAACTAAGCTTGGGGATGCTTGATACGTCATAAATGTATCACTAATGTCTGATGTTCCATGTTGTTTCCCATACGTTTTCCTTACACTTTATGTCATTTTTACACGTTTTCCGGGACTAACCTATTAACAAGATGCCACAGAACCAGTTCCCTGTTTTCTGTTGTTTTTAGTTTCAGAAAAGTTGTTTTGGAAATATTCTCGGAATTGGAAAATTCAAAACTCAAAAGTCCTAAAAGTCCCGGAAGCTTCCCAGAAGTCCCGAAGAGCCCCGAAGGGGGGCCAGAGGGTGTCCATACCATGGGGTGGCGCGGGTCCCCCCTGGCCATGCCACCTAGGGGTGTGGGCCCCATGGCCACCTCCCGGCATCACCCTTTTGCCCATATATACTCCCCGATGCATAAACCCTAGGGGAATCGACCTTTTCCAAAAAATACATCCGTAGCTCCGCCGCCGCCGCCAAGTTTCGTGGGACAGATCTCTGTTCTGGCACCGTGCCGGGACGGGGAAGTGCCCCCATCTCCATCTCCATCGACTCCACCGCCATCTCCATCGTCGTTGCTGTCACCTATGATGAGGAGGGAGTAGTTCTCCCCCGGGGCTGAGGGCTCTACCAGTAGCTATGTGGTTCATCTCTCTCTCCTATGGTGTGATCTATATGTGATCATGAGCTTTGTAATCTATTTGAATTCGTAGATGTTACTCTTCATCTTTTGCTACTCAAGTGCTTTATTAATATGAACTATGGAGTCACCTTGTATCGCGGTGTGAAGGTGATAGTGTGCACATCGTGTGTGTCTCCTCTATGAATTGTGGTGTTTGCGTAGAACCATCTGGGTCCCATGGTGATAGCATGGGGGTTACTTAGTTGGGAAAGTGCTTACTCCGAGGAGTGCTGTTAAATCCCTACGCAATGATTAGTGTTCGTTATCCAACTAGAGAGGTTTAGGAGTAGCATAGTGAGAGAAGATATCTAGTTATTCATCTATGTGATCATTGTTGATAGTGTCCTCTAGTGAAAGTAGGAGCCCTAGGCCTTATTTCCAAGCATTGAAACACCGTTTTCCGCCTGTTCTGCTACATGTTTGCTTGATGCCATATTTATTTCGGGTTACTATTATCACTTATTATCATCCATATTACTTGCATTTTACTCTCTCTTCGCTGAACTAGTGCACCTATACAACTGACAATTGTATTAGGTGTCTTGGGGACACAAGAGACTTCTTGTATCTTGATTGCATGGTTGCTTGAGAGGGATATCTTTGACCTCTACCTTCTCGAGTTTGATAAACCTTGGGTGATCCACTTAAGGGAAACTTGTTGCTGTTCTACAAACCTCTGCACTTGGAGGCCCAACACTGTTTACAAGAATAGAAGCATGCGTAGACATCAGATGCTTCCCAAAGTTTCATTACACAAGCCAGGCATACAAAAGAAGAAACGACGCCTATCCTAAGAAATCACGGACTTTCCGGAGATAGCTCCACTTGCAGCAGGCTTTCCAGCACGGCCGCGAGAAACTACCTCTGAGAGCATCTTCGCTAGCTTCTCAGCATGATCGTCAAAGGGTCGGAGCGCTACCTTTTTTTCCCAACACATCTCGAGGAAGCTTCGAGTACATCTTCTCCAGGTTACTCGAGATGTTGTGCGCCAAGGAAAACTGAATGGCAGTCTTGGCTCCACACTCAGTCTGGGAAAGAGTGTACTCATGAAGGGGATCGTCTTCGCCAAGGAAAACTCGCATGAGGCCCTCAAGAGTTAGCGGAACCGGCACTCCCGCAAGTAATCGCTGGGGCAGCTGTGATAGCACTCGGGCAGCATCACGCAGAGAGAAGCAAGCCTTCTTGTCGTGCTCTTGCAGCTGAGTGCACACGTTCGTCAGGGTGTCGAATAGGACCCCTCTAGATAGCGCCAAATAAACCCCAACTGCATCTAAAATAGAATGGAGCGAATCGATATAGGGAAAGAAGCAAGTTACAAATGTAAATAAGCGGATAACTTACCAGCCAAAGCCTGGGTTATGGGACGGAGGACGTCGACCAAATCATTGCCATGTGCCACACCCGCGTCCTCTAGCTGCTTCAAGGACTTGAGGGATTGGCGAGGCGGTCGGCTTCATCTTTGCGAGTGGATTCTAACTCCTTTCAGGTAGACTACAGCTCCCTCTCAAGATCTGCGATCCGAGAGCTAGCCTCGTTCATCTCAGATTTCAAGCGGGCAAACTCGTCTGCAACACGGAGCTAGCGCGTCAAGCAACAATTGCAGCCAGAAGAAACAAAGCCAAAGTAAGAAGCATATGTTAACTCACCCCTTGAAGAATGGGCATCCCGAAGAATCTGATCGTGCTCTTCCCTAAGAGAAGCGCACTCCGCCTCGACCAGGACGAGACGACACCCGAAAGCAACCAAAGGGTCAAGGATGGCCTGCCAAACTTTTGCGAGTCAGAAGGATATCATTTGAGCCTATACACGGTTGCACATAGTCAAGCATAGCCTCGGGGGCAACTCCCATCAGGAGCACTGTTGTGCACCTGGTAGAAACCAAGAAGCAAAAGAAGAAAGTAAAGATCTAACTTGAGTCTATAGCCGATTGCAAGTAGTCGGCCATAGACTCGGGGGGCTACTCCCATCGGAAGCACTGTTGTGCACCTGATAATAAAGAAAGACAAAACACTGAAAGACAAGAGAACGTCACCTTTCCATGTGGGGTTGACAAAGGGTTAGGCGAGCTAGCCGAGACCTCTTTGTTCGTTAACACCCCAGAAACCTTAGGCTGCCCGCCCGCCAAGCTAGGGATCGCGTACTCCAAAGTGTCGACCGCCCTCGCAGGGCTTGGAGGTCGTCGAGTGGGGCTTGGAGCCGGAGCTGGGTCCGTGATGACCTCCTTCTGCTTCACAGACTAGAAAGAGGACGTGTATTGATCCGCATTGATGGCCACAAGTCTAAAACAAGAGATAAAAAGCGAGAGAGAAAATAGTAACCCCATATCGAAAGAAAAATTACGAGACTCACTAGTCCTCATCCTCTTCATCGAGGTTGTCCAGGTCCCAAGAAGTGGTAATCTTCGGTTGATGAATGGCATGTCGCACCCGGACTTCTAGAGGATACTCACAGCCCGCTAAACAGTAGGTAATTGGCTTACGGGGCTTACCGGCACCCGCATCTCAATATGAGTAGGCCAGCACGTAAACTTGTGACAACCAACCTCTACTATTCATCGTCTGCGTAAACCATCCCATAGAAATCCGACTACTTCCATTGGCGTACTTCATAACATACACACATGGTACGTCAACGGCATTTGAACAAGTGATATCACAACAAATCTCTAAGACACAAAGAAATAGAAATAAGTTGCAAATAGCTCTCACTAGAGCAGAGATAGCAAATACAATCATCCAGAGGACACATGTCCCAACAAGTCATCATTACATCACAGCGGAAGCATCCAAAGTGTCTGAGTACAGACAAGATCCAAATAGGCCTAAGAGGCCGGAAACGAAAAGACGGAGCCCATCCACGATGTCTCGGATCCTGCCCGGGTCCGCTATCTACTCGTCAGCAGCCTCGTCATACTCCACGTAGTAGCCACCATGGGGATCCTCGGAAACGTAGTCTGCAGAACACGCAGCCCCAAAGGGGTCAGTACAGACGAGTACTGGCAAGCAAGACGCACAAGATACCAAAGTGTACCCGGCAACACCAAGTACAGATGCTTTGGGTTCAACGGAAGATAGGTGATATAAAAGTGCGGCAGCGGGCTGCCTAACCAACTACAGAGACACACTACAACATCCGGCTAAAAGAAGGGGATAAGATAGCGTATCGGAACCAACTACCACTAACCTCAAACAAACCCATCCTGGATCTCGCCCCTTATCCAAAGAAGCAATCCGAGGATAACCCACACAGTTGGATTAATGAAGGTTCAAGTTATTGTGTCAATAAGCCTATTACTAGTCATATTATCATTAATTAGGTGTAAGTTGTCTAATCCTTGTTAGCCAGCCCTATCACCAAGTCATCCATAACCGCGGACAACACGGCTTCTCGAGAAGATTTAACCCTGCATGGATGCACCAATTTGGCCGTACACGTAAGAATATCCCGCCAGACGGGGGATCAACCCACCAAGCGAGGTACTCAACACAACCCAACTCTTCTTCGCATCAAGCCCAAAGAACCCCGTGCAAATGAGCGCACGGCTAATCAAGCCCCACGAAGAAAAGGGGACCCTCATAGCACTCTAAGAACGTGTCTCCCTAAATGCCAACTACAAAAGTTACCACCCTGGCCTCGTGTTCGCACCTGCATATGCATGCGGCAAACGGAAAACCCGAACTAAATGAGGCGATTTGGACGAGATGCGAATCGAATCAAATTGAGGGGGGCGCCCATACACGCTTCCCACATGCGGTTAGCGCGCTCATCATGGATCTAGAGGACGAGAACTTTTCCTGAGTTCGACACTAGAAGGCCTCAAAACCATACCCGACCTCCTGCCGGTGCCTTATCATCAAATTAGCATTACCTCAAACATTAACAGGTTGTTGTTTAACATCGAGCCCCCAGAACATGATAAATATGGTAAAAGTAATAACGGACATCAGACTCGAGCATAAACAACCCTAAGCATGCTAGTAAGACACAGGCAACAAGCAACGGGGTTTTAGGTGTGGAGGATAGGCTATATCAGGGTTTCAGGATAACATGTGATAGGATCGGAACACAAGCAACGAATCTTAAGGCTAGCAGAATAGACAACAGAAAGTATCGATATCCAGTGTGGAAAGGACACAATGGTTCATGTGAGTGAATACTTGCCTGCAAACTCAGTAGCCTGGTACTGGGCTAACTCCTCAGAAGTAGTGTCGTAAACCTCGTCTGTCTCAGCGTCGTCGTCTATTCGGGAAGAAGCAAACAAACAACGCAGAGGGACAAACAATCAATAACATGGCATAATGCACAATCATGGGATGATGCATGGCAATTTAATTGATGCATCAAAGGTAAGCTAGTTGACATGGTAACATAATTAAATGGGCCCATATGCAATTTGGATTGCATATGGAAAGGCCCATGAGTTAAGGTTGGATTAAATGATCTACAAATAACCATCATGTGAAAGTTTATCAGAATGATGCATGGATGAGGAAAACAATGAGAAAACAACAATAGCTTCAATTTGAAATGTTGTTTACCAAGTTTGGAATTTTATTTATTAAGTTATGAAATTTGGCTTCTTAAATGGGTTACACAAGCATTTGTTGTTTTCACCAATTTTAAATGTTCAAAATAGATAACCAACTTTATATTTGGAAAGAACACAAAATTTTAGGTGGAATACATGTTTCATTTGTTGAAAAAGGAATTAAAATGAATTAATTATGAATTAAACAAGTTTGAACAAGATTTAAATGAATTTAATTCAAGTATGAATTTATTTGAATTTTTATTTGTTCGAAACATTAAATAAGATTCATATTTGAAAATATTATATTTTTCTGGTTTGAAAACATATTTTATGTGTTCAAAAAGAATTTAGTTTGACCAAGTTATGAATTTAGCAATTTAAATGATTTAAACACGGTTTAAATTATTTAACCAAATTTTAATTATTCAAAACAGGAAACAAAGTTTATATTTGGAAGGTGGTTCAATTTTGCATGGAAAACATATTTTATATGTGCCATTTGAATTAAATTTGAATTAGTTATGAATTTGACCAAATTTGAAATGAGTTGTTTGAATTTGAATTTTGAAAACATTTGAAATGTTCAAAACAGTAAACAAATGATTTAAATATGTGGAGAATTAAATTTGGTTTGGAAAACATATTTTATTTCTTATATTTGGATTTGAATTGAGGGATTTATGATGGTTTGAAAACCAGGGACCATTCTGTAATTAAACAGGGACTTGGTGGTAAACGAAAAAGCCAGAAAATGAAATTCACCTCGCAGTGACCTAGCCTAGGCCACTGACAAGAGGGGCCTGGCCACCGTGGCGCTTATGTGGCGTGCGGGGTCGCTGACAGGGGGCCCCACCTGTCAGCGCTCGTTGTAAAAACTTGGTTTTTATTCCGCGAGGGGGGGGGGACTCGAACCCTCGCCGCGGGCGCGCGTGAGCAGTGCGTTGCCACTGCGCTACTGAATCGTTTCGTGACAGAGAGGAGGACTTGGGGGTTTTGACGTTCAGTTTCGTCAGTTAACTGAACTGACGAAAGTTCAGTTAACTGAACCTGCCCGACAGCGACGGAACGGTGGTCACCAGCGGCGAGCCGTTCGCTGTGCTGCTGCGTGCTCGTGTGCGTAAGCGGGGAGGTGTACGTGCGCGTGATGTCGAGGATGCAGAGAGGAAGGAGGAGGTCGTGGTGCTCACCGGGAGGGGGTAGAAGGAGGTGGCCGTGCTCGGTGAGGTGACAGTCGACGGCGGCGACAGACAGGTGGACGACGGCGACGATCCAAGGCCTCCCAGCCCCTGGCGATGAAGCGAGGAGGGAGAGGGAGTAGAGGGGAACCGATTCCCGCAGCTAACCAGGCCGGGAGGTATCCATGGCGGCGGCGATCGCCGGGTTCTGTTGCGGTGGCGTGCGGTGGCGGTGGTTCAGAACAGGGAGAGGCAGAGGAAGGTGGAGGAAGGAAAACGGCGGCGGCGTGAGAGAGAAAGGACGAGGAGGTCTAGGGCAGGGAGGAGGAGCTCTCGGGCTAGGTTATAAGGAGGAGGAGGAGGCGCTGCTGGCCGTTCCCTCCTCTGCCTGTCGACGTGGGCAACTCCGATGAGCTGCCGTACAGAGGTAAGGGAAGGGGTACGCAGGCCGTGGGCTGGTGGGCTGGGCTGGCCTGCCCCCTTCTCTCTCTGTTTTATTTTTTTGTTTTCTGTTTTCTGATTCTGTTTTTTTTTTGCAGAAAAGGAAAAGGGAAGAAAAGAATAGCTTTTGGGGGTTGGAAAAATTTGGAATAATTTTTATAGGTTGTTATTTACAAAAGCCCAGCTGTGCCATTGTTTGTTTTTCAAAAGTTTGAATTTAGTTGCTGTTTGGAAATTCAAATGAATTTGAGCAATTTTGGTATTAATTGAAAAAAAGAAGCAATTTAAATAGTTTGAACTTTCAATTTTATTGGAAACAATTTGATGTTTTTATTTGAATATTTCATTAGAAAAATTGTAACAGCACAAGTATGAACAAGGATTTTGAAATTTGGTTTGAAATTCAAATGGAAAAACAAGGGAAAACAAATGGAAAACAAATGCAAAGCTTATGATGACATGATGCAAAACATAAATTAACAAAAAGCAATCATTCTAAAGGTGTTTTTCATACTTGGGATGTTACATGGCAGGAGAAAGAACGTTGAGAGGAGTCGCCTGAATGGCCTAACCTCCTCGACCACGTCATCACCAAAGGACTTGCCCTTGGAAGTCACCTCATGTTCCCCCGCCCTGCGACGCTTGTAGTGGCAAAGTGGAAGCTCTTCTTCCTCTTCCTCCTCCTCCAGAAACTCCTCGCTTGACTCTGCGTTCACGATGCTGGTGTCGAGACGAGCCTCGAAGTTGCTCGCAAGGAGATCCGAGCCACCATCATCCACAGAAAGTGGCGGGTAATACTTCGTCACGTTGTGGTTCTACAAAGGAAAAGGAAGAGGAGACGACGGTCAGTCGACGAAAATTCAAAACAGAGAGAAGTAATGAAGGGAAAAAGAAAGATAAGGAATTTACCTAACTGTGAGGATGCTGAGGATCAAAAGGGGTGAAAGGACACGGCGAGTGACTTTCCCCTTTCTTCAAGAAGGTGATGGCGGCGATCTTCTTATCGAATTCCGCATTCGAGAGAATGTCGTCGCACGTCCGGCTCAGGTGGTTGACACCCGAAAACTCCCATAACGGGGTCGGCCTGTCCTTGATCGGCTGAACCCTCTGGCGCTGAAACACACTCGCCAAGTGTGTCCCATTCAGCAGGGGCCTCTTGTCCTTCTTGCGAAGTCTCCCAAATTTTGCGAGTAGGGAAGACACCACCTTAGACTCTTCAGCTGAAATTGTGTGCGCCCAGGATTTCCTTCGCTTCAGGACCGCGAATGGCTGGAACTCCGGGAGGCCACCAGCGTCATTATCCTCGACGTAGAACCATCTTCGGCGCCACCCTTGCGGTGACTCAACGAAATTCATCTCGAGATAGGGGATTTCCTTGGTCGCCTAGATCCCGAATCCTCCGGTCGCCAACGGTTCCCCGATCTTGTTGCCTGGCAAAGCCTTCTCCTGGGGATTCTCACCTGGAAGAGGGCCTTCCACAACCCCTAGTGCGGGCGAATGCCAAGGAAGAATTTGCACAGCACGATGAAGCACGAGATGTGCCGCACCGCGTTGGGGGGAACGTCGTGCAGCTGTATGCCATAGGCATACAGCAGCCCGAGAATAAAAGGGTGAAGAGGAAATGACAAACCTCGGCCAATGTGCTCTGAGAATGCGACGCGCTCGTTCACGCGAGGGCTAGACACCTCCTCTCCCTTTGACGGCACGCGCACGGAGTTTTAGGGAGGAAGCAGTCCCTCCCTTTGCATCTTCGCGACGCTCTTCTTCGTCACGTTTGAGGGCCTCCGCTCGCCCGTCTTCCTCGACATGGCCGCGGAGGAGCTAGCCGCCTCCTTGCCGGAGGCCACGTTCGCGGCAAGCTTCTTGCCTCCTGCCATTGGAGATCTTGTTTTTCACAGAGGAAGGGGGCGCGCTAGAGGTGGAAGAAGGAGAATGAGCGCCGAGAAAGTGAATTACTCACTAAGGCCCACTACTTATACCACCGCTAGATCGCTCTGAGCCATGGATCCACATACGTGGCATGCATCCCCGCCGCTACATGCGGAGCGGAAATGAGGAGGCGGAGGGCGTTTACCCCCACACGATCTTTTACAAAAGATCGTGCGTAATTACTGCACGTCCAGCGGATAACCGGAACGCGATGACTCATTCCCTGTCAAAAAACTGACAAAATGGGCCCTACGTGTCCTGTCCTACTGCGTCATGTCCCATCGGGAGCAGGCGAGTGCGCGGTGACGTCATTGCACACCTCATAACACGAAATATCTTTCGTATGGACCTCATGACACGAAATTTTCATTTTTATGAACATCACGACACGAAATTTCTTTCGTATGAACCTCTTGAAGATCGCAGAATGACAACAGTGGCACTCTCCACTATTCAAGGACAAAGGACAGCACCCGCTGCGCATCCGAAAGGAAATCGCGAATACGCAACTCCTGCAACCCCAAATCACGATGTACTAACACATCAATTTCTCCCGGATAGTTCGACGGACTAGGCACGTCCGGATGCCGTATTTCTTCGAATGCGACGGTAAGACCCAAGGATATCTCATGTGGGCCAGGAATCGCACTCGAGCTGCGCCATCCAGTATTTCCGTGCCAACAACACGAAGAAAAATCCTAGCGGACGCGCCGAGTACCCCTTTTAAGGTTAAGTTTGACTCGATAAGTCCACCACATCCAGTCGAAATGATCACCTCACCGAATTCGAGTCGGAGGTTGATACGTCATAAACGTATCCCTAATTTCTGATGCTCCATGGTGATATTATGCCAATTGCTACATGTTTTCTTCCTTCTTTATGTCATTTTTATCGATTTTCCGGACTAACCTATTGACAAGATGCCACAGAGCCAGTTCCCTGTTTTCTGCTGTTTTTAGTTTGAGAAAAGTTGTTCTGGAAATATTCTCGGAATTGGAAAATTCGAAGCCCAGAAGTCCTATTTTCCCCGGAAGCATTCAGAAGACCGAAGAGGAGTCGAAGAGGGGCAACATGGGGAACATAATAGGCTGGAGCGGGTCCCCCTGGCCGCGCCAGCTATGGGTGTAGGGCCCTTGGAGCTCCACCGCCTTTGCCCTTTTGCCTATTTAAGCCCCCTGGATAGAAAACCCTAAGTACCTGATCAAAATCCCTGAAAAAGTTCCACAGCCGCCGTCACCGTCATCCCTAGATCAGGAGGGCTCTGGAGCTGTTTTCCGGCACCCTGCCGGAGAGGAAATCATCACCGGAGGCTTCTACATCACCATGCCTGCCTCTGGAGTGACGTGTGAGTAGTTCATCCCTGGACTACGGGTCCATAGGAATAGCTAGATGGTTGTCTCCTCCTCATATGCCTCCATATTTAGATCTCGTAAGCTGCCTATCATGATCGAGATTGATCTTATGTAATTCTATATGCTGTGTTTGCAGGGATCCGATGAATATTGATCTTATGCCAAGTTGATTATAGTCTTTATTGCATATGTTATTTGTGATCTCGCATGCTTTCCGTTGCTAGTGGTTGCTATGGCCAAGTAGTTGCTAGTGACTTCAAGAGGGAGTATATATGCTTGATTGGGTTCATGCCTCCTTGTTGCCTTGCTCGAGTGACAGAAACGTGAATGGGGAGGATGTGTTGTTGCCATTAGGGAGAAAACGGCGGTGAGAGTACCTGCGTGTATAATCATTGCTTACATTACACACTTTGTTTAATGCAATTATATGTTGCTTGCAACTTAATACCTAAGGGGGTTCGGATGATAACCTGAGGGTGGATTATTAGTCATAGATGCAGATGGATGTCGGTCTATGTATCTTGTTGTAATGCCCGCACTAAATATCATAGTAATCATCATGTTATAATGTGCACTACGGTGTAACCTTTATTTGTCAATTGTCCAGCTTTAATTTGTTCAGCCAACATGTTATTTTTATGGAGAGACACCACTAGTGAACCTAGGAACCCCGGTCCATTTTCCACACTGTTAAACAAACAACTACAATTTCCTGCTCTCTCTACTTTTTGCAAGCATACAACTATTTTCCACACTATACGTCTAATATTTGTTTTCCGCAAGACCAGTGAGATTGACAACATCACTGTACCATTGGGGCAAAGTATTTTGGTTGTGTTGTGTGCAGGTTCCACGTTGTTGCTGACACCAGTGAAGCGCCAACACCACCTTCAGTGGCATCAACCTTCCGAAGGTCCTCTTTCTCCTACTGGATTGATAACCCTGGTTCTTAACTGAGGGGAAAATTCCTACCGCTGTGCTCATCACACCCTCCTCTTGGGGTATCCCAACACAAGCATCAAGGACATTTTTTGGCGCCGTTGTCGGGGAGAAGGAATTCTTCTAGAAATGGGAGTCTCTCACTCTCAACCTCTTTATTTTGTTTATTGTCTTGTTTTTATTTTTGTCTTGTTTTAATTCTCTATATTGAAAACACAAAAAAAATAGTTTACTTTATAGCTGTTATTTATTTTCTTGGTATTATTCTGCTAAAATGAGTTCCTCTGAAAATACTAAGTTGTGTGACTTCACTAGCACAAACAACAATGATTTTATTTTCACACCTATTGCTCCACCTGCTCCTACTGCTGCTTTCTATGAGATTAAACCTGATTTATTAAATCTTGTGATGAAAGAACAATTTTCTGGTATTAGTACTGATGATGTTGCTGCCCACCTTAATAATTTGGTTGAACTATGTGAGATGCAAAAATATAAAGATGTGGATGGAGATATTATTAAACTAAAATTATTTCCTTTCTCTTTGAGAGGAAGAGCTAAAGAATGGTTGCTATCTTTGTCTAGAAATAGTATTGATTCATGGACTAAGTGTAAAGATGCTTTCATTGGAAAATATTATCCTCTTGCTAAGATTGTATCCCTAAGAAGTGACATAATGAATTTTAAACAATTTGATAATGAACATGTTGCTAAAGCTTGGGAAAGAATGAAAACTATGGTGAATAATTGTCCCACTCATGGACTGACTACTTGGATGATTATACAAACTTTTTATGCAGGGCTGAATATTTCCTCAAGGAACCTATTGGATTCAGCTGCTGGAGGTACCTTTATGTCCATCACTTTGGGAAATGCAACAAAGCTTCTTGATGATATGATGATAAATTATTCAGAGTAGCACACTGAGAGGGCTCCACAAGGTAAGAAGGTAAATTCTTTTGAGGAAACCTCCTCTTTGAGTGAAAGGCTTGATGCTATTATGTCTATGCTTGTTAATGGTAAAACTCAAGTTGATCCAAATAATGTTCCTTTAGCCTCTTTGGTTGCTCAAGAAGAGCATGTTGATGTAAAATTTATTAGAAATAATAATTTTACAACAATGCTTATAGAAATAATTTTGGTGGAAACAATTATAAGGCATATCCGCCTAATAGTGGTAGTGGTTATTCTTATGGTAAAACTGTAATGCCTAGTGAGGAAAGGATTGTAGAAGTTGAAAAAGAAACTAAGAACTTTATGAAAATGCAATATGAACAAAATAAGTTGTTTACTAAAACTATGGAAGAACAATCTGCTATGTTGAGAACTATTAGCCAACAAATTGGGAACTTAAATAGAGAAATCTCTGGCTTGCAAAGTAAAATTTCAACTGCCGATGATAGTATTTCGGCCCTGTCAGAGGCACAATTTTTTTTATCAATAAAATGGCTGCTAAAACTGAAACCATTGAAGATAATCCTTTTGCTGCAACCAATGCTATTAAAGTTCGAATTGATAATAATGTTAGATTGATGGTTGAATTACGTGCTAGGTGGGAAAAACAAGATGAATTGGCTAGAAAGAATAATATTGCTAGAGTTTGCACTATCACAACCACTAGTAAAACTGAAGCTCCAAGTGCTAGTAAACCTCCTACTATCAATGGTAAAGTAGTGGGTGTTAATAAAGTCCCTACTCCTTTGGTGAAACGTGCTAAATTGCCTCAAATTGCTGAAACTTCTTTTAGTAAAAGTGCTGAAATTTTTAGAGATGTAGGAGATAATGGTCCCATTACTTTTGATGATAATAACTTTGATTTTGATGATTGTAATATCTCTTAAGTTATTATGTTTCTACAAAATCTTTCTAGAAATCCCAATGCTAGTACCATGAATATGGCCTTTACTAAACATATTACCAATGCTCTCATGAAAGTTAGGGAAGAAAAGTTGAAACTTGAGACATCTACCCCTAGAAAATTAGATGATGGTTGGGAGCCTATCATTAAGATAAAAGTAAATGATTTGGACTGCAATGCTTGGTGTGATCTTGGTGCTAGTATCTCTGTTATGCCTCAAAAGCTTAATGATATTCTTGATTTACCACCGCTAGAACACTGTTATTTGGATGTTCATCCTGCTGATAATGCTAAGAAGAAACTTATTGGTACAATTGAAGATGTTCTCATTATGGTTAATAATAACCTTTCCCCTGTTGATTTTTTCTTTATGAATATTTAATGCAATGCTTCTTGTCCTATTGTTTTGGGAAGACCTTTTCTTAGAACTTTTGGTGCTGTTATTGACATGAAAGAGGGGAGTATTAAATATCAACTTCCCCTCAAGAAAGGTTTGGAACACTTTCCTGGAAAGAAGATGAAGCTACCCTTTGACTCTATTATTAGAGCAAAATATGATGTTGATGCTTCTTCACTTGAAAATACTTGAGTTGATCTTTTATGCTTAGCTGAAAGGCGTTAAAGAAAAGCACTACCGGGAGACAACCCGTTTCATTTCTCTGTTTTCACTCTGTTTGTATTTGTTTTCTTTGGTGTGCTTTGCACCTTGATGTTTTCTATTTCCTTAGCAACCCTTCTGTATATTTTCTTTTGTGTTTTTGTTGAGCCAAGTAAATCCTCTAGTGGAAAGTTGACACTATATTTCGGATTTCTGCGCAGAAAACAGATTTCTGCTGTCCACTGTTAATTCTGTTTAAAATCACAGAAAATTAAACATTACCTGAGCTTTTTGTGCTTAATACTGAGTTATATACGCAACTGCTCTTATTTGACCACTTTTTTATTTGAGCAACAGAAGATTTTCTAAAAAATTGATCTCTGCCTGCTGTTCTGTTTTGACAAATTTCTGCCATTTATCGCATTTGCATCTTAATCTCTTTCTTTTGGTGTTCTTTTGAGAAAAAGAGTTTTGAAAGAAGTTGTGACAAAATCTAATGTGTTTTTGATTGTTAGTCTTGTGTTTAAACTAAACCATGTGAGTTTATTATTTCGATTGCACTAACGTTGCTAATGAAGATTGTGAGAATTTGATGTGAAGGAAGTTTTCAAGGGTCAAGAGAAGAGGATGATATGATGTGATCAAGAAGAGTGAAAAGCCTAAGATTGGGGATTCTCCGGTGGTACATTCTAGCAAATTCCAAGAAGACTCAAGCGTCTAATCTTGGGGATGCCCAAGGCATCCCCTTCTTCATCAACAAATTATCAGGTCACTTCTAGTGAAACTGTATTTTTATTTGGTCGCATCTTATGTGCTTTACTTGGAGCGTCTTTTATTTTTTATTTCAGTTTGCTTTTGCTTTTTTTCAGTTTGTTTTTACTTTCATAAAAATCTGTTTGGACCCCAACATTCTTTTATTGGAGAGTGACACGCTCCGCTTTTTCTTGAGAATACGTTGTATTTTTAGTCTCCGTCTAGCTGCTGCATTTATTTAGCTCTTTGTTTGCATGCATCTCTTATCAGAGCTGTTAGTTTTAGTAGTGTTATTTGAGTACTCTCATGTTTTCTTGTTGTATCATAAAGATTATTTTTTTAAAGCATATCTTGTATGGTGCTTGTTGGGAGAAAGAAAATTGATGCTTGAAGTAGAATTTATAACAGTACTAGTAGAAGTTTGCATAGACTCTGGCTAGAACTTTTTCATGCCATGCTAAATGTTATTTTAGTTTTAAAGCCTTGTGGTTATTGAGTAGCATGATTATGCTCAAATATCTGAGAGTGTTTAATATGTATTGAAAGATTCATGAGTTGTTCTTATCATAGTAAATCATCAATATATGGTATTCTCTTTCGAATGATTTATTTGGTTGACTTGGCGCATGCTCATACCATGTTTATGACTACAAACCAGTCACGGATAGCCTCCATGACCACTTAGTTTTTGAACTTGTGATACTGCTTATGTTTTAATTAATGATGCTTATGTCGCAATGCATGATTTTGGCTCTTATGCTCTCTTGACTTGTTGCTCCCAGTCTCTTGCTAGCCTCCACCTGTACTGAGTATGAGCTCTACTCGTGCATCCAAACTCCCTTAAACCAAAGTTTTTCCCATTGTGTACACCATACCTACCTACATGTGGTATTTAACTGCCATTCCAAGTAAATTGCTCATGTGTTACCTTTAAATCCTTTGAAATTTTTCCTGCTTTGTGTTCTTGTTTTTGCTCATGAGGACGTCAATAGAGAATCTTTATCTCACTTGCTGATTGGATTTCACACCATGGACTAGTGGTTTCATCAGCTTATCCAAATTATAGAAGAGCTGGCAGCATGGTGCCTAGCCCCAACTTAATACAAACAAATTCTCTTCAATATATTTGCCCCTCATCATATCAGTCAAAGCATAATTGTGTAAATAAAAGAGAAAGAGGGATGACCTTCTACACCAGTTGTGTCCTTCACCATGGGAGCCTCTCTTGGGAATCCAGTTGACTTGTGACGTACTGTATTGTTTGTTTACCATTCGTTGACACTATCATACACCTTTCCTAAAATATAGACATTCCTCCACAAATGTCAAACTTTTAATACCTCTGTTTAATAAAATAAAAAGCTCTAGCACATGAGTGATCCCTGCTTCCCTCTGCGAAGGGCCTTTATTTTACTTTTGTGTTGAGTCTCCATCTTCTAACTTTACGCACAATTGAGAGAGCATTTTTGCCATTCTGAGTTTTATGTGCATTTGTCCCATAAACATCAATAATTATTTCATGATGTGATATCATTTCTTCTTAAATTATTTGTTCTAGTCTTCCTCTTGAACTTTGAAAGTGTCCTGGCATTTATGTTTCGTCCCACTCTTAAGGACTAGCGAAATACCACTTTGACATGCTTTCTCTATACCTGAAACAAACGTTTACCTTTCTTTGCATTATTATTCATCATCCTTTATTTGAGATACTCTTCGTGATGCAAAGTAATTGCTATTCTTTATTATTAAAGTTTTATTTATCATGTCTATGTTTAAAGTTTTATTATCTCAGCGTGCATATGCTTTTACATTAGATTGATCAAGTTTATGTTAGTAGCATGTCACCTTAGAAATTATTGTTTTATCGTTTACCTACTCGAGGACGAGTAGGAACTAATCTTGGGGATGCTTGATACGTCATAAACGTATCCCTAATTTTGATGCTCCATGATGATATTATGCCAATTGCTAAATGTTTTCTCCCTTCTTCATGTCATTTTTATCTATTTTCCGGACTAACCTATTGACAAGATGCCACAGAGCCGGTTCCATGTTTTCTGCTATTTTTAGTTTAGGAAAATTTGTTCTGGAAATATTCTCGGAATTGGAAAATTCGAAGCCCGGAAGTTCTATTTCCCCGGAAGCATACAGAAGACCGAAGAGGAGTCGAAGAGGGGCAACAGGGGGACCACACCATAGGATGGCGTGGGCCCCTCTGGCTGCGCCACCTATGGGTGTGGGGCCCTGGAGCTCCACCGCCTTTGCCCTTTCGCCTATTTAAGCCCCCCGGATGGAAAACCCTAAGTACCTGATCAAAATCCCCGAAAAAGTTCTGCAGCCGCAGTCACCGTCAACCCTAGATCAGGAGGGTTCTGGAGCTGTTTTCCGGCACCCTGCCGGAGAGGAAATCATCACCGGAGGCTTCTACATCACCATGCCTGCCTCCGGAGTGATGCGTAAGTAGTTCATATCTGGACTACGGGTCCATAACAGTAGCTAGATGATTGTATCCTCCTCAAATGCCTCCATGTTTAGATCTCGTGAGCTGCCTATCATGATTGAGATTGATCTTATGTAATTATATATTCTATGTTTGTTGGGAACCGATGAATATTGACCTTATTCCATGTTGATTATAGTCTTTATTGCATATCTTATTTGGGATCTTGCATGCTTTCCGTTGCTAGTGGTTGCTATGGCCAAGTAGTTGCTAGTGACTCCAAGAGGGAGTATTTATGCTTGATAGTGGGTTCATGCCTCCTTGTTTCCTTGCTCGAGTGACAGAAACGTGAATGGGGAGGATGTGTTGTTGCCATTAGGGAGAAAACAACGGTGAGAGTACCCGCGTGTATAATCATTACTTACATTACACACTTTGTTTAATGCAATTATCTGTTTCTTGCAACTTAATACCTAAGGGAGTTCAGATGATAACCTGAGGGTGGATTATTAGTCATAGATGCAGATGGATGTCGGTCTATGTATCTTGTTGCAATGCCCGCACTAAATATCATAGTAATCACCATGTTATAATGTGCACTACGGTGCAACCTTTATTTGTCGATTGCCCAGTTGTAATTTGTTCACCCAGCATGTTATTTTTATGGAGAGACACCACTAGTGAACCTATGAACCTCGGTCCATTTTCCACACTGTTATACAAACCACAACAATTTCCTACTCTCTCTACTTCCTGCAAGCGTACAACTATTTTCCACACTATACGTCTAATCTTTGTTTTTAGCAAGACCGGTGTTGACAACCTCATTGTACCGCTGGGGTAAAGTATTTTGGTTGTGTTGTGTGCAGGTTCCACGTTGTTGCTGACACCCGTAAAGCGCCAGCACCACCGTCAGTGGCATCAACCTTCCGAAGGTCCTCTTTCTCGTACTGGAATGATAACCCTGGTTCTTAACTAAGGGGAAAATTCCTACCCCTGTGCTCATCACACCCTCTTCTTGGGTATCCCAACGCAAGCATCAGAGGTCTCGAATTCATGTAGGCCGGAACTGTTTTTGCCTGAGAAGCAATTAATTGGCACTGATCTTTTGGGAGAGCCAAACGACTGAGTCATACCCTTCTGCGAAAAAGCCAACATAGGACGCATTTTCCACTCGATACTCGAGTACATATGACACAGGGTACACACCCATCAAATAAATGTCCGACTAACTCGGTCGTGAGATCCAGAAACAAGTTTTGAGTGCTTACTCGACTATTTCTCAGTCGAACAAACACTCGGGGGCTACTGATATGGGGATGAATTCAGGACATGTCGAGTGGGCCTACCCCGTCTAAAGGCCCAGCACTGAAGTCCAGCACCAAGGACTACCCCGTGGCTCTAGAAGGCCTAGTGGAGGCCCACCCGCAAGACTTGCGGGACAAGAAAGAAAGTTTATGCCGCCTAGAGCTAGGGTTTGTAACCCCCCCCCCCGGTACGGTTTGAGACCCGGTCACCTATTTAAAGGCTGGGAGAACCACCGGAGGGGGATCCAATCTAGTTTTCACCACCATAGCCATAGCTCGAGATCCAATCTCTCGACTTGCGCACCCACCATTGTACTCGATCTTGAGAATACAAAGACATACAAGCATGAGTAAGGGTATTACCTCTACGACGGCCCCAAACCTGGGTAAAATCGTGCCCCCTGTTAGCCGACGTAATCCGCCAGCGCCTATTTCGTTCTCTTACTCGAAACCCTACCGGATCATCCGAGGGATTTGTCGACATGACTCATCGACACGACCTCCCGAGCTCTGCCAGTGACGCTCTGATGCCTCGTCCTCCTCTACCTTCCAACCTAATCTAGCTTGACGGTAAGATATGGATTGTCTGAATCTAACAGATCTTCCCCGCCTCCAGCCGACACCTAGCCCCGCCGTTCCCGGCCCTCTACCGCATCTAAACGCCACCGCCTGCACGGTTTGGATCTTGCGGTTTTTGTTTTGGGACGCTTCGTTGTGTTTGGGCCAAAGAACAAGGTGTGGCAGCGCCACCCGAGGTTCTCCCACGATGGCATGATGTTAGGTTCGCCCTGGATAACGGCGCTCACCTGGAGGCTGAGCGCGTGTGCGATTGAAAAGGACGACGTTTGAAGGGGCGCGCACTGGGAGAGCATGGATGTTGCCTTCACGAGGGACGTGCTTCGCGGTGAAGCCTTCATTGGGTACCTCTCCCGGACGCTAGCACTCGTCATAGTGCTGCGCCTATGGGACAACAGAAATACGGAGGAAATTGCACATAACACCAAGTATTGGGACTTCTGTTGCACCAAACCACAACCCTAGTATTTTTGCACAAAACACCAATGTTTGGGGTAATTACTTGCACAAAACACAAAGTCTGTTGACAGATAATTAACTACTCAGGCCCACCTGCAGTACGCCACCGTGGCCTCTTGGCACCAAACGAGCTATTTTCAAGCCCCGATGCTTAGCAAACCTCTGCCAGCATGCTGATTATTTTCACGTGCATAACTTTTGACAGATGATTTTTTTTACCTTTCGACAGATTTTTTTTTTTTGTAAAATTTTACAAAAAGCATCAGGAAACATCTCATACAAAGATATACTGGCAGACATACAATTTCGGACCATATTAATCCAAAACAGAGGATGTTTGATAGGACAAACAAGCCGCCAACAAAAATTAGCTTCAGATTTAGTGTCTCACGACACATACAAAAGTAAGAGTCGAAGATATTTTGCAATCAACTTGGCTCTTGTCATTTAATACAACTATTAGTTCTAGTTTTGTCCTTCCTCATGTTGTCCCTGCCCATTACTTGGTCTTTGTCCATTACTTGTTGTGAAGTAACCATAGATCTGGGTTTCGGTGTAATGAAGCCGTCGTCTTCGCCCACGGAGAGAAGGGATCTTTGGCCTTGGTGGTGTTGGAGCTTGCCGAGATGCAGCTGCATCTTGTCGAGTTGGCGGTGCTGCTTGTCGAGCTGGAGCTGGAGCTTGTTGAGGTGCAAATGCACCTTTTTGAGATAATGGTGCTGCTTGTCGAGGTGGAGCTGCTGCAGCTGGCTATGATGTAGGAGGAGGTGGTCGTGGTGTAGGAGTTGTTGCTTGCCGAGATGGTACGAATGGGACTTGACGCTGTGGTGGTGCTAGGGGTTGCGTGCTGGCGTGTCCATGTACTCAGGCAGTTGTCGGTTACTATAGAACAACACAGAAAAATGGATTAGCATTAACAAAATGGACCAACACAAAGTGACAAATATTATAAGGATGCATAGATCAAAACAGAACATTACAGGAACATCTACAAACTAATTACCTTGTGCCGTGCCTTCCTAATAGCGATATGAGCCTTAAATGGTTGTGTATATGTGTTGTATTTGTGCCCTTGAAGTTTGCAATTTGAGCAAGTGACAGTCCTGGTTCTAGTAGTTCCATCTGGCCCTTCACCTGCACTAGGCCTTCTCTTTTTCGCCCGGGCAAGGTATGGAAGATAGGAGGCTCAATGTCAACTGAATTTGTTTTAACCCAATCATGTTGGCCTAGAACGGGATAAATCCTTTCCTTGTATGCCACAACATACATTGGTAGCTTGAAAAAATTACTAACGAAATCGTCGGGATATGATGTGGCATGTTTGCATGGCACTCCTAATAAGTCACATTTCCTACAGCCGCATGTCTTGTTGCGTAGGTTCACAGTATGTATCTCCTTGTTCCCATTAGTTGTTACCTCAACTTGCCATATATCATGTCCTGCATTCACCGACGTGCACCACCTAGCAAACATCTTCTCTGTTTCAAGTCTTCCAACATATTGTGGTGTTATTTCCTAGTGTGTTATAGCTGCTCCATCTCTTGCCACAACAAACTTAGACATAAGTTTGGTCTTGATTTGGTCCATCATAGTCACTATGGGCTTGTCCCTTTGGTATAATATGTAGCTGTTAAAAATCTCACTTAAATTTATACAACTAGGCCAGTCTTGCATGTTGTCCCCATAGCATGGTGTGCCCAATGATTAGTAGGAATTTTGCTAAGCCAAGTCCATGCACCTAATTTTAAATGTTTTAGCATATCCATTCCAACTACATTAACACTATGCAATTAGGCTTATGCAGTAGGATCTACTAGCTTTTTTAGGTCTTCTCCCCGAAATCCAGCGATTTGAAAATTATCATATATATTCCTAAGACAAAAACTTTGCTCACACTCCGGAAATATTTGGTTTATTGCATTCAATAACCCTTTTTGACGATTAGACATAATAGTGAAGGGCCCATGCTTACCTTTACCACCACCTAGAGCATGCTTGAGTTGGGTTAGAAACTAACACCAAGTTACAGTCTCCTCTTTTCCCCCACGACTCCAAGAGGGAACATATTATTATTACCGTCCCTAGTCGTGATAGCAAGGATTTGAAAGCCAGAACCTACCTTCAAAAAGAACCCATCTACACCTGCAAATGGACAACAATTTACATAAAGGCATTAATCAAAATGGATATTAATGTACAACAAGTCATTGATCTTACTAATGAAAGGTATGCAACCTTCTAAAAATCCTTGCACTTGGGTATGGAGGCAATAAAATAATCCATGAAACCTCGGATTCTTCCGTGGGTCTTGATTGACAATAGTGTTCACAATACACTGACTACCAGGTTTTGTGTTCAGCACCGTATGGAGGTAATCTCTTATCCTATAATATTGAGTCTGGTGGTGTCCATCAACCACCTCTAGTGCTTTCCTCTTGTCCCTATAGTCCATGTCTTTGGAAATAGGAACACCATGTTCTCTCATAACCATGTAAATAAGCGCTCTAATCTTCATGTTGGGGTCACTTCTAATATGATCTTCATAAGTGTTTCTCAACCAAACACTATTAATTCTTGAAATGTCATTTGTCTTCCCACATGTATGAGGCAAAAAAAATCTCGAATTACATGGGTTGTTTCTCCTTTTATAGTTGATGACATAATTGCAAAGGGACATGTGCCTTCGATATTACAGCAAACAGTGATCCTAGCATGATAATTTCTCAAATACACGAAGTCCCTTTGATTCACAATACGGTAATTTGTTAGTGCCCTTCTGTACTGATGAACATCTTCAAAGCATAACTGTACTTGCAGGTGCTCATGGGCAAGGTGATGGTGCATGTCTTGCACTCGTTGGGAAACCCCAAGAGGAAGATATGATGAGAACAACAACAGTTTTCCCTCACAAAGAAACCAAGGTTGAATCGACCAGTAGGAGAAAGAAGCAACTTTTGAAGGTTGATGTCGTTGATATGGTAGGGCGCACTACCGGTTCAGCAGCAACGTGGAACCTACACAACACAATCAAATCACTTTTCCCCAACGAAGCAGCGAGGTTGTCAATCCCACCAGTTTTGCTGAAAACAAAGAGTTTAAACATATGGTGTGGAAAACAGTAGGAGAATAATGTGAAAACAGTAGTAGATGCGTGAAACCAGTAATTGCAGTGGTTGTATTACCAGTATGAGGAAAATGGACCGGGGTCCATAGTTCACTAGTGGTGTCTCTCCATAGAAGATAAATAACACGTGTGGTGAACAAATTATAGCTGGGCAATTGACAAATATAAAGGCTGCACTGTAGTGCATATGAAAGACATGATGATTACTATGTGATTCATGCAAGCATTACAACAAAATACACAGACCGTTATCCAACTGCATTTATGACTAATAATCCACCCTCAGAATATCATCCGAATAATCCTTGGGTATTAAGTTGCAAGCAACATATAATTGCATTAAGCAAAGTGTGTAATGTAAACAACGTAAACATCGTTGTTTTCTCCCTAGTGGCAACAACACATCCCCCACTCGTTACGTTTCTGTCACTCGAGCGTGAGTAAAAGGTAAGCATGAACCCATTATCGATCATAAATACTCCCTCTTGGAGTTGCTAGCATCTACTTGGCTAGGGCATCTACTATTAACGGAGAGCATGCAAGATCATAAATAACATACACATGAAGATAACACGATAGATTGATAATCAAGAGACATAGCATTCAATATTCATCGGATCCTAGCAAACACAACATGTAGCATTACAATAAGATGATCTTGATCATATAGGGCAACTCATAAGATCTAAAAATGAGGCATAAAGAGGAGATAACAACCATCTAGCTACTTCTATGGACCTGTAGTCTAAGGACATACTACTCACGCATCATTCCGGAGGCGGGCATGGTGGTGTAGAGCCCTCCTGTGATGATTTCCCCTCCCGACAGGGTGCCGGGTGATGGTGCAGATCTTGCACTTGTTTGGAGACTCCAAGAGGAGGGTGTGATGAGCATAGCGGTAGGAATTTCCCCTTAGTTAAGAACTAAAGTTATCAATCCAGTAGGAGAAAGAGGATCTTCGGAAGGTTGATGCCACTGACGGTGGTGATGGTGCCTCACCGGTGTCAGCAACAACGCGGAACCTGCACACAACACAACAAAAAATACTTTGTCCCAACGGTACAGTGAGGTTGTCAATCTCACCGGTCTTGCTGGAAACAAAGATTAGACGTATAGTGGGAAAATGGTGTATGCTTGCAGTAAGTAAAGAAAAGCAGGAAATTGTAGAGGTTTGTTTAACAGTGTAGGAAAATGGACCGGGTTCATAGGTTCACTAGTGGTGTCTCTCCATAAAAGATAGCATGCTGGGTGAACAAATTACAGTTGGGCAATTGACAAATAGAGGTTGCACCGTAGTTCACATTCATGACATGATGACTACTATGATATTTAGTGCGGGCATTACAACAATATACATAGACCGTAATCCAACTGCATCTATGACTAATAATCCACCCTCATGTTATCATCCAAACCCCCTCAGTTATTAAGTTGCAAGCAATACATAATCGCATTAAGCAGTGTGTGTAATGTAAGCAATGATTGTACACGCGGGCACTCACACCGTTGTTTTCTCCCTAGTGGAAACAACACATCCTCCCCCGTCACGTTTTTGTCACTCGGCACAGGCGAAAAGGAGGCATGAACCCACTATCGAGCATAAATACTCCCTCTTGGAGCCACTAGAAACTACTTGGCCAGAGCAACCACTAGCAACGGAAAACATGCAAGATCACAAATAACATATGCAATAAAGACTACAATCAACTTGGCATAAGTTCAGTAGTCATCGGGTCCCAACAAACACAGCACATAGAGTTACATAAGAAGGTCTCGATCATATTAGGCAGCTCACGAGATCTAAACATGGAGGCATAGGAGGAGAATACAATCATCTAGCTACTGCTATGGACTTGTAGTCCAAGGATGAACTACTCACGCTTCACTCCGGAGGCAGGCATGGTAATGAAGAGGCATCCGGTGATGATCTCCTCTCCGGCAGGGTGCCGGGAGACAGCTTCAGAACCCCCTGATCTAGGGTTGATGACAACGGCGGCTGCGAAACTTTTCGGGGATATTTGATCAGGTTCTTAGGGTTTTCCATCGGAGGGGAATAAATAGGCGAAAGGACAAAGGCGGTGGAGACCTGGGGGCAAAACACCACCCCCTAGCATGGCCAAGGGGGGACCACCCCATGGTGTGAGCCCCCTAGTGCCCATCTTCGACTCCTATTCGGTCTTCTGGATGCTTCCGGGGAAAATAGGAACTTCGGGATTTGTGGAGTCCAATTTCGAGAATATTTCCGGAACAACTTTTCTGAAATAAAAAAATAGCAGAAAACAGGGAACTGGCACTTGGCATCTTGTTAATAGGTTAGTCCCGGAAAACGTGTAAAAATGCTATAAAGAAGGAGAAAACATGTAGCAATTGGCATAATATCATCATGGAGCATCAGAAATTATAGATACGTTGGAGACGGATCCAGCATCCCCAAGCTTAGTTCCTATCCGTCCTCGAGTAGGTAAACAATAAAACACAATAATTTCTGAGGTGACATGCTACTGACATAAACTTGATCATTATAATGTAAAAGCATATGTAAGCTCAGATCATAGAACTTTAAACACAAACATGATAAATAGAACTTTAATAATAAAGCATAGAAATCACTTTGCATCATGAGGATTATCTCAAATAAAAGATCATGAATAATAGTGCAAAGAAAGATATACGTTTGTTCCAAGTATAGAGAAAGCATGGAAAAGTGGTATTTCGCTAGTCCTTAAGAGTGGAGCAAAACATAAATGCCAGGACACCTTCAAAGTTCATGAGGAAGACTAGAGAAAATAATTTGAGAACAAACAATAGCACTCATGAATCAATTAATGATGTTTATGGGACAAATGCACATAAAACTCGGAATGGCAAAAATGCTCATCAACTGTGCATAAAGTTAGAAGATGAAGACTCAACATAAACGTAAAAGAAAGGCCCTTCGTGGAGGGAAGCAGGGATCACTCATGTGCTAGAGCTTTTTATTTATTAAACAGAGGTATTAAAAGTTTGACACTCCTCCCATCATCTTTCACAAACCATGGCTAACCGAATCCTCGGGTGCCTGCCAACAATCACATACCATGGAGGAGTGTCTATATTTTGGGAGATGTATGCTAATGTCAACGAATGGTAAAAAGAAAATACAGTACGTCACAAGCCAACTAGATTTCACAAGAGCGGCTCCCATATGAAGGACGCATCTGGGTAGAAGGTCATCTCTCTTTCTCTTTTATTTACACAATTATGTTTTGGCTGATAAATCAGGGGCAAAAATAGTGAAGAGAATTTGTTTGCATTAATTTGGGGCTAGGCACCCCGCTACCAGCTCTTCTATCATTTGGAGAAGCGGATGAAGCCACTAGTCCCGGGTGTGGAATCCGATCAACAAGTGAGAGAAAGATTCTCTATTGACGTCCTCATGAGCAAAAACAAGAACACAAAACAAGAGTAATTTTGAAAGTTTTAAAGGTAGCACATGAGCAATTTATTTGGAGTGGCAGTTAAATACCACATGTAGGTAGGTATGGTGGACACAATAGGAAAACTTTGGTTTTAGGGAGTTGGATGCACGAGTAGAGCTCATACTCAGTACAGGCGGAGGCTAGCAAAAGACTGGGAGCGACAAATCAAGAGAACATAAGAGCCATAATCATGCATAGAGACATAAACATCATTAATTAAAGCATAATCGGCATCACAAGTTCAAATACTAAATGGTCATGGAGGCTATTCGTGACTGGTTCATAGTCATAAACATGGTGTGAACATGCGCCAAGTCAACCAAATAAAACATTCGAAAGAGAATACCATAAATTTATGCTTTACTATGACAAGAACAACTCATGAATCTTTCAATGGCATACAAAACACTCTGAGCTATTTGAGGCTATTCATGCTACTCAAAAACCACAAGGCTTTAAAACTAAAATAACATCTAGCATGGCATGAAAAAGTTCTAGCCACAGTCTATACAAGCTTCTACTTGCACCATTAAAAATTCTACTTCATGCAGCAGTTTCTTTACCCAACAAGCACCATACAAAACATGCTTTAACGAAAACTATCCAAATTCTACAGCAAGCAAACATGAGAGTACTCATATAACACTGCTAAAACAAATAGCTCTGATAAGAGATGCATGCAAAACAGGAGCTAAATAAATGCAGCAGCCAGACAAAGTATTCCCATGAAAAAGCGGAGCGTGTCACTCTCCAATAAAAGAATTCTGGGGTCCAACCAAGATTATTGAAAAAATAAAAAAACGAAAGCAAAAAATAAAAGACGCTCCAAGTAAAGCACATAAGATGTGACCGAATAAAAATATAGTTTCACTAGAAGTGACTTGATAATTTTTCGATGAAGAAGGGGATGCCTTGGGCATCCCCAAGCTTAGACGCTTGAGTCTTCTTGGAATTTGCTGGGATGTACCACCGGGGCATCCCCAATCTTAGGCTTTTCACTCTTCTTGATCACGTCATATCATCCTCTTCTCTTGACCCTTGAATTCCTTCACACCAAACTTCTCACAATCTTCATTAGCAACGTTAGTCCAATCGAAATAATACATTCACATGGTTCAGTTTCAACACAATCATAACACTCATAAACACATTAGCTACTGTCACAACTTCTTTTAAAACTATTTTTTCTCAAAAGAACACCAAAAGAAAAATATTAAGATGCAAATGCAATTATTGGCAAAAATCTGTCAAAACAGGACAGCATGTAAAGATGTTTTTTTCTGAAAATCTTCTGTTTCTCAAATCAAAAAGTGTTCAACTAAGAAAAGTTGCATATATAGCCCAGGATTACGCACAAACAAACTCAGGTCATATTGAAATTTCTATGTTTTATACCAATTTAACAGTGGACAGCAGAAATCCGTTTCCTGCGCAGAAATCCGAAACATAGTCTCAACTTTCCACTAGAGGCTTTACTTGGCTCAACAAAAACAAAAAAAAGATACAACGGGGTTTCTAAGGAAATATACAACACTCAGGTGCAAATCACACAAAATAAAACGACGAAAAACAGGCTAAAAACGGAGAAATAAAATAGGTTATCTCCCGGTAGCGCTTTTCTTTAACGCCTTTCAGCTAGGCATAGAAAGCAACTCAAGTATCTTCAACTGAAGAAGCATCAACATTAAGCTTAGAAATCTCCTCAACAATGAATTATATTTCATCTATAGAAGTTTTAGATGCCCCTTTATCAGCACTTTTAGACACACTACTTTCATCAAATGGGTTTGCAGGAACAGTCTAATAAATATTCTTTTCTAGAGTTTCATGCATTCCTACCAATTTAAGGGGTATTTTAATTTCCTTATAATTGTCTTTACCCGGTGTGCTATTAATATCTACACATGAGCCTGGCATCTCAAATCGGTTAAAAACTTTTGTAGCCTCAATGGCAACATCACCAAATACTTCAAACAAAGTTTCTAGAATAAAATCTGTTTTTTCGCTATCCTTAATGTTATCAAGGTTGAGGAACATTTGTTGTATTATAGGATTAAGGTTAACAAACCTATCTTCCAGCATACGAACTAGAGATGCTGCATCAGTTTCATAATCTGGAGCAAGTTCAGCTAAGGATCTATCCTCAAATTCTTTGTGCTTACTAACATAATTAAAGAACTCTCCAATATTATCTTTCCCAATTATATCACCGCTACCTATGGGTATGTCTTTCAAGGTAAACTTGGGTAGAATCATGATTAGAGATTAAACTAAAAGCATAAAAGAAAAAATGACAGCTATAAAGTAAACTAATTTTTTGTGTGTTTTCGATATAATGAAGCAAAACAAGACAAAAAAATATAAAAACAAGACAATAAACAAAATAAAGAGGTTGATAGTGATAGACTCCTCTTTCCAGAAGACTTCTTTCTCCCCGGCAACGGTGCCAGATAAAGTCCTTTATGGTGCAGATCTTGCACTCGTTGGGAGACCCCAATAGGAGGGTGTGATGAGCACAGCGGTAGGAATTTTCCCTTAGTTAAAAACCAAGGTTATCAATCTAGTAGGAGAAAGAGGATCTTCGGAAGGTTGATGCCACTGATGGTGTTGATGGTGCCTCACCGGTGTCAGCAACAACGCGGAACCTGCACACAACACAACCAAAATACTTTGTCCCAACGGTATAGTGAGGTTGTCAATCTCACCGGTCTTGCTGGAAACAAAGATTAGACGTATAGTGGGAAAATGGTGTATGCTTGCAGTAAGTAAAGAAAAGCAGGAAATTGTAGAGGTTTTTTTAACAGTGTAGGAAAATGGACCGGGTTCATAGGTTCACTAGTGGTGTCTCTCCATAAAAGATAGCATGCTGGGTGAACAAATTACAGCTGGGCAATTGACAAATAGAGGTTGCACCGTAGTGCACATTCATGACATGATGACTACTATGATATTTAGTGCGGGCATTACAACAATATACATAGACCGTAATCCAACTGCATTTATGACTAATAATCCACCCTCATGTTATCATCCAAACCCCCTCAGTTATTAAGTTGCAAGCCATAGATAATCGCATTAAGCAGTGTGTGTAATGTAAGCAATGATTGTACACGCAGACACTCACACCGTTGTTTTCTCCCTAGTGGCAACAACACATCCTCCCCCGTCACGTTTTTGTCACTCGGCACAGGCGAAAAGGAGGCATGAACCCACTATCGAGCCTAAATACTCCCTCTTGGAGCCACTAGCAACTACTTGGCCAGGGCAACCACTAGCAACGTAAAGCATGCAAGATCACAAATAACATATGCAATAAATACTGTAATCAAGTTGGCATAAGTTCAATATTCATCGGATCTCAGCAAACACAACACATAGAATTACATAAAAACGATCTCGATCATGTTAGGCAGCTCACAAGATCTAAACATGGAGACATAGGAGGAGAATACAACCATCTAGCTACTGCTATGGACCCGTAGTCCAAGGATGAACTACTCACGCATCACTCCGGAGGCAGGCATGGTGATGAACAGGCCTCCGGTGATGATCTCCTCTCCGGCATGGTGCTAGGAGACAACTTTAGAACCCCCCTGATCCAGGGTTGACGACGACAGCGGCTACAGAACTTTTCGGGGATATTTGATTAGGTGCTTAGGGTTTTCAATCGGAGGGGAATAAATAGGCGAAAGGGCAGAGGCGATGGAGCCCTGGGGGGCCCACACCACCCCCTGGCGCGGCGAGGGGGGCGCCACCCCATGGTGTGGGCCCCCTGGTGCCTGTCTTCGACTCCTCTTCGGTCTTCTGGATGCTTCCGGGGGAAATAGGAACTTTGGGATTTGTGGGGTCCAATTCCGAGAATATTTCGAGAACAACTTTTCTGAAATAAAAAACAGCAGAAAACAGGGAACTGGCACTTGGCATCTTGTTAATAGGTTAGTCCCGGAAAGCGTGTAAAAATGCTATAAAGAGGGGAGAAAACATGTAGAAATTGGCATAATATCATCATGGAGCATCAGAAATTATAGATATGTTGGAGACGTATCACCGGGGAGAGCTCCAGAACCCTCCCGAACTAGGGTTGATGATGACGGCGGCCTTGGTTGTTTTTTGTGGAAAAGGTGGATATATCTAGCGTTAACCTCTCTAGGGGGTAAATAGGCGAAGTGGCAACGTCGGTGGGCGGCCAAGGGGACCATACCACCCCATGGCGCGGACAGGGGCGCGTCGCCCTATGGTGTGGGGCCCTGTGGCTCCCCTCCGGGTCTCCTCCGGACTCCGTGTGCGCGACAACTTTCTATGACTTCCGGGCTTCAAATTTTCCAATTCCGAGAATATTTCCAGAACAACTTTTCTGAAACAAAAAACAACAGAAAACATGAACTGGCTCTGTGGCATCTTGTCAATAGGTTAGTCACAAGAAATCGATAAAAATGGCATAAAGTGTATAGAAAACATGTAGCAAATAACATGAAAACAACATGGAACATCAGAAATTATGGATACGTTTATGACGTATCAACATCCCAGGCTTAGTTCCTACTCGTCCTCGAGTAGGTAAATGACAAAACAAATAATTTCAGAGGTGACATGCTACCAACATAAACTTGATCATCATAATTGTAAAAGCACATGTAAGCTGAGATCATAGTACATTAAACACAAACATGATAGATATAATTTTAACAATGAAACATAGCAACCACTTTGCATCATGAAAAGTAACACTAATATAAGATCATTAATAATAATGCATCTGAAAGTTATACATTTGTTTCTAGCATCAAGAAAACATAGCAAAGTGATATTACACTTGTCCTTAAGAATGGGGCAAAACATAAATGCCAAGACACCTTCAAAGTTTAAGGGGATGACTAGACCAATTAATTTGAGAGAAAGTAACAACAATCTATGATTCAATCGATAATATTCTTGGGACAAATGCACACTAAACTCAGAATGACAACTATGCTCTCTCAACTGTGCATAAAGTTAGAAGATGGAGACTCGGCATAAAAGTAAAAGAAAGGCCCTTCACAGAGGGAAGCAAGGATCGACTCATGTGCCAGTGCTTTTTATTTTGTTAAACAGAGGTATTGAAAATATTTTTATTTTTTTAGAGAGGTGTGTATACTTATGTAAACGAATGGTAAATAGAAAATACACTATGTCATAAGCCAACTAGACTTCACAAGAGCGGCTCCCGTAGAAGGACGCATCTGGGTAGAAGTTCATCCCTCTCTATTTTGTTTACACAATTATACTTTGACTGATAAATCAGGGGGGAAATAGTGAAGAGAATTTGGTGTATTAAGTTTGGGGCTGGGCACCCCGCTGCTACCTCTTCTATACATTGGATAAGCGGATGAAGCCACTAGTACAGGGTGTGAAATCCAATCAACAAGTGATATAAAGATTCTCTATTCACGTCCTCATGAGCTAAAACAGGAGCACAAAACATGAGTAATTTTGAATGTTTTAAAGGTAACACGTGAGAAATTTACTTTGGTGTGGTGGTTAAATGCCACGTGTAGGTAGGTATGGTGGACACATTTGGCATACTTTGGTTTTTGGGAGTTGGATGCATGAGTAGACCTCATACTCAGTACATGTGGAAGCTAGCAAAGACTGGGAATGACAAATCAAGAAAGGCCATAATCATGCATAGCGACAAAAACATTATTAATCAAAGCATAAGTGGTATTACGAGTCAAAAACTAAATGATCATAGAGGCTATATGTGACTAGTTTGTAGTCACAAACATGGTGTAAGCATGCGCCAAGTCAACCAAATAAAACATTCAAAGGAGAACACCACAATTTTATGCTTCAATGTGATAAAAACAACTCATGATTGTTTCAATGGCACATTAAACACTCTAACATAGTTGAGACAAGTCATGCTAAAAAAAATAACCGCTAGGCTTAGAATTAAAATAACATATAACATGACATGAATAAGTCTAGCCACAGTCTATACAAGCTTCTTTTTGCACCGTTATAATTTCTACCACATGCAGCATTTTCTTTTTCCAACAAGCACCAATCAATATATGTTTTAACAAAAACTCTCCAAATGATAAAAAAATTAAGCAAGAGAGTATTAACATAACTCTACTAAAACTAACAACTCTGAATAAGAGATGCATGAAAACGGTAGCTAATAGAATTGCAACAACTAGAAGAAAAACTAAGAATACGAGCATAACAAGTATTCATATGAAAAAAAAATGGAGTGTGTATCTCTCCCAAACAAGAATGATAGGTTCCAGTGATATTTATTGCAGCAAGGAAAACAAAAGAAAACAAAACAAAAAATAAAAGACGCTCCAAGCAAAATTCATAGGATGTGACCGAATAAAAATATGGTTTCACTAGAAGTGATCTGATAAATTGTTGATGAAGAAGGGGATGCCTTGGGCATCCCCAAGCTTAGACGCTCGAGTGTTCTTAGAATTTGCTGTGATGAACCACGAGGGCATCCCCAAGCTTTGTCTTTGCACTCTTCTTGATCACATTATATCACTCTCATCTCTTGACCCTTGAAAACTTCCTTCACACCGCACTCAAAAGTAATTCGCATTAGAGGGTTAGTGCACAATCAAAAATTCATTATTTCTTCATGGGAAAAAGTGCTATTGATACTTTCAAACATTATATACAGTCACTGATGTTTTGTGAAGCAAATGAATCCACTCGACATAGTAAAAGAGCGAATACAAGAAAAATGGCAGAATCTGCCAAAACCACAACAATCTGTAATGAAGAATTTTTTCAGGGCACTTCAGTTGCTCAAATCGGAAAACATAAAGAACAAAAAAAAATCGGAATTAGCTGAGGAATAATCACAAAAATTTCAGGTCATTTTGATCTTTCTGTGAATTATACGATTTTGTACGGTGGACAGCAGAAATCTGTTTTCTGCGCAGAAATCCAAAACTAACACCAAATTTCGTTAGAAACTTTACTTGGCACAACTAATACATGAAAATAAAGATACAAAGGAGTTTCTACAGAATTATACAACATCTTGACTCAAATAAAACAGAGAAAAAACAAAGCAAAAAATAAAACCATGGGTTATCTCCTAAGAAGAGCTTTTCTTTAACGCCTTTTAGCTAGGCATAAGAAGAGAAAATCAAGTGTTTTCAAGTGAAGAAGCATCCAAGTTGTAACTAGGAGGCTTACGTTTACCTTTCTTACCCTTATTCTTACTTCTAGGGAACTGATTATTGAAGCCCGGTTTGGAAGTGAAAGTCATGGTATCTTTCCCCATATCAATAGTTGCTCCCAAGAGCTTCAGCAAAGATCTTCCAAGGGTAATTTGGGCTCCTCCTACACATTCAATAACAAGATAATCAGCAGATACCGTTCTCCCTAGGAGTTTTGTAAACACTCCTTCATCTATCCCAACGGGAAATATAGTGGTGTTATTAGTGAGTGGTATTTCTTCTCCTCCATCAGAAAGTTCCCAAAGATTCAAAGATTCATAAATCTCCTTAGGCATAAGACAAAATTTAGACATGATATCACAATGAGCACTAAAAGTTTCACCATTTATAGCAACTTTTACTATAGGTATCATATTTGAGGCTTTAAAATTTATTGGGACATATTCAAAATGTTCACGAATATGATTATAACCTTCTTTTAAGAAAGATACATGTGTCTCAAGACTGTTTAATCTAGCATAAATGCTTGCAAAGGCTTTATCAGAGTTACAAGGTGAGCTATAGGTTGCAATTAATTTTTTTATGGCATTAAAAGCTTGATCTCCATCATAATAAAAAAATCTCCTCCTACCACAGTATCCAAAGCATATCTATAGCAAAGAATAAGACCAAAATAAAAGCTACGAAGAAACAGGCTTAGAGTCATTTTAGGTTGAATTTTGAAGTAGGAATAAAACTCTAGACCAAGATTCTTTAAAACTCTCATCACTCCCTTGTTTTAAAGTGAAGATCATTTCCTCAGGTGACATGGTAAAAGGAACATGATTACTCATTTTAGCAAGATTAAAAATAGGATAAAAATAACAACAAGAATAAGAACTAATTTTTTTGTGTTTTTGATATAGGGAAGCAAACAAGAAAAAATAAAATAAACTAAGCAAAACTAAAACAAAGTAAAGATATTGGAAACGAGAGACTCCCTTGCGGAAATTATCTTCCTCCCCGGCAACGGCGTCAGAAAATAGCTTGACAGTGCAGGTCTTGCACTCGTTGGGGAAACCCCAAGAGAAAGGTATGATGAGCACAACAACAGTTTTCCCTCAGAAAGGAACCGAGATTGAATCGAACAGTAGGAGAAAGAATCAACTTATGAAGGTTGATGCAGTTGAGATGGTAGGACGCACTACCAGTTCAGCGGCAACATGGAAGCTACACAACACAATCAAATCACTTTGCCCCAACGAAGCAGTGAGGTTGTCAATCTCACCGGTTTTGCTGAAAAAAGAGGTTAAACATATGGTGTGGAAAACAGTAGGAGAATAATGTGAAAACAGTAGTAGAAGCGTGAAAACAATGGAAATAGTGTGAAAACAGTAATTGCCATGGTTGTATTATCAGTATAAGGAAAATGGACCAGGGTCCACGGTTCACTAGTGATGTCGTTTCATAGAAGATAAATAACATGTGTGGTGAACAAATTACAGCTGGGCAATTGACAGATATAAAGGCCGCACCGTAATGCATATGCAAGACATGATGATTACTATGTGATTCATGCTGGCATTACAACAAAATACATAGAATGTTATCCAACTGCATCTATGACTAATAATCCACCCTCAGAATATCATCCGAACAATCCTTGGTTATTAAGTTGCAAGTAAAAAATAATTGCATTAAGCAAAGTGTGTAATGTAAACAATATAAACATCATTGTTTTCTCCCTAGTGGAAACAGCACATCCCCCACCCATTACGTTCTGTCACTCGAGCATGAGTAAAAAGGAGGCATGAACCCACTATCGAGCATAAATACTCCCTCTTGGAGTTACTAGCATCTACTTCGCCATGGCATCTACTAATAACGGAGAGCATGCAAGATCATAAATAACATACACATGAAGATAACATGATAGATTGATAATCAAGAGACATAGCATTCAATATTCATCGGATCCCAGCAAACACAACATGTAGCGTTATAATAAGATGATCTTGATCATGTAGGGAAACTCACAAGATCTAAACATGAGGCATAAAGAGGATAGAACAACCATATAGCTACTGATATGGACCCGTAGTCCAAGGATGAACTACTCACGCGTCATTCTGGAGGCGGGCATGGTGGTGCAGAGCCCTCCGGTGATGATTTCCCCTCCCAGTCCCAGCTAGGTGCCGGGGGGAGCTCCAGAACCCTCCAGAACTAGGGTTGATGATGATGGCGGCCTCGGATGTTTTTTGTGGAAAAGGTGGACATATCTAGGGTTAACCTCCCGAGGGGGTTAAATGGGCGAAGGGGCAACGTCGGTGGGCGTCTTGGGGGGCCACACCACCCCATGGCGCGACCAGGAGGGGCGCGCCTCCCTATGGTGTGGGGCCCCTGTGGCCCCCCTACGGGTCTCCTCCGGACTCCGTGTGCACGACAACTTTCTAAGACTTCCGAGCTTCGGATTTTTAAATTCCGAGAATATTTCGAGAACAACTTTTCTGAAACCAAAAATAGCAGAAAACAGGAACGGGCTCTGTGGCATCTTGTCAATAGGTTAGTCTCAGAAAATTGATAAAAATGACATAAAGTGTATAGCAAACATGTAGCAAATAACATGGAACATCATAAATTATGGATACGTATATGACGTATTGTAACATCCCAAGTATGAAAAACTCCCCTTAGAATGTTTTGTTTCATGTTTATTAAAGTATTGCATCATGTCATCATTTTGTTTGCATTTGTTTCTTATTTGCTGCATCTGTTTTTCCCTGTTTTCACAATTCAAATTTAAACTTTATTCAAGCATTTGTTTCATACTTGTCATGTTACACTATTGTTCAAATAAAAGTTCAGATACAACCAACCAATTGTTTCATTTTATTCCATAATGATCACTTATTAAATTGATGGGTTTAATCAATCATTTAAATTCCAAATCATATTTAAAATTCAAATCAAAGCATCAAACAGCAACCAATTTGAATTCATGCAAATTATAAAACAAATTTAATCAATGGGTTATAATTAACATAGGGGTCACCCTATTTAAAAGTTTGTTTTTATTAATGTTCATTTAATATTAAAATTCACCCAAATTTGGTTTAAATTCAAACAGCAAACAAATTTCAAACTTTCTGAAAATAAAACTTAGCATTTGTTTGCTAATGACCTAAAAAGGTTACCCTAATTTTTCCAAAATTTTTACTAATGTAAAACCCTTCCATTTCTTCCAATTCCTTTTTCAGAAAAAAAAACAGGAGAAATAAAAAATTTAAAAACAAAAATGGCGCCAGGGACAGTGGGTTGCGCCCAGCCCACTCCCTTTTCTCTCCCGCGCAGCCCAGCCCATCACTTACTCAGGATACCGATTCGTTTTTTTTTTTCAGTCGTCCCCTCCGTGTACGGCCGCCGATCCGTGCTGCCACGGCGGCACTGCCGCGAGCAGACGGCCAGGAGGGCTCCCGCACCTCTATAAAACTACCCCTAGACCTAACCCTAGCCCTAGGTGTCCTGTTCCCCTCGTTTTCGCCGCCGATTGCTTCTTCCTCGTCGCAGTTCCCCTCTCTGCAACCCCACCGGAGTTCGCCCGCCTGAATCCGCCATGATCGCCACCGCAGTAGCCACCTATCCACCTCGCTGAGTACTGGAACCGACCACCCACGTCTTCGTCTTCCGTTTGCACACCGGAGCACCCACGGAGATCCACCACAGCCGCGCCGCCGTCCTCGTCCACGCCGCTGTCGCCGTCAGCTGTCGTCACCGGGCCTCTGCATCGTCTACGAACGGTGGTGAGCTCACCGTGGCATCCTTCCCTCTCTTCCTCTCCTGCTTGCACACGCATCTGCACACCCACTGCACCACCAGATCGCATCACGGCGTCGCGTCACCACGTTGATCGCCGCCGGCGTCTTCGTTCTCTGACGAAAGTTCAGAGCTGCGCGCGTCAGCAAGGTTCAGTTAACTTGGATCTGAAACATATCCTCACGGCATCGCGTTTACTGACAACGAAACGGAACACACCGCACTGGTTCAGAGCTAGCGCGCGCGCCCGCGAGGTCGCTGGTTCGATCCCTCGCGCTGCGAATAAAACCAACCTTTTTCCTCCGCTGGCTGACAGGCAGGGCCCGCATGTCTGCGACCCTTGTGGCCACGCAAGCACGCGCAGCGCCACGCTGGCCCCAGGCCCACGCGCAGTGGTTGTGGCTAGCTAGCCGTGCGGTAACAAACGTTTTAAAACTTTTCTGTTTCAAAAACTAATCCTTTTAAATTGCAGAATAGTCCCTAAAATGAAAACCTTAATAACTTTTAATCTATAACTCTAAATAATAAAAGTTAAATATGTTTTTTGTTCTAAATTAAATTGTCTATCCAACTATGCCATCTGTTTCCTGTTTTGAATTTTCCAAATGCAATTCAAATTTGAATTCAAATAGTTCAATTGTAATTTGCTAAATTGCATAACTAAATCATAATAAATCCAAATCATGCAAATAAAATATGTTTTCAATGCTATTTCAAATAACCTATTCAAATATAAATTTTGTTTCATGGTTTGAATAATTTAAATTGCCTAAATAATTTAAACCTTATTTAAATCATTTAAAATTGCTAAAACCATAACTTGCTCAATTTAAATTATTTTTGAACATGCAAAATATGTTTTGAAACTAGAAAAGTATAAACTTTTCAAAAATGAGTTTGAATTTATGATTGGAATAAATAAAATTCAAATAATATTCAAACTTGTTCTAAATTCATTTAAAACTTGTTTAATATTGTTTAAGTCATAATAAATTCATCCAAATTCCTTTTTCAATATTTGAAACATGTAATCCACCCAAAATTTTATGATCTTTTCAAATATGAATTTTGTTATTTATTTTGCACAAGTTAAGTGGCTGAAAACAACAAATACATGTGTGTCACCTTTAAGGCACCAAAAATTCCCTAAATTAATAAATAAAATTCTAAATTGCTAAACCTCATTTCCATTGGTTCTATTGATTGTTATTTTGTTGTTTTTCTCATCCATGCATCATACTAATCCACCTTCACCTGTTGATTAGTTGGAAAACAAATAATCTAACCAAAATCCATGGGCTTTTCATATGCAACTCAAAATTGCATATGTGTCCATTTAAATTGTGTTACCATGTCAATTAGTTTATTTTGGTGCATCCATTAAACTTGACATGCATCATCCCATGATTGTGCACTATGCCATGATATTGATTGTTTATTTTCCTGTATTGTTTGTTTGCTTCTTCTCGGATAGACGACGATGTTGAGACCGACGATCTTTACGACACTCCTTCTGAGGATCTAGCCCAGTACCCGGCTACTGAGTTTGCAGGCAAGTTATCACTCACATGAACCATTGTGTTCCCTTCAACATTGGTTACCGATACTTTCCGTTGTCTATTTCTGCTAGCCCTATGTATCGTTGCTTCTGTTACGAACCTATCACTTGATACCCTGAAACCTGATATTGCCTCACCTCCAGTCCTATAACCCCGTTGCTTGGGCCCGTGTCTTACTAGCATGCTTAGGGTTGTTTTTGCTCGAGTCTGTTATCCGTTACTTTCTGTTATCATATTCTATTATGTTCTGGGGATCGATGTTAAACAACAACCTGTTAATTTGAGGTAATAATAAATTGCTGATAAGGCACCGGCAGGAGGCCCGGCGTGGTTTTGAGGCCTGCTAGTGTCGACCCTAATAGGAAAAGGGTCTTGTCTACTGATCCATGATGAGCGCACTATCCGCATGTGGGAAGCGTGTATGGGCGCCCCCCTCAATTTGATTCGATTCGCATCTCGTCCAAATCACCACACTTAGTTCGGGCTTTCCATTGATGCACGCATATGCAGGTACGAACCCGAGGCCAGGGTGGAACTTTTGTAGTCGGCATTTAGGGCGGCGTGGTCTTCCAGTGCTATGAGGGTCCCCTTTTCTTCGTGGGGCTCGATTAGCCGCGCACGCACAGCACGTGGTGCTTTGGGCTTGATGCGAAGAAGAGTTGAGTTGTGTTGAGTGCCCCGCTTGGTGGGAAAGGCCTTCCCATCTGGCGGGTTATTCTTACGTGTACGGCCAAATTGGTGCACCCCTGCAGGGATAAATCTTCTCGAGAAGCCGTGTTTTCCGCGGTTATGGTTAACTTGGGGAAAGTACTGGCTAACAAGTACTCAGAACAACTTACACCTAACTAATGATAACTTGGCTAGTAATAGGTTTATTGACACAACAAATTGATCCATCATTAATCCAACTGTGTGAGTTATCCTCGGATTGCTTCTTTGGATAAGGGGCGAGATCCAGGATGGGTTTGTTTGGTGGTTAGCTATAGTTGGTTACGATACGCTATCTTATCTCCTTCTGTTAGACCGGAAGTTGTAGTATGTTCTGTAGTTGGTTAGTGCAGCCAGTTGTAGCATCTGTTTTATCCCTTTCTTCCGTTGAACCCAAGGCATCTGTGCTTGGTGTTGACGAGCTACACTTTGGTGAACTGTGAGTCTTGCTTGCCAGTACGTTTATGTACTGACCCCTTTGGGGCTGTGGTTTCCGCAGACTACGCTTACGAGGATCCCCGTGACGGCTACTACGTGGAGTTTGACGAGGCTGCTGACGAGTAGGTAGCGGACCCGGGCAGGATCCGAGAAATCGTGGATGGGCTCCGTTTTCTTTTCATTCCCGGCTTCTTAAGCCTATTTGGATTTGTCTGTACTCAGACCCTTTGAATGCTTCCGCTGAGTTGTAATGATGTTATGTTGGGACATGTGTCCTCTGGATGATTGTATTTGCTATTCTCTGCCCTAGTGAGGGCCAGTTGCAACTTATTTCCATCTTTTGTGTCTTAGAGATATGTTATGTTATCATCTTGTTCAAAGCCGTTGACGTAACATGTGTGTATGGTATGAAGTACGTCAATGGTAGTGTCCTGATTTCTACGGGATAGTTTACATCGATGGTGGATAGTAAAGATTGGTTGTCACACATAAGTGTTGGCCTACTCGTAAGAGATGCGGGTGCCGGTAAGCCCCGTAATCCAATCAAAATACTGTTCAGTTCGTACGATGAGTATCCTCTAGAAGTACGGGTGCGACACGTATCACAAGGACATTTGATTCATCATAATATGTTCTCTTGGCCAGTTTATTTGATCTTCTCTTCCTCTTTGTTACGCACACTCTCTCTTCATCCACAGCTCCTGAAGGGGTCGTTGCATAGGAAACAAAAAAATTCCTACGCGAGAGACACCCGAAAGGCCAAGATCTAATCAAGGAGACGAAGTGCAACAGACAAAGAGAGGGTTAAGGAGAACACATACCCTCGAAGACACAAAGTGTTACGAGATCAAATCTCGTTGTTGGCATAGTCGTACTCACACCGATCCCGAAAGCGAGAAGATGTGCACCACAATCCGGCGGTGCCTCCGTGATAGGTCACACGTACGGTTGATGACGACCTCTGTTCCCTCGATCCAGCGGGGCGCGGAAGTAGAGGATCCCTCGGAAACCAGCAGCACGACGGCGTGGTGTGGTGGAGAAAAACTTCGTTCAGGGCTTCGTCAAGCGCATGAACATGAGGTGGATCAGCGGGAGGATGGAGATGGAGATGACACCAAGTGTGTGAGGGAGAGGGCTCTCATGCCCTCTATTTATAGGAGGAGAGGCAGCCACAAAATTTTGGTGCCTCCACCTCTCCCCTCATCATGTGGGTGGAGTCTCCACTCAATCCACTCATTCTCTCATCAATTCCCACTCAAAATTCCAAGGGTTTTCTTTAATAAATGAATAAAACAATTTTATTTCTTTATTTTAATATTTGTTAATCCTATTGACAAATATTAACACTTACCCCCTTGAACTATTTGTTAATAACAAATTAACATATACCACCTTGATCTATTTCAATATTCCCCGAAACAATTCCGGTGACTATTTCAGTATTCCTCGAAACAAATCCGGTGTTGTCCAAACTTTTCTCCGATATTCCGTATCCTCTCAAATGCGTCATCAAACCTTAAGTGTGTCACCCTACGGATCGTGAATAACATAGACATGATCGATACTCCTCTCCGATCAATAATCAACAGCAGGATCTGGAGATCCGTGATGACTCCTATGTATTCAACGATGACTCTCGTGATCGTGTGAACCACCAACGTCGTGACTATTCCCTTTGTCTCGCGATATTTTACTTGTCCGAGATCCGATCATCGATATCACCCATAATCTTTTCTCGTTTCCGTGATATGACATCCTTGTGATCATATCACGTGCTTGCAAGCGGTGTCGATGTGATATCACCGAGAGGGCCCAGAGTATATCTCTCCGTCATTTTGGATGGACAAATCTCACTCTTGATCCATGAGCCTCAACTAATACTTTACGAATACCTAACGGCACCTTTATAGTCACCTTGTTATGGTGTGACGTTTGATGACATCAAAGCACCCTTCCGGTACCAGTGATTGACATGATCTCATGGTCTAAGGAATAAGTTACTTCATACGCAAGATATAACAATATAAACTAAATGACTTGATCGTATTGTTATCTTGATATTGGGTATGTGTTCATCACATCATTCTTCTAATGACATGACCTCGTTATTAACAACATCCAATGTTCATGATCAGGAAACCTTGATCATCTATTAATCAACGAGCTAGTTAAAAGAGAGGCTTTACTAGGAACCATTGTTTGTTTATTAAACACACATGTATCAACGTTTCCGGTTAATACAATTATAGCATGAGAAATAAACATTTATCATAAACAAGGAATAAGATAATAACCACTTTATTATTGCCTCTCGGGCATATTCCCTTCAGCTCCATCATCATCGGTGGAATCGGTTAACTCTCTACAGTCATCATTCGGTTCATCACTGAATGCCATAGCATCTTCTTCTATAACTCCTTCTATAGCTCTTCTCTTGGATGCCCTCGTCAACTCCGCTTTGCCCTTGGCAGTTTTCTTTCTACCTTCTATCATTGGCCTCTCTTCCTCAACTACAACCTCTTCTCTTACGATTTGTATTGGGAAACAGTCCTCGACATATGTATCACCTTCGTAGCGAACAAGAAACTCCTCATAATGGCCAGAGTCGGTTTCGTCATCAACAAAGCCTTTATCTTGGCCATCTTCCGAATCAACAATTGGAGAATCCACACTGATGCCAATTTGGCTATGCAAAGATTCATCTGCAGGCTGATTGACACTAAATTGAGTAGCCACAATGTCAACTGATTCGAACCGATCGCCTTGGAACAACATCGTCTCTCTCCCATGGACGGATACATTGGTATAATCATCAAACCTAAACAAATACAAACAAATTCAAGTTATACATCAAGAAAAGAATGACATAATGTGAACTCCTTATTGATGCTAACCAAGGGAGACCAGATACCAATTTTTCTAGGGTCTCCTCCCAAACGGCAGGCAAGAAAATAATCCCAATCATTCTAGGGTTCTTCAATCCAACACCAGCAAAACGAAAATATTCAAAATAAATTCTAGCATTGCGAGAGAATCATACCCAGTGAAGGATATGTGGTCGCCAGAATCCATCGCCTGGGTCCTTGCTGCTGGCAAGTGGATGCCTCCACCGTTGTTGGTTCCCTTCGCTGCAAATCCATGGAGCAACGGGTCGAGTTCCAACTCCATCCTCGCCGGAGATTCCTTCTCGACCTCTCCAGTCCTTGTCGCTGGCGTGCCGCCGCCCCCGCCGTCGCCTGGGCGCATGGTGTCCTGGCCGCTGCTCTCTCTATATATATATATTCGTGTTTGACCGACTTTACTTTAGACGGGGAGATACAGAGTCTAATCCGTTCGGTGCAAAAGGCCACAATGGGGTCCTACAGGTGGGCCCTATTACTTAATTAACTGTCAAAGCATGATTTATGTTCGTGCAAATAATTACCCCAAACATTGGTGTTTTGTGCAAAAAAAGGTTAGGGTTGTGGTTGGTGCAACAAAAGCCCCAATACTTGGTGTTATGTGCAATTTCCTCCAAAATCCGCAATTGTGAAATGCGCTCCCGGGTCACCCACTAGTAGGAAAAGGCTTATAGCCACCACCTTAGCGATGGCGAACACATTTTTGCCTTTGCCTGCGCTATTACCGCTGGCGAATCCCATTTTCTGTTCGCCAGCGCTATATCTACTACTGCTGGCGAACAGGCCAGCTCGTTCGCCAGCGCTACGGGTGGGACCCACCTGCGCGCGCACCAGCCCCTCCCTGGAACTACCGCTGGCGAACAGGCCTGGGTGTTCTCCAGCGCTAAGATGACTACCGCTGGCGAACAACCCTGCATGTTCGCCAACGCTAACATGTGGGCCCAGGACGCATGTTAGCGCTGGCGAACAGGCAGGGATGTTCGCCAACGGTAACCTGGCAGATCTGCCATAAGTGTGCACCCACCCACCCCACTTTCCCCTCCACTCCCCTTCTCCACCTTTCCCCTCCCTCTCTCTCTAGCTCGAATTTATGCCAATTTCCCCCACCCTCCTACTCTCTTTTGAACCAACTAAAATTATTTTAGTTGGTATATATATGTTTATCTCTCTCCTAACACCATTTCTACCCAAAGTTTTCCCTTCGTAGCCATATAGATCTAGAATTACCCCCTCTCTCTCCGAAGCTCCAAAATTCTCCGGATATCATCGTGTAGCCATCTATTCATTTGAGGTGGGATGAATGCTAATATATAATTAAATGAGTCTGTATAATTAAATGAGTTTGTAGATGAATTTTGTCCGGATATGCAATATGTGTGAAATTTCACCGGATTCAAATATGGTCGTGTGATGGAGACTTTAAATGTGTGCAATTTGTTGTGGAATGAAATTGAGTAGCCAACTATCGCCGGAATATTGATTCATTTCCGTCTCGGCATAGTTTGGCACTCCCTAATAACCTCCTATTTGTAGAAAGGTCATGCCGAATTTTTTCGTGAATACGACATGAAGTGAAATTTTGGATATGAAAATGAGTTGCCACTTTGCTGGAATGTTCATCTTCGTCTCAGCAAAGTTTGTCACTCCTCTAACCTCAAATTTGTAGGAAGATCATGCCGATTTTTTTCGTGAATATCGATATATATATTATGTTTGGCTCTAATATTAATTATATTGGCGCGCTCTCGTGCAGGCGACATATAATGGTGGTCGTTAAGAGTGAACGTGTCGTGAATAGTTACTTGAGACACGCGACAGAAGACATGTTACAAAATGGCCGCAAGGAGATACGATGTCCATGTCGAAAGTGCAAACTAGGGGGCTTGATCAATCCCTTTACCGGAGACTTGCTCAGTCACCTCCTCAGGTATGGTTTCATGGATGGGTATAACAGTCAGTGGGTAAGTGATGATGAAGATGATGAAGAACATGGGGCGGCGGTGGTAGGAAATGATGTGCAAGAGGAGAATAACAACGATCGACTAGAACTACAACAGGACCAAGATCAGCCTCATGACCCCGCACATGATCATGGAGAAGATGCTGAACAAGACGTGGAAGAAGACGAGGACACAGGGACACCCCTAACGGAAGTTTTGCGCGACCCTCATCTGAAAGAACTGCTTTTGAGAAAGACGACTAACTCGATATCTGCTGCTAGAGAGCAATCAAAGCTGGCGCAACTAGAGATTGACTCGAAGACACCGTTGTATGCAGGCTGCGGTCCGGGAGAGTCCCGCCTGAGAGTGGCCCTCGATGTTCTGCAGATGAAGGCGAGATACAAATGGAGCGACATAAGCGTCGATGCAAGCCTGCAATATTGGCACGATGTCCTTCCAGAGGGCAACACCTGTCCTAAAAGTTGCGACGAGGCCAAGAAAGTCGTGTGCCCCTTTGATTTACCTCACGAAAAATACCATGTGTGCATCAACGATTGCTACATTTATCAGAAAGAGGACGCGAACAAAACCATTTGTCCAGTTTGCAACGCCACTCGATACAAGAAAGGGAAGAAGAAAGCTCCTCGAAAAGTTGTGTGGTACTTTCCGCTCATTCCCCGTCTGCAACGGTATTTCGCGAACCGCAAGGAAGCAGAGCTCATGCGCTGGCACGCGAAAAGGAGGAATAAAGTTTTGAAAGATCCAAATCAGAGTGAAAAAGTAAATCTGACACATCCTTCAGATGAAAGTCAATGGAAAGCAATTGACTGTGAATATGCAACGTTCGGGGCGGAGGCAAGGAACATCAGGTTGGGTGTGAGCACCGACGGATTCAATCCGTTTGGCAACCAGAGCAGCACCCATAACACCTAGCCCGTGTTTGTATGGATGTACAACATCCCCCCGGTTGTGCATGAAGAGGAAGTATATTCACATGAGTATGCTAATTCAAGGGCCGAAACAACCAGGCAACGACATCAATCTATACCTGAAGCTGCTTAAAGATGAGCTGGACACGCTATGGGCCGAGGAAGGGGTGAACACATGGGACGCCTTAGGTGAACAATATTTCCCAATGAGAGTTGTCTTACTCTGTACGGTTCACGACCTACTCGGCTACGGATATGTGGCAGGCCAGGTGTGCCACGGACATAACGGTTGCGTGAGGTGCATGGATGACCCCACGTTTATGCAACTTCCGAAAGATCCTGGGTCTTCGAAAACAGTTTTCGTTGGCCATCGAAGGTGGCTACCCAACAAAGACCCGTGGAGAAGGCGAGGAGACCTTTTTAACGGTGAGGATGAGCTCCATGGACCTCCACGTAAGAGGTGCGGCGAAGAAATCTACAAGTTGCTGAATGATTGGAAGGAATGCCCAGAGCCGGGAAAGAAGCAAAAGGCGCCAAAACCGCTTCTGGATGTATGGAAGACGAGGTCGGTGTTTTGGGACTTGCCATACTGGCCCATTCTCGATACGCCTCACTGCCTTGATCTGATGCATATCACGAAGAATGTGTTTGAAAGTTTGTTTGGCACGCTGCTCAACATGCCGGAGAGGACCAAAGACGGGGTGAAAGCAAGAAACGACCTGAAATATTTTGGTATTAGGGTAGATCTTCAGGGGGGACGCCCGGATGATGACGACGGCAATCAATCGTGTGATGAGGAGACGGAGGGTCGCAAGGCCAAAAGGGTTAAGAGGAATGACTATTACTGCCCCCCTCCTACTTCACTCTTAGTCCGGACGAGATCACAAAATTGATGATGTGCCTTCTCGGAGTCAAAGTCCCTAGCGGTTACTCAGGGCTAATAAGCAGATTCCTCGACGCGCAGAAACAAAAGTTTAGCGGGATGAAGTCTCATGACTGTTACGTGATGATGACGCAGATACTTCCGGTTGCGATCCGCGGAATAATGGACAAGCACGTCTGGGAAACCCTGTTTGGCCTCTGTAACTTCTTCGACGTTATATCTCGAAAGTCGATCACGGGGAAGCAGATCTCAAGGCTGCAGGAAGAGATTGTCGTGATACTATGCGAGCTTGAGATGTACTTTCCACCATCATTCTTTGACATATGTGTTCATCTGTTGGTCCATATCGTGGACGATATAATCCATCTCGGGCCGTTGTTCCTGCATAACATGATGCCGTTTGAAAGGATGAATGGGGTCATCAAAGGATATGTTCGCAACAGATCCCGTCCGGATGGAAGCATCATTCAGGGCTTTCTCACCGAAGAGTGCATCTCTTTCTGCACGAATCATATGGACGTGGAGGACCCTGTTGGTCTGCCTAGAAACAAGCACATTGGTCGTGTGGATATGTGCCCACATTCGTGTGGATGACGATGATAATATGAGGGGTGGGATTTTATGTGCAGGTACCCCACGTGAGTCCCTATTTGCCGGAATGTTGATTAATTTCCGTTCCGGCAAATTTGGGTACTCCATTTGTGATATTTTTAGCAAAGGTCATGCCGAAATTTTCCGTGAATTTCGGCATGATCTTTGCTAAAAATATCACATATTAGAGTGTCCGAGAAATTTGGACTCATATGGGGTATACATCGTCTAAATTGCAGGATATGTTGAACTAATTTCAGGTTTTCTCTCCTTAATTAGATATGGCTCACAACGACGAGGCGGGTGGTTCTGGGACCAGACGCGGGGACGAAGATGCGTGGCTGTCTATGCTTAGCGCCGGAGGAGAACCCGTAGATCTACAACCAGAGCCTGAGACGCAGGGCGACGATGCAATCGACGAGATGGACGAAACCATTCGTCAGGAGCTAGAGCCGCGCACCGATACATCGGGCGGAGAAGGTCAAACCGGTAGTGGCACCGGGGATGCCGCCTCCGGTAGCGAGGCGTCGCGTAAGCGCAAAGAAAGGCGGCACAACATGCTCGCCACCATCCGGCAAGAGTTCACGGAAGTGGACCCCAACAGCGGTGAGCCTATCGAGCCGGAGATTTACGCTAAGGGGTATGGAAACCAGATAGGCTGCATAGCTCGAGACTTTGGCAACGTAAATACGATGCAGCTCAGAGATAAAGAAAACAAGGCTATGGCCGCCCTGCTGATTGAGAAGCTGCACACGAGGTACAAGTTCCTGGATCCTTACGACAACCAGGACCTGAAGAGTAATCTGGTCAACTCGTTAGCATTGGGAAATTTCACCAAGGAGTTTACGACTTGGAGATCCACTTTGCGGGCGATGATTACGAACGGTAAGGGTTTCGATGAGATCCATAAGGTGTGGCCCTCCCTTTCCGAGGAAGACTTGGCCCAATTCAAGCTCGACGAACTCAAACCGGAAAGGGTGGCGTTGAGTAAATGGGGAAAAGATTTCCGAAAAAAGAACATTGGCCCTCACAATCTCGGAAGCCGGGGTTACCGTGGGAAGGCGAAAGTTTGGGCTAAGGAGGATGCGCAGAGAGAAGGGCCGAACCCGTATGACAAGATCACCGACCCGCAGGTGAATTTTTTTGTCAGGGCCCATTATAGGGAAGATCCCAAAAAACCCGGCGATCTTGAGTTGAACAAGAAGGTCAAAGATTTCGAGAAGAAATATCTCGAGGAAGAAGAAAAGGAACGTCTATCTCAGTCTGAAGGGGGGTCCTCGGCGACGACGAACAAGGACCCGTGTGACACCCCTTTTCTTAGGGCGCTTAACGCGATGAAGGGAGTGCCCCTTGACAAGAAGCCGCATTGTGGCCATGTGCATGGCCTCGGAAAGGGTCATCGGCATGTGCACTACTACCCGGACAGTAAGGAGAAGAGAAAGGAGCGGAACAAGGTGCCAGAGAAGACAGTAGACGAGCTTGTGAACGAGATCGGCTCAACGCGCTCCTCCCTACCATCTGTGCGTCCGTTGCTCAGTCCTTAGCGACGTGGATGGCAGGTGGAGGACAAGGGCCGCTCCCCGAGATCAACATAGCCCAAATGGTGCCGTATGTTGCGCAGAACGTGGCCCCCGTCGTGGCGCCTGCTGCGCAGAATGTGGCCCCCATTGTGGCGCCTGCTGCGCAGAACAAGGCGGCCCCCAACCCTGAGCCGCAAGGTCGCAAAGATCCGTCGCCGCCGGCCCGCCACGTCTCTTCAACGCCGCCGCCGACACTTAGCGGTCCATCGCCCTTGTCCGAGCTCAATGCCCTCACGGTAATTCAACGTCCACTGCTTAATTATATATTATGATTTGATTCGTGATGGCCTCAGTCTCTAACAACGATCGCGCGACATTTCGCAGGCCGACGAGACGGGATGCACATTGCTCCTTCGTGTGAACGGCGAGTTAAAGGACGTGGCCAAAGGAAAAATCATAACACCTCTCAATCGTGTATCCCACGACGTTCGTATGCCCCAGGACGTGCTCAGAGTGACATTAAGTCGGGTGCTCCCTGGTTGCGGTGCTCTCGATCCTCCGAACCAACCCCCGCAGCCGACAGCAAGTTGAACCTGGAGCAATGCTTGGTTTGGCCATTGACCTGGCCGAAATCACTAATTCGTTTGGAAAGTACTCCTGTCAACACTCCAACACCGGTCCAGGGGTCGGGGCACCCGAGCCAACACAAGGATTTCTCACCTGCAAAGTCCGTGCAACACGACGGCGACGATGCTGAAGATGAGAACACCAATGACTACCTCGTCGACGATCCTTACGAGGGGGCGCCTGGCCTGGATGATCCTTACGAGGGGGCGCCCGGCCTGGATGATCTTGATAAACTTCTCTTGCCAGCGGAGGAAGCGGATAAATATCGATGCACAAAGCGTCTTTTCTCTTCTCAAGAACCGGCAGCCCCCGAGCAAGAAGCCATCAGCCAGGACGCCCTCAAAGAGGCGGTAGCAGATGTATTTCATCAGAATCAGCCTAAGATCAAGTATGCACGGAAAAGAACTAAGAAGGTTCCTGCCGTTGCATCGATGAGCCAACCGATGGAGGGGACCAAGTCTAAGCCGCAGGCAGAACGGGTATTGGACAGGATACCCATACACGACTGGCATCAGATCCATGAGTTGGGCAAACCGATGCTTCCGCCGAGGTTGGCCTCCTTGCTGACAGGTGATATGCTTAGCGTCCATGACGGTGTTCACTTTATGGAGACGATGCTTCTCAAAGAGAAAAATCCAACGCTGCCGGTTTTGATCGCAAAGGTGCCATCTACGGTGGGATTTGTCACTGAAGGCAACGCAAACAAGATCATCGTGAGATTTGACGACATTTTTCGGATGTTCCACATGAAATCCCTCCACTCGTCAATCGTCCGTCTGTTTACGCTCAGTTTGGCGCATCAACTATCCATAGAGAATGTCAAAAACATCGGGCTAGCAGACCCCTACTACATGCACGACATGTACTTGAACAACCCCAAGGGTAGGGCAAAAGCGGCAAAGTACCTCAAACAAGTGTTGCTCAATAATCATATGCACAAGAGGATCACCCTCGTGCCTTACTTTCCCGAGTAAGTTATATTTCCCATCTTTACATAAGTTTGCGCATATACAATTTTTGAGGATTATATATATGGAATCTCCTGTTTTGCGCAGAAACAAATATGGCACCCTCATCATGCTCTACCCGAGAGACGCGCACGCAGTATATCTCGACTCCAGGAGTAGGATGAAGGCGAAGAACTACTCCCTCATCAAGTCTGTTCTCAATGATGCTATGGACGTCTACATCAGGGGGGAAGGATTCTGCAACAGGAAGAAACAAATTCAAGGCAAATATGTGTTCAGACACAAAACAGAGTTTCCCTGCCCCAAGCAGGCGGCAGGCGGCCATATGGAGGCATGGTACCTCATCCAACACATGACGGAGATCGTGAAGGACCAACATAGTCTAGAATACATGTCTACTATGGAAAAATGGTCTCGCAGCATCGTCGAATGGTCTGATGCTGAATTCAGACAAAACTTTGGTCGCATCCAGCGCAAGCTCTGCACAATCATCTATAAGGATGTAGTAACTAAAGACTCGGTCTTCCACTGGAACTCCCCACCATCTAACAATGAGTTGCGACAGTGTGTGCTAGAGCAGACTGACGAGAGACCATTCAACTCGTTAGAAGGTGCTCTTCCGTTCCCGCCGGAGAAGAAACAGAAGATCACAACATCGAGGAAGAAATGATCGACGGTATGTATTCGATTCATTACGAATTGCTCCTAATAAGAACTTGTGATTTCCTTTGCCGGTCTAATGCTTTTATCTTGGTCTACAGAGAGATGAAGAAGTGGACGACGCGCTGGCCCTAGCGAAAGATCGCAATCGGAGGCGGATCAAGCTAAAGCGGAGGCGGACCGCATATATATATGTCTTGTTTGCGATTGATCTATATCGCGCGTTGTATCGTTGTCATACTTTTGTAATCATTAAACTAATTAGATGGCTATTTATGAAAAGGATGTTATTGAGATCGATGTGTCATACTTTTGTAATGGTTCGAGAGATCGACGTGGATTCATATTTATGAGAAGGATGTTATTGAGATCGATGTGTTATTATTTTTGTTATCGATATTGGATCTCGGTTTGTGTATTGCATATACATATATCTAAGAGTGATTTTTATGTGTGAACTATAGAAATTACATCTATTTGGACCTGTATAGTATAATACCAGGAAAATAAAAACTGTTATACGAAAATAACAAAAAAATAAAAAATTGGGAGCAATAGCGCTGGCGAACAAAATAATTACCTCTGGCGAACTTACCGCTGACGAACCTCAGTTGCTACCGCTGGCGAACACAGCGCTGGCGAACTCGGCCTGGTTCGCCAGCGGTAACATGTACTACCGCTGGCGAAGCGCTGTTCGCCAGCGGTAACCCGTTACCACTGGCGAGCTAGCGCTGGCGAACAGCCCTTCGCTAGCGGTAGACCAATTATGTTCGTCACTGGTAGGGGTTTTCCTACTAGTGACCCGCTGTGTGTTGGGGTGTATGTGCGATAATTCGCTCAGGGGGACATGACGTCCATGTCGGTCAACGTGGTGGAGATATTCGTGCTTGACGGTATCGCCGCATACCAAGGTTATTGGTTTGAGAGCACATCCTTGCGATCCCTCGCTAGTTTCAAAACCGGTTATCGTATATAGGCTTGAGCCAATTGTACCAACCTTATCCGGCCTGCGGTCTCTAATTTAGGCCACAATTAGAGCCGGTTCCTAGAAATGGGTCTACTAACCAAATCCATAAATGATCGTTAGAACAAAGCCGCCTCTAATACCGAAATTATTAGAGACGTTTGTTGGCAACATCTGACTGTAATCATGTGAGTATGAGAGGAGTTTGTAATTTATGACCGGATTTATCTTCTGGACTGTCTGATTTTCCTCTTCTGCCATAAAATAGGTGAATTGGATAATACTCGTATCCTGTGGGATAATTTCAAGAGGGTCCGATCTTGTGCTACTAATAAACTAATAAATATAAAGCATGTAACATAAAAAAGAACTATCAAATATATAATATTGTTCAACATTCTAAACTCCAAACTTTCAGTTTCTGCAAAGAAACTCATCAGAAATATAAATGGTCCCCATTATTAACAAACAAAATAGAAATATTACTCTAGCTAGACGATCTCCATCTCAATGAACAACTCCAATCTGAGGTTCATTGTTGTTTTTGTTCTTCTTCACCCTCCGAGGCCTCATCATAACGGTTCGATTTTCCTCATTGTCGTCATAATGGATTCCATAGTTTATAAAAAACAACAGAGATCCTGGGATGTGGTCCTGACATAGTAAAAACTAGTAGGTCTCCCATGTTGAGATTGTTCTGCGTGACAAACTCTTCCCATCCTTTGCCGATCAAGCAAGGTTTTCTCCGTTCTTTTGACACAATAATGGTGTGCATGCTCCCAAGAGTAAGAAACAACACACTCTTTCCTACTAGCTCGTTGAACGCTAGACGAATGTTGCATGATACAATATCTAGTGCAACCAAAACAAAAAGAAAATAAACAAATTAGATATTGCGGTGACACTTTTGCACATTATAAACACAAACAAAATTGGAGCAGATTTTTTTATTAACACCGCGGTGCGTTGGAACTCTTGCAGATGGACACTAAAACTTGATTCAATAAAGTTCCTAGGTACGATTTCTTTTTGCATATTTGGCATGCCATATCATGTTAGTAAGTTAAAACGATAATAAATTAATTGTAGTACTATGAAATGGAGTAACTAACTAGTGAAAGAATCATAAATTGGTGAATAAATAAATGATAGAACGTCACATCCACTTTTTTATATATAGTTGAACATGTGTTAAGAGCAACAAATGGAGAGATGCAGCAAATAACCAAGTGGATATAAAGTGCAACCTTGCAAGTACTTAAATAAACAAAGGGAAACAATCGCTGACATGGATTGAAATAGTTCTTGTGCTTGAGCTATGATGCATATTCATAATATTCTGATGGCGTTGGGAAACCCCAAGAGGAAGGTATGAAGAGCACAACAACAAGTTTTCCCTCAGAAAGAAACCAAGGTTGAATCATCCAGTAGGAGAAAGAAATCACTTTTGAAGGTTGTTGCCAGCTGATGTTGGCAGGGCGCACTACCGGTTCAGCACCAACGTGGAATCTACACAACACAACCAAATTACATTGCCCCAAAGAAGCAGTGAGGTTGTCAATCTCATCGGTTTCCCTAAAAACAAAGGATTAGACATATAGTGTGGAAAACAGTACTTGTTTGCAGCAGACGAAAGAAAACAGTAATTGCAGCAAGAAAATAGTGCTTGTAGTGGTTGTATTATCAGTGTAAAGAAATGGACTGGGGTCCACAGTTCACTAATGGTGTCTCTCCAAAACATATAGATAACATCTTGGGTAAACAAATTACAGCTGGGCAATTGACAGATATAAAGGTTGCACCATAGTGCATATGCATGACATGATGATTACTATGTGATTCATGTGGGCATTACAACACGATTCATAGACCGTTATCCAACTGCATCTATGACTAATACTCCACCCTCAGAGTGTCTTCCAATCAAACCTCAGGTACTAAGTTGCAAGCAACATATAATTACAGAGTGTGTAATGTAAACATCATTGTTTTCTCTCTAATGGAAACATCACATCCCCCACCCGTTACGTTTTCGTCACTGGAGCGTGAGTGAAAGGGAGGTATGAACCCACTATCTAGCATAATACCCCTTCTCGGAGTTAGAAGCATCAACTTGGCCAGAACATATACTAGTAACAGAGAGCATGCAAGATCATAAATAACATAAACATGATAGATTGATAATCATTGGACATAGCATTCAATATTCATCAGATTCCAGCAAACACAACATGTAGCATTACAATATGATGGTCTTGATCATGTTAGACATCTCACAAGATATAAAAATGAGGCATAAAAGGAGAGAACAACCATCTAGCTACTGTTATGGACCCGTAGTCCAAGGATGAACTACTCACACATCACTCCGGAGGCAGGCATGGTGATGTAGAGCCCCCCGGTGATGAATTCCCCTCCCGGCAGGGTGCCGGGGAGAGCTCCAGAACCCTCTGAACTAGGGTTGACGATGACGGCGGCTACGATACTTTTTGGTGGAAAAGGCTCAGGTATCTAGGGTTAACCCGTGGAGGAGTTTAAATAGGTGAGAGGGCAACGTCAGTGGGTGGCCAGGAGGCCCACACCACCAGCTAGCGCGGCCAGGGGGCGCGCCGCCCTATGGTGTGGGGCCTCCAAGGCCCCCCTCCGGGTCCCTCCGGACTCCGTGTACGTGATAGATTTCTAAGACTCTAAGATTTTGTTTTGTCCAATTCCGAGAATATTTCTAAAACAACTTTTCTGAAACCAAAAACAGAAGAAAACATGAACCGGCTATGTGGCATCTTGTCAATAGGTTAGTCCAAGAAAATCCATAAAAATGACATAAATTGTATAGGAAACATGTAGCATATGGCATGAAAACAACATGGAACATCAGAAATTACGAATACGTTTGAGACGCATCAAGCACCCCCAAGCTTAGTTCCTTCTCATCCTCAAGTAGGTAAAACGATAAAAACAAATAATTTCTGAGGTCACATGCTATCAACATAAACTTGATCATATAAATTGTGAAAGCATATGTACGCTGAATCATAGTTCTTCAAACACAATCATGATAGATATAATTCTAACAATGAAACTTAGCAATCACCTTGAAAGTTATACGTTCGCTTCGAGCATAAAGAAAACATAACAAAGTGATATTTCGCTTGTCCTTAAGAGTGGGGCAAAACATAAATCCTAGGACACCTTAAAAGTTCAAGTGGATGAGTATAACAAATAATTTGAGAGTAAGTAATAACACATCATAAATCAATCAATAATAATCTTTGCGACTGATGCACATTAAACTCAGAATGGCAATTACGCTCTCTCAACTGTGCATAAAATTAGAAGATGGAGACTGAACATAAAAGTAAAAGAAAGGCCCTTCGCGGAGGGAAGCAAATATTAACTCATGTGCTAGAGCTTTTTATTTTGTTAGAGGTATTGAAAACATTTCTTTAGAGAGGTTTCTGCTTACGTCAACGAATGGTAATGAAAAACTTATCATAACTCATGCCAACCAAGGTTTTTAGACTTTTGAGAGCAATTTCCGTTGTTTATTTGGTTTGGCACTTCCCCCACCATGCTTTTCACAAACTAGGGCTAGCCGTACCCATGGGTACCCAGCAACTTTCATCAATCCACGGGGAAGTGCCCTTTTTTGGTTATATTAATTGGCACCGGTTCTATACAAATTTAAATGAGAACATATTCCATACTAATTGGGTGAAAGAGGGAGAATACCTTTGGTTGACATGAACCACAATAAACTTTAAACTACTTCCTCATGAGCTAAAACAAGAACACAAAACATGAATAATTTTGAAAGTTTTAAAGGTAGCACATGAGAAATTTACTTGGAGTGGAGGTTAAATACCACATGTAGGTAGGTATGGTGGACACATTTGGCAAACTTTGATTTTTCGGAGTTGGATGCACGAGTAGAGCTCATAATCAGTATAGGTGGGGGCTAGCAAAAGACTGGGAGCGACAAATCAAGAGAGCAATAATGGCCATAATCATGCATAACAACAAAAAACATTATTAATCAAAGCATAAATGGTATTACAAGTCAAAAACTAAATGATCATAGAGGCTATAAGTGACTAGTTTGTAGTCATAAACATGGTGTAAGCATGCACCAAGTCAACCAAATAAAGCATTCAAAGGAGAACACCACAAAATTATGCTTCAATGTAATAAAAACAACTCATGATTCTTTCAATGGCACATTAACCACTCTCGGCTATTTCAGACTAGTCATGCTACAATAATAACTACTAAGCATAGAATTAAAATAATATCTAACATGACATGTAAAAGTCTAGTCACGGTCTATACGAGCTCCTTTTTGCACCGTTATAAGCACGGAAATTGTACTACTGCTTTCCAACACCAATCATTTTATATAAACAAAAACTCTCCATATGATATAACAACAAAAAAAGAGTAATAATACTACTCTACTAGAACTAACAGCTTTGAATAAGATATGCATGAAAAACAAGAGCTAAAAAGGATTTGCGGTAGCTAGAAGAAAAACTAAGAATACGAGCATGGAAGAAAACGAGTATTCATATGAAAAAAGCGGAGCGTGTCTCTCTCCCACACAAGAATGTTGGGTTACAACTATGTTTATCGCAGCAAGGAAAACAAAAATAAAACAAACAGACGCTCCAAGTAAAGTGCATATGATGTGACCGAATAAAAATATAGTTTCACTAGAAGTGACCTGATAAGTTGTTGATGAAGAAGGGGATGCCTTGGGCATCCCCAAGCTTAGAAGCTTGATTCTTCTAAGAATTTTCTCGGATGAACCACGGGGGTATCCCCAATATTTTGCTTTTCACTTTTCTTGATCACACTATATCATCCTCTTCTCCTGACCCTTGAAAACTTCCTTCACACCAAACTCGAAGTAATTCTCATTAGAGGGTTAGTGCACAACCAAAAAGTCATAAGTTCTCCTTAGACACAAGCATTATTAATACTTTTTAAACATTATCTATAGCCACTGATGTTTTATGGAGCAAAGAAATCCAGTTAACATAGTAAAAGAGAAATGCAAGTAAAAAGGCATAATCTGTCAAAACGAGAACAATCTGTAGAGAAGAATTTTTTCGAGGCACTTACGTTGCTCAAATCTAAAAACATAAAACTAGAACAAGTTTAGGAAATAGCTAAGGATTAAGCACAAACATTTGCAGGTCATTTTGTTCTTTCTGTGATTTTACACAAATTTGATAGTGGACAACAGAGATTCGTTTCCCGCGTAGAAATCCAAATCTAACTTTAACTTTCACTAAAGATTTTAATGGGAAATATAAGAAAATAAAGATACAAAGGAGTTGCTAAGAAGTAAACAACACCTTGACTCAAAGAAAACTGAGAAAAAATGCAAAAATAAAACCATGGGTTATCTCCCAAGAAGTGCTTTTCGTTAACGCCTTTTAGCTAGGCATAGAAAGCAAGAAGATGCTCACATAAGAAATATGAATTAAGAAATAGAGAGAATCAATAAGAAAGTATAATTTTTTTAATTCTAACCCACTTCTTATGCATAGGAATCTTGTGAAGAAATAAATTAAAGAGGCTCAAACTAGAAATCATGGGAAGGTAGAACAAGAGCAATTTCAAATCTTTCAACAAAAAGAGAGGTGTTTTAGTAACATGAAAATTCCTACAACCATATTTTACTTTCTCATAATAATTTTCAGTAGCATCATGAACACACTCAACAATATAATTATCACATAAAGCATGTTTGTCATGGTCTAAAAGCACACAATTTATATCAAGCACAAAAATAGTGGGATCAAATTAGAAATAAGCCTCTTCTTTCTCACTTTTAGCAATAGCAAAACAAGATGATTTTGTTACTCTTAAAAGGCATGGGACACATTATAGCAATCCTATTTTCAGTAGCATTATAATTTATAATACCAAGTAACGTAGGACAATCATGTAGATCATTATCATATAGATTTTCTAAGCAAACTTCCTCATTATCATGCATATCAATAGTTGGAATAAATAGAGGATTATCGTAGGACTTATCAAACTAGTATGGATTGCAATAAAACAAGGTACAAGTTAAAGAGTTACTATCACTAGGAGGTAGACATGGGTAGCTCCATTTTTCCTCCTCTTGATCATCACTCTCCTCTTTTTCATCCAACGAGCTTCCAGATTCAGCAATTTCTTCTTCCACAAGATCTTGCAGGGCACTAATCTCTTCCTTGGGTGGAGAGCATTTATAAAGATATTTAAGAATATAGCCATTTCCTTCCTTGTAATTATCAAATAAAAATTCATATATATTATAAATATCATATTTATAAGGTGCATCATCAATATTTTCAAGCAAATAAGCAATTTCGAATGCACCCTTCCAAGCAATAAATTCTTCAATTTGTTCCACATCATAAAGTTCATAATTTCCCTTAACATAAGAAGATATGGTAACATTATCATTATACTCACATTGAAAACGGAGGTGTTTATACCTCCTGCAGCAACAAGATTTATTAAAGCAATATGTAACATTATAAGCAGAGCACAAGTTTTTAGCATAGTTATTCAATTTATTAATTTTTTCCCATAAGTGTATCCCTTTTTGTGACAAGAGGTATTCCTTATAATTTTTTTCGTTCTTCCGTGAACCCAAAGAAATCAACCATTGATAGCAAGCATGATAAAGCAAGTAAAAAAGAGCAAAACAAAAAATATGATAACAAAAATAACAACTATAATAGGATTTTCTCGTGTGTTTTTGATATAAAGAAGCAAACAAGACAAAATAAATTAAACTAAGAAAAACTAAAACAAAGTAAAGAGATTGGAGGTGAGAGACTCCCCTTGCAGAAATCCTCTTCCTCCCCGGCAACAACGCCAGAAATACTTGATAGTGCAGGATTGCACTCGTTGGGAAACCCCAAGAGGAAGGCCTGAAGAGCATAGAAACAAGTTTTTCCTCAGAAAGAAACCAAGGTTGAATTGACCAGTAGGAGAAAGAAATCACTTTCGAAGGTTGTTGTCAGCTGATGTTGGCAGGACGCACTACCGGTTCAGCAACAATGCGGAATCTACACAACACAATCAAATTACTTTGCCCCAATGGATAAATGAGGTTGTCAATCTCACCGGTTTTGCTGAAAACCGAGGATTAGACCTACAGTGTGGAAAACAGTACTTTTTTGCAGTACATGAAAGAAAACAGAGGAAAATAATAATTGTAGTAAGAAAATAGTGGTTGCAGTAGTTGTATTATCAGTGTAGAGAAATGGACCGGGGTCCACAGTTCACTAGTGGTGTCTCTACAAAACACATAGATAACATGCTGGGTAAACAAATTACAACTGGGCAATTGACAGATATAAAGGTTGCACCGTAGTGCATATGCATGACATGATGATTACTATGTGATTCATGCGAGCATTACAACAAGATTCATAGACCGTTATCCAACTCCATCTATGACTAATAATCCACCCCCAGAGCGTCATCCAATCAAACCTCCGGTATTAAGTTGCAAGCAACAGATAATTGCATTAAGCAAAGTGTGTAATTTAAACAACGTAAACATCGTTGTTTTCTCCCTAAGGACAACATCACATCCCCCATCCGTTACGTTTGTGTCACTCGAGCGTGAGTGAAAGGGAGGCATGAACCCACTATCTAGCATAAATACCCCTCTTGGAGTTACAAGCATCAACTTGGCTAGAGCATCTACTAGTGACAGAGAGCATGCAAGATCATAAATAACATAAACATGATAGATTAATAATCATTGGACATAGCATTCAGTATTCATCCGATCCTAACAAACACAACATGTAGCATTACAATAAGATGATCTTGATCATGTTAGGCAGCTCACAAGATCTAAACAAGAGGCATAAAGAGGAGATACCAACCATGTAGCTACTGCTATGGACCCGTAGTCCAAGGATGAACTACTCATGCATCACTTCGGAGGCAGGCATGGTGATGTAGAGCCCTCCGGTGATGAATTCCCCTCCCGGCAAGGAGCCGGGGAGAGCTCTAGAACCCTCCCAAACTAGGGTTGACGATGATGGCGGCTACAAAACTTTTTGGTGGAAAAGGCTCGGGCATCTAGGGTTAACCCGCGGAGGAGCTTAAATAGGCGAGAGGGCAGCGCCGGTGGGTGGCCAGGGGGCCCACACCACCAGCTGGCATGGCTAGGGGGACCGCCCTATGGGGTGGGGCCTCCAGGGCCCCCTCCGGATCCTAGGACTCCGTGTACGCGATAGATTTCTAAGACTATGAGATTTTGTTTCGTCCAATTCCGATAATATTTCCAGAATAACTTTTCTGAAACAAAAAACAACAGAAAACAGGAACTGGCTCTGTGGCATCTTGTCAATAGGTTAGTCCCAGAAAATCCATAAAATGACATAAAGTGTATAGGTAACATGTAGCACATGACATAAAAACAACATGGAACATCAGAAATTACGGATACGTTTGAGATATATCATATTGAATGATACATAAAAGTCTTGCCTTATATATATATATATATCAATGTTCTCTTATCTTTGAAGAAATACATAATCACATAAGCATGTTGCTATTGCGAAAAATCTAGATATTCAATAATGTGCATAATGATCCTAGAAGGGGGTAAAATACATGAAGCTTGAGTATATATATCAAAGGGTGATCAACTAGCTCTGTATGTACTCTTTAATATTATACAGAGCAATAAAAAAAGCATAGAAGCAAAGAAATTGATAAAGTACCTCTAAGTTTTTCATGTTGTGTAAGTTACTTTGTGCTTGTTTGACTGATATATCAACAGGACTGCTAATCTCAAGGCACCAAACTTCAAGAATTACTCCAAAAGTTAACAACTGTTCAGATTTATCAACACCCTTGTAATTCACGATACGATCTTTCCTCATAAATTAGGAACAACTTAACATCCATCACATTGCAAGAAAAAACATCAAAATATATGTTCAAGGGGTTTTCCACTATAAGACCAAAAGGTGAGAAATGATATGTATGTGTGGGAAAAGATAAATTTATGGCAATCCCTGTATCATACGCAAATCTTCAAATTGTCGATCTTTAGTGTGCCATAAAGAAGACATGTTAAAAATACGAAATGTCGGGGATATGGAATGATTGAAACCATGGATTTGTTTCTAATTTGATGAGCAACTAACTAAAATGATATCAAAACTATGAATGAATTCTCCGTTAAATAGTAACCGATCACTTGGATGAAACAACATAAAATTTTAATACTTTTAATGTCACCAAAGTAAGGATCTCAAATTTTCAGGCCATTGGTTAGAAAATTTTTCGTAGAGAAGCAAACATATTAAGTCAACAACAACATAATACTATTAACTACTCCCTCTGTCCCAAATTAAATGTCACGGATTTATCAAAATATGGATGTATCCATATACTAAAATATATCTAGATAAATCCACATTTTGACAAATCTATGACATTTAATTTAGGACGGAGGAAGTACTTTTTTAATTATTAAATGATCTTTCATGTGCCATGGGGAACATACTAACCCTTAAATAATATTTTTTTATACTATATATGTTTGGTACCGTAAATTTAGAAAAAAAAATTCTTACTCAAACTTACATAAATAGAGTTGTGAAAAAGTACAACCTTAATTACTTTGGAACCGAGAAGTGCATTCAACTACCAGAAAGAAAGTACTACCTCTGTCCCTAAATGTAAGCCGTTTTGATAGGAAAACGGCTTAGGGCATCTCCAGCCGTTCCCCCCAGAGCCCCCCCAAGCGGCGCTTTTCGCGCCGTTTCGCGCCGTTTCTCACCAGTCGCCCCCCAGGATCCGGTTTAGCGCCGCTATCCGCCGTTTTTAGCGCCGTTTCGCGCCACCGAACCCAGGCCGAACGCAGCGCGCTGGGTTCGGCTTGGGGGGCGAAATGCGCGCGTGGGCCACAACTGTCGGTGACGGAAGGCGATTTCCCTCCATTTTTTCGGCGTTTCCCTCCACTTCCCCCCCCTCATGTATGTATCTCCCCACTCCATTCCCGCCATTTCCCCCGTCCGCGAGATCTAGACGCCATGGCTCCCGCCCGATTTACAGGACCCCGCGCCGCCGCTACCGCCGTATCCATTCCCGCCGCCGCCGATCTTGGCAAGAAGCGACGCAAGCCGAGAGCGCCGAAGGAGAAGCCGCCCGGCATGACCAACAAGGAGTGGATCGCCGAGAGAGCGCGCCTGGATACAGCCAACATCAAACGCCGGGGGAGGGAGGCGGCGCAACGGCAGAGGTAGCTGATGGCGCAGCTGCAGGCGGAGGAGCAGGCCGCCGCCGAGGAAGAGGAGTTGGAGGACGAGGAGGACGAGGTCGCGCCGGACGAGCCGCCTACTCCGGTCGCAGCCACAGCGCCGCTCGTCAAGCGGAAGAGCCCGTTCGGCCCCGTCTTCGCCGGATGGAAGCAGTCGCCGTCGCCGTCGCCACGCCTGTCACCGCACTCGACGCCTGCGTGGTTCGTCGAAGGCGACCCTCTGGGAGGTTTCAACCCCAACCTCACCTTCCCCTACCACCCGCCGATGATGTATGGCGCGTCGCCGGGCTACGCAGCTTCCCCGTCCCACCGCCGTGCGATCATGGCCGGACTTCAGCCCCAGGACAACAGCTACATGGAGGAGATCATCGTGGCCGGCACGATCGCGGCGGCAGCGAGCCCTGGCTTCCTCGAGCAGAGCGGGGAGTTCTTCACGCAGGGAGGTGGCGAAGGGTGCTCTGCGGGCACGCATGCGACGGAGGTCCAGGGCAACGACGACAAGGTGGACGAGACGCCGGTGCCGCCAGAGGGGCCAGATCCAGCCGGCGAAGGCCGAAAGCGCCGTGGTCCTGGCCGTCCCCGCAAGGAACCCAAGGTACCCCCGCCCCCCGTCGAGCCTCGCATCAAGTGGTTGAACAGGGAGGACGTCCTCCTCGCCGAGGCGTGGAAAACGATCAGCATGGACACGATCGTCGGCGCGAACCAGCACGTCGACAACTACTGGAAGCGGGTGAAGACCGCCTACGACGAGCGTCGGATGATCGACACCTACTACGTCTGTTGCATCACCGACCGCGGCCAGAAGGCCATGGCGAACCATTGGGCGAACATCCAGGCGTCCTGCAACAAGTGGCACGACATCCAGGAGGAGATCTCGATGAGGCAGCAGAGCGGCGCCAACCGCGAGATGGAGATCGTCCGGATGCTCGAGGCGTACAAGAACGACGAGGGCTCCGACTTCAAGTTCCTCCACGTCTTCGTCGTCATCGAGAAGTGCGAGAAGTGGGCGGAGGTGCGGCGGTCGATCAGCAAGGGCAAGGAGTACGTCCCCGACGCGGTGGTTGCAGGCGCGTCCGAAGGGCGTCCGCCGATGGGCCACAAGAAAGCCAAGTTGGCAAGGGACGGCGCGCCGGCAGCGGCAAAGCTCCAGGCGTCGATCGAGACCTGCATCGCCGACGCCCAGGCCCAGGCCGACAAGAGGGAGGAGGTCGCCAAACAGCGATGGGCGGCGCTCATGGCCAACTCGCAGGTCAAGCTCGACCTCCTCAGGACTGACACAGCGGCGAAGAAGAGGAACAACGACCTCGCCTTCCTCACGGGCGGCGACCCGGCCGCGATGACCCCCGAGGTGAGAGCTTGGTTCCTGGCGAAGTGCAACCTCATCCTGACCAACATCAGCACGCCCCCGGCCCCCGACTACGTCGTCTGGTGGCACCAGCTACACCACCGCGCCGACGAGCACGCACGTCGACCTGGAGGATGCCGCGACCGTCGTCGACAAGGATGCCGAGCCCGTCATCGACCTGGAGAATGACGCTCCCGTCGTCGACAAGGATGCCGAGCCCGTCGCCTGCTCGGACGCCGTCATCGACCTGGAGGATGCTGCGCCGAGCTCGCCTCCTGCTCCGACGCCGGCCGGCGCGTCTGCCTGATCGCCTACGTTTGCCCACGCCGCGCGCGCCCGTCTGTGTGATTCGATCTAGACTCTATTTGATCGCCCACCTGTGGCGTTTTTTGTAATATGATTGCCCAAAACCATGGCTGTCGTGATCGCCGAACTAGGGCTCTATATTTTGGGGCGGGAAGATGAAGTTTCAAATGATATCGCCGTTCTCTTTTATGGGCCGCCGAACGGCTGGTGAAATCGCCCCCCCAGGTTTTGGTGCGGGGCGGCGCTTTCGCTAAAAAGCGCCGATCTGAAACCTGGGGGGCCGAACGACTGGAGATGCCCTTATATTTAGGAACGAAGAGAGTAGCAGGTAGTACTTGTCAATCTCATTTATGCCACGTCACCGATCCGGCCTCTCGCGCAGCGAACCAATCTGGTAGCTTGATTTGCAACCCGGTCGATCGCCCCTCCTCCTTGCCGCATGTCGAATCCTAACCGTCCATCCCCAATCGGACGCACAAACCCGCAGCTCCAATTCCAGCACCGCGCACTCCCGCTGGCATAAATATCCCGTACACCCCGCCCTTCTACCTCACCATTCACCGCACAAAATTCCCCAATCTCCACCTACACGCCCTTCGAGCTCCTCAGCAATGTCGGGCCGCGGCAAGGGAGGCAAGGGGCTGGGCAAGGGCGGCGCCAAGAGGCACAGGAAGGTGCTGCGCGACAACATCCAGGGCATCACCAAGCCGGCCATCCGGCGACTGGCGCGGAGGGGTGGCGTGAAGCGCATCTCCGGGCTCATCTACGAGGAGACCCGCGGCGTGCTCAAGATCTTCCTCGAGAACGTCATCCGCGACGCCGTCACCTACACCGAGCACGCCCGCCGCAAGACCGTCACCGCCATGGACGTCGTCTACGCGCTCAAGCGCCAGGGCCGCACCCTCTACGGCTTTGGAGGCTGAGCACCAGATCCCATCGGTTGTTCGCATCTTGGTTGTCGGATGCTTAGGATTGTTAGGTTTTCGTTTGTTGGGGTAGATGGCATGTAATCTGTTGCATATGGATGAATGAATCGGTTTGTTGTTGCTGGATACTTGATTGGTGTTGCTTGATACTTGATTTGGTCTTGATGTGGATGAAGTAAATCATTAAAATGCTTGCACGTTTGTATTAGTCTAGTAGATATGCATCTCAATCTCTTGATCTATGATGCCTCCTTTTAATCTTTTAATTCTCCCTAGATTTAGGCCACATCTATTCTGAACTAAGTACTGGTGAAATTTCAATCAAGAGAACACATAGCTGTGCTATCGCTAGTCTGAAGATCGGCTTAGGCTGAATCAGTGTCAAAATGGTTTGCAATTAATGCAGGTACATCGAATTGTTGTATCCCCCAAGCATGATCCTTCTATTTAGCCATGCTTCCGAATCATAGTTCAGTAATTTGTCCTGTGTTCTCTTTATTGTTGCATCTCACGGGCCCATAAAATTGGGTGTGTCTAGAACATGCTGTTTGACACATTTTTTTTCTATTTTCATGTGTTTCGGTTATCTCAACTCTTTAGCAGGATGAATAATAATACTGTTCAAAAGGTAATATACAGGACCAGGATGAAGCAACTGTGAACCTAAAAGGTATGATGCTGCGATAGAATGGAACTGGTTATGCTCGATATATTTGATTTGATGATGCAATAGTACGAAGCCAACGAGAAATGCCTGCTTGTTTGTACTATGTACAAAGGTATATTAATCAGTTTTGTTGTTGCCTGTGATGTTTACTCCAAGCTTTTAGGTCATTAAAATGCTTGCACGTCTGTATTACTCCAGTAGATATGTATCTCAATCTCTTGTTCTATGATGCTTGGTTTAAATCTTTTAATTTTCCCAAGATTAGGCCATTTCTTAGATTAATTGAATACTGGTGAAATTTCATTCAAGAGAACACATAGCTGGGCTATCACTTGTCTGAAGATTGGCTTAGGCTGCATCAGTGTCAAAATGGTTTGCACTTTATGTGGGTACATCAAGTTGTTGTATCCCCCAAGCATGATGCTTCTATTTAGCCTTGTGCTTCAGAATTATAGTTCAGTAATTTGTCCTCTGTTCTTTTTATTGTTGCATCTCACAGGCTCATAAAATTAGCTGTGTCTAGAACATGCTATTTGTCCTTTTTTCAATTGCGAAGCCAGCGAGAAATGCCTGCTTGTTTGTACTATGTACAAAGGTATATTTATAAGTTTTGTTGTTGCCTGTGACGTCTGTTACTCAAAACCTTTTTAGTTTGTTGTCTGAATTATGGTGTCAAATTTCATTCAATGAAACAAGGGTCTATGGAATCACAAGTCTGAAGCTTGGCTTAGATTGTGTCACCGTCAAAATGCTTTGCAACTAACATGGGTTCAATCAATTTGCTTTATCCCACTACTATTTTTAGATTCACAGTTTAGTAATTTGTCCGGGGCTCTGTTATTGTTGCATCATAAAGACTTGTAACTGGTGAAAACAGTTTAGGTTGTGTTTGAAGAATGTGCCTTTGTTTCTGTTTAGCCGTCGTAGAGAAATTTTACACCTATGTTGTGTGCATTATAGGCAATTACAGAAATTGTGTTTTCCAATGTATCCATGGTCTATGAACCAGTGACGATATTTACCGCCTTTGGTAGACAATTTTTTATTCTAGGATCTGCATATCTTTTTATCTGCGCGCAAAATGCTACTGCAGAATTGAGGTCTAGTTGATAAGGATCTTTTTTATTCTAGGATCTTCAGATCTTTTTATTCTTTACTATGTGTAATTTACGTGTTAACATTAAAAAATTGCAATGGCATGTTATTGTTATACATGTCTTGTGGACAATGTCTTTGTGCTTCAATTCTGCTCCCGAAAATTTTAATTGCTGAGACACTTGGCATTCAGTGGAGTTCTCTCCATAATTTTTTTTACACTGGTATAATTCATTATTCATGATATTATTAGGATGACCATCCACCACTTGGCTTAGTCCGACACTCTGGCACACCTTGTTCTACCAGTCCTTCTGGTTATTTCAGAATATGTATCTGCCCAGATAATGCAACCATCAAAGGTTTATTTTGCCTAGTGCTGAACATATTTATTTTACTCTTTTCGTGGCAGTTTGATTGTGCCACTGTAGACTGTAGAGCTCGAAATAATACTACATGCAATGCAAAAAGGTGTTGGCTGGCTTGATTATACTAGTTGAACTACAGTCAGGAATCATGATTCTTCAAATATGCACAGCACACTTGCCTTTCTCTGCTTCTCTCCAGCTAAGTTGTAGAGTTCTGTAAACACAAATACCTAGGCAGATTTCTTTGGTTTATGATGCTAGAGGTTTATATCTATTTAACTCACTGTTCTCCATGTACTTGTTTTGCCGGGCAATGATCCTAGCCAACAAGGTGCCCAAACTGCAGTGAGATCCTGCCTTTGCTAATTGGTTATTTTGCTCTTTCCGTCTTCTGAACTGAGTCTATACTGGTAAGCAGTGTAGAAATTTCAATTGATTGTATATAAAACATGTCTATTGAAATAAGGATTTGATAATAACTTACTGGAAGTAGAGGATAGCCAATTAGAATGCAGGTAAATTTATTCTTGCCTGTTATTAATTTCAAGTTGTCAGAATTCTGCTGATGGTGAATCCTTGCACTGAGGTGCAAAGCATTGTCGCATTGGCTGTTGTGGTCTACAGAAAGCTTGGTTTGACCTGGCTGGATGATTGTACTTTCAGTTCGGAATAGTGTATTCACCAACGGGCAATGTAACTATTAAGCAGCTGCCCATAGACTCATTGGAGCATTCCCCCTATTTTTATGCCTATTCTAGCTCTGCCAAGACTATAGTGGGCTACATAATGGAGATCAATTTCTCACTCTTTGATCTGCGTTTTAACACTGATTGCTTGCACCCTAGTTTTCTCTTATAGGAGGACTGTTGCATTCTCTCTAGTTTTAAGTCGCCGGTTCTCTGTGTCATATTCTGGTTTAATTTTAATGTTGGGTTTTTCACTAGTTGTACTTTTCTTGCAGGCTTACGAATAATGTCCTTCGCAGCACACAGCACGTGTGGCTCCAGAGGCTTGAAAGTGCCAAAATACTGTCAAAGAATGTACTGAGAAGATTGCTATAGAGGAATCGACTAATGTTGGAAAGTATGAACGGGAGGCTCTCCAAAAAGATGGTAAAACCCCAGCATGATCGAATGCTAAAACAAAGCGAACCGCAGCTGTGTTTGTCTGTGTTGAGGTGTGAGTTTCCAGCGCTTGCTGGCTTCTTGTAAATACTGAGGTTTTTTTCCTTCTCTCTATCTATAAAGTATTGGCAGTGCTCCTGCCGTAAGGTTCAAAAAAAAGATATTGCTTAAGATTGCCAACGAATTTAATAGTTCAGCACTAATGTCACTGTGGTCGCTAAACCATTGGATCTGAGATCCTTACAATTCACAGCAGCAAACAGTTCTGCAATTATTTCTTTTGGCATCTTGATAAATGAAAATTCAGTAACCATAGCTTGCTAACCTCTAGAAGTTTGTATTTTAGTTGATGATACAGATACTTAACACAACAAGTATCCAATGTTTGCAATAGATTTATATGTTTAGATGTTAGAAATGAGGAGAAACAGAAGCAAATAAATTTTGCACATATTGAAGCCTTTTGTACAGTAAGAAATTTAGGATTAACGTCCAAGGATATATCTTAAAATTTCCAGTTCAATGCTTGAAATCCAGCAGCCATTACTAGTAAATATGTTGAGACTGCATGTGAATCCAGTAATCTTGCGTATGAACTATGAGCACCACAATACATTCTCTTGTCCTCTAAACTATGTACATGCAAGCGTCGATATAGTTGTGTCTTTCCAATCGAAGGATTTTGACAGGCGTCACTGTCAGATAGACTTGCATTTGCCTACTGGTGCTAGTGAAATGTGCCAACAAAGCATCATGTAGTCAGCATGTCAATTGTGCTCCAGAGTATTAGGAGCTTTGGGTGCTACATCTTATTGATTTGGTGCCACATATAGCTCTAACTATTGCTCATTAACCGCTCCTGTCATTAATAGATAGGGTCAATGCATCTAGAAGAGAGGATACCATATAATTTTGAGAGCTGACAAACCATCAAAATTTATAACTTCAGAACAGGACCGGCAAGAAAAAACGCAGGGTGACATGCGTTGCTGGAAGTATTAACAGATTTCTCTTTTGTTCTGTTAACCCTGTCAGCGTCAAATGTTCCATATATTTTTATGCTCTTGTGCATTGTAGTCTGAATGGCAGGTTTAAGAGATTATGGAACCAGAATCAAGGAGAAAACATCTTCTGGAACAAGCAAGTCAAACTGAAGAGGCAAGTATAGACTCACCCACCTTGATGGGAACCAGAATTCTGACAGCTCTGATGCAGACAGCAATGATGATCAGGTCGGTTTATTTGGTTGACTGGTATTATCAATGACTTAAGAAAATGATTTGTTTCGTTGCTGTCGTCAAATGTTAAACAGGGCTCCCATGAAAATGGACCGAGCTAGTAACAATGGTGGCCTTAGCCATGACACTACTGAAACTACTCTGGACAGAAACAGAGAGGCAGTGTTTCTTCTTGCCTGTAAACATATTTAAGCCTGCAAAACTGATGAAACAAAGTTCTTTCAGCTCACATTAAATCACAACTTGAAAGGTGTCCTGCTGTGCAGGGAACGATTGAGGAAGAAACTGACAGTCATCCATTTTTCAGTAAAGCCTAAACCCCGCCTCGCCTGCTGACGATGAATTCAGATACCAAGAGGGCGGAAAAGATGCAGCGTAGTGAACGCTGACGATGTCTTTGCCACTTTAATATGGGTCTTTTATATCCGCTCTACACTAGCTGATGTGCTGCCTCAGCGATAGTTGATTTTTTGTTACTGTAAATGGATGCTGACTTGGCCTGATTTTTTAGTTTTCAACATCATGTTATTCAACTTACCGATAAAAAAATCCTGCTTATGCAGCTGTATCTTGATGCTGGATCCTAGGTATGATGGCTCAACTGCAAATTTCAGTTATCTCAAGCTTACCATGCCAGTTCAGTAGCTACGTCAAGGCTTACAGTTCAACTTGCGCAAAGGGCAAAAGCAAGCAGCGATAACACACTTCAACTTGCACAAAGGGCAAAAGCAAGCAGCGATATTTTCTGTTCCCTATGCCGTAGGCATATGGATGAATTTATTTATTTGGTGTTGCTGGAAATCTGATTTGGTTTCTTATTTAGAAATGTACTCCAAACATGATAGTTGTTATTTGGCAACCAGGAAACCCGGATACATTACTTCTTCTCGATTACACAGCAGTCAAACAATAAACTGAACACACATAGACTTGTATCCGGTGGCCACCAAGGTTCTTTCAGCTGCCACTAAATCACAACTTGGAAGATTCTAAGAAAGGTGTCCTGCTGCGCAGGGAACGATCGAGGAATAAACTGACACTGTCGGCCATTTTTGGGTAAAGCGACCACGCCTCGCCCGCTGACGATGAATTCAGAGACCAAGAGGGCAGAGAAGATGCAGCATAGAGAACGCCGACGATGTATTTGCCACTTTAATACGGGTCATCGATTTGCTCTACCCTAGCTGATGTGCTGCCTCGGTGATAGTTGATTTTTTGTTACTGTAAATGGGTGTGTGGATGTTGTTTTGGGCTGATTTTTTTTTTTTTTTTTTTTTTTTTTTTTTTTTTTTTTTTGTACTTTTCAACATCATGCTATTCAACTTTGCCGATCAAAAACTCCTGTTTATGCAACTGTCCCTTGATGATGTATTCTGTTCCTAGGTACCATAGTTGAGCTGCAAAATTTCAGCTTTTTTCAATTTTACCATGCTAGTTCAGTACTTCAACTTGCACAAGGGAAAAAGGAAGCAGCGATAGTAAATAGTATCTGTTCCCTACGTCGTAGGCATATGGACGAGTGAATGTATTTGGTGTTCCCTACCCCTGTGTCTCCTCTTGTCCGAGGACACGAACGATCGACGCCGGCATATCAACGCCGCGATGGCGTCCGAATACGCTGCCCGAACCATCACCCGGCCAGCCACCCCACCATCGGCGACGCCGTCCTCAGGGCAAGCTAGGCCACCATGAGGGCAAGTTAGGCTGGTGAGAAGAAATAATAAGAATGCAAAAGAGTTGGTAGCGGGGTTGAGTTTGCGAGCCCGTGGACCACGAAGTGAGGCCACGCAAGGCCATCTCCGTGGAAACCCAAGATCGATCAGCACAGGGCTTACGGCCGAGAATATTTTCCCGATGGCCTGGTGTAGCCTACCGTGTTGGGCCAGATTGGGTTCTCGTTCTTCAATCACGAGATCCGATGATGCGCACGCTGCGCGAAGGCTCAGCAACCCTGCGTTTTTCCCCGCAGGGAGCATCCTCTGGCCGGTTTTTCTCCGGCAGCAGAGGGACCAACTCTCTAGCCCTCCCTGCCTGGAGTAACAGGTGCGCGCTGCCACACCTGGCTGAAACACCGATGGAGCGCCGGGTACATATGCTGGTCGAAGCTGTGCTGGATTAGCGAGGTGGGATTAATCCTAGTAGTTCTCAGGTGCGAGAGCCAGAGCGAGAACGTCGCATAGTGGGTCAAACTGTGCGGAAGCAACCCTCTCCGTCTCCTGATTCGCTGAACAGGGCTTTCTCTTTCTCTCTGTAACCAAAAAGACCAATCAGGTCAAGGCGCCAAAACAGAGCAGCGAAAATCCGAAAAAAAAAACTCTAAGAACAGCTCACGCGACAACGGCTAGCCGGCTAGGTGTTTCTGTTTTTTTCCAGGAGTTATTTCTTTCTCGAGAGAAGCTTTGTCTTTTTATTCTTTTGCATGTGCAAGGAAAAACTATTAAGTAGGGCCATTAACGGATCTACATATAACGCTAAGTTGGATGTATATAAGGAAAATACAAAGAAAGTGCGTTCTAGGGCCCTTTGGTTTTTGGAGTACAATGGTTCTATCTTAACAATACCACGTAGGATAATTTCTTAGAGCATCTCTAAGAGACACCACAAATCGGCCGGAACTGCAAATCCCGACGAGTTTGCGGGCCGGGTCCAGTTCACTGCACAAATTAGAAACCGCATTCGCGGCCCGACCTACAATCGATTTAGAGGCCTCCGCAAATGATCATCTGCGGACGCTATTTAACCGGTGTTGTCGTCGAAATGCATGCCAAAACCCTAGCCAAAATCCCCCACATTTTTCGCCGTCGGCCGCTCCACTTTTCTTGCTCCAGTCGCCAATTGACGCCTCCGCCGCCAACATGGACGCCCTCCCATGGGCTCTGCAGGTAGAGCGTCGCCGGTGCGTCACCGCCGACGCCGCACGGAAACGCTTGTCCCATAAATGGACATGGAGGGGGCTCCCGGTGCAGGCATCAAAGTTGCGGCGGGAGACGGAGGAGTTCGACATCTTCCACGGGCTCTTGCCGCCCCCGCACCTCCCGTGGCGCCTCCACAGTTCCTAGAGGGGAGCTCCTTTGACAGCTAGACCTTCTCCTACTCGGGCTCGTTGTCGATTAGTCATCTCAACAAGTCCCTCGGATGATCTGGTAGGGTTTCGATTAAGAGAACGTATGGACGCTGGTGACGATCGTCGGCTAACAGGAGGCACGATTTACCCAGGTTCGGGGCTCTCGTAGAGGTAAAACCCTTACTCATGCTCTTTCGATTTGTATTATGAGTAGATCGGTTACAATGGGGGGGGGGGTGTTCGAGTCGAGAGTATGGTCTCAAGCTCAAGGCTTTTGTGGTGTAGAATAGATTGGATCCCCTCCTTGGTGGTTCTCCTAACCTTATATAGGTGGCCAGGTCTCAAACCGTACTGGGGGGGGGGGGGGGGTTTACAAACCCTAGCTTTGGGTCGGTTACGAGTTTCCTTCTTGACCCGCAAGTCTTTGCAGGTGGGCTTCAATTGGGCCTTCAAGAACTGTAAGGTGACACCTCTCTCTGGGCTTAGGTCTTGCGCCTTGGACCGGGTAGCCTCACCCGATAGGTCCAGGATTCATCCCCACGTCAGTAGCCCCCGAGTGTTTATTCGACTGAGAATCAGTCGAGTGGGCACTCATAGTTCGTTCTTGATTCCTTCGACTGGTTATTCAATCGTCCGATTTGAAGGGTGCATACCCTGTGCGCGATGCGCTGCTATACTCGAATATTGAGTGATAAATGTGCCTTGTACTGGCTGTTTTGACAGAAGGATGTGGCTCAGTCGCTTGACTCTCCCGAAAGATCAGGGCCAATTAATTGCATCTAGGGCAAAAACGGTTCTGGCCTACGCAAATTCGAGACCTCCGACTCGAACCTGGCGAGGTGATTGTTACGACTGAGCCGTGGAGGTCTTACCGAGTCGAACTTAACCTAAAGGGGTACCCGGCGCGTCCGCTAGGATTTTTCTTCGTGTTGTTGACACGGAAAGTTTACCGGAGGACGCAGCTTGAGTGCGATTCTAGGCCTACGGGAGAGATCCCTAGGTCTTACCTTCGTATTCGAGAGAAATACGGCATTCGGATGTGCCTAGTCGGCCGAACGATCCAGAATAAGGATGTGTAAATACATTGTATGATAGAGTAGGCGGGAGCCGCACACTCGCGATTTTATCTTAAACATGCTTTCGCGATTCTTCGGGTGAAGAAGGCTTCCTTCTTTTCGTTCTTGTGCGAAAGAGATTTCGTGTTTGTGAAGTCTATGCGAAAGAAATTTCGCGTTTTGATATGCCCATACGAAAGAGTTTTCGTGTTAGGGTGCTTACGCGAAAGAATTTTCGCGTTTTGATGTGCCCATATGAAAGAGTTTTCGTGTTAGGGTGCTTATGCGAAAGAAATTTTCGCGTCCTGATGTGCCCATACGAAAGAGTTTTCGTGTTAGGGTGCTCATGCGAAAGAAATTTTGCGTCTTGATGAGGTATGTAGTGATGTCACTGCACACTTGTTCGTTCTGACTCCTCCCGATGGGACGTGACGAAGAGGAGTAGAGAGCGCGGGCCCATCCTGTCAGCTTTTTGACCGGAGACGATAGGTCATGTCTGGTTTTTCCGCTGGCCGCGCGCTGTAAATACGCACGATCTTTTTGTAAAGATCGTGCCAGAGTAACTGTTTGCCGCCGCTTCGTTTCCACTTCACGCGTGGCAGCCGCGATGGGTGCCACGTCGCTAGATCTACGGCTCGAATCAGCCTAGCTTGTGTATAAATAATGACCTTTAGGGAAGGGGTAAAATTCCCGGCCCTTAGTCATCTTCTTCCTCCCCGCGCGCACCTCCATCTCTGTAAGCACCAAGAAACTCCAATGGCAGGAGGGAAGAAGCACAGCGCCGCCATGTCGTCCTCGAAGGATGTGGCGAGCGTTTCCGCGCCGCCTCCCGTGAAGACAGGCGATTGGCGCGCCGCGAACACCACCAGGAAGAGCATCACCGAGATGCAGCAGGAGGGATTACTTCCACCGGAGACTGACAAGCGCGTGCGCCTGTCCAAGAAGGAGGAAGTTCCCAACCCTCTCGCCAACGAGTGCGTGTTCTTCTCCGAGAACATCTTCCTCGGCCTTTCTCTCCCCCTTCACCCATTCCTGCTTGGACTGATGTATGTGTACGGCATATGGTTTCATGATCTCCCTCCAAACGCGATTCGGCACATATCGTGCTTTATCGTGCTTTGTGAGTGTTTCCTGGGGATCCGCCCGCACTGGGGCTTCTGGAAGGCCATCTTCAAGGTGCGGATATTTTGGGAGAAGGCGTAGCCAGGCGAGAAGTTGGGTGAGCCGCTGCGCACCGGAGGCTTCGGGATCCAGGCAAGTAAGGACACCCCCTACATGGAGATGTACTTCGTCGACTCGGTGCAAGGGTGGCGGAAGAAGTGGTTCTACGTCACCGATAACAGCGCGAGTGGAGCCCCCGAATTCCATCCATTCGCCCCTTTGAAGAGATTGAACTCCTGGCTGCACTCGCTCACCGCCGAGGAAGGTAAAATTGTCGCTCCTCTACTCACAAAAGTGACAAGCTTCCGGGACAAGGCACTGGGGACCCCGCTGAATGGGATACACCTGTTGGGTGTGTTTCTTCGTCAAACGATCCAACCCCTTCAAGAGAGGCCAACCGCCATGTGGGAGTACCAGGGCGTCAAGGACCCGAGCCGTCTTTGCGAGGACATCCTCTCGAATGCCGAGTTTGAGTAGAAGATCGCGACCATCACCAAGCTAAAGAAGGGAGAGGTTTGTTCGACATGTCCTCTCGATCCATTCGAAGCGGGGAATCCTCCGACTGAGGTGAGATTTTTTAGTCTTTCCTTCTTGACTTTTGCTCTTCCACGCCAGAGCTTCTTTTGATTGATACGTTCATTTGTTCTTCTTCTGTAGAATAAGGACGTGGCGACATGCTACCCGCCAATTTTCGCAGACGATGTCTCAGATCTTTTGGAGAGTAACATGGAAGCTCCGAACGCAATTATATGGATGAGGAGGAGGAGTCGGTTAGTGACCAACTCCAGCGCCGCAGGCATGAGGAGGATGGGGTCACTTCAAAGGGTAGCTCCTTGGTGACGAGGCCGTCAAGGAAACTGAGCCCCTTCGGGTGGCTCCTCTCAACGTGCTTCCTCCCACGGGCCGTCAGTCGAAGGTTCCCCCCGCCTGGAACGTAGACGTTCTAGACGATTATGACGAGGATGAGTAAGTCTTGTGCACTCCGTTCTTAACCGCGAATTTTCTTCCCTTTCTAGGTCTTTTTCCTGATTTTGTTTTTAACAGCAGTCTTACGACCATCAGCCCATGCCAGTTTGCTTCTTCGATTCCTTCTGTGAAGAGAAAAGAGGCTGCCGCGGATGAAGCTCCAGCTGTTGAGGTTGCCTGAGGATCTCCAAGCCCCGAAGAAGCAACCGAAACTCCGGAGTATGGGTTGCTTGGCTTTGCGGGTGGAGCATCAGCGAGCAAAGAGGTTTCGGGTAGCTCAGCAGACCCTCTCTCTACTGTCCAGGGCAAGGTAAGTCCGTTTATCTTCTCGCATCTTGCTTTCCTTGTTCGAAGTTTTATCGGGTGCACGACAGTGCTCCCGATGGGAGTAGCCCCCGAGTCTGTGGTCAATTGCTTGCAGTTGTCCATGGACTCAAGTCGAAATTTTCTTCTCTTGTTTCTTTGTTTGCCTTGAATTCTATCGGGTGCACGGCAGTGCTCCCGATGGGAGTAGCCCCCGAGGCTATACTCGACTGTGTATAGTCGTGTGTAGGCTCAAGTGATAATCTTTGACTTGGATTTTTTGACTTGGATTTTTTGCAGGCTCTCCTCAACTCCCTCGCCGCTTTCGGGCGTCAGTGATTTTGGCTGAACCGGACCGCGTTTCCCTAAGGGTGGATCGCGACCGGCTCGTCCAGGACGGCCGCTCCCTTCAAGGTAGGCTAGTGCGCCTTTCTTGTCCTTACTGTATCTTTTTGATTGTAATGGTTGCTCCAACCGCATCCTTTGTATTGCAGACGAGGTTACCCGCCTGAAGGCTGAGAAGGCTGAAGCTGTCTCTCGGGTGAAAACCCTTGAGATGGAGCTGGAGTCCTCCCGAAAGGAGTTGGAGTCCACTCGCAAGCGCTCAGACGACCTCGAGGGGAACCTCACGGAAGCTCAGGGAGCGCTGAAGCAGCTAGAAGAGGCGGATGCGAAGCACGACAATGACCTTGTCGGCACCATCCGACCTTTGGCTCAGAAGCTTGCTGGTAAGCTGCATTTTGCCGTTCTTCGATTGTGTTTTGAATTCGTCCTTTTCTTCTGATGATTTATTCTGTCTTTGTCTCAGATGCCCTTGGGGTTGGACTGGAGCTGCCGGGAAGTTAGTGACTGGACGCTCTCACGAACACGTGTACCTAGCTTTAGAAGCACGCGAGTAGAATCTGCTCCCCCGTTGGTGATGCCACTCGAGTGTTGACGCGATTCCATGAGCGTCTGCTGGTGGACGTGGCGGTTCCGCCTACGCTGGGTGGTCTCCTGCAGGCGTTCCTGTGTGATGAAGATCTTCTCCAGGAGTACTCGGTCGCGCAGTTCGAGTGCGGGGCCAGGATGGCTATCCAGTTTGCCTTGGCGCATGGGATCTCGGGTGACCTCGAGAAGGTGTACTCGGACGTTCCTCGAGACTCCTTTGGCAAAAAGGTATCACTCCGTCCTTTTGGCGAACGTGCTGAAGAGCTCGCGAAGATGCTTTTTGGGGTGCTTTCCTGTGCTAGTCGCAAGGGACAACCTTCCACGAGTGGAACTACTTCTGCAACTTCGTAGGATAGTTTTTTGTTTTCTTATGCTCTTGATGTAATGAACCTTGGGATGTATTCCCGTACTTTATTTTGCGTAATCGAAGTATTTTCTGAAAGCATCAGCGTTTGATTCTTGTGCCTTACTTTGTATTCTCCCGATGGGAGTAGCCCCCGAGCACCCGAGGTTTGGGTGGTATATTCTCGAGTGGGATCTTGTGATGTTTCTGAACCTTCTTGGTTCTTTTCCAGGTAGTGGATTCAAGCGTAGAGTCTTCGAGTGGAACTGCTTCGCACGATAATCCCTTGGTTGCTGCTGCCAGCACATTTGCATCACTCCGTGACTGTGTCGCAGATGGCGATCGTAAGCTGAAGGCTCTGCGAGGTGTGGCTGACGTTGCCAAGTCAAAGCAAAAACTTGCAGCGTAGCGTGAGAAATTTGTGATGGAAGAACTGGCGGCTGTTGCGGAGGGCATGCTCTGTAAGTTTGCGAGCCCCCCGAGTACTCGCTGCTTGCTTCCGTCTTTATTTTGACGTGCTCGTTGCTTTTGTAGTTGTTGAACCTGACGGAGTCTGTTAAACCCATTTGGTGGACAATCACATTGCTCATGAGTCGGGTAGCTCAAAACCTCACGCGAGTAACTTCTGGTCTGACCGCAGCCGAGGTTTTGTCATGGCTACCCTGAAGTACCGGGCGAGTTAGACGCAAATACTCGTCGAGTCTTGTCGAGAGTCTCTGTCTTCTGTCCATCGGGCATTTTATCCTTTGGGTGTCGTCCCAGAAGACTTGAGTGGTTTTCTAAGGATGTTTCGTCGGGTAGGGGAAGTTCGAGAGTGCGTGCGTCAACAACTTATCAGTGGAGCTCAAGTGTCCCCTGCCTTCGTTCGATTGTGGCATCCTGAGGTCAATTTAGCTCTGTGGCACGGCTTCCTGACTCGAGAGGTCCTCCGGTGGATATTTCTCCTCATTATGCGGCCGTGCATCCTCCAGCGGAGCAGATTGTTCGACTCACCTCCGAGGAGATTGATCAATTGCTTGAAGATGCGGCTGTTCGCCGACAGTTGTAATTTTAAGATGTAAATATCTTGTATTTTGTTGTAAGGTGTTTCAAGGTGTAAACCTTGTGACCTTGTATATTTCACCCGATATATTTAAGGTGTTTATAAGGTGTGCACCTTGTTGTACCTTGTATTATTTTACCGATTTTGAGCACTCGAAGGAATGAGACAATGCTAGTTAGGCGTAGCCCCCGTGTGTTGGGGGTGTGTACCTGTCGTTTTAGCATGTAAGGGGAAAAAACGCGATAGCTATGGTTGAGAAACCATGTGTTTATTGCTATGGATGAGAAGCCATGTGTTTGATCGAGCTACAAAGTGGCTGGTACAGCCTTATTTCTTGCGAGATCACCATCTTCATGCCGTGTAGTAGGGCATCGTATTCCGTGTCGTTGTTGGATGCTGGTCCAAGCACACTAATCCACGGTACCAACCCTCTAGCCCTCCTTAGCTGGAGTAACAGGTGCGCGCTGCCACACCTGGCTGAAAAGCAGATGGAGCGCCGGGTACATATGCTGGTCCAAGTTGTGCTAGATTAGCGAGGTGGGATTATAATTCCTAGTTGTTCTCATGGTGCGAGCCAGAGCGAGAACGTCGCGGCGCTGGTCACACTGTGCCGAAGCAGCCCTCTCCGTCTCCTGATTCGCTGAACAGAGCTTTCTCTTTCTCTTTCTCTCTGTAACCAAAAGACCAGTCTAGTCAAAGCCGCCAAAATAAAACAGCGAAAATGCGAAAAATATATATCTAAGAACAACTCACACGACAACGGCTAGGTGTTTCTGTTTTTTCCAGGAGTTTTTTTTCTTTCTCGTGAGAAGTTTTTTTTTTAATTCTTTTGCATGTGCAAGGAAAAACTATTGAGTAGGGCTATTAACGGATCTACGTATAACGCTGAGTTGGATGTATAAGGAAAATACAAAGAAAGTGCGTTCCGGGGCCCCTTGGGTTTTTGAGGAATTTGCGCTAAACGTGGTAAGGGCATGTATAATGGTTCTATCTTAACAATACCATGTAGGATAATTTCTTAGAGCATCTCTAAGAGACACCACAAATCAGCCGGAACTGCAAAATCGAAATGCATGTCGTGCAAATGTCCACCCGCGGACGCTATTTAACCGGTTCTGTCGTCGAAATGCAGGCCGAAACCTAGCCGAAATCCCCCACATTTTTCGCCGTCGGCCACTCCACTTTTCTTGCTCTAGTTGCCAATTGACGCCTCCACCGCCACCATGGACGCCCTCCCATGGGCCCTGCAGGTACATCGTCGCCAGTGCGTCGCCACCGACGCTGCGCGGAAGCGCTCGTTCCATAAATGGACAGGGAGGGGGCTCCCAGTGCAGGCGTCGCTGTTGCGGCGGGAGACAGAGCAGTTTGACACCCTCCACGGGATCTTGCCGCCCCCCGCGCCTCCCGTGGCGCCTCCACAGTTCCTGGAGGGGAGCTCCTTTGACAGCTGGACCTTCTCCTACTCGGGCTTGTCGCCACGAACTCCGGTGCAGGCGCGCAAGGTCGCCGTGGACGAGGATGGCTTCGAGGTCTACGACCCGGCCGCGTTCGAGGGCTCGGTGACCCACGAGGATTTCGTCCATGACGAGGTACTCGCCACGAGGACCTGCGCGGTGCATGCGAGCGCCGAGGAGGAGTCCCAAGACGCCGCCAAGCGCCGCCTCCGTGAGGTCGACATCAACCATCTGCTATTCGAGAAGGGCCTCGAGCAGGAGGCCTCCAAGGCGCGCGAGAAGGGCAAAGCCGTCATCATCTACGTCGACGACGGCTCAGAGGAGGAGTGAAACGCGCTCCAGCGACGGCGCGACTGCACCCTGCGAGCTCCGCTGAGCCGATTTTGGTCAGTTAAGGTTAGGAAAACGTAGTCCAGCTTTATTTTGGTTAGTGAGAGAACTGCGGTGAGTAATTCTGGAGCAACCTATCTATGTAAATGATAAACTGCGAGATGAAACTTCCGCATAGTTTGAAATATAAATTTGCAGTTTCAGTTGCATGTCTGATCTGCGCGCAACTCGGTCTGCAACCTGGTTTTTATTAACCTGCATCTGAGGCTTGCAGGTTCAGAATTTGCACTGTCTCTTAGAGATGATCTTAGTTGACGGAAAGAGAAACATAAAAAAGAAGTTTTCCTTCTCTATGCTAAGAGATCACCTCTTAGCATAATCGTGTCACCACATATTTTGGATATCCGATTGTTAGTGATAGGACTAAAAAATAGCATACCGTATAACATGTTTTTTTTTTGTCATATCTATATCGTTGTTCTAACAAAGTAACTAGATTGGTGGTCTCGTCTATATCTTCCGGAGTCTCTTCAAATGTATGGAGGTGTTTTTCTGATTGCTGGGGAGTCTGACTTCTTATCTATGTTTCTTCAATGATCTTCTCTGTAGTTTCTCCAGGTTGTGTGAAAGATAATTCTTGTACTTCAGGGCATAATATTCACCTTGTACGATGGTATACAAGGGAGGGTATCTATAATAATAGAAGAAAATTTTGCAGATGAATAATAGATGAGAGGATATTAGAAGGATGAGAAGTTTTGTCTTTTAGAAGAGTTGAATAAAATAGGTCTCAACCTAGGGTCTTTTCCAAACTTAAGGTCTCGCATTCTACAGGCAACACAATGCTCTGATACCATTTTGTAGCGTTCTCACATTTAAACAATGCAAGAACCCAGTGTTATTGTGCTAGTCCCTAGATCGATTGCTAGCACCACAGTTCAAAATAAAATATCATGCAAATGCATCAAAATCTATTACATCGCATGATCCAGTCTTTATAAATAACTTTACAACTTGCATAGTCTCAGAAGACTAGCATGTAACAGAATTACAGCGGAAAACTTAGTAGAACATTGAGCCTCATCTTCTTCATGTGCCACAGGCAAAACATGTTGGTTGTAGACTCGAGATCCTGAACGAAACCTCACTCGTCTTCTGATTTTTCTGTGGGATGGAATATGCAGCCACAAGGGAGTCAATGCAATTTAATGTATTGGCAAGTAACACTATGGTGGATATAAATGGAAAGTCTAATAGTACATGCATATTTGGCTGAGTGGAGTTTTGGCTAATTTTTCATAAAACCAGTTTTGTCCTATGTTTGTAAATCATTACAAAAAAAAATTGAAGACATTTGTACAATCATTCATGGCTAAACCACCAAGAAGTTGGAAAAATCATCTTGGCCACCATGTACACTATAAAGGGTTTCTATCATATTTGATTTTATGCAGAAAACATGAGGAGATCCTTCTATCCATCCTTGTCCAGCTGCTCGAAGTCGTCCATTACCGGGAACACGGCTATGATCATAGTTTCTAACTCTGCAGAGGTTGTGCACTTTCACCCTTTGTCTTCAGTTAGCCCAAACATCCTATACACACAGAGTGCATCATGGAAAGGAGATAATTGAGACGAGATCTTTTACAAGCAAGAATTCAACCCAACCAGCAAGACCCGTTCCACCTATAACAATGCTACATCTTCATGTCAAGCATGGGTTGAACACTCACAACTTAGTTGATCAAGACAGAGCCCATATGTCAAAGGGCTGTACAGGAAGCTACTAAAGTTAGAGGGACTTAGGAATCTCTTTGTTTCCTAGGTGTCATTCCTCAAGGAGACACTCAAATCTAATCAACCAAACAACCAAATCCACCCAGGCGGTTCATTGAAATTTATACTTAGAATTTTTCCACAACATTGTGTAGAACAAATTTGTAGCAAGGCTAAGCATCTACTAAGTTCTAAGTCTCCAAAATAACAAGTCTAAAGGATGGCTAAACACTACTTGGGATTTTGCATAGCACAGTAATAACTTAGTAAAAATTCCCTATCATGCATACTACTCAAAACACTAGTAATGCATTGTAAAAATATGGGAGATTTGATGGTGTGTTACTTGCCTTTGAAGTTGGTGAAGAAATCACCTCTCTTCGCAAAAGAACTTTCTCTCCGTACAATCTAAACATGAAAACACAAACAGAATAAACAAGCATGCTAATGTCGTCGCCGGATCGCGACTGGCTGCTAACCTGAAGAGAACGAACTCTGAAACTTTGGACATGAGAGGATTTTGTGCTGCGCTCACAACCTACAGCTTTTCTGGTTTTCTCTTCTGAACTTATATCGAGCTACATGCAGGGAGGATCAACTAACGATCCTAAACTCACGCCACTCCGTACTTACCAAACGCGCCATCCCACGTTTGTGCAAGAGATAGTTGTTTGTCCGGTGGCCTAGCGCACGACCCGGACAGTATACACACACACATGCAGCAGTGCATCGTATCCCTGGCACGTATACACAGCGAGGAAAATAAACATGCACCTAAGTCACCTATGACACGAGTGAAAATGCTAACACATCACCCCCTCAGTCGTGGCATCCCTTCTTCACGTCGACCACACCGAGCTTCTCTCTGAACTCGATGAACTTCACCCTCCCGAGTGACTTTGTCAGGATGTCTGCAACTTGTTCTTCAGTCCTCACATGTTTAACATCGATCTTCTTCTCCTCAACACACTCGCGTATGAAGTGATATCGAGTGTCGATGTGTTTGTTGCGATCGTGGTGCACATGATTTTTGCACAATGCGATAGCAGACTTGTTGTCGACGAGGAGCTTGACCTTTGATGGTGCGGCGCCGCTGAGCTCTCCGATCAGCCGGCTGAGCCACACCCCTTGACACGCAGCTGTGGCTGCTGCGATATATTCCGCCTCGCAGGACGACAGGGCTACGATCTTCTTCTTCTGCAACGCCCAGATCACGCAGCTGGAGACGAAGAAGAACGCCATGCCGCTCGTGCTCCGGTGATCATATGCATCGCCTGCAAGATCACTGTCGGAGTAGCCCACCAGTTTGGGTTCCGATGATCCATGCCACTCATAGCGACATCCATGGCCTGCTGTGCCGCTCACATACCTCAAGATGTGCTTGACAGCCGCCATGTGTTGTGTCGTTGGAGCCTCCATGTATCTGCTGACGATGCCGACAGCGAAACCGATGTCAGGCCGTGTGTTCACCAGATAGCGTAGGCTCCCCACGACACTCCTGTACTCAGTGGGATCGACGGCGGCGTTGTCGTCTTTCTTCGTCAGCTTCAGCCTGTTCTCCATCGGAGTCTGGCATGGATTGCAGCAGTCCATGCCCATGTGCTCAACGATCTTGCGCACGTAGCTGCTCTGGCACAATGTGATCGCTTCGGCCGTCTGGTTTACCTCGATGCCGAGGTAGTAGGAGAGAAGGCCGAGATCACTCATGTTGTACATCTTCATCATCTACTCCTTGAACTCGACGATGTCAGCACTGCGGGAGCCGGTGATGATTAAATCATCAACGTGCACCCCCACAAGCAGAAACACCCCCTTCTTCTTCCTCCGGTAGACGGCGTGCTCGAGTGGACAGCGCTCGAAGCCCAGCTCCATCAGCGAGCTATCCAGCTTTGAATTCCATGCGCGCTGGGCTTGGCGAAGCCCGTAGAGCGCTTTGCGCAGCTTGAGCACCATGTGCTCGTTGCCGTCGTCGACGAAGCCCGGTGGTTGCCGAACGTACATCTCCTCGGCCAAATCCCCGTTCAAGAACGCGGATTTAACGTCCATATGATGGACCTCCCAGCCGCCGCGCGCCGCGAGCGCGATGAGCACTCGGACTGTCTCCATGCGCGCCACGGGGGCGAACACTTCGTCGAAGTCGACGTCCTGACTTTGCGCATAGCCCTTTGCCACAATTCGAGCTTTGTGTTTGATCACGTTACCTTGTGGATCCTTTTTCACCTTAAAAACCCACTTTAGCCCGATTGCGCGCTATCCAGGAGGGAAATTGGCCAGCTCCCAAGTGTGGTTGCCACGGATGGAGCTCATCTCCTCGTCCATGGCGCGCTTCCAGCAGCTCTCCTTCAATGCATGCTCGACGCTGACTGGCTCCTCAGCAGCTACCAAGCAGAGGCCACGGTACTCCAGCTCGTGCGGCTCGGTGGCATCAATCAGCTCTTCGTACCTGCGGTAGCGGATCGGTGCGCCCTTGGAGTCCATTGACTGGCCGGTGGGCGGTGAGACAAACACCGGTCCTGCAGGTGTTGCAGGCTCATCTGCAGGTGACGCACTTTGTGCCTGTGGAGTCGGTGGCGTCGCGTCTCCACCCCCTGCGGCACCCGTGTCGATGTCGCTGCCACTGTCAGCAGTGGCCACCTCATACTCCACGGTGAAGGTGCTCGGCGCGGCGTGCGTCGCGGCTGCGACTCCATCGGCAGGCATGGAATCCCAGTTCCACGGCCTTCCCTCATCAAAGATGACGTCGCGAGTGATGTGCAGCTTGTGTGCCGTCGGGTCGTAGACACGGTAAGCCTTGCTCCCGTCCTCGTACCTTACGAACACCATCGGCGCCGCACTGTCCGAGAGCTTGGTGACGCCTGGCCCCACCTTCTTGATGAACGCCGTGCACCCGAAGGTGCGCAGGTACGAGACATCAGGCCGTCGCCCATGCCACTCTTCATACGGCGTGACGCCGGTCAGTGCACGCGTCGGCGCCCAGTTCAGGACATGCACGGCGGTTTTCACCGCCTCGCCCCAGAAGCGAGCTGGCACCTGCATCGTTTTGAGCATGCTCCGAGCCATCTCGACCACCGTCTGGTTGCGCCGCTCGACGACGCCGTTTTTCTGCGGGGAGTACGGCGCCGTCGTGTACCGCTTGATGCCGTTCTCGTCGCAGTAGTTCTTGAACTCCGCCGAGTTGAACTCGCCGCCGCAGTCACTCCGGAACGCCCTCAGCTTCACCTGGCGCTCCATCTCGGCGAGTGCCTTGATCTTGTGGAAGAAACGGAACACCTCATCCTTCGTGCGCAGCATCTCCACCCACATGAACCTGCTGTGGTCGTCGACAATCAGCAAGAAGTAGCGGTTCCTGCTCGGAGTTGCCAGCGAGATGGGACCACACAGGTCCCCGTGGACGAGCTCCAGTCCTTTCTCCGCGCGGTATGACGACGCGCGTGGGAACGGCGTCCTGTGCATCCTGGTGAGTGCACACCCGTCGCACAGCTGCTGCTCCCCTCGATTGCTGGCAGGCCGGTGACCATGTCCTTCGCCGCTAGGTTGTGCATCGCACGGAAGTGAAGATGCCCATAGCGTGCGTGCCAACGCCACGCCGCGTCATCCGTCTTCGCCAAGAGACACACCAGAGAGGTGATCTTCAACGACAGCATGTACATGCGCTTCTTTGAACGCCTCACCCTCGCCAGCAGCAGTCTCTCGGTGTCGAAGATGCACATCTCGCCATCTTCGACAACTGTCTTGCAGCCCACCTCATCCAACTGCCCAATGCTGATGATGTTACTGCGCAGGCGAGGAATCAGGTACACATCTGTGAAGACGCGGTGACCCTAGTTCTTGCACACGAACATGATGGAGCCTCTTCCACATATCTCCACAACTGATCCATCTCCAAACTTCACAGTGCCCGTGATGGTCTCGTCGAGTGTGGAGAACATGCGCCGATCGCCGGTCATGTGGTTGCTAGCTCCTGTGTCGAGGTACCAGACATCAGGTGTGCTCACCTTGGGGATCACTGTCTCCTCATTCAGAAACACCTGCTCGTGCGCCGGCATGTCGGTAGTCTGAACCAGACCAACGCACACTGCCATGCAGCGATGGCTGTTCCTCACTTGCCGGTGCCGCCTGCGTCAGGTGCGCCTCCTCCTTCCTCTCCTTGCGTGGCTTGCGGCAGTTGCGAGCGTAATGCCCAACGATGCCGCAGTTGTGGCAGGCGCCCTTTCCGCCTGTTGGGCCACGGCCGCTGTTGGGCGCGCCGTCCTTCTTCTTCCCGTCCTTGTTCTGGCGCCTGTCAGTGTTCTTGCCTCCGCCCTTCTCCGAGGTTTTGGCTCGAGACGATCCGTCGCCTCGCTCACGAAGCTTGGCGCGCGCCATCCACTCCTCCACCGCGAGGAGTAGACTCGCACCGGCGCCACCAGCGACGTCCATCTCGTACCGATCTTCAGCGGTGGTGATCCGCCCGGTGAGATTCTCAATGCTGAGCGTGGAGAGGTCGACCAGCGTCTCGATGGAGAGTGCGATCTGCGAGTACTTTGGTGGTACGACGCGCAGAAATTTGCGGACGGCATCCTCCTCGTCGACCTTGCCACCGAGGGACTTGAGGTTGGCGACCAGTCCGCCGATCCTCATTGAGAAATCGATCACCGATTCCCCACTTTTGAATTCGATGTTCTCGAATTCCTTCGTCAGCGACTGCCTCTTCGCCTGACGAACGCGCTCGCCTCCCAGGCGCATGGTCTTGATGGAGTCCCATGCCGCCTTCGCCGTCGGCTTCGTGGAGAGCGTGCCGATCATCTCCGCAGGGACAGCTTGCAGGATAGCCTCCATGGCCATCCGATCCTCGTGGTGTTCAACCTCGCCATGATCGACGGCATCCCAGAGATATCTGGACTCCATCATCACCTGCATCAGTACAGCCTAGTCGCCGTAGTTCGTCTTGGTCAGCATCGTCCATCGTGCCGATCCGGAGTCCTTCATCATGCGCGCACCAGCGCCGGCCCCAGCACTTCCGCGTCGCACTGTGCGGCTGCGCCCACGTGCGCCAGGTAGTGGCGATCTCGATCGAGAGGGCGTCCGCGCGGCGCGCGGCAGCGTCCTTGACCCACCCGCATCGCCGTCCCGCGACCTCGCTCCATCTCTTGATCCCGCCATTGCTCCGAGGATCACTCCCAGTGGCTCTGATACCACTTGTCGTCGCCGGATGGCGACTGGCTTGTAACCTGAAGACAACGAACTCTGAAACTTTGGACACGAGAGGATTTTGTGCTGCGCTCACAACCTGCAGCTTTTCTGGTTTTCTCTTCTGAACTTATATTGAGCTACATGCAGGGAGGATCAACTAACGATCCTAAACTCACGGCACTCTCCGCACTTACGAAACGTGCCATCCCACATTTGTGCAAGAGATAGCTGTCTGTCCGGTGGCCTAGCGCACGACCCGGACAGTATACACACGCACACATGCAGCAGTGCATCGTACCCCTGACACGTATACACAGCGAGGAAAACAAACATGCACCTAAGTCACCTATGACACGTGTGAAAATGCTAACAGCTAACAAACATACAAACAAATTAAGAAAATGTAACATCCCAAGTATGAAAATACCCCTAGAATGTTTTGTCTCATGTTTAATTAAAGTATTGCATCCTGTCATCATGTTTATTTCATTGTTTGCATTGTTTACTAATTGTTGCATCTGTTCTTAATTGTTTTCACATTTGAATTCAACTTATTTTCCAAACAATATCCAACTTTGTTTCATACTTGCTCTGTTACAACATTTGAAAATAAAAATCACAAATAAAAACAACCAATTGTTGTCATATTATTCCATGTTGATCAACTAATAAAATGGTGATTTTATTTCAACTAATTAATTCCAACTTGGTTTCAAATTCAAGCAATCATCAACAGCACCTCATTTGAAAATTATAAAAATACCAAACAAATTCTAATCCCATTTGTTCTATTTTATCAATAGGGGTCACCCTAATAAAAACATGGTTCCAATATTAATCAATTACTTTCAACTTATTCAAATTCAAACCACAAACTTTCAAACAGTACCCATTGTTGAAAATTATGAAATTATAAAACAAATGTATTCATTTGTTTCCAATTAAAAACTCATTGGTTTTCCATAATTAAAATCTTGTTTTAAATAACCAATTATTAACTAAATTTCATCCAAATGCAAGCCATTACAAAAACATCAAATAAATTTGACTTTTCAAAAACCAAGTTGACTTTATGGTAGATATTGAACTAACAAACTCACATGATTTTTTCCAAAATTTTTGAAACTAAAAAAAACTAACAATCTCTTCCATTTCTGTTTTGCTACAAAAAAAACAGGAAAAACAAAATAGGAAAAAGAAAGAAAAAAAAGCGCGCAGCACCTAACTAACCCGGCCCAGCCCGCAACTTATCCCTCGCGCGCAGCCAGCCCAGCCCGCTAACCCCGCGTACCGTTTCGATTAGACGCACCCGTCGTCATCCTCGTGTACGGCACGCATCTCCGCCGTGCCACGTCGCCGTACGACGCGCCCGACGGCTAGGAGAGCCCCGTGGCCCCTATAAGACCCCCTAGACCCCCTGGCAGGTGCCCTAACCCTAGCCTGTCCCTCTCCCCTCGCGATCGCCGCCATCCCCCTCTCATCTCGCCGCGATTCCTCTCTCTGCCGCCACTCGCCGGCGAACTCTCTGAATCCGCCATGGCGCCGCCCACCTCGTTGCTCCTCCACCCCACCTAAACCCTGGAATCGCACCACCACCGTTCCCTCTCGCGGTTGGACACCTCCAGGAGCTCGGTGACCTCGTGGATCTTCGCCGCCATCGTCGTCACTGCCGCGGCGTCTACCTCGCCGGCGTTCATCTTTTGAAGACCCCGCGGTGAGCAAGCCACCGTCTCCTCCCTCTCTTCCTCTCCTGCTTGCGCACGTCCAGCACACGCGATCTGCACGCATCCAGCAGCACCCACGAGCAGTTCCCCACGGTGATCGTCGACGGCGCCGCTCCGTCTCTGTTCAGTCGCGGATGGTTTTGGTCGTCAGTAAGTTCAGTTAGCAGGGCAAAACCTTAACCTGTCGCCAACACGGTTACTGACAAGAAACGCGAGCAGCCGCACTGGTTCAGAGACCGTGCGCGCACACCCCCGAGCCCAGGATCGAATCCTGGCTCGCTCACGGGAAATATCCCACTTTTTCCACCGCCACGCTGACAGGGAGGGCCCCCTGTCAGCCGCACACTTGCCACGTGAGCACAGCGAGGCCCTGGGCCCCCTGGCAGTGGCTAGGGTGTGCTTCTACACGGTAACAAATGTTTTTAATAGTTTCTGTTTTTAAAACCAGTCCTTAAAAATCACAGTTTGGTCCTTGGTTTTAAAAACCTAATAACTTTAGTTTTATTAATCCAATAAATGAAAATAAAATATGTGTGCTAGTCTAAATTTAATTGTCTACCTGTTGGTATCATTTGTTTCCTGTTTTGAATTTTCAAAATGCAATTCAAATTTGAATTCAAATAATTCAAATGCAATTTGCTAAATTCAATAACTAATTCATTATTAATCCAATAAGTGCAAATAAAATATGTTTTCCATGCTATTTCAAATAACCTTTTCAAATATAAATTTTGTTTCATGGTTTGAATAATTTAAATTGCCTAAATAATTTAATCCTTGTTTAATTCATTTAAATTTTGCTAAAATCATAACTTGCTCAAAATAAATTATTTTTGAACATGCAAAATATGTTTTCAAACTAGAAAAGTGTGAACTTTTCAAATATGAATTTGAATTTATGTTTTGAATAAATAAAATTCAAATAATATTTAAACTTGTTTTAAATTCATTTAAAACTTGTTTAATATTGTTTAAGTCATAATAAATTCATCCTAACTCCTATTTCAAAATTTGAAACATGTAATCCAACTAAAATTTGGTATTCTTTTCAAATATAAATTTTGTTATTTGTTTTGAACACTTTAATTTGATGAAAACAACAATTGCTTGTGTGGCATCTTTAAGTAACCAAAAATTCCCAAACTTAATAAATAATTTCCAAACTTGTTAAAATCCTTTTACACTTGCATCTTTTGTTGTTATTCTGTTGGTAACATCATGCATGCATCATGATAACAACTTTCACATAATAACTAATTGTAAATCATTTGTTTCCACTTAACTCATGGACCTTTTTTTTCCATATGCAACTCAAAATTGCATAGGGGTCCATTTACATTGTGTTGCCATGTCACTTAGTTTATTTTGATGCATCTATTAAATTGACATGCATCATCCCATGATTGTGCACTATGCCATGGTATTGATTGTTTATATTTCTGCCTTGTTTGTTTGCTTCTTCTCGGATAGACGACGACGTTGAGACAGACGATCTTTACAGCACCCCTTCTGAGGATCTAGCTCAGTACCCGGCTGTTGAGTTTGCAGGCAAGTTATCACGCACATGAACCATTGTGTTCCTTTCAACCCTGGTTACCGATACTTTCCGTTGTCTATTTCTGCTAGCCTTAGTGGTAGTTGTTTCTGTTACGAACCTATCACATGAATCCCCTAACCCTGATATTGCCTCACCACCACTCCTACAACCCTATTGTTTGAGCCAGTGTCTTACTAGCATGCTTAGGTTGTTTTGCTCGAGTCTGTTACCCGTTACTTTCCGTTACTATTTTTCATTATGTTCTGGGGGCTCGATGTTTAATCAATCAATCAATCATGCTAATGTTATTGTTAATAATAATTTGATGATAAGGCACCGGCAGGAGGCCCTGTGTGGTTTTGAGGCCTGCTAGTGTCGACCCTAATAGGAAAAGGGTCTTGTCTACTGATCCATGATGAGCGCACTACCCGCATGTGGGAAGCGAGTATGGGCGCCCCCCTCAATTTGATTCGATTCACATCTCGTCCAAATCGCCTCATTTAGTTCGTGTTTTCCATTTGCCGCATGCATGTTTTTGCGAGCGCAGCGCAGGGTGGAACTTTTGTAGTCGGCATATAGGGGGACACGTTCTTAGAGTGCTATGAGGGTCCATTTTCTTCTGGGCTCGATTAGCCGTGCGCCCAAGGTGCTTTGGGCTTGATGCGAAGAAGAGTTGAGTTGTGTTGAGTGCCCCGCTTGGTGGGAGGCATCCCATCTGGCGGGTTATTCATACGTGTACGGCAAAATTGGTGCATCCCTGCAGGGATCATCTTCTCGAGAAGCCGTGTTTTCCGCGGTTATGGACTACTTGGTGAAAGTACTGGCTAACAAGTACTCAGGACAACTTAAACCTAATGATTAACAATCTTACACCCAATGATTAACAACTTGACTAGTAATAGGCTTATTGACACAATAATATGAACCATCATTAATCCAACTGTGTGAGTTATCCTCGGATTGCTTCTTTGGGATAAGGGGCGAGATCCAGGATGGGTTTGTTTGAAGTTATCTTTCAGTTGGTTACAATACTCGATCTTATCTTCTTTCTGTTAGCCGGAAGTGGTAGGATCTCTGTAGTTGGTTAGCGCAGCCAGTTGCAGCATATTTTATATCCCCTCTCTTCCATTGAACCCAAGGCATCTGTGCTTGGTGTTGACGGGCTACACTTTGGTGAAGTGTGAGTCTTGCTTGCCAGTACGTCTATGTACTGACCCCTTTGGGGCTGTGGTTTCCGCAGACTACGCTTACGAGGATCCAGGTGACGGCTACTACGTGGAGTTTGACGAGGCTGCTGACGAGTAGTTAGCGGACCCGGGCAGGATCCGAGACATCGTGGATGGGCTCCGTCTTTATTTCAGTTTCCGGCTTCTTAAGCCTATTTGGATTTGTCTGTACTCAGACCCCCTTTGAATGCTTCCGCTGAGATGTAATGATGTTATGTTGGGACATGTGTCCTCTGGATGATTGTATTTGCTATCTCTGCCCTAGTGAGGGCCAGTTGCAACTTATTTCAATCTTTTGTGTCTCAGAGATATGTTGTGCTATCATTCTGTTACAAACCGTTGACGTACCATGTGTGTATGGTATGAAGTACGTCAATGGTAGTATCCTGATTTCTATGGGATAGTTTACGTCGACGCTGAACAGATAGGGGTTGGTTGTCACACATACGTGTGTTGGCCTACTCGTAAGAGGACGCGGGTGCCGGTAAGCCCCGTAATCCAATCTACTACTGTTCAACGGAACGGCGAGTATCCTTTAGAAGTCCGGGTGCGACAGAAAACATACAAAACAACAAAACCAAAGCAAAGGAAAAACATGTGAAAACATTTAGTTTCAATGCACAAAATAAACTAAGTTTTGTAGTTAGAGTTTTCCATTTGTGACTAAGGATTGTTCTTTGATCAAAAGGATTGGTCCAAACTATTTCTGTCTTAGTATTCTTCAGTCTTCTTTTGCTTCCTTGCTTCATTGAGTTGTTTTTGATGGCTAAGTCTTTATGCCTTCAATGGTCTTCCTTGTAGCTCTTCTTATGGAGTCTAGGGACTTAGTCATATAGAATAAGAGAAGTAGTAAAGATTGTTAGAGTTCCTTTAAAAAGGACTTGTTAAATTTCTTCATCTGTAGGAGAGTATTCTTCTTGATTTTAAGTTGCTTCTTGTTGATGTCTTGGTCAAAACACTAATCATTTTGAAAACAAATTCTAAGTCTTCACCTCATTGGTCTTGGAAAATCTTCAGGATCTTTTATAGATTCCTCCTTGGTGTGGTGTCTTCGTTGAGTCTTCTAACACTTTTTTGGTTTTGGTACAACTAGGGCTGGTCTTCATCTAACTTAGCCAAAGCACAAAGTCTAAGAGAACAGAAAAAAGGGGAGAAAAGACTTAGAGAAAAAGAGAGAGAGAGATGTGGCTGGTCTTCTTGTCTTCTTGATTTTCTTTTAAGTGTTTCTACTTCTTCGGAGATGCTTCCGAAGTCTGTTTTCTTGGCTAAGTCCTTCATTTGTCTTCTTGCTTCATGTTGAAAATCTCCGAGTTGAGAATTGTAGTATCCTCTCCATGGCTTTTCACTAATCCAGACTTAGTGGTTTTCAACTAGAAGGGCCAACTAGGAAAAACAACTTAGAAATATTCTAAGAGCTTTCGTTTTTGTCTCTCTGGTCTAAGGTTAATCCTTAGCACAAATTAGCTAGAGAAAACATATTGAAAATAATTACTGAAAATAAACTAAGTCAGAAATAGTCAAATAAGTATATAACAACCAAAACCATTTTAAATTAGACAAAAAATATTTTGGGCACAAGGGACTGTTAGTACACATCCTAAGGTCTCCAAAAATATTTTATTTGCAAAAAATGGATTTACAGAATTTAAACTATGCCAAAAATCACCGAACAAGCATATTTGAATTTGAACAAATTTTAAATAGTCAATTTTAATTTTGGCCAGTACTAACAGAGTCTATATGGCCATGGATTTTTAGAAAGTCCAAATTTGCACAAATTGGATTTAGAAAACAAAAGTTATTAACAAATCATGGTTTACAAAGATCTATAAAAAACAAGTGTGTTCACGTATCAAAAGTGAAATTTCTTGATTCTAAAGTGTTCTACACATCTTGCTGATTTCAAAAAGTACAAAATTATTCAATTTGTCTAAGTGGTTCAAAAGTTATTAAAGTTCTAAGATGGGGGGCTTTTCTGCAAAATCACAGGGGCTTTTCTGTTTAACTAGAAAATAGCTCAATACGAGGGAACCTAAATCAAGCGTTCTGATTGGCCGGTGCATTTTCGGCCTGGATCGTGACTGTCCACCGTTGGATCCAAGTGATGATCAACGCACGAGATTGCAAGTTACCTTTTCGATCGAGGATCTAATCTGGGCGCTTAGATCAGGATCTGACAGCGCTGAGGCGATGGAGAACTCGGGGTCGCCAGCGATGGAGGTTTCCGGCGGCGCGCCGGTAATCTGCAACTCGGAAACGACAGCGGTGGTGCTTTGGTGCTCCTCTGGCTCAGCGGAGGTGACTAGGAGGTGCGGAACGACGCGGGAAGCACGATGGTGAAGACGACGTGCACGGTGATGGTCCCTGTTGACGGTGCCGTCCGATTTCCGCGGCGGTGGGGAGGTGCGAGCTCCGGCGAGCTTATTCTTGTCGAATCGCTGCAAGGAAAAATAATATGTGGGGGCGTTAGGAGGTGCGCATGAGATAGGGGAACCGAGTACGCAAGTGAGGGCGCCGAGGACCTACTGTTTCATCGGAAAGGAAGGAGAAGGATGCGGCTTAGGGTTTCACTCCGGCGAGCAATTCTCACGGTTTGGAGGCTCGATCTCGAGTATAGGAAAAGGGGAAACGGAGAGGGGATCGTGGGGTTTTATAAGATGGTCTAGGGTTTGCAATCCGTGATCCACACGCGAAGGAATCGAAGGAGGGAATCGTCCCGTATCCGGACTCCAAAACTTGCACGGGAGGTTAAAGGCGGACGACATCATGGTGACGTAACGCACGCGTCACGCGGGGCCCAAGATTCAGAGAGAGAGGGAAGAGATCTCCGGGCTGGGTTGCTAGACTGCCCTGTTGGGCTCCTATGCATTGCACGCGCGGCGGTTAAGGGGTGGGATTCGGCCCTAGTTGGGCTGGCTGCACAGCTGCGCTCGCGGGAGATAGGGTTAGGGTGTTTGGGCCTCGCTGCTTAATATTTCTCTTTTTTTTCTCTTTTCTTTTTCCTTTTTTCTTTACTAGCAAACAATGCCCGTGCGTTGCAACGGGAGGTCAAAAAATCTACTATTGACAAAAAAACATAGACATGACACAAATTTTGTCCAAAGACCACACAGAGTAATTTTATTTTCTACCTGGATGCATATCAATTTGACGCTACAGAAATATTGGACCGACGGGTAAGAAATATATGTTTGATACATTCATATAATCTTTTATATACTAAAAGTAGATGTACTAACTTCTTCTCCTCTTGCAATATGCGTCTTCTTCTTCTGTTTCGATATATGAAGGTTTTGGCATGGCAATTGATTCTTTGCATGGTGTGTTGCGCCTGAACTTACGATTAACCATAATTTGTTCTATTCTAGCTTTCTTTAATTCTGGCTGCATATTTGCATACTTCTGCCTTTCTTGTGCGCATTTCTTCTTCTTCTGTTCTGGCTCTAAATTTGCATACTTGTTTCTCCCTTGTGTGTATTTTTTGTGTGAGTTTTGCTGATAGGCTTCCTGACGTTTTTTCAATTTTTCTTCTCTCTTTTCATTGGTCCTCCGTGCATACCGATTTCTATCTTTTTTTCTTCTGTGCTTCTTGTCATCCATGATTGGAGAGTATTCTACAGTAGAATCTGCCATTGATTAAAAATCGTAAATTGATTATTCATCCACGTATACTGCTTCAGTCCGCTGCAGAATTAATTCAACAAGTACTATCTGCACACATACATGCAAAAAGATTTGACTCCACCAACACACCGTGTTGTTGTTATTTATTCCAGACCGTCTCCACGACGCGAGTTTCATAACATGTAAAGTGATTGGGTACGAGTGACGCTGCTAGCCGATCCAGGCCAGAGCAGAAGAAGATAGCTTAACGGGTAGCCATCGACCGGCTCGGGTGCACATTAACTAAAGAGGCTCGGGTAATTTGGATTTTAGTACATCGCTCGCCTCATAGCACATGGAAAGGCGAGGCGAGGGGCTGGCCTGATGGTGCGTTCACGCGAAGGAACATGTCGAGATGGGTGAGCATGTCCCGTTACGTTCGCATTAGGATGGCTACGAAGACATCCCAAAAATCGTGCCTTCGCTCCCACTGCCACTCAACAATGAGTCTACCAAAAAAAAATAGAGTGCGAGAGAGAAGAAATCTGGATGGAAAAGAAGACCTGACATGCGCGTTCGTGATCAATCATGGCAGTGGGACTTTCCATGGGTTGCACCATCCGTATGTAAACACGCCGATGGCGAGCTGGATGGATTTGGAAGACATCGTTGTAGAGCTGCTGCCGACGAGGCGTGCCTGTCGCGACAACAGGTGGACCTTCGATGGCCTTGGGCCTTGCGTGTACAGCGACGAGAGGGAGAACGGTGGTTGTGCGTGCGTCAATGCTGGACATGGACCATGTAGAACTGCTTAGCATCACATACAGATCGAAATCTCTTGGTCCCCTGTCTCCCCCTACCCATTACGCCCACGTTCATGCCTTCTGTGTTTTTTTACATGCATTAGAACACCGGAGCTTTCCGTTTCCGAGAGTCACGGGAGAAGGCCTCGCCTACGTTCGCTCACCGCCACCGATGCGTAGCCTATGGAGCCTCCCCGTCGTCTCCATCAAGCTTGCCGTGAAGTGACGCACCCCGTCATGGCCCCATGTGAGCCCAAGGAGGACCGTAGCACCCTCGACATGGTTTTTCCGAGCACCGCACCGCCGTCCCACCATCTCCGGCGACTCCCGCTGCCACTGTAAGCTCCAACGCCCGTGGACCGTAGATCTAGATCTAGACGGCCTAGAATAGATCCCCTCAGCGAAGGGGTAAGTCACCGTGGGATATGGATCCAACGATCCAGATCGATCCACTTATCCACGTCACTGGCCCAGTCAGCATGCCACACCAGCACTCAGCCAGCAGCCCAGCCAATCAGCTGTCTCCACGTGGCCAACCCTTAATTGAATTTTCTCCCGGTAGAATTAATCTGTCAATTTTGCAGAAATCCCCTGCATCTTAGATCTATCATATCTTTCGATCCATAAGCCCAAATTTAGCAAACTTGAACTTTTTGAAATCCCCTAGATCTGTAGAAACTTTTTGCACTGGCCAAATTTAAATTTGACCATTTAAAATTTGTTCAATTTCAAATATGCTTGTTTGATGATTTTTTGCATAATTCAAATTCTACAAATCCAAAAATTGCAAATAAAATATATTTGGAAACCTTAGGATGAGTAATTTTACACTCTCTATCCCAAAATAATTTTTGAACAAGTTAAAATTGAATTTACAAATAAGTGGTATAATTGAGTATTTTTGACATAGAATTATTTCTATAAATAATTAGAAAATGTTTTCTTAGGCAAAGTTGATCCTTTTGGTAACCTTGAACCAGAGACATAGTTTCCTAACCATTTTGGAAACCCCTGGACCATAACCATGTATTTTTTAATAAAAAATCCATCATAGTGAACCACTAGTTGAGCATGTCTTAGATTTTGTTTCTATTCTTTCTACCATTGTTTGTTGTGGCCATTTTTTGAGCCAAGACCAAGTCCCTAGTATATGTCAACCATATAAAATACCACGTAGTGACCCTAAAACACTAGTACCATAGTTTTCTATCTACTTCTCCATTCCCCTATTCTTGCTTCAATAATCCATCAAATTAGCAAAATGGAAGACAAGACTCAACCCCAAGAAGGAACTTCATTTTCAACTTGGTGGCAACATGAAGAGTTACAAAGAAGATCATTGAAGAATTTGAAGTAAGGGAATTGGACTTCACAACAACTAGAAGCAACTCAAGGAAGTACAAGTGTGAGGAAATCCAGAAGAAAACATCTCCCTCTCTCTCTTTCTATCTTTCTTCTTATTTCCTTTCTTTTTAAAATGACTTAGTGGTAATTTGTGCCCATCCTACCTTGTACTAACTAGTGAGAAAGCCATGAAGAATACATCAAGACCAATATAAGAATCCATCCAAGGAAAAGACTACAATAGAAGCATGAAGATGATCTTCAAGAAGACAAGCATGTGAAAACTTGGAGCAATTCATACAAGTTGAAGATTTAGAAAGTTTTTTTTTATCCAACCATTAACCCAAATGGAAAGACTAAACTAGATCACTCAAATGTCTTGATGAAAATGACTAAGTGTTACACATGGTTATGTGTTACTTTATTTGAAATAGTGAGATCACCTTGGTGAACTCTTGGAACTTCTTAGATAAATATGTTTCCCATAAAGTTTGATCTCTTCAAACCCAACCTAGTCCAAACCAAGTGTTTTCTAGGATCTTACTTATCAATCCATCATAGTATAAATCTTTCAAACTCAAAACCTTGACCTTGTCCTAGCCAACTTTTTCCATGATTGTTGCTTTGTATGTTTGTTCATTTGTGTAGTGCTTGGTAGTATGCTTGTTTATTTTGTTATTGTGTTTTCAATTAATATATTGTACGGAGAGCAACTATCTTTTGTGAAGAGAGTGTGAATTCTTCACGAACTTTAACAAGGCAAGTAACACACCATTCAACTACCCATTATTTTCTATATGCATTAGTCGATTTTGAGTAGTATGCATGATAGGAAATTTTACTAAGTTATATTATGCTATGCTATATCCTAGTAGAGTGTATCCATCCTTATACCTTGTTATTTTAAATCCTTGGTACTTAGTTGATGCTTAGCCTTGCTACAAAATTTGTTTTACTTGATGTTGTGGAAAAATTCTAAGTAACAACTTCAATGAACCACCTGGGTGGATTGGTAGTGCGGGGTTGTTGATAGTTGAGTGTCTCCCCGAGGGGAGTTCAACTGAAGGAATGCCACCCAGGAACAAAGTGATTATGATGTTCCCCAAGTTTAGATTGCTTCCAGTGCAACCTATAGTCGTATGGGCTCTGTCTTGATCAACTAAGTTGTGAGGGTTCAGCCTGGGCTTGACAAGCATATGTAGCATAATTATAGGTGGAACGGGTCTTGACATTAGGTTGAACTCTTGCTTCTGAAAGATCTCGTCTCAATCTTCTCATTTCCTTAATGCACCCAGGGTGTATAGGATGTTTGGGCTGATTTGAGTCTAAAGGTGAAAGTGCACAACCTCTACAGAGTCAAAAAACTAAGATCTTAGCCGTGTCCCCGGTTATGGAGAATTATGAGAAAGTGGACAAGGATGGATGGAAGAATCACATCACCATTTTCAATAATTAAAATTTTGACCAAGTGAACAGTAGTTGTGGTGCTTGGATCTTAATCCAATGTTGCCACCCTTTGGAAAGAAAAGTTTGTTTTACAAAAGAGATAGAAGAAAATTTCTTTATGCAAACCTAGGCAAAACTCCACCAAGCCAAATATGCATGTAGATATAGTCTTTCTATTTATATCCACCATAGTGTTACTTGCCAATACATTAAATTGTATTGACCCCCTTTGTGCCTGCATATTCCATCCTGCAGATGATTTTGAAGACGAGTAAGGACTTCGTTTAGGATCTCGAGACTATCGCCAACATGTTTTGCCTATGGCACATGAAGAAGATGTGCTCAATGTTGTACCTTGTTTTCCGCTGTATTTCTTGTTTTCTGCTAGTCTTTTAAGACTATGCAAGTTGTAATATTATTTTGTAAATACTGGATCATGCAGTGTAATAGAATTTGATGCATTTGCATGATATTTCATCTTGTACTGTGGTGCTAGCATATGGTCCTGGGACTAGCACAACAACACAGATGTTCTTACATTATTTAAATGTGGGAACACTACACAATCTGTAATCAAGCCATCGAATAAAACCTTTGGTCTAGCACGAGATCCAATCTACACCACAGCCATTGTTGCACCTTGTAATATCCAGATCATAAAGAGCAAACAAGAAGGGGTAGGGTTTTACCTCCAAGAGGGCCCTGAACCTAGGTAAACATTGTCCCTTCTTCCCGTTAAATGTCGAGTTCACCTAAGCGCATCCATCTTCCTATTTCACAAACCCGAGTATGTCGTACGAGGGATCTGCCGAGGCAAGGTCTCGAAAGTTGGCGCCTTTTGTTGGAACGTCACACACTAAAATCACAATCTCGTCAGACCCACCTCGTCCAGAGGTTATCCCGAACAGAAAAGAGGTTGTGGAGGTTTTTTAGGAGCAAGCATGTGTTTTGAAGTCCGAAGTCCACCACCCCGAGCCCCCCTTCCGAACGCAATCTGCAGACAAAGTCCCAGGCCACTTGGCAGTCTCCGCCAGCGCATATGGCGGCATCTTTCCATAGCATGACACGACAAGGCTTGTCTATCTTGGCAATAACACCCCCGGAGGTGGAAGAACCGACATAACAAGGTGAGGGTAGTGCCGAGAGGACAACAATGGCAAGGGTGAGGTCCTCCAATAGGGATGAGCGAGGCACACCATCCTGGGATCTGGCTCACGATTTTTGTTGCCAGGAATTCTAGTGTGGACATGGGCAGCTTCTGGTCTAATAAGGGAAGCCCGAGGTAAGTCTAGGGGAAGGACGAGACGGGGCACCCAAGGATGGAGGAGAGGGTGTCGGCACCAACAACGGATAGGCACAAAGGTGCTTTTATGGAAGATATATACCGGGATTGATTAGTTTTCGTTGGTTGGGTTCGATAACATGTATTCTGTCATGCAATCTTTTACATATATAGATGAATGAATGAGTGGATGTATTTTGTGTTGGTGCTGCGACATACATGGAGATTATGAGTGCATGCCCATACATCTTTGGTTTCATGTATCGTAGTTTTAGAGCATCTCCACTCGCGCCCCCTTGTAGGCGTCCGGATCGACGCCCGTAAGAGCCCTTTGGAGGCTCATCCAGATGGCGCTTGATGACCGACAAGTATAGGGGGTGTATCGTAGTACTTTCGATAAATAAGAGTGTCGAACCCAGCTAGGAGCAGAAGGTGCGCACAAGCAGGTTGGATAGAGAATTCACTGTAACACTAGCAAACATGTTTTTGGTTGTTTTGGATATAGCAGATAAATAAAGTGCGAGTAAATAAATAACATTAATAATAATTGCAAACGAGTGGCCCAATCCTTTTTAGAGCAAAGGACAAGCCGGTTGTTTTACTTATGGTTACCAAACGTTCTCAAAGACACATGGGAATCTCGTCAAGTGCTTTCGCTTCATATAGTCGATTAATATTTATTGGTTCGTTAAGTGTTGTGTGGGTGCACCTATGCTAATGCACCTCCCAACTAGGACTAATACATACCTATGATTATACCCCTCGTAAGCATCCGCAAATACAAAAAAAATAATTAATATAAATCTAACCACAACCTTAAAACTCCGAGATCCTACACTCCCTCGTGCATTGGTTTCCTAACTGGAGTTAAGGTTTCTGTCACTCCGGCAACCCAACAATTAGTAGCCAAACACACAATGCATCCTTCTAGGCCCATACAGGTGAAGTGTCATGTAGTCTACGTTCACATGACACCACTAGAGGAATAGCACCACAACTTAAATACTGAACCACGAGATATTACTTCAACATAAATTCACTACTAACATCAGGACTCCTCCCATGTCCTCAAGAACTAAACAAACTACTCACGAGACATCATATGGATCATAATCAAAGGTGATATAATGGATAATAAAAAGCTAGTCATAAAGTGCAAACACTGATAAACCTCACAAGCATCAACTACTAACAAGTAATTCACACCGGGAGAGAGATCTAGTGGTAAACAATGATAAAAAACCCTAATTGTTACATCGGGATTAAGGTGGATGGTGACGCTGATGGTGCTGGTGATGAGGATGATGATGATGATGATCTCGATGTAGCCCGGACTGATGACGGTGACGACAACGACCATTTCCCCTCTCCGGGGAGGAATTTCCCCGGCAGATTTCTCCTTGCCGGAGAGATTTTCTCTCTCTGTTGTTTTCCGCCCCGAGGCGGCTGCGGAATAATTCTTCGATCATCTGTTGGGTCTTAGGATTCCTCGGGCTCAAGTACGCGAAAGGGGGCACCCAGGAGTGGGCCAGGGGGGCAGACCACCCCCAGGCGCGACCATAAGGGGGGGCGTGCCGGCTGGCGGTGTGGGCCCCTGGTGGTCCCCCTCCGGGTGCCCTTCTGGCTGGCTTCCTGCTTGGGACTTCTAAGACTCCTCTGGTGTTTCCCCTCTTCTTTTGATCATCTGAAATAGGGTGTCCTGATGGTGGTTTTTTCCATCAGATTTCTGGTTCCGGTGTTTCTTCTCCCATAATTATTAAACATGCAAAATAAGATGAAATAACATATGTAATGTATCATAACATGAAATATATCGATGAATAACAGAAAATAACGATATAAAATAGTGATGCAAAATGGACGTATCAGCGATGCGCGCTCGGGGGCGGCCCTTCCCTACTCGACACCCCAAGGAAAAACCCCAAAGCATTTTTGCACCAAATTTTAAATTGTGCAAATAAAAAATATTTAAAATTTTACGCATAAATATGTATTTTATGTCATAATTTAAGGGTTTAGGCCATTACAAAATGATACGAATTTGTTCAGGCTCTAGGATCAATCGACGTTGTTGGAGCCGAAGAATCCGGGGTCGAGGGTGGAGCCCAGGAAGTTGGCACCGGCGAACCCAGCGCCCTGGGTGTTGCCCGGCGTGTCGTTGCCGCCGCCGCTTGGGCTTCGTCATCATCTACGCACTCGACGTCTTGCTCCTTGTAGACAATGGTTCTCCCGTCACCATCTTGTGTCTACACCAACAACGAACAAACAATGAAGACGCTGGGTCGAGACCCTTCCGTGCTGCCGGGCGCGCCCCCGCCGAACATGGCGTTTGGGTCGAACCCGCCGAAGCCAGCGTCGTAGCCGTATGCGTATTCTCCGTAGCTGTCAGGCTCGTTGAAGTTGGGGGAGAGGCTGGGGCTCGGACAGAGCCTCGACTGGGAGCGTGACGTGCTCATGCCGTCCAAGGGGAACGACGACCTCATACGCAACGAGCTTGACACGCTTCCCGGGCTACCTCCGATGGTACCGACCAACAGATCGAGGTTCGCCGCCACGACCCGGGCTTCCTTCTTCTCCCTCTGCTCATGGCGCTCCTTCGTGCAGACCTTGCCCCGGTGTTGGTCGTCCACCTACTCGGCGTCAGTCACGCCCTCCGGCCGCTCCTTCGCGGGGCGCGGTTGTAGCACGCGGCGCTTGACGCCGAGCGTGCGGGTCTTCGCAGTCTTTGGCGGCAGCCTCGGTGGCCCTTTCTAAGGCATGGCGCCGACGACGAGGGGGCGGAAAGGGGCGGGAAGAGGGAGGCGGCGGCTGGAAGGAAATGGCGGGGCACGTTGGGGTATGGGAGAGTTTTGGTGGGCGCTTTGTGCCGTTGGCAGGCCGGGCCCACGACGCCGAATGACTCCTCCGGAGCCCACACGGGAGTCCCTGCGAGGCAGGGTTGGGCTGGGTTTTCCAGACATGAACAAGGGAGCGTCCGGACGGAAAGACTAAATAGGGGTCGCCAGGATAGGTGTTTTTGCGTTCAACTTATTCTTTGATATCTATGTTTCCGATGCAAAAGTACGACATCCGAGTTTTCTGGTTTCTAAGAGCATCTCCACTCCTGCCCGCAAAGCCCCCCTCCCCCAATGTCCCGAGCGATTTACACGGGTTTCATGTTGTGTTCGTCGATTCAACAGGAGTTGGCAAAATCATCGTCCCGGCTCATCTGCCACATTGGGATACCCTCGTTCGCCGGAATGAGATCACGCTGCTGAGAACACTCGACGACACAAGTGTTGCCCTGCATGTTCATGGTGTGATCATCATCCGGCCCGGCGACGAACGCTCGATAGCGCCGCGATGGTGTTCAAGTACGCTGCCGCCGGAACCACCACCCGGCCAACCGTCATCGCCGTCCTCCCCATCACCATATTATGTTTCACATGGACACAAGTGAGGTGAGGTGAAATACACGTGGACACAAGTGAGCAAAAATGCAAAAGAGTTGGTACCGGGGTTTTGAGTGTGCGAGCCCGTGGACCACGCCCACGACGCCGAATGACTCCTCCGGAGCCCACACGGGAGTCCCTGCGAGGCAGGGTTGGGCTGGGTTTTCCAGACATGAACAAGGGAGCGTCCGGATGGAAAGACTAAATAGGGGTCGCCAGGATAGGTGTTTTTGCGTTCAACTTATTCTTTGATATCTATGTTTCCGATGCAAAAGTACGACATCCGAGTTTTCTGGTTTCTAAGAGCATCTCCACTCCTGCCCGCAAAGCCCCCCTCCCCCAATGTCCCGAGCGATTTACACGGGTTTCATGTTGTGTTCGTCGATCCAACAGGAGTTGGCGAAATCATCGTCCCGGCTCATCTGCCACATTGGGATACCCTCGTTCGCCGGAATGAGATCACGCTGCTGAGAACACTCGACGACACAAGTGTTGCCCTGCATGTTCATGGTGTGATCATCATCCGGCCCGGCGACGAACGCTCGATAGCGCCGCGATGGTGTTCAAGTACGCTGCCGCCGGAACCACCACCCGGCCAACCGTCATCGCCGTCCTCCCCATCACCATATTATGTTTCACATGGACACAAGTGAGGTGAGGTGAAATACACGTGGACACAAGTGAGCAAAAATGCAAAAGAGTTGGTACCGGGGTTTTGAGTGTGCGAGCCCGTGGACCACGGGGTGAGGCCCCCCAAGGCCATCTCCGTGGAAACCAAAGATCAATGCGGGGGGTACGGCAGGGGAATTTCCCAGGCCGAAAACTTGCCCGACGGCCTGTTTGGCCAACGGCTTGGGCCAGACTCTGCCTTTTTCATTAAAAGGAGAGGGACGACCTTCTGCCACGGGCTCGAGCCCACCAACCCACGGCACCAACTCTGCCCTCCGTAGCTGGAGTAACAGGCGCGCGCTGCCACGCCTAGCTGCCGCGCCCAAGGAGCGCCGGGTATATAAGCTGGTCGAAACGGCTCTCAGTTAGCGAGGTGGGACTAATCCCGAGTTCACTCAGGTGCAAGCGAGAACGTCGCGGGGCAAACTGGGCCGAAACAACTCCAGAACACGTTGTCCTCCATGTCTCCACTGATTCGGTGAACAGCGTAGCCCAGCTTCTCTTTCTCTCTGTAACCAAAGCCCAATCAGGTCAAAGCCGCCAAAGCAAAACAAGAGAAAATCCGAAAAAGAAACAAAAAAAAATAATCTAAGAACAGCTGACAGCCTGACACGTCAACGGCTAGGTGTTTCTCTCTTTTCCAGGAGTTTTTTCTTTCTCGAGAGAAGCTTTTTTTTTTTTTTTACTTTGCATGTGCAAGAAAAAAAAACTACTGTATTGAGTAGTGCTATCAACGTATCTACCCACGTATAATGCTGAGTTGGATATATAATAAGGGAAATACAAAGAAAATGCGTTCCAGGCCCCCCAGTCGTTTGGAGGAATTTGCGCTAAAGCTGGTAAATAAGTGTTCGAAATGAGCACTTAGACACATTTGGAATAGCTTTTATTTTTCTGCCCCTGAATATTTTTAGGAGACCTTTGAAATGTAAAACATTGACAAGTTGTTTGGGTAGGCTCGGCTCGTTTTCATATTGAGCAAAAAACCGCCACATTTGACGGCCAATACACCAAATGATATCACTTTTGTTTTTTCTAACAAAATCACGTCACTTTTCATGCGATTTCTTAGAGAACGCGCTAAAAGTGGATTAAATGCAAATTGACACCGTTTCTCATAGGTTAGGCCGGTTTGTCGACGCCGACTTGGCACAAGTCAATCCATTTAAAAATCTAAAAAAACAAGGCCGTCTCCTCCAAGGCACCGCCCACAACCAGTGTTTCACTGCCGCCCTGCCCCCACCGCCTCGTCGCTCGATCCGGTGCCCCATCCCCACCCATGACGACGCCCGCTTCTGGCCGAGCTCCTCGAGCGCGTCCGACTCTGGCCAAGCGACAATATCAGGCTGGGGGATGCAGAGTTCCGCCTATCTGTGAGGAGCTCGAGCTTGACGAAGGTCGCCTACCTTGACCATGCCGTTGCGGGCCACCTCACTGACCCAATGCCTCGTACGACACAAAAGAGTTGATAGCATGGCGCGCCGCTGTGGCCTGTAGGGTCGATGGGGACATTGTCGTTGCGGCCATGGACGCGCTTGACGCGGGCACACAATAGTGGCGCTGGGTTGGAGCAGCCTGCCCCTCTGTTGCTCGTGAGGATGGGTTCCACGTCATCGGAAAACACGGCGGCCTGGCCATGTCACCGGTACACGATCACGTTGCTTGCCGCCGCCGCCAGTGTTACCATGTTCGTCCTCATGTATGGTGTGCATGTCGTGTATGTTCGTTGCTGGGCTCGATGTGATCGCGGGCATGGTGGCAATTGATCAAGAAGAGAAACAAATTGCGCCATTTATTGAGATTGGAGGTAGAGGCATCAAGTTTGAATTTCACGTAGTTGTGGATACTGTCGTGACGAACTGAGGGAGGGCGATAGGAGATGCCGGTGCCGGAGAGAGCAACAACAGATTCAGATGCGAAGGGCACTATAGAGGAGATTGGCGTGGATGCAGTTTCAGGCCCTAAGAGCATGTCTAACAGACCACTTATGTTTTCGCCCCCTAAAACGCGTGTAGAGGGCCCTGCACACGAAATCGAGCAAATATTTTGCTCGAATGAGCTCGTCCATCTAGCAGACCCCCTATGCCGGCATGTATATTTGAATTTAAATTTCCCGGGAGAAAATATTTTCATTGCATCATCACCATTGTTGCTACATCAAGCTCGAGCCTAATCCTAGCTACTGCCTAATCGAGAAATACGACGCCGACGGCCTCCATAGCCTTGAACGCCTCGACGTCGGCGAGGGCCTTCGCCTCCTCCTCCGCTTCCGCGTGCGCCGCTTCCTCGGCGTCCTTCTTGGAGAGCTCCACGGCAGCCAAGAACGCGGCGTCCTCGTCCGTTGTCGCCGCCACCGCCACTGCTCCGCTTCCAGTGCCGCGGCTATGCTTGCACTGCTGCTCCAGCTCCCAATCGAGGCGCCATTTCTCGCATTGGGGGCCGCTCATCGGCCTCGGCGGCGGGTCGACCGCGTAGTACCGGCCGCCCTCCGCGAAATCAACCAGCGACGGCGGCATCGACTGGGGGAAGGCCACGTACCTCCAGGCGGCGCGGCGACTCCCGGCGAACGAGTGCTTGCAGTGCACGCGCCACGCCTCCTCGAGCGTCTCCGGCTCGTGGCGCCGCTTCGATCCGGTGGAGGAGGAGCTCGATCCGCGGGGAGAACTTGTCGGGGGGTTACCCCCGAGTAGGGTAAAGACAAGTGGTAAAGGCGTCTTCCAGGAGAGAGGTTTTGTCGAGTAGCCGACTACCTGGTACTCGCTACCCGGTCGACAGCTACTCGGTTTCTCCTCAAGATGCCCGGAAGGAGATATCAGTCAAGTTACATCCATTCGAGTAGAAGAGTTGGCCCGAGTACAATTGGCGGGAACCTACTCGGGCCAGAAAGTCAAAGGAGCCGTTCTGACACAGGATCCCGCGTATCCTGGGTCCGTACTTGGCAGCATTCGAACTACTGTTCATCTGGGACCGGCCTGCCTGACAGTGACAGCATGGAAGCAGGCTGTGGCAGGATAAGGGGGGCCTACTCTGTGCTTAGGTACAGTGATACCAGTCTGTCCCCTTGTTTTGCCCAACGACTTTCTAGATACAGCCAAGATCAAGAACCAAAGGTGTCAGCGGGAACCCGGAAGAAGGACGATGTGCACACTATGTCGACATTGGTCCATGTTTGGACGTATCCGGCTGGGCACCATGTATATAAGGTGCCCCGCCGCCTCCTGCGAGAGACACGGCATTCGATAGACGATCCAGAGAGGAACACATCTTGACCTAGTTCTTGCCCTAGTTCATCATCTAGAGAGGAGAGTGGCTACTCGGAAGCGAGAACATTGTACTGTGGCTACTCGGTGAGATACCAATATACACAAGGAAAGGCAGGAGTAGGGGTTTTACCTCCTCACGAGGGCCCTGAACCTGGGTAGATCGTGTTGTTTGTAGTGTTTACGTCGTACCTCACGCGGCTACTCGTCGCGTGATCCCTCCCCGAGCACCTCCAGCGTCCTTCGTCCCCACATCTTTAGCCATCCTATGGCATCTGCCGTGACACCACCACGACAGTTGGCGCCCACCGTGGGGCAAGCAGCGGCGCTGGTTGGAGTCTCTGTTCGGACGGGATCTTCTTCAGCGGAGCGCGTGGTCTGTGGCCTCGTCCACAGATTCGGCTCCTTCGACTTCGTCACCGACAACGCCGGCGATTTCGGCGGCAAGGCCATGCCGGAGGGCGGCTCGGTGGTCTCCTTCGGCTCTCACCTCGTCTACGTCGCCACCGTCGCCAACCGTGCGTATCCCGAGCTGGTGCATGACGCGGAGGATCCTCCCGCGGTGATCGCTGCTCGCGGAAGGCCCGCGTCCCGCTCTGCGAACTGCGCTGAGGTGCTGGTGACGGGCTTGGCGGCAAACACTGGCGCAGCTGCTACTGGCGTTGCGGCCGTCGTCGAGGAGGTGGATGTACCGGCTGGTGGCAGGGTTCACCGGCCCTACGAGAAGGAGAGCAACATGCCGCCTTCCACGTCTGCGGCCATTCCCGCGTCGGCTACGCGGCCTGGCATGCCAACCCCCACCGACATCGAGCTCCTAGCCATGAGGGAGCAGCTCGAGCGGCAACGCCTGGAGCTGCTTGCCGAGCAGGCGGAGTTGGACAAGGTGAGGTTAGAGTTGAGTCTAGATCAGCTCGAGTACAACAAGGCTCACGGTTTCACGCCGGTTGTTAGGAGGCCTAGCAGAGTAGGTGCTACTCGGCGTAACCTTGGTGCCGAGATGGCAACAGTCATAGAGGCTCCTGCTCAGTCCGCCACCGCAAACACCTCCACCAGGCCCAGATACAGCACACCCGCCAAAACACTTAGAGCTGCAGAGGCTGTAGCAGCCGAGTTGCCTCGCCTTGACGGCGATGCGCGTGTTAGGCAGCAAGAGAGACTCAATGAGTTAGTGTTGGAGGCTGCTAGGCAGAACGAGGAGTTCCGGAAGGCCAATCCGGGTGCTGGGGCTTCGCAGGTGGTGCATTCGCACGCGGCTAGATCTAATGATCAGGCCTCGTCTCCGCATCCCAGCCGCGAGAAGAGCCGCAGCGGCCGCTCGGGCAGAGACAGGCAGATGCAGGTGTATGACCCGGCTGCTGCCGCGAAACAGCTCGCTGTGCCGCAGCAGCCCGGGCAGGAACACAATGCTGCAAGAGCAGGCTCTCAAGCCCATCAAGCTCAAAGCCGTGTCCGAGAAGCTGCGCGTCCTGGTTCTTCTCGGCAACCCGCAGCTCAGCCTACTCGGCAAAGGCAGCAGCCGCGCGCTGTGGCACCAGTCGCCAACCCGGTGGAGCAACCTGCAGCGGTGCAGGTGGACAGGTATGATGACGGCTACTCGGCCATGGAGATGGCTGGCTATGATATTCGTGACCGTGTTGGTGACCGTGTGCTGGCGCCTGGAGACGCAAGGCATCAGTTGGACCGGATCAGCTTGTCGGCGCGGCTGGAGAACACGGGTCCCCCTGGCCCCGAGTGCTTTGGCCCGCGCATCATGAACGAGCCGTCCGTGAAGAACTTTCAGCTCGCTAGAGGCACCAAGAGCTACAATGGCAGCACCAAGCCGGAAGATTGGCTCAATGATTATGTTACCGCGGTCCACATCGCGAATGGCAACAGAAGATGGGCTGTGCGTTATGTTCCACAGATGCTAGAGGGTCCAGCTCGCACTTGGCTCAACAACTTGCCCAAGAACAGCATTAACTGCTGGCTGGATTTCTCGGATGCCTTCATCAGCAACTTCACGAGTACATACAAGAGGCCGAATAGGCCACAACAGCTATCAGCTTGCAGGCAGCGAGAAGACGAGACAGACCGCGAGTATCTTACTCGGTGGAGCACATTGAGGAACACCTGTGAGGGTGTGAATGAAGCTCAAGCCATCACTTGGTTTGCGCAGGGGTGCAGGCATGGCAGCATGTTGTGGCAGAGATTGCAGAGGGAGATGCCAAACACTCTGGCGGAAACCATCAAGATTGCGGATCAGTACGCACTCGGAGATCCCACTCAGCCACTGATGGACTCCTCTGAGCCGAGAAGAAACTTCAGCAACAACAAGCGCAACGAGTTCCGCAACAAGCGCCGAGTGGATAATCGGTATGATCCCGAAGAGGTGAATGCAGTGACTGTTGGAGCCAGTGGCAGCCAGAGGCAGAAACCTGCTGGAGCCTACGGGCAGAACCAGAACCAGGGCCAAGGCAACAAGAAGCCATTTCGCACCTCTCAGTCGGGTAGCGGGAACTCCGAGCAGCCGAAGAAGTTTGTCTTTGATGACATGAAGGATGGTCCATGCAGTTTTCACACCCACCATCCGTCGAGGCCTGCTAACCACACTACTCGGCAGTGCGAGTGGTGGGAGGCGATCAAGAGTGATGGCTTGCCTCCTCCTCCCCTGCCAGCAGCCAATGCCAATGCCAATGTGCAGCCTGCTCGTGCACCTGCAGCTCGGCCGCCAGTGTACCCGAGAAGAGAAAACGTGAACCAAGTGGCTTTAGGAGCCAACCAGTACTTCAACAATGAGAGATACCGCAACAACAACAACTACAACTACAACCGCAACAACAACAACAACAGAGGCAACAACAACAACTACCAAGGCAACAACAACAATGGCAACAATGGGGGCAATGGCTCCAATCAGTACCAAGAGCACCACGAGAGCTACATGATCTTCACTTCTGAGCCTGACGACAAGCAATCACAGCACAGACGGGCCATGGAGGTCAATGCAGTGATTTCTGCTGTCCCTCACTACATGTACTGGTGCGACAAGGAGATCAGGTGGTCCCGAGTAGATCATCCCAAGGTGATGCCCAACCCGGGTAGCTATGCTTTGGTGCTGGATCCTACCTTCCTGGGCCCCGAGAAGAATGTGAGGTTCAGCAAGGTGCTAATCGACAACGGCAGCAGCATCAACATTGTGTACAAGGATACACTCGAGAAGCTTGGCTTGGCCGAGAACATGATGCTGCCTAGCAATACCACCTTCCATGGCATTGTGCCCGGGATCTCGTGCAACCCGATTGGCCGAGTGTGGATTGATGTGCTATTCGGTACTCGGGAGAACTGCCGCACAGAGCGCCTGCAGTTCGAGGTGGTGGACCATCAGAGCCCATATCACGCTCTACTCGGCAGGCCTGCTCTGAGCAAGTTCATGGCCTCCACCCATGTTGCGTATCTGAAGATGAAGATCCCTGGTCCCAATGGCATCATCACCATCTCGGGAGATTACAAAAAGTCCATTGAGTGTGCCTCTGCTGGCTCCCAGCTGGCAGAATCGATGGTGATTGCTGCCGAGAAGAAGAAGATGTACGAGGTGGTGGCCATGGCTCATTCCGCGCAAGCTAGCGCGCAAGGCGTGCCGAGTACCCAGCAGGGCACTGCTTTCCAAGCTGCCAAGGAGACGAAGAAGATTCAGGTCGACCCCGAGTTCCCCGACCGCGTAGCCATCATTGGCTCCGGGTTGGCGGAGAAATAGGAAAGCGAGCTCATCCACTTCCTCCGTGAGAATCGGGATGTTTTCGCCTGGTCCAATGAAGATTTACCAGGAGTCCCGAGGGAGTTGGTTGAGCACTCTTTACATGTGCGTCCTGACGCCAAACCAGTGAAGCAGGCTATGCGCCGCTTCGGAGATGAGAGGAGGAAGGCCATTGGTGACCAGATCACCAAGTTGCTGATAAGCAATTTCATCATGGAGGTGCTGCATCCGGATTGGCTAGCCAACCCGGTCATGGTCGAGAAGAAGAAGGAGGATCCCAAGGCTGCCACTGCATGGCGCATGTGCGTCGACTACACCGACTTGAACAAGGCATGCCCCAAGGATCCTTTCCCGCTGCCTCGCATCGATCAGGTGATCGATTCCACTGCTGGCTGTGAACTGCTGTCTTTCATAGATGCCTACTCTGGTTTTCATCAGATTGCACTCAATCCTGCCGATCAAATAAAGACTGCTTTCATTACCCCGTACGGGGCTTATTGCTATCGTGTCATATGTTTTGGCTTGAGGAACGCGGGTGCAACCTATCAGAGATGCATGCAGAAATGCTTGCACGACCAGCTCGGCAAGAATGTGCAGGTGTACGTAGATGACATTGTCATCAAAACGAATAAAACACATACTCTGCTTGCCGACCTGGAGGAAACCTTTGCTAACCTACGCAAGTACAAAATGAAACTGAATCCGAGTAAGTGCACCTTTGGTGTACCGGCTGGAAAGCTACTCGGATTCCTGGTTTCTAGTCGGGGCATTGAAGCCAACCCCTCAAAGATAAAAGCTATTGAGAGCATGTCTTTACCGAGATCGCTGAAAGATGTGCAGAAGTTCACAGGTTGTTTGGCGTCTCTGAGCCGTTTTCTGGGTCGAATGGGCGAGAAGGCCCTGCCTCTGTACCAACTGATGAAGAAAAGTGAAAAGTTTGTCTGGACTCCGCAAGCGGATGTGGCATTCAATGAGCTGAAAGCAATGCTGGCTAGTGCTCCCATCCTGGCTAGTCCGCTACCCAAGGAGCCGATGCTGCTGTACATTGCTGCGACTAACCGAGTAGTCAGCGTGGTGATTGTGGTGGAGCGAGAAGAAGAGGGAAAGAGTGTGCAGCGCCCAGTATATTATCTCAGTGAAGTGCTGTCCAGTTCCAAGCAAAACTACCCGCATTACCAGAAGATGACCTACGGCGTGTACCTGGGCGCAAGAAAGTTCAAGCACTATTTCCAGGAGCACCCCATCACTGTCGTGAGCTCTGCTCCCATCTCGGACATCATGGGCAACAAGGAGGCGAGTGGCAGAGTGGCCAAGTGGGCGATTGAGCTAGCTGCGTATGCTCCCGCGTACGCGAGAAGGGAAGCCATCAAGTCTCAAATCCTGGCGGAATTTCTTGTGGACTGGGCCGAGGTGCAGTATGAACCTCCTGCTCCAGTCTCCAATTATTGGAGGATGCACTTTGATGGCTCAAAAGTGAAGGAAGGCCTTGGTGCTGGTGTTGTGCTTACGTCCCCCAAGCGAGATCAACTCAAGTATGTGCTGCAGATTCATTTCAAGGCGTCCAACAATGTTGCAGAATATGAGGCAGTGGTACATGGCTTGCGAGTAGCCAAGGAGGTTGGAGTGCAGCGCATCATATGCTATGGAGATTCAGATCTGGTGGTGCAGCAAGTCTCGGGTACTTGGGATGCTTTGGATGCCAACATGGCATCATATCGCTTCCTGGTACAGTCTATGACTGGGTTTTTCGAAGGCTGCGAGTTCCAGCACGTTCACCGAGCAGAGAACGAAGCAGCAGATGAGTTGTCCAAGTTGGGATCTTCTCGGCAATCCATCCCGGCGGGAGTCGCCTTGGAACATTTGAGGAAGCCATCCATCAAGCCTTCTCCCAACTCGGAGTCGATATTTGTTCCTTCTCTGCCAAGCGAGGAATCTGACCCAATGGAAATTGACTGGGAGAGTGCTGCAGGAAACCCGGGGACTGCCGTTCTCTACTCGGGGACTGCCGTTCCCTACTCGGGGACTGCCGCTCCTTACTCGGGGACCGCCGCTCCTTACTCGGGGACTGCCGCTCCTTACTCGGGGACTGCCACTCCTTACTCGGGGACCGCCGCTCCTTACTCGGGGACTGCCGCTCCTTACTCGGGGACTGCCACTCCTTACCCGGGGACTGCCGCTCCTCACTCGAGGACTGCCATTCCTTACTCGGGGACTGCCACTCCTTACTCGGGGACTGCCGCCCTCAACCCGGAGGCCGTTGCATTCATTAAAGAAGTCCTCGCCAATCGGTCTGGATTACAGAGAAGCGCTCCTACTCCTCCTGAGCCACCACAAGAGCCTGTCCCAATGGAACTGGACGAACCAGTGTTTCCCACACGGGAGACACCGAGTTGGGCTATGCCCATATTATCCTTTCTAAGGGACGGCACTCTACCTGAAGATGAGGTGACTGCAAGGCAGATTCAGAGAAGATCCAAAGGCTACACTATTGTCCGAGATGTGCTGCACAAGAGAAGTGCCACTGGCGTGCTGCAACGCTGTGTGGATCCGGCAGAGGGAGAAGAAATCTTGGTAGAGATACACCAAGGAGAATGCGGGCACCACGCCTCTTCTCGGGCGCTGGTCCAGAAAGCCTTCAGGCATGGATTCTATTGGCTCACAGCGCTGCAGCAAGCTGAAGATATCGTGAGGAAATGCACTGGTTGCCAGATGTTCGCAAGTAAGATTCACATGCCCGCTTCCGAGTTGAAAACAATTCCTATCACCTGGCCATTTGCTGTTTGGTGTTTGGATATGGTTGGGCCTTTCCAGCCGGCTAGAGGCAACATGACTCACATCCTGGTTATGGTGGACAAGTTCACCAAGTGGATTGAAGTGAAACCTATTCGGAAGTGTGACGGGGCCACAGCTGTGAAATTCGTGAAGGATATCATCCTGAGATATGGCTACCCGCACAGTATCATCACCGACAACGGCACAAACTTTGCTGAGGGAGAAATGGTGCGATTTTGCAGAGATAAGCATATCCGACTAGACGTTGCGTCAGTCGCGCACCCTGCTTCCAATGGGCAAGTTGAAAGAGCAAATGGCATGGTACTGGCAGGTATAAAGCCAAGGCTGATGGAGCCACTGCTGAAAACACCTGGGTGTTGGTTAGACGAGTTGCCAGCGGTGTTGTGGAGTCTAAGGACTACCCCTAACCGGTCAACCGGCTACACGCCATTCTTCTTGGTATACGGGGCTGAGGCCGTGTTGCCAATAGACTTAGAGCATGACTCCCCCCGAGTAGCCCTCTACACTGAGGTGGAGGCGAGAGAAGCTCGAGAAAACGACGTTGACCTGCTTGAAGAAGTAAGAGAGCTGACTCTGTCACGTTCGGCTATCTACCAGCAAAACCTGCGGCGTTATCATAGCCGGAAGGTGAGCCCAAGGGTTTTCCGAGAAGGAGACATGGTTCTTAGGCTTGTGCAGCGCACCGCCGGGATGCACAAGTTGTCTCCTCCATGGGATGGGCCTTTCATTGTGAGCAAAGCGCTGCACAATGATGCTTATTATCTTGTAGATGTGCGTCCACCACAGGCGAACAGGGCATATAAATCCGGAGAGGAAACCAAGCGCCCTTGGAATGTCGCTCTACTCCGCCGTTTTCATTCGTAAGCAAAGATGTGTATGTACCCTCTTATCCGAGTTGAAATTCTACTCTGCAATCTGAAATTGTTCTCGGGGACTGCCCTTGTCCAAAATTGCTCTAAGTGTTTTTACTCGGCTTACTGTTTGTCTATTCGGTTGCTTCACTTCTGAACTCAAACGCGTACTGAGTACTGTGTCTAAACCTATATGCCAACTCTTCGACTCTGCTGCTGTCCGAAACCCGGCTTCATGGCAAGCAAGAGAACAAGCAAAAGGGTCAATGAGCACAGGAAAAACGCTAAGGAAGAAAAAGTGCAGGAACCGAGTAGAGTGTTTGTTATTTCGGTTCTCTGTACTGTCTTTTCGGCTAAGTGGTGGGCTGCGTTATTATGATGGTTTCTAAGTGGCTAAGTATTTGCAGCCCTACTCTTTGACTCTTGTGACTCGAATACCAAAAAAGCAATAAGTTGCGGGTAGAGCAGAGATAAAAGGAGAGGGTGAATAAGAAACGCAACTCGGGGACTCGCATGGAAACGCAACCCGGCATTGAGCCAGGGCTGCTCAAAAAGATTAACTCAAAGATAACAAGTGAAAATGGAATTGAGAAAAGCGTAAATAAGTCTAGTACATATGCTCCCGGCATCCCGGGGATCTGATAAGTGTTTAAGCAAAAAATGTGCAGGTGAAATTAGGTGGAGGAGGCATCGTTGTCGGCAGCTGCCTTCTCGGCTTCCTCCTCAGCGCTCGTATTGGCCTCACCCGACTCCGGAGGGACGGTGGTGGTCGCCGGAGCTGAAGCTTGGCCTTGGGGGCGCACCGTGTCGTCGAGTGCGGCTCCTGATGAGGTGCCGAACTCGAGGGCGGCGGTGTCGATCGCCTCGGTCTCTTCGTCGCTACTCGCGACAACCGTGGCTTTCCCCTTGCCTCTCGGCGAATCGAAGAAGCCGTCCAAGTCGGACTCGGTATCTTCATCCGTTTCCTCGCCCTCCTCCACTTCGGTGTCGGGCTCGGGGGGGCCGTCGATGAAGACCTCCGTCTCAGCGCACTCCGCAACTTCATACGCGATCTGCTTGCGTGAGGCAACGCAGCTGGGATCCGTCTCCCACCGGGAGTTATCGCGCTTCCCGCGGATGATTCCCATGTCAAGATTCTCGTACCAGGAAGCAACGCACAGTAGCATCAAGTCCGCGCCTGCCCGAGCTCCCGAGGCACGCCACTTCTTCAACTCGGCCTTCACATTCTGCAGCTTGAGTGCGAGGCCCCGAATGGTTGTTGGCTCAGGATCCTCAGGCCAGAAGAGCTTGTGAAGAGCAAAGCCCACGCGCACGAGGTCAGTGCCAACGCCGGCTAGGCGTTCGAACTGGCCTCGCATCACCAGCATGCTGTCTTCAATTTCGGCCCTGGTGTCCTCTGGCTCGCCATTCGCAGCACGTGCTGCTTGGGCCTTGGCCAGAGCGGGCACGCAGGAAGAAATAATGGCAGGAAAGATCTCTGGGAAAACCAGTAAGAAATTTAGAACCAGAGAAGAAAAGATCCGGGTAGAGGAAGAACCGAGAAGAAAATCGACCGAGAAGAAATTCGACCGAGAAGAGAAAGATGCAGGGAAGAAAAAGCGTACTCTTTAGCTCGATGCGCAGCGCCTGCAGCTGGGTCTTCCAGGATTCTTCATTGGATATGTGCTTATCCTGGATCTGGCGCAGAGTATCCATCTGCGCGAAAAGCCCAGCATTGGCCTTTGTCAGTACCTCGCACTCCTGCTTGAGGGTCTCGATTTTGGCGTTGAAGGTTGTTTCGGCTTTGGCTTTTTCGGCGAGGGCTCTGTCCCTCTCGGCGCCAAGAGTGATAGCATCCTGTAGTGCCTCCCGCAGCTGGGCTTGCAGTTCCGCCACCTCTGTGGTGTGGTTCTTCACCAACTCGACATCCTGGTCGGACAGCTGCTTCTGCACTTCTTCCGGTTTGGCGCAGTCTTGATGTTCTTCAACAAACAACTTATGATCTTCTGCGGAGAGACAAACAAGGTTAGCAGAGAAGCAGAGAAGAAACAGAAACATAATCAAGTCGGGTAGACCGCAACTCACCTTCCAACTTCTTGATGGTGCCCTCAGCGTTCTCCACAAACGCACGACATTTCTCGTGCTCCTCAGCTAAAGCCTTCAGATTATCTGCTGAGTAGGAATGGTTAGCGCAAAAAGAAAGCAGAAGCGGGCGTAAACATAAAACGCAGTAACCGCGCAGCTAAAAGCATACCTTTTACTTCAGCCAGCTGCTGAGTGCTATCATTGGCATTCTTGCTCGCAGCCTCCGCAGTTGCCTTCTCCTTTTCAAGTGCAGCAAATCGCCTCCTGGCGATAGCATGGTTCCAGAGGAGCACGCGATACAAATTGGTACGCTTCAGAACGCTATCCTGAGAAGCGGGAAGAGAACAAGTTAGGCAAAAGAAGGGGAGATTCACCCCGAGTAGGAGGCTACTCGGAGAGTATCCGTCTACTCGGCCAGAATCTCGGGGACTGGGTGATGGTAAAGGAAAATGAGAAAAGAGAGATGCTACTCGGAGAAAAGAAAAAATTCAACTCGAGAAGAACAAGTAAGACTTACTGCATAAGCTTGCTCGATGTCCTCGGCGTTCTTGCGGTGCAGGAACATCTTGGCGGCGAGAGTGGCAGTCTCGGTGGAGACGGTCATGGGTTTGTAACACAGATCCACCTTGTTCCACTCAACGCGCATATGGTCGATTGCGCCCAACCCAAGGCCGTGCCAGTTGTCCGTGCCGAGAACCTTGCTGTCCCACTTGGCGTCGATGAAGCCAATGGTGTCGAGTACTTGCTCAAGGATCCGTGATGTTATCGCTGGATCCTGGGCTCCCCGAGAAGCAATAGTGACGAGCTTGTTCTGGTTTGGAGCCGGGGGAGGGGAGTTCACAGCTACGGCCTTTCTTCCCTTCTGAAGGGCAAGCTGTTTATCCTGGGGAGAGAAGCCGATCTGGTTTTGCTGGCTAACCTGCACCATGTAGTCCGGGAAGCAAGGCTGACCAGCAGCAGCAAGAGCGGCGGAGGTAGCAGTAGCGACCGGGCCGGGCGCGCGAATAACCAACTGTCCAGTCGAGGTTGGCGCTGGCGTCTGATCCCTAGCTCGCTTCTTCGTTTTCTCTTTCTCGGCGCGCTGCTTCTCGGACTCCTTGGCCTTCTCTCCGTCAACCTTGGCCTTTGCCTTCTCGGTGGCCTCCACCTCGGCTGTTTTCTCCCTAGCTTCTGCCTTCTCGGCAGCTTCCTTCTCGGCCGCCCTCTTCTCGGTCTCCTGCCTCAAAGCATCCAGGGCCTGTTGCCTGGCTTGGTCAGTGGGTGGCGCCAGGGGCGCGCTATCCGGTGCGCCAGTCGGCCGGGCGCTACTCGGTGTGGCGCCTGCCTGCGCGTCGCTCAGTGGATAGGCATCCGCCATAGTGGCATCCGTGGCGGTGGCGTCTTCTACCCGCTGCTCGGCAGCGGGGTTCACTTGGTCAGCAGCTCCTGTGCTTGGCTGCTCTGGCTCAGTCTCTGGCCGCTCAAGGGCGGTGTTGTCCTGCATCTCTTCGTCTTGAGTCTCCTCGGCAGTATTGGCCGGAGGAGACGGGGGCCTTTCCTGGTGTGCAGCAGTGTCCGGTGCTGCTGGTCCCGCACGGGATTGCTGCTCCGAATCCGTCCCTTGAGCATCAGTGCTCTGGGCGTTGGCGGCCTCATCCTCGTCGTCATCGAGGTTAATAAGCGGTGCTGCTGGCTTCTTAGCCTGATCAGGCGCGAGAGCAGCATTCGCGTCCATGGGAGGTCTGTAGAGAAGAAGGAGTTCAGAAATTAGAAGAGAATTGGGGAAAATAGCACAGTACGAGAAGAAAGATAACAGAGAGGAAACCTACACGCTGGTGGAGGCGAGCTTCCGCCTTGGTCTCTTTGCGACTACCTTGGTCGCTTTCTTCTCGGCTGGCTTCCTCTTTTTTGCTGGAGGCTCTTGGGCGCCACTGCCGGTACGCTTGCGGGTGTCAGGAGCGGCGACGGACAGAGGTTTGACGACAAGGGCCGTATCGCCCCTGTTCTCATCTTCATCCTCACCGTCATTCTCCTCAGCAACATCATCTATGAATTCGAAAGAGAAGAGGAGTGGATCAAAAACAGCAAACGATGGATTGGTACTTCTCGGAAACAAGCAAAATGAGTACGCAATTACCTTCGAATTCGTCCTCGGACCAATCGCGAAGAGATGGTTCGGCGTCGCGCTTCTCCTTTGTGGAGGAGTGTGGAAGGTTGATTTGATCTGCGGCGTCGAAGGAGGGCACGTCGTCCTCCTCGCGATCAGGAACCCAGTTGCCTTTGAAACTTTCGCAGCTCTCGATAATCTGGCGAGTGAGGACCTGAAGAGCAGAGAAGTGTCACTATATAGCCGAGTAGCAGGATGGAATCCTACTCGGATGGGCATGCAAACACGAAGCATACTAAGCCTAAGCACGATTGCTGAATATCCTACTCGGATGGGCATGCAAACACGAAGCATACTAAGACTAAGCATGATTGCTGAATATCCTACTCGGAAAGGCGTGCAGGTATTAAGCACACTAAGCCTACGAGTTGTTCCCGATTAGGCTACCCGGCAAGGCGTGCGGGCACAAAGCACATTAGGCCTAGGCTATTCGACTATGTATCCTACTATGCACAGAGGGCAATTGCTAGTCAGAGTTACCTACTCGGAAGGCATACGCAGAAAACAGAGTAAGGAGGACGTACCCGCTCAATCGGTTTCGCGCGGCTATACGGGACGAACCCGTACTGCCAATTGTCGCTGAGGCTCGTCATCAAGATGGCCCTTGCGTGCCCGGGAACATCAATGTTGTCGATCTCGATGGTTGTCGTCCTGGTGCGGTCGCGGAGGCCTCCCATGTAGCACATGAGATGGCAGCGCTCCTGCAGAGGCAGCACTCGGCGCTGGAACCAGCAAGCCACCGGATCGTCATTCTTGAGGCCTTGCTCTATCAGCCAGCCAAGCCTCTCCTCTATCTCAACGGCGTTGTCGTCATTGGCGGGCTTCTCCTTCCAGTTCTTCCCGGTGGGAGCACGGAGGCTCCAGGCGGGAAGGTTGATCCTGTCAGCTACCTGGGCCCCTTCGGTGGCGGGGATATTCTTCACATAGAAGAATGTCTTCTGCCACATTCGGACGGAGTCCAACCCCTTGACACGGGGGTGGTTGGTCCCCGACCGCTGCACCATCATGGCGCAGCCGGTGTCGGTGGCGCGGCCAACGCCCGCGCCGTCCTTCTTCCCGGTTGTCTGCTGGCGGAGGTTGGAAGTACCTCAGCCAGGTATCCGTCGTCGGAAGGATGCCGAGGAAAGCCTCGCACACACCACGGCGTGGTAGGCGAGGAAGACGACGGCGTTCGGCCGGCAGAGATGATGCATCTGAAGGCCGAAGTGGTCGAGAAACTTACGGAGGAATTCGGAGGCGGCACGTCCAAAGCCGCGCTGCGAAGTGCGACATGAAACGACGCGCCTCACCCTCCCGCGGGGTTGGCACGGTTTCATCGCCAGGCGCCCCGGCACCTCCACGCCGGGAGGAACTCTTCTGGTATTCACGAGCCAGGCGAAATCTTCACTGGTGACGGTTGAGCCCGCCCAGCCGGCTTTGGCCATCGTTGCAAGTAGGAGGAGTGGAAGAAATTGAACGGAGTTGGTGGGGCGAATTGATGTCCGCGGCGGCGCGAAAGCTTGCGGCGGCGGCGGAGAGCTCGGTGGCGGAGGAAAGCAGAGGACGAAAAAGGAATAGTGCAAGGGAAGGGGAAAAGGAAGTTACCGGCGGGGGTATTTATACACTCTCCGCGGCTTTACCGATACCATCGGCGTAGTGGGATCAATCGTGGCCATGATGGCTATGTGGTGGGGCTGTGGCCGGATAGAACCGCACGAAAGCGCAGAACGCGCGCGTAACGGCCACAGTGGATCCCACGGCCAAATCGTGGCCTATTATTACGATTGATGGGACATAACGGGCCGGTGGGCCCGCCCCGTGAAAACTGGGCGCGTGGCACGATGTGTAGTGGGCAGCGAAACGACAGGGTCGTGGATGCCTGACACGCGTCCGGCTGCGGCACGGAAGTGATGGTGCTCTGCGCCGCAACGACTCAATTCAAGAAAATTCTCTAAGTCTTTTTTACTCGGTTACAGAGTAGAAAGCAAGTGTAACTCGGAAGACAAGAGACAGAAGATACTTGTCAGAGTGGCTACTTCGGAGGCCGCTTACTCGGCATCTTGAGGTTTCAAGGGCTATGAGGCAAAGGTTTGGTTTTAAGCTGGCAGAGCCTAGTGAACGAGTTCACAAGGCTCAACCAGCTTCGGGGACTGCTGTCGGGGGGTTACCCCCGAGTAGGGTAAAGACAAGTGGTAAAGGCGTCTTCCAGGAGAGAGGTTTTGTCGAGTAGCCGACTACCTGGTACTCGCTACCCGGTCGACAGCTACTCGGTTTCTCCTCAAGATGCCCGGAAGTAGATATCAGTCAAGTTACATCCATTCGAGTAGAAGAGTTGGCCCGAGTACAATTGGCGGGAACCTACTCGGGCCAGAAAGTCAAAGGAGCCGTTCTGACACAGGATCCCGCGTATCCTGGGTCCGTACTTGGCAGCATTCGAACTACTGTTCATCTGGGACCGGCCTGCCTGACAGTGACAGCATGGAAGCAGGCTGTGGCAGGATAAGGGGGGCCTACTCTGTGCTTAGGTACAGTGATACCAGTCTGTCCCCTTGTTTTGCCCAACGACTTTCTAGATACAGCCAAGATCAAGAACCAAAGGTGTCAGCGGGAACCCGGAAGAAGGACGATGTGCACACTATGTCGACATTGGTCCATGTTTGGACGTATCCGGCTGGGCACCATGTATATAAGGTGCCCCGCCGCCTCCTGCGAGAGACACGGCATTCGATAGACGATCCAGAGAGGAACACATCTTGACCTAGTTCTTGCCCTAGTTCATCATCTAGAGAGGAGAGTGGCTACTCGGAAGCGAGAACATTGTACTGTGGCTACTCGGTGAGATACCAATATACACAAGGAAAGGCAGGAGTAGGGGTTTTACCTCCTCACGAGGGCCCTGAACCTGGGTAGATCGTGTTGTTTGTAGTGTTTACGTCGTACCTCACGCGGCTACTCGTCGCGTGATCCCTCCCCGAGCACCTCCAGCGTCCTTCGTCCCCACATCTTTAGCCATCCTATGGCATCTGCCGTGACACCACCACGACAGAACTCATCGCGGAGGAGAGGAGGTTGTGTTGGCGGAGGCGTGCAAATGCGGTGGCGTGGGGGGCGTAATTGCTCGCCGGAGCTAGGGCGGCGCGCGGCGGAGCTAGGGTTGCGAGTGGAGGGTTGCACCCCCACCCCCACCCTCACCCGTTACTTGTAGGGGGCGGCGGGGTCGATTTCGCAGGCCCCCTAAAAATCGCGTACGGGCCGGGCCGCATACGGGGCCTACTAGATGGCCATTTTGGCCCGCACCCCGTATGCCGCCGGAATTATAAGGGGTGCCCGCGCTTTAGGGGGTCTGTTAGACATGCTCTAAGGGAGAAAGAGCTGCACGGGGCATTGAAGGAAATCTGGAGGTAGAGGGGAGAGGGGTTTGAAGATCGGTGTCATGGGGAGAGGCGGCGGCGTCGCCGGCCATGGAGGAGCGTTTTGCTCTAATACCAAGAAGGAATGATATGGTTCTCCCCGTCTCTGTATTGATCTGATCGTGAGGTACATATACATGAAGTGGTAAGCACGATGGCTACCGATCCTATCTACACGGGACTGCCCAGTATGACTCGTTAACAGGACTCTGAACTGAATACAATCTATGTGTTCTGACAAGCAATGTTTGCTAATAAGCGAACTGTGCAGGAGGCTCTCTGTGAACATAACTGTATCAGGGATATTCGCGGAAAGCTTTCTGCAGTGAGAGTGGTGCAGTGCTGTCAACAATCTGCACTATGGCCAGAGATGCATCGAGACCTGACAGCTTCAGCTGGCCCTGTTCCTAGACTGTACAATACACGGCTACATATGGAGCTCTCTGTCATAGCTCGAGCAGACCGGAGGGAACTGATACTGACTGCATTCTGTGTAGCTGGGCACCGTTCCACTGTAGATTTTTGCCTGGTTAGCACTGCAGTTGAGAAAAAATGCAAAAGAGTAGGTACCGGGGTTTGAAGTGTGCGAGCCCGTGGACCACGAAGTGAGGCCCCCCAAGGCCCATCTCCGTGGAAACCCAAGATCAAGGCGG